>CM061260.1:28095000-28695000 GCA_030848825.1 Tadarida brasiliensis
TTTACAGCTGAAGAAAATGAAACAAAAGAGGTTAAGCAACGTGTCCAATGTCATACAACAAGTAGCTGACCAAGGCAACCTGGGCATTACTTAATGTCTGTTTGGGAGGATAATGCCCTCATTTTGAACCCCATCATTTACTGTGCCTCAACTCTTTCCCTACTCCCCACTCCAATGCATGCAACAAGCCATCATTCTGCAAGGCCCATAAGGGTGAGTAGTCCTTATACTTTCATGACTTCCTTTGTCTTATCTGGCTTTTGGCAGTCTTATTCCTTTTATCTTTCTCCTAATTTTGTACCACAAGACTTGGCCTGGCTGATTATAAGTGGGACTTTCACCTTTTACACCTTCTCTGTTGGGCAAGGATAGATAATGCATGCCAGTAATAAAATATCACTTTGAGTTACAGGCTTATGCTTTCAAATAATGTGGGAGTGCATGGTTTCAGACGAACTTGAGATCTGAGACAGTGACTGAAGAGATTTATCTTTCTAACATTCCCAAGTGTATATAAACTATAAACAGGAAAACAATATGGTTATGCTGACTTAGGTATGGTTTAAAATCTAGGATTCGTTTTACGCCTAGAAACATCCTTATATAAGAGAAGCAAGAATCCATTTACTCATTTAATATACATTAATGAGACACATGTTGCTTTTCTTGGCTTTGGCCAATTTACTATTTATTGTGGGGAAATAAGACATGTATATATTAATTAAATAATAGAACAATTCCAAGAGTTACCTTAGCAAGTAAATGAAATAGTGTTTCAAAAAGTTGCCTTGATAGTGGAGGCAAGGTTTCTAATCATTGGCTTATAGAATGTTAGAATGGAAAAGTAGAAATAATTTAATTCACTGCTTCTCAAACTTCAAGTCAGTTGGGTGCCTCCTTTTCAAGATTTAAAAAAAGTATCTGTATGATTAGCACCTATATATTAGTTATTTTAGTTAATATTTTTCTTAAATCAACTTACTGTTTTTATTTAATTACATTATAGCACAAATGAAATCAGTGTTATATGCCATAAATAAAAAGTAACTATAAAATTAAATACAGTAAAGATAAAACAATATTTTAGATCTAGCCAAAGTCTTTATTTTTGGAAAGCTGTGAATTTAAGACACACCCTCTCTTTGTTAAAAAAAGATTTGTTGGTATTAGGGATGTGTCAAAGCTGTATGAATACCAAGGTGAGACTTTCTCCTTGATCTTCTTAGAAAAGTTAAAAAAGAGCATTGAAAAGGAAATAATTTTCTTACTTTGAGAGTCAATATTATTTAATACATTTTACCAATTCATTTATTACTTCTATGTATATAGATCCCAAACTTTGGGACACATTAACTTAGTGTAATGTCCTTAGTTTTCAAAGTGAAAAGACCTAGATTCAACATGGTCAAGTCAACACGGGAACCTGGGTCTCCTGTTCCTCAGTCTCTTCCCTGCAATTAAAACAACACAAAGTGGGATGCTTTTTAGAGTGAACCTGCCAACTTAGGGCATGGCCAATCTGAACTCTCTTGTAACTGGTTATGGATGATGACTTCGGTAATGGAGTGATTGATCGTTGCTTTTTTGCCTTGATTGAGTAGATTTATGATTCCTTTTACAGACCTGATTGCTGATTTGTATATACTTGTTTGTATTTAAACATATAATATGTGGAATTTGAATTTTGGAGGTTCTTGAAATTAAGAGACTGAATTCAACTCAACATCAACAAATCAGCAATAAGGATATGTACAATATCCTCCTCCCCACTACCTCCCTACTCTGCCTGTGATGAAGTGATCAACAGCTGGAGTTTTGCTATTACCCTGGGAATGGTTTATTTTGACCTTGTGATAGTCTACCTGCTTGCTATTCCTAGTAAAGTACCTTCTCATCAGATAACTGGAAGCAAATATTACATTATGCTCTTTGAAATTAAAGCTAAAATAGGGCTTAAGACTATACCAAAGCAATATACTGGAAGGAGAGAGGGCTAAAGGACATTACCATTTTCTCTGAGACACATTTCATCACATTTTTAAAAGGTATTTTATACCTTGTTGCTTACTGTGAAAGAAAAATGCTACTCAGGAGCCCAAAGAGGATGAATTTAAGATCACAAAAATGCTTTTGAGTTTTAAGTCTTTTATTTATTTTTTTCTTTCTGGAAATAAATATTATCCTATTTGAGTTTTGTTGGTATTGTTACTTTTATTGTTTTTGTTTTGGTTTACTTATTGATGCCGCAAACTAATTTTTAAAGGGGTATATTTTACTTTCTTACTTTTTTTTTTTAACTGAATTTGAGATTTATGTCAAATAAATAGTCTGAAGGCTTTTAATATGTTTGGTCTTTGTGTTAGTTTTATATTGCTGCTATAAAGAGGGATATCTGTAATACTTTCAACAATAAAGATAAATTAAAAAAAATAATAAACTAAAATACTCCCCCCACCACCCCAAAAGTTACCATAAACTTAGTATGTTAAAGCAATACAAGTTTATTATAGTCGAACCTTGGTTCTTGAACATCTCCCATCTCTAATAATTCAGTTCTTGACCAAGTAGTTCACAGAAAAACATGTCTCCATTTTCTAACAAAACTTGGATTCTTGACCTGACAACCCTTACATGCTGATACATCAGCATGACCAAGAGCATCTCTCAGGATACAAACAAAGGAGAGAATGCAAGTCAGCTTACCACTAAACCTCACCTTGTTAATTAACATCTCAGGAAATTGTGCTGTGAATATTTTTTTCTTCTTTTTTTGTGCTTGTTGCTGGTGAAATGGATGATTAACACTATTTTAAAACATAAAGAGGCCATTGGATGCTGATGTTGCTAAGAGTATGAAACTGCTCAGAAACAATGATCACAGGCAATTGAAGAGGTAGAAAAACTGTTGTTAATTTGGATAAATGAAAAGCAGTTAGCAGGTGACAGCATTTCAGAAGCAGTGATATATGAAAAGTGAAGATACTGCCTCCTGACCTCAAAGACACCCCTGGAACAAGTGCTGGAAGTGATTCGTTTGAGGTTGGTAGGGGCTGGTTCGAGAAACAAGATAAGAAGTGTTTGTTTATAAACAGTACATTAGACATATACTGTATATAAGGCTAAAGCAGGGAATCGTTTAGGGGTCTGGAATGAATTAATTCAACTTACATTATTTTTAATGGAAAAAAATGAATCAGTTTTTTAACAAATTGCTTCTTAAACAGCCTTCCAGAATGCATTAAGTTTGAGTACCGAGGTTCCACTGTCTTACATTTCTGGAGGGCAGAAGTTGGACACAGGTAGCATTGGCTAAAATTAAGATGTTATCAGAATAGCCCTGTCGGCCCATGGACCAATGAGTTGTAGGTTCGATTCCGGTCAAGGGCACATACCTCAGTTGCAGTTCGACCCCAGCCCTAGTCAAGTCATGTGGGAGGCAGCCAGTCGATGTGTCTCTCTCACATTGATGTTTCTCTATCTCTCTTTCTCTCTCTCCTTTTCTCTCCCCCCTCCCTTCCACTCTATCTGAAGATAAATGGAAAAATGTCCTCAGTGAGGATTAAAAAAAAAAAAAAGATGTCAGCAGAATAAAAGAAAAAAGATATCAGTAGAGCTATATCCGTTCCCTTACTTTTTACAGCTTCTGGAGAGCCCCTGCATTCCTTGGCTTATGGCCCTCCTCCTTCGTTTTCAAAGCCGCTAATGGCTAGTGAGTCTTTCTCACACTGCATCACCCTGACGCTAATTCTTTGTCCTTTTTCTTCCACTTTTAAGGACCCCTGTGATTACATTGGGTCCACCTGTATAATCCAGAACTCTCTCTCTAAAGGTCAGTTGATTAGCAAATTTAATTGTATCTGTAACCTTAATTCTCATTTGCCATTTAATGTAACATAGTTACAGTTTCAACAATGTGGACATCTTTGAGGGACCATTATTCTGCCTACTATAGTCTTTTTTTCATATTTTTATACTTTAAAAATAAAAGTATATCTTTAACAAAATATTAATTGATTGTAAGGTGATTACAATTAATTCATTTCAAAATCAAATATACGTCATTATTATCTAAATTAACATTTTCTATATATAGTATATTTGAATTTTAAATATTTGATTCATTAGGAAGTCTGATTTTTCACAATTAGAATGGTATCATTAAAAGTCTTTTCTGACTGACCATTCACTCTTAATCTTTTAAATGTTGTTGGTATTTGGATGTGAAATTTTATAGCCATTAGTCAATTCTTTGGTAGGTGGATTTATGAAGTTTAGTTATGATGTACTTTTCAATCCATTGGTCTTTCCTTCTCTCTCCCAGTCCATTCTCTCCACGCCATCCCTGTATTCTACTCTAAGCTTTTCTTATAATTACTGATAGAAATCAACCCTAGCACTTCTGAGAGAGGCCTCAGATCCTCAATTATAGAGAGAACACTATATTCTACTTTGGATTTACTTTTAGTCTGGTCTAGCTTAATCTAAAAAGACTCCCAGATTCTGGCCCTGGTCGGTGTAGCTCAGTTGGGTGAGTGTCATCCCATGCACCGAGAGGTCACCAGCTTGATTCCTGGTCAGGGCATATGCCTGGGTTGTGGTCTCGATTCCCATTAGGGGCTGTGCAGGACAGCCAGTTGATGGTTCTCTCTCATCGATGTTTCTCCCTCTCTCTCTCTCCCTTTCTCTTCTTATCTCTTTCTAAAAAATCAATGAAGACATTAAAAAAGAAAAGATTCCCAGATTTTAAATTCATTCACTACGTCAACAGATATTACAGTTTGGCACCTATTGTGTATAAAAGTGCTTTCAGTGAAGTTAAACATGTTATGTATGGTTTCCGTTCTCAGTGTTAGAGAGACAAGATGAAGAAATTAAACAGCTTAAGAATAATGTGTTAATACAGATTGACAAGACAGGAAATGTCACAGGCAGCACATGATCAGTGATTAATTGGCAAATCAGTGGAATTGGAAATAAGTATAATGAGTTCTGAGAAAGGAGAACTCTCTTTGTGTTTTGTGTACCCCATGCTCATATATTACTCATTGCCACTTAATTAACTCCATCAAGCATGCTCCCAAAGCCATGGCAATTCTCCACATCATTATTAACCTGGCCTTGTAAAAAGAAAAATCTTGGTACCAGATGCAAATAAAGCTTATGCCCAGATTTGGAGGACTTGTAACTATTTTCATATATCGGGCATTAATAGGATAATTTGTAGGGGTGGTCAGCATAAAGTACTCATGGTAAGTGCTCAGCAAATATTTATTAAAATGAAATGAGCCCGGCTGGTATTGCTCAGTGGTTGAGCATCGACCCATGCACGAAGAGGTTGCCAGTTCAATTCCCAGTCAGGGCACATGCCCAGGTTGTGGGCCCAATCCCCAGTAGGGGGCGTGCAGGAGGCGGCCAATCAATGTTCTCTCAACAATGTTTCTATCTCTGTCTCCTTCTCCCTTTCTCTCTCTCTAAAATCAATAAAGAAAAAAAAGAAATTTAAAAAAATGAGGTGATATTAACTCAGCTCATATATATATATTTTAGGAAAGTTGATAGACAATTTCCTAATTTTTTAGGATATATTATTTTAATATTTTTATGACTTTTATTTTGGATGGATTTTCAAATTGTTATATGCATTAGTCAATTTAAATTTAGTGATAGATTCAGTTTATACAGTTTTATGATCATTAATGACTATTATTTAAATAAAATGCAGCCTGATATTTTAAGTAATATTTTTTGTTGGAGTACTTGGACCACTTTCATTCATTTCAAACCTTGCCTCACTAACACAGATATTTTCTTTCCATTATTTATAATTGCATTTTATAACAGTAGTGATGCCTCAGTTTTATTTTTGCATATGTGATCTCCACATGATCCTCACAATAATCTGCTGAGATGCTGGAGTAAGGAAATTTAGAGAGAGCAACTGGTTGACGACTTGCTGCTAAATATTGTGAATCAGTGGGGGCAAATGAAGTGGGGTGATGGTATGATTTTCTGTATATGAATCTTCCTTCCTCACAACATATCTCTGTTTGATTCTTCACTCTGTTATAGGTATCTCTCTTTCTCCATTGTTCCCGTCTCAGATTAAACTACTTGAGCAACAGAATGTATTTTGGCTGGCAGCAGATAACTAGGAATTCTTCTATCCCCTGTCTCATGTTATTGTTAGCACCAACCATCACTAAGAGACCACTTTATGGAGAGCATTATATGCATACACACATGTATGTATTGTAAAGGAAGAATGCACAGGGCTAAGAAGACAATGACTTGACCTGGTAGAGGCTGGCTAGCTGTTCACCAAATCCCTTTTCCTCATCTTTCCGCTGGACTACATTTCCCAGTCTCTTTTGTGGTAGATGGTGGCCACGTGACTGAACAATAGCCAAGTGGAAATGTAATTGATAACTGACACTGTAAGACTTGGCCTATTATAAATTTCCTGTATGTGATCCTCCATAATCTCTTCCTGTCAGACACAATACATTAACACCTGGAGTGAGCCTGGAAGCTGTGGGTTGCAGATGGCAGAGACACAATGTGGAAGGATCCTGGGTCCCTGAATCACTGCTTGGAGGAGAATCCCCTGCTGCTCTGGAACACTGGTATTGTAATTTATATAAATAAGATATACTTTTCTTGCATTGGAGTGTTTTTTCATTTTGTTACAGCAGCTACAATTAACTGATATACTTGAGTCTGCCAAAGTTATTTCTCTAGGCCTCAATTTCCTCTTTCATAAAATGAATACATTTGCCATATTAACTTCCTTGCTCTTCCCAAACACACTGAACTCTCAGGACTTCTTCACTTGCTGTTTCCTTTGTCAGAAAGGAGATTCTCAGAATCTCACATGGCTTGTACCCCCAATCTTCAGTTTAGCCTAAATATGACCTTATTAGTGAGTCCTTCCTGGTTACTCTAAGTATAATAATATTTCCTCTTCCCCATCACTCTTTTTTCCTCTTATTTTTCTCTAGCTTTCTTTATAACACAATCACCAAACAATTGATCTATTTATTTGTTTATTTATTTGGCACTCAGTAAAATATTTGTTGAAGAATTGTGTGAATAAAGTGCTTTCTAAGGTGCCAAACAGCTATAAAAGGTTATGTTCCCTAAAATTTGAGAATTTAAAATCCAAGGGGAAAAATAAAACATTAAAAAATCAATCTTAAATACACAAAAGGCATGTAAACTTTGTCAACATTATATTGCCAAATATGAAAGTAATATAGGAATTCTAATAATTCTTGAGTACTTATTAAGTATTATATAATAAAAATTTCAAAATATTATTTTATTTAATTACTTTGCAAAGTCAGTATTATCTTATTCATTTTATGGATGAGGAAACAGGTTAATAGGGCTGGAATAGAAGCTTCATGAGAGGAGTATTATATCTGTCTTATTCACCATTGTATTTCTGGTATCTAATAATCCTCTGACAAATAGCAAGAAATATGTTTTTTCATAGTAATGAGTTAAATAATTTGTTCATAGTGGGACAGTTGAGATTAGGACCCACAACTTGCCTGAATACAAAGTGTGCTTTTTTCACTATCTGAGGATAACACATATGGGGCACTCTGATCCCGGTCCTGACTCTGGGCTGTTGCGTTTGCTGTTCTCTCTGATGAAAGGCTGTTCCCTTAGTAGTATCGTGTCTGAGTTGTTTCCACTGTTCAGTCCTCAGCCCAGACATCACCCTAGTGAAGAGACGTTCCCTCACCACTTGGTTGGAAGTATCCCCTCCAGTTGCTCTATGCATCACCTGTTTGTTGCCTTCATAGCACTGTGTAAAATTATCACTATATAGGATTATCTTGTTTACTTGTTTGCTTTTTAATTGTCTATACTGCTAGAATGTGAGCTCCATGAACATAGTGACTTTTTCTGTCTTCACTCTGTCCATAGTGCCTGATGCATAGTTAATGCTCAATAACTATTATTGAATAAATCAATGAATCAATAATTTGATCAATGCTGCCATTCTCTATTCCCATGCTCATGGCAGACATTACTAATTATCTCCTGATAAATCCAAGGTCATACTAAAAAAATTTGGCTACATAGCCTTCTAGGTACTTGGTACTCAGAGTGTGACCCAGTGATCAATAACATTAACATCATCTGAAAGCTTGTTAGAAATGCAAATTCTTAGGCCCTACCCAGACACGCTATATAAGAATCTGCATTTTAACAAGATCCTCAGATGGTTCCTATGCTATATCAAAGGGTGAGAAACATGACTCTAGGAATATCGATACTTATATCAATGAGTTATGCTTGGCAAATAAGAGAAGCCCTTTTTACCACCTCTGTGTGCTTCTCCATCGTACTCATACAGAGCTAGAGCTCCAGCTTTGGCACTGGTGTATATTATCTGGAGTGATTAGGTTTGAGTGGAGTTAATGTGGAAATATTTCATAGAAAAGATGAGCCTCAAGTGCTTAAAAACAAAAGGGGAATTGAGTTGCTGAAAAGGTGGAGAGAAGTGTTCTGGGTCAAAGAAAATGAATCAGTATGTTTAGGATCAACTAACCATGGGAATAGATGAACACCTATGTGTAGAGTTGGAAGGATACTTGGTTCACAGCAGTGCTTACCTCCACTGAATGGATGTAGGAGGAAGAGAGAGAAAAGTGCAGCAGAGGAGATGGATGAAAGGAGCATCGAAGGGGCACATGGGCAGAACAAGACTAGATAGGTTCTAAGTAAAAAATGATGTTGGCCATTAAAAGCAGGGGAGGAAAAAACCCTGCTGGGGCAATTTGAATTTGATAAAAAGAAAATTATGAGTGTTCTTAGAGAAAATAATTATACTAGGTAGTGAGGACATGGGTTATAATGTGAGAAGTTATAAAATCAAAGGCTGTAACAAAGAAGATGATGATGAAATAGTGAACCATGGATATAGATCACTTATTCATCAAGTTTACCATGAAATGAATCATAGGGAGAAGAGAGTTTAGCTGGAAGAGTAATGGGTTCAAGAATTAGGCCTGGGGAACCTTGCCCTGAGCCCTGCGTCTTAGAGGGCCTGCTTGTGTCCTTCTCTGGACATGCCCTTCCCATTGGGTGAAAGGTCAATTAACAGAGGGGACATGCCCACCTGGAGTCTCTGGCCCCTTTTTAGAACATGGTTCCACAAGCTAGATTGCAGAAGTCCCTACATAAATGACCTGAGGCCATTTCCAGGGCCCTTGAAGACCTCTTCCTCTGGTCTAAAATCTTGAGAGCAGGACTGTGTAACTGGTATGTACATATCTAAGCTCAAGGGGTGTACAAGGGGGGTATTTTGTGTCATGAGGTTGAGGTGGTCTGATCAGAGCTTGCACCTGTCTTTTGGGTTGTCCACACTCATGAGTATGGGGCCCCACATTGCTGGATAGAGTGGGATTTAAAGAGTGGGGGCCAGGTCAAGGGTTAGGGGTGGCAGGTTCCAACTGCATTATTGCCCTGGGGCTGGTATTAGACTCAAGTGATGTTGTCACTCAGTTCTATACTCCACGAATTCCGCCCCCCCCATAGAGGAAAAAGATATTTTCATAACTTATAAATTTAATTAATATTATTTGAATCTTCAATTAAGGAAGTTGAATGATACACAGCTGAATGCAGTATATTTACTAATTCTCCAAACATTCGGAAGGCACCAGTATGGTATCTTCAATAAATGTTTGCATTTCCACTGCAGATGTGGGATTAATCAGAATGCTATAGGGAGAAATATATATTAGACTCAGCCTCTATTTTTAATGCACTTCCATTTTTAGAAAAGATCTTTTATCATGAGAGCCATTCCTACTATACTAAAATTAACCACCATGTGATTGTAGCATTTACAGTAACATCATGCTTGTGTCGGGCATCTGTTTGTCTCCTTGTTAATTCCTCAACCTTTCCATTTACTTTTCATGTTCACAAAGGTTAATTGACATTGACTACTGTTTATATGAGGAATTCCTTGGTGAGTCTTAGTGGTGGCCACTTTGCAATGCTTCAGTTCAGTTGAGCAAGAACTTTGATAGTCTGTCCACAAGGCTCTCTGGAAGCCTAACATTTAATTGAAGTGCACTACCCCCAGCTGGGCTGGCTTGTTAGGCATGGGGTGATGTTTGATTTTCTTGGCTCTCTCTTTCATATGGCTTAATCCCTCACACACTGATGTCCTCTTAGAGTTCTTACAGGTACTTTCTCCTTTTCCTAAGACATTATGTTAATGAAACTGTAATGATTTACTCTGATACTCTCCTGCCTTGGGCTGAGGTAAGGCAGTAAGACCACAATACATTTGCATACCGTTTTTTGATTGGTATGAAAATAGTATATGTGTTGTTTTCTGTACATTAACACTAGGAATTAGGCAGGGCAGACATGATCCCCACTATACTGATGGGAAATCTGAGGCTAAGGTCACAGTGCTAGGAGATGGAGCAGCAACCGAGACCCTGGATCCTCTAACTCCTAGTCCAGGGCTTGTCCCCTACAGAGGTGGTACATGGACCCATCTCCTTTGCCATGAGGATCACTTGTTCCTGTTGTGGAAGTCCCCCATGCTCTGTACGCTTTTTTTTTTTTTTTTTAAAAGACATTTTGCATTTATCTTCAGATAGAGCGGGAGGGAGAGAGAGAGAGAGAGAGAAACATCGATGTGGGAGAGACACATCGACTGGCCGCCACCCTCACAACCCCAATCAGGCAGGGCCGGGGACAAACTGCAGCCGAGGTACATGCCCTTAGTGGGAACCGAACCTGGGACTCTCTGGTCTGCGAGCCAATGCTCTAACTGCTGAGCCAAACCGGCCAGGGCTAGATGTCACTTCTTGATTCTGAGTTGGTAATTGACTCCTAGTCACTTACTTTCCATGTCTTGGATTTCCATAGGTGGTGCTTATACAGTGTTCACATTTTCTTTTACTGGCTGACCTTTCAGGGCTTGAAAGTATTGTCACTTAAAGAATGTAATATATTTGTCTTATAGCAAAATATAGAACAATAAATACATAATTATGTGTGTTATAATATCTCATGATTTTGTATCTATCATCACAAACTGGAATCAATGGAGAAAGCTAGGTTGGGGATGATTTAGCCTAATTGTTTGATGCTTTAATGGTTAGGGTTGAGATGTCTGTCTAACATGGTATCTCTCATAAAATCACCTCCTTATCCTTTGCCCTTTGGATCCAGAGAAATAACATTCCTACTGTCAGGGAAATGGGGCTAATACCATCACCCCAACTTCCTGCTGGACACCCACAGGCCCAGGATTGGTGCCTAGCCAGCCTTGGCTAAGGCGTCACTCAGACCCATGGGGGCCTTCCCCTCAGCTGTCTCCGTAGGGAACCATCGGTGCTTGCTGGTCCTAGGGAAGTGCCACAGCCTCTGGGGATGGGGGGCACCAGAAGTTTCCAAGCTTTCGGCCCTTCTGCCTGAGGTCATCTGCCAGCTCCTAACAGGTCTTCCACTATCCATTTCACAGTATCTAAGGACCCCCAGGTGGGCCTGAAATGGATATGAGTGCACCCCTGCTCACACCAGTGTGGATGTAGGCTTTCCAGGTTCATTGAAGAAGCCAGGTGGCTTTCGAGCTCACTTCTTATAGCCCTGGACTGGCTTGATGAATGGGGTTTATCAGGGGTTTTCCAATCAGCAAGGATGAATCTATAAAAAACAAAACTCATAGGTGAAATAATCTTGCCAAACTTCCAGCTGTGTTATTGGAGCCTCACTTTATTTTAAATTTCTTTACCATTGAGTGTGCGTGGCATGGAACTGCACTGTCCTGCATTGTCCCTTTCTGTGAGGTGTGTGGTAGATACATCTGCTGAACAGCACTTGGAGAAGTTGAATTCTTATCGAATGCTGTTTGCAGGGAGTCTTGTAGTTAAAGCCTTTTAAATCAAAGGCAATCATCAGGGAGAACACAAGATAATCTCCTGCCCTTAAGAGACAGGCCTTTATGTTGTTCCATTAACGTCTGCCTTAAATGTATGAATGGTTTAAGTAACTGGAGTGCATTTGTCTTCATCGTGCAGGTTGAACATTAAACATGCACACATGTGTGCACACATGCACACGTGCACACACATCCAACCTTGCAGTCTGGTTCCTTGGGGGGTTCAGCCCATGTTGCTTTTTATCATTCATCAAAATATATGAAATCTCTGTTATGAAATGTTCTGTCTCCAAAAACAGATATTGCTTCTCTTTTAGAAAAAATATCCTTGGCTGGATCCCTGAACTTTAATTAAAATCTCGGGTGCTCTTTTTTTTTTTTTTTTTTTTTTTTTTAAATCCCTTATTACATTTCAGACAGCTTGGATGTAAGACAGTGAGGCCAGGAATCAGAATGTTTTGCCAGTGGGATGGAAGGGACAGCGAGGACAGATCAAAGGGCTACCTGGGCTAGCGATCCTGGTGGGTCTCAGGGGACAACTCCGAGGGAGAAACCTGCCACTTAATGAGGCCCAACCATTAGCCCCAAGTCTTCAGGTTTGAAGGTAATGATCACAAACGGTCACAGATTTTCTTCCATTTGTGCCCTTCACATTGTCTGGGCTGTTGAAAACAAAAAACGAAAAAGGTTATCATTAACTTATTAGTTAATTCATTATATTTTGTTACGGGGTGAATGTTTGTGTCCCTTCAAAATTCATATATTGAAACCCTAACCCTCAATATGGTGGTATTTGGAAGCAAGACCTTTGGTAGATGATTAGATTTAGACAAGGTCATGATGATGGAGCCCCATAATGGGATTCGTGTCCTTGTAAGAAGAGGACGAGCTTCCTCTCTCTGCCTCGTGAACACCTAGTGAGAAGGTGGCTGTAGACAAGCCAGGAAGAGGCCTCACCAGGAGCCAAGTCTGCTGGTGCCTTCGTCTCAGACTTCGGCTCCAGCACTGTGAGAAATAAGTGTCTGTGGCTTCAGCCACGCAGGCTATGGTATTTTGCTATGGCAACCTGAGCTAACTAACACATGTATTTTAGTTACTCATGGAACTTATTTAACTTTCATGTCCCTCGCTGGGCACAAGCCACATGAGGGCTGGCACCACCTCTGCCTTGTCCATTGCCGTGTCCCTGGTCCCCAGGTGGGGGAGTGGGAGGGGTAGGTGCTCAATGAAAGCCTGTGGAATGGATGTGGAGGCACATGGCATAGCGGGTGTGAAGGATATGAAAATGATTAAGGCACAGTTTCTATCCTCACCGGCTAATGGGGGTTTGGGAGGCATTTGGACACTTTTGATTGTTATAATATGAATTCCTTTTTCTTGAGTAACTAATTTTGTGCCACGCACTTTACAAATTTTAACTCCCCAACTAACTTGATAAGGTAGGTGTTTTTCCTTTTGCAGAGGAGGAAGCTGTGTGAGGGAATTGACACGGCTTGCCCAAAGACACACGGCCACGAGGCAGGGAGTCCTGTCAACAAGTCGGGCTGTCTGTGTCCACTCCCTCCGCAGTGCGGTCACCTTTGGACATTTGTGCTTCACAGGTGCGCTTTCCTGGCCTTCTTAACTGAGAGCTAGAGGAGATGGAAGCCATTTGTTTTTTAGTAGAGTTATTACTTGAAAGGGTTTATATTTTCGTTATTTGCATGAACTTTGTCTTTCAAATATCTGCCAAGGTTGGCTTCTTCCTGAGTGGACGACAGTGGTGGTGGGCGCAGAGCAGGCCACGGGGGAGGCTGAGTGGGCTCTCCTGCTGAGCTGTCCTTGTCGTCGCCTTGGGTGGGCATACAGGACACAGAGTGAGCCTGAGCTGAAGTCAGGGACTCATGGGGGACAGGTAGACTGGGCCATCTAAGGGTGGTGTGGCCATATTCTCCTCTTATGCCTCTGAGGAGTGGCATGGGACACCATAAGAGATTAGAACTAGAGCCTGGAGGAGCTGTTCTTGTAAGTCCCAAACTTACCTGCTCAGGCCCTCATGCTCATTTGAAGGGGATCGGCCATGGAGGGGGAGCTGGGTGGCAGCCTGGCCTCGGGCTCTTTGACCACTCTGCTTGATGATTCCAGGATCTGTCACTAGGGGTCCTTTGGGACTGGAGTTGAGGCAGTTGCTGAAGCCAAGGATGAAGGAATTGGTAGATAATGTGCTTGTTCTCATGCCCGGAGTTCTTCAGTGGCCCTCCACATGGAAAAGTGGAGGAGAAGCCTAGGATGGTAGGTCCCTAGTTCCTCAGGCTGGAGGTTCACCGCCATGGGATTTGATTTGCTGACCAGGTACCATTAAGCAGTAAGATAGTAGAAGTCAGGAATCCTGAGTTCTGACCTTGGGATTGCACTTGCGTAGGTGCCAACGTAGCATAGAACTGGCTTCCTCAGAGAGGGCACTCACACCCTTTGGCAGAGAAATCATTGGCTCAAACCCTGCCCTGCACTCTCATTCTACAGATAAGGAAACAGCCCAGAGAAGTTATGTGAATGAACCAAAAGGCTACCTTTTGCCTTCAGCTTTGGCTACGAAATCTATTCAGAATCTTGCAGACCCAGGCTCTGGGTCACACCGATTAGGTACAGGCCTTCCCCATGGTGCAGTGATCATCAGAGACACAGACGTGCAGGTCAGCTTGGGTAGCAATGTAGCGTGAGCCTACATGCAGCGGGCGTGGGACACCCTGCTCTCCGTTATTAGAGGGCCAATTACATTCCCCTTGAATTGCAGTTCCTCCTGTGGAGTGGAAGAAGGGACTTAGACTGACCTGGGGAGATTTTTCAAAACACATGCAAATTCTGTGTGCCTCACCTCACCAAAAGTGAATCCAAAATGGAAGAAGAGATGGCAGTGGGTGTGGGTATTTGTAATTCTGATATGCCCATCTCTTGCTGAGACCTGTTGTGGTCCTGTTTAACAAAGACAAGCTCCTGGAGGGAGGGTCTCATCCTAAGTGTCCTTGTGTTCTCCACAGCACTGGGTGGGGTGTCTAATTCATGAGATATTTGTTGAATGAATGGATGAAGCAGATGGCAGTGGAAAGATAAGAAAAAATCTCCGAGACGAAAAGGACCACTGGAAGGGGAAGAGGCCTGGAGGCTGCTCAGTCAGTCGTGTCTATTGAGCATGCTTAAAGGTGAGCCTGTCCATCTTCAGCAGCTGCCATCGACCCTCTGTCAATAAACATAAACACTGTTTTGCCCTTGACTTCAAGAGTTAAAATAATAAATAGCTTAATTGGTCATTATTAATTCCACTTTGAATTTATTATAGATACATGTGGCCTTGAAAAGAATCATTCCCACACTCAGCCCAGATATTTTATCCTGAATTCTGAGCCTCCCAAAGGTGTGTGTGTAGTAAAACAAATACAACCTGCCTCCCACCTCCACCCTCCCACCGATGCACATTTGCTACTGAGTCCAGGCAAATGGCCCTTTGCAAGGTTGGATGAGTAGTTAAGCCACACAGGCTCAATGCAATATGACAGCATTCTTCATGGTAATATTGTCCTTTCCCTCATTACATTTGAATATATATTGCCAGTGCGCGAGGCTCGCAACCTCGCTCTCTATTGGTGGGCTCGGGAATTCTTCAGGCAAGGTGAAGTCCACGTGTGCTCCCCGGAAATTATTAGCCTATTTGTAATCCTAAACAAAATAACCGCTATTGTCTCTAAGAACTTAATTTGCCAAAGCTCTTTCCTCCCTGTCCTTAATTATGTATATATTTATAGACTTGAGCCACCTGCCTGCTCAATGCTTGTGTATAGCCGTTTCTCTCATGTGCCTCTTAATGGCTCAGGGCTCTCCGTTTATACTCGCTTTTCTTCAAACTCTACATTTAAATATACATGTACTCAGCTCAGCTTCTGAGTATTAAAACATTTTTTCTCCACTTCCTTGAAAAGCTGTGAACAAGCCTTTTAGCATTTTTTTTTTTTGGACAAAACAGTAGTGGTTTTACACAAGGAACGAGAACTCTGTAAGTAAAATCTATGTATTTATATGACTAAAGTGCATTATAAAGAAAAGCAATAAATCCAGTTTTCTACATAAAAGGAATTAGATTTTTCTAGTTTACCTCTGCACTGGGATTAATAAAATGTGCAACAAATAGCTAATGGAATGATCCATTTGAAGTTTGTAAAGGCATCTTGGGAAGCTGGCTGGAGTAGCCTTTTTATTTTTTCAAAAGAGGATGGCTGTTAATTTTTTGATTCAGTCTTGTTCCTGAATGACTGTTTCAAAATGAGCCGAGAGACTGTTACCTGCCCATTTCTGCATGGCTGAGCAAATTCATCCGTAAATCCAAGTTTCTCTTCATTTCCATCACTATACGTCTCCAAATTACAGAGAATTCATTCCTGAGCTGGAGAGGTGCCAGAAGTTTCTCATCTAGCTGTCTGTGGGCTGCCTCTTTCTTTCCCCTCTTTGAGGCTTTCTGATGCCTAGAGTGAGCTCAACTCAAAGGTTTCCAGTCTCACGCTCGCCTCACATTCCCCCACAGTCACACCGGGCTCTGTGATTCTGAGGAATACCGTGTGCCAGCATCCAGTTCACAGTCTCCTTTTACCTGCAGGTGTTCCAGAAACTTCAAAATGCGTCTGGTAATGTATTTGCTCCTCTAAACATGTCACTTTGGCATGCATTATATGCAGCTGCTTATTATTTTTTAAAAATCTGCCTTCTGAGTAACATGCATGCTAAAAAATGTCAAAAGGGGCTTGTAGAACATTGTAGGCTTAATTATTGGTCTATGTGTGCATGTGTGTATCCTTGTTAATGTAGGCATGTTTGCATAAATATGTATTATTTATGTACACATATGTCTGTGCAGGCAGATATCACTAAAGAAATCTCATGGAAAGCACTACTTTTTATGTACATCCCGGTTTTCTAATCAGATCTGTAAACATTGTGCACAGCAGCAAGTAGAGGAAAAATACATTTTTCATCCCCATGCAAGCGGCATGTTTTAGGCACCTATTTGAAAAACCCTCCTTTCTTTCTTTAAAAAAAAAAAAAAAAAAAGGTGATTGTGTCTGTGTCTATGGGGAAGGGGGCGTTGGGTTTTGAAAATTTGGAAAGAAGAGTTATCTTGCTGCTGCTGCACAGGAGAATTTCCACCCTGTGTTACCTGCCTTCTTCAAACTCAGTGATCACCGAGGGGAGAGCTGTGGTTCTGCTTCGGAGTAACCCCAGGGGGACGCTGAGCCGCAGTGTTCAGCAGGCATTTTAGGTATTCTAAATACTAGTGCTTGAATAATAAGTAGATGGGTAGGCTTGCTATCGCCGAGTCCTGCTATGTTTCCTGGCTCGCAGAAATCGCATCCACACTATACATTTATGATGTGCGTGTGTTTATTGAACTCGAGTAAAGCAGCATGAGAGTGTGGGCTCATAAATCACAATATTTATTTGCCAATGTTGGGTGCTACATCCTAAAATTAATAAATTACTTAGCAATTAATAATACATTCAACATCTCTTGTCTCATTTAGTGAGATTTACATCCTTGGGACTTGCTCTGCTAGTTGTAGAGACGAATGGTTTAAGGTTCTGATTTAATTGCTATTTCAAATCCTTAAGCTGCAAAGATGCCTTCAGTACTTTATTTAAAAGACTTATTTTGAAAAATGTGTATATATGTTTCTAACTGTGGTGGTGAGCTAATTATGACTATCATGTGCTACATGTTTAAGGTAAACAACTTGTCCTGAGTATTGTTCACTTGTATAACAGAAATTTGTTCTCTTGTCTTCATATTGTAACAATCCTTTCACTTTGCATTATGTTCTTTTTGAGAGAGAGAGATCAATAATTACTAATTGTTGTGAAGATGAGAAAATAATGTAGCAACTCAGAATTCACAAAGAAAAGTAGGTTGAACTAGGAGTTTTCTGAGAAATTAAATAAAATAGGTTTTCACAACTGGGATTTCTAAATGCACAATGGGTATTGTTATTTGGAAAAGGAAGAAGCTTGAATGTAAACTTGTTGGGTAGAACAGATTAGGATAGTATTAATGCCATCCTGTTGTAGTTCCTCACTATACTTAAAATGAGCTAGTAAATAGGTTAATTATTTTATATTTGCTATCATTTTCGCATCATGCTGTTGACTATAAAATGCACAATTGATTTTGATTTGCTTTGAATTGGAGATAATTGTAAACTTTGATAAAATAGTTTACTAAATTGTAACAATAAAATTGTATAGTCTTGAAAATCAGTGTGAAAACTACTTTTACTTTTTAGTGTTTAATATCTAATATTTTATCATTTATAGAGCTGCATATGCATAGATTATGTATATTTCAAAAATTTACATAACTTTTAAAACTTATTTTATCAACCATGTTCAATTCATAATTACCCAAAGTAGTACAGTAAAAATGCACTTCAATATGTAGGAAGGTTTCCTTGAAAGGGCATATTATATTAGGAGCCATTAAAAACCTGTGTAGGCTATTAATGTTGTACTCATGTATTGCTCTGTGTGTAATGGATTTTTTTAGGTGCTATTCATTTACAATATTTAAAGACACCTAAGATTGTGACCTATTTGATGTAGGAATCTTGGCTTTGGATGTGAATACCTTGATCAGAATTTCACACTGAATGTATAGGATGGTTGAAGCGTTAGTAGTACTTTGCGGTGTGTACTGCAACATGCATTAATGTATGTATACAAATATTAAGCTATGTAAAAACATTCATTGCATATTCAACTCCATACAAACCACTTTCATCTTACTTTTGAAGTTGATTATTTTGTTTGAAGTCAGTTTCATAGGCATAAAAAGAGGTTTTATTTTTTTGAGCTTATATGGCACTGTGTGGTAACAGGAAAACACTCAGTGCCATTTTGTAGGGAATATCATATGGATGAAATAGTGAGAGGAAAGGATGCCACGTTTGCCATCTGTCTCTAATTATGATTTCCTACTGGCTTTTAGATGTACTAGAGACCAGGCCTTTATCTTATAAAACAGATTTATGTTAACTATAATACCTAAAATGATTGTAAAACACTTCCCCCATATAATTGTTTCCCCTTTATATGACTGAGATTGTCTTATGAAACATTTCCTTTTTTAAGGCTCATATAATAGAAAGAGGATATAAAAATACAGTTTGTAGACTGACCATGCATCCATTGCTGGAAACATTCACCCTTTAAGTAAGCTTTGATTGAGCATTGCTTTGCCAAGCCATCTCCTAGCCTTGGACAGAAGGGGAGGCGGGAGGGGGAGGTCTTGTCTAAAGAAAGGGGAGAGGCTGTTCCAGCTGTTTCAGTACCAACAGTTGTTATGGAGGACAGACCTCTTCAACATGGTTTGAGAATTAGTTATTTAAAAAAAATTTTTTTTCTTTATTGATTTTAGAGAGAGGAAAGGAGAGGGAGACAGAGATAGAAACATCAATGAGAGAGAACATCGATTGGCCGCCTCCTACATGCCCGCCACTAGGGATTTGGCCCACAATCTGGGCACGTGCCCCGACTTAGAATAGAACCGGCGACCTCTTGGTGCATGGATTGACACTCACCCACTGAGCCACGCTGGCCGGGCAAGAATTAGCTTATTTTTTGTTCTGGTTTCAAAATGATACAATTCTTAGGCTTTGTCAGTAGATAGAAATGATCACAGTTGGGATGGATAGGGAAGGCTGGTCAAGGAAACTCTGGAGAAGGTGAGTTTCTCAACCAAGTTTTGAGGTAGAGTATTAGCAGAAACTGATGGAGAGACGAGGTGTAGGCACTTGGGTGGATGGGAAGAAGCAGACCAGGGTAGCGGACAGCAAGGTGATGACATTGGGTAGAGAAAAGGAGCCATATTTGCAATAAAAGGAAGTGAAACTGAAAAAATACTGCAGGGTTGGGTTTGGAATTTTTTTTTAATCCTCGCCCGATTATATGTTTAGACAAAGAAAGGGAAAAGAGAGAGAGAGAGAGAAAGAGAGAGAGAGATCAATGTGAGAGAAAAATATCAATCATTTGCCTCCCATACATGCCCTGACTGGGAATTGAACTCGCAGTTTTTCGATGTATGAAACAACACTTCAACTCACTGAGCCATCCTGGCCAGGGTGGGTTTGAAATGTTTTAAATTAATTCTCATTAGCCTTATTATATCCTTTGGAAAATTCTATGAGAGAGTGAAAATTTCTTTTATTTTATTATACCCAACAATCTCTGTAAATGGCATTTCTAAGTCTATAAAATAACAATGAATATTCCTTGAACATTTACTACGGGCCAGGCACTGTGCTAAATACTTAAAATTCATTATCTCACATAGTCCTTATTTACTATTAAAATCCTCATTTTACAGATGAAGAAACCGAAGTACTGAGAAGTTATATAATTTGTAAAAGGTCATACAAGGTCAGAAGTGGTGGAGCTGGGACTTGAACCCAAGCTCGGAACCCAGCCTTCTAACCACTACGAGGCACGGCAACTTCTGCATATCATTCCACCTCTAGCTCCAGGTCCAGGCTGGTATGACCAGCTGCAGACCAGATACGTCATGTATGTCTTCTGGGAACAGAGGCTGAGGCAGAATCACTGAGTAGGTCGTTTATTGGAGGGTAAAAATAAAAGGAGGGAAGCCAGTTCTGCTTCAGACCCCAGTGCAGATCTGACAGTCAGTCTCATCTAACCCAATGGCCTCCAGAGGGGAGATTGCCTTACACTGTATTAAAGGAGCCCCGTGTTGCACAGAAACGGCCGGGCCTAATAGCCCTAACATGCGTAGTCACTGACTGGTGCGTCCCAGGAAGAGCATGGCTATGACTCAAACGTTGAGGCAGATCCTGAATGTTCTGTAGCTGGAGGCTGGCAACTAACTGCACTTTTTGCAGCTGAATAGCAAGTTCTTTGTTGAAGGGGGATCTGAGTGGTGGCCCTCCTTGGCTAAGGTGATATGTCTACAAAGTCTACCATGGGGCCTCAGGGTGGGGCACCTAGAGTGAAGAATTTATGGAGGCCCTCACTCTTTTTTTTTTTTTGAATTTTTTTTCCTTTATTGATTTGAGAGAGAGAGGAAGGGAGAGGGAGAGAGAGATGGAAACATCGATGAGAGAGAATATCTATTGGATGCCTCCTGCATGCCCCCTCACTGGGGATTGGGCCCACAACCTGGGCATGTGCCGAATCGGGAATCAAACCGGTGACCTCTTGGTGCATGGGTCAATGCTCAACCACTGAGCCACATCGGCCGAGCGGCCCTCACTCTTAACATCACCTAAATGCAGGGTGGGCACCTGAGAGTGAGTACCTCCTTAATTATGCAATTTGGGAAATATATAAAAGGTTAGTGGGAAATATGCCTGGAAAAGTAAATCGAATCGATCACAGAACTGTGGCTGTGGAGTTTAGTTTTCCCTGGAAAGTTTTGGAGCAGAGAAGTGGTATGATCAATGGTCTTGTGGGAAGGTGAGTGTGGAGAGGCTCACTGAATGGAGAGAATTCGGGAGTCAGGGGAAGGCTATTTTGCTATTACAGGCAAGAGGAAATGAAATCTTGAACTAGGTGTGTAAAGAATGAGAAAATATAAAAGTAAGGGAGAATAGGATTTCAAAATTGATTAAAGGAAGGGAGTAAAGGGAAGGGAATACTCAGAGAGGACTTAAAAGTTTGAATTGAGTGGCAGGAGGCAGGTGTGTGGGAACCAGAGTGGACAGGAAGGGGTTCCTTTAAGGGAAGCTAACAAGGGTCCCAGAACTGTCAGCTTAAACATCTCCTTTATTTCCCCAAATGAATGACATACAAATCTTTACTTTTTTTTCTTATCTTAGATACTGCTTATTCAACCCCTCAAGTTTTTCCTGATTTTTAGTTCACTGTCTAAATCCCTAGAACAAAAGATTAAGGCATGGAAGACAAAAGTTATGTTTGTAGACAGCAACCATTCTGACAAAATTTGAATTTCTTTTTCAAATGCAACTGTAAAAATACCACTTTTGGATCCACACAATTTCTAACAGCCAGTTTGAGGAATTATTATCATTAGTAGTATACTCTATTTTTCCAAACGATGTCGTGACTGCATGTAGATCTGACTCCGGCCACCGGAGCCCAGCAGGACTGGCCTTGCTCATCGAAAGTCTTTGTTCACAGGGAGATAGAAGAGAAGATCTCATGAGATGCAGAATCTTCTCTCAGAGAAAGCCTTAGACAGCTGCCCCTCACCGCTCAGCTAACGAAGGGACAGAGGTCATTGATCTCACACAAACAGGAAAAAGACTATACATTTATTTGCAAAGATTCACATAATATAAGGTCATGATATATAACGGAAAACCCAGTTTTCAGCGAAAGAGAAATAATGGCTAAGACTTAATGGCTAAGCTCTAGGTACAGAAATGAATAGTAAGTTTTTTATGGATTTGCAATGCAGTGTGAGGAGCTCAAAGTAAATATTTAAGCGCCCTTGCCCTGGCGGGTTTGGCTCAGCAGTTAGAGCGTCGGCCCTCGGACCCATGAATCATGGGTTCTGTTCGGGTTCAATTCTTTGCAAGGGCACGTACCTTGGTTGAGGTTCATTCCCTGGCCCTGGTCGGGGTCGTGCAGGAGGCAACCTGTCAATGTGTCCCTCTCATGTCTCTCTCTCTCTCTCCCTCCCTCCCACTCTATCTGAAGATAAATAGAAAAATATCCTCCAGTGAGGATTAACAAAAAAATTTAATTGCCCTTAAAACTGAAGAACATAATGGAAATTTACATGTCCTTCCAAGCTGACTTGTTTTACTGTATGCAAATACAGGAAAACACTTGTAATAATATTAATTACATTAGCATCCATGGATACAAAAAAGTAAACTTTCAGGAGAAGATCAGTGTAACCTCCCAAGCCTAGTGAGTGACCACACACAAACTTATGCCTAACAAGCTGTGATAAGCAGAAGATAAGCTCTGATAACATGTGTGTTTGTTTGTTTGGTGACAATAGCATAGACCGGATGCCCTATTCATGACTAGGTCCACCAGATACAGAAAAGCAGGATTTGCACACTCTGACCTCCAAGTATGAACCTGTCATAAGAAGATGAATAGAAATGTTCTTCCCAGTCCCAGACTTAGATATAGGAGAGTGTGTTTTCCTGATTGCATTAAACCAAAACATCAGTAAGACACTGTCACGTGGAAGGGAGCAGATCTATCCAGGTGGGCTTTTGTGGTTCTGTGCTTCACGCTCAGTCTTCAGGGCAGTGATATTGAATCTTCATGACGGACAAATCAAATTAGTACTATTGATTATTACTCATTTTGTAGATGGGGAAGCTTTGTCTAGAGAGGTTCAGTAACTTGTCCAAGGTCACACAGCAGGTAAGTAGCAGAGCAGATTTGAATCCAGGGCTGTGCTGGGCTTGGCGGGTGTGGGCAGAGCAGTGATTGGTAGGCTTTCCCACCCAGAAACCTCTTCTCTGAAGCAATCCTTTCTCTTGCTACTTTTATATCCCTTGGGTTCTTTCTGTAAACAGTAAAGAAATACAGTTGTAATCTCAGGAACCAGCACCGGTGCTGTTTTTTTTTTCTTTTCTTTTTTAATGGGCTGATCGTGAGTTGCTCACTGGGATGAAGAATGTTGCTACCGTATTGTAATGATGTATGTCCCGGAGGGTGGGACCTGCTCATCCTCACCCAACTATGTCACTTTTCTTAAATGGGCTTTGTTGATATTTGGAATTGGGAGGCCTTAATTCTGCCTTCAGTTTTGGTCCACATTGGACAATTTGAACTCACACTTTATGAGAGAGAGCAAATTGCCACTACATGACCACAAGCATGTGATTCAACGTACGTGAACATTCCAATGTGTGTAACTCTGATAAAGGAAGAAATGGGTGTGATACAGCCCCTAGTAAGCTCTATTTATTCACAGGCGGACTCTCATTTAGCTTCCTCGTACATCTCATTGTGAAGAAATGGGGTAGTAGACTATATCCGATTTTTTTTGCTTAATCCCTTCACCTTCTTTCATCCAGTGCCCCAACCTCCCCTCCCCTCCCCTCTGGCAGCTGTCAGTCTGTTCCATGAATGGCAATTTGTATCTATCAACATTTTAATTGCACATCTCTTTTGACATATCAATTTTTACTTCTAAGAATTTTCCTACAGATGTACTCATATCATTGAGAAAAGAAATGGGTGGAGTTGGTTGCAGCATTGTTTGTGATATTAAAAATCTATGAACAAACCCTGGTGTATTTGGCTCAGTGGTTAGAGCATTGGCCTGTGGACCAAAGAGTTGCGGGTTCGATTCTGGTCAAGAGCACATACCTCAGTTGCGGTTCAGTCCCTGACCCTGGTTGGGGTTGTGCCGGAGGCAACCAATCGATGTGTCTCTCTCACATCGATGTTTCTCTCTCTCCCTCCCTCCCTCCCCCTCTATCTAAAGATAAATGGAAAATATCCTCGGGTGAGGATTTAAAAAAAAAAATCTATGAACAGCTAAATATACATCTAGAGAAAAATACTTACATAATTTATGATATGTCCATGCAATTGACTACTGAAGAGGAGATTTAAAAATTGTCAGAACTATACAAGGGGATATGAAAAACTGTACAAGCATACTTTTAGTAGAAGACCTATTTTTCAGGGCAGTGACTATAGTATGAATGATGCTGTTTATGTCAAAAAGTAAACAGATGTGTACTTACATCCACTTGCTTGTTTAATCATAGAAAATTATCAAAACATGTACGAGAAATCATTAGTAGTGTTTACCAGTGGGAAGTGGAAGTGTGCATTGAGTGAGTACTTCACCTTTCACCAAATGTGTACCATTTGAATTGTTTAATATGGGCATGTATTGTTATACAATTTAAAAATCATCAAAAAATCTTTTTTTTCCTACCCTTAGGTACTAGTTTTTTAAAAAGATTAGTCCTTTATGCAAGTATAATCGTAAACCTTGGTATAATATTTTTGAATTATTGAGCCAAGTATCATCCTAAATTCAAACAGAATGTGTATGAACTCACTGCCAAAGCTCCAATTTGCCCCCAGGGAACAGAAACCAAATGACTAAGGAGGTTTCCTAACATCAAGTCACAGGAGAGTCTTAAAGTCCTGTGGCAAAAATTCCTGTTGTTCCGAAGTTCATGCACTTAGAGAGGAATCATTAAATCAAAGAGCATTAGATGGGAGAAGGGAACATGGGATAAAATGACTTTTCCTCAGGACTTAATAAATTGAATGCTAAACATGGGGGAACATTACACATGGGATTTTTTCACATTAAGGTTTCTCTGTATTTCTACTGCCCTGCCCCTCTCTCAGACTTTTGCAAAATGCTATATAAAAGTTACATTGCATTTGGGCTTTGAGGGCAAAAGTAATTTGCATGCGAGGTTAATCAAGATTCCTCGCCCTTTGTACTTTTAAAAGTGCTTGCACATACATTGTCTCCTTTGGTATTCGCAAATGAGATATTTAGGACAAGTATTATAAAACTCATCTTCTAAATAAGGACCTGAGGTTTGGAGAGGTTAAGTGATACAGTTACGCCAGTGAGTGTGTAGCTGAACACACAAGGACCCTGGGTTATGTCTTGGCTGTCCTTGCCACCAGCAGCCGAGGGCACTGTGTACAGCAGAATCACTCCTATGGTTGTGAAGGCGGCTTCGTGTTTTCTTGGAATCACTTGTACTCTGGTTTAGGAAGACCCAGGAGTGGCCAAATGAACTTTCTTTCCAATGTGAATTACAAACACTCTGAATTTAAATGGTTAAGAGGCAGCTAATAAAATCCAGGTAGATATGGGTTTCTATTTCAGCCCTACCCCTTACTAGCCATGTACTCTTGGGCAAATTGTTCCCTAATCTATAAAATGGGGGTAATGATAGTATTAATCGTCCATGGCTGCTGTTAAGAATTTAAATAAAATAAGGTGTGCAAAGTGCTTGGCAGAGTGCATGGAATATAGCAGAGGGTCAATACATACCAGCTACAATAATATTAATTAATAATATTATAAATAAGTTAGATTTCAGGTCAGTGCAGCAGCCAGAGCTTTTGTCCCTGGGAGGTGACCGCAGGAGCTGCATGCCAGAGTGGACACCAATCATTTTCTTTCCCTTTGAAGGAAACTTCCCTGGAACCACAAAGAACTAAGAACGGGCAGCAAAGATGTCTAAAACTTCCCTGAGCCTTAGTGCAGAGGCTTGAGCATCTCTGACTTAAAACCACCCCCAGCCTGCTGCCAGTTTTCCAGTTTATGGTCAACAGTAAGATGAGGTAGGTAGAAAGAGCCAGTCACCCAGGGCTTTAACACAAGGACGGTCACCTCCCCTAAGAGAGCAACCCTAAAATCTTCTTGCTCTGGGAGTTTGTCTTCAGTCTCTTACATTTCAACTTTTTGAATCAGTCTCTTAAATTTCAGTTGTAAAAATCAGAAATCTGAAAAGCCAGAACTGAGAATTCACATAATGAATGATGAAGTGATCTATTCGCTATTCAACTTAAAAGTACTTTATTAGTTCTTTTGAGTGTTTGAAACTTATTTTCTTTACTATATAATTAATTTGTACTAACTGCAGAACATACACAGAATTAAAACAGAATAAATGAAAGTTCTTAGAAGAAAGCATTGTTCATATTTATTCTGGTGTGTAGTTGTTGAGACATTTTATAAATATGCTAATTTTTATAAAACCTGTAAAGCAGTGTGCGTACAGCTTATGATCTTGTGAATACTAACAGTATGTCATGCACATCTTCCCATATCAATAATTTCATTTTCAGTGGTTCCACAGTGTTCTTTTGGGTGGGCATTTAATAATTTTACTAATCTCCTAATGTTGAATGGTTAGTTTTCTGTTTTGTTTTTCTGCAAGAAAAATTCTTCTTGAAAAATCATTGTAGAAATCCTCAATTCTTTCTTTAAAATACATTTCTAGCAGTGGTTCTAAGTCAAAGTGGAAATGAAGTTTTAAGGCTTTTGGTGTTAAATTGTCTTCCAGTTATACTTTACCAATTTTATCCATACTATTAGTACAAGAATACAACTAGATCAATGACTGTTTAAGTGCAAACATGATTCTGCTCATTTACTGTAAGAGGTGAATACCTTTACGAAAGCCTTTATGCCCAGAATGAAGAGTACATCTTGTTAATGCCAACTTCTATTTTTGTTTTTATACTTCATATAAGCACAATATATCCATAAGATAGTGTGTTAATTATATTTAGGAAGTTGGTAATGATATCGATATAACATGGTTATCTTTTGATGGAAAATGTGGAAATAATTTGGAGGAAAAGTTACTTTCACTGGAGCCCATTAATTCCACCCGCATGGCCTTTTTAAGATGTGAGAATAAAACAATCAAGGGTGTATAAACCCTTCCACTGTGGTTATCGTCACGTCAGTTTTCTCCTGGGTTGAAAGTAACCCTGCCTGATCCCTCTGCAGCACACTGGGGCTCACAGCAGAAACGTGAAGATTGGAACCTTTTCAGTAGAAATTACTCTCGATGACACCAGCCTGCTGTCAGAGTAATTCCTGCTGGAAAGAAAGTGTCTGAATTAATGGTCTAATAAACTGAGTTAGTGTTTCATCTTGGCAGAGGATTAATTAGGGGAAGAGAAACTAACATTTATTTGGGTTCTTATTTGACAGGCCCTTTATTATTACATTATTGCATTTAATACTCCCTGTAAACCCATGAGGTAGGTATTACCGTGGGCACTTTACAATGAAGTGCCGTCAAATCAAGCATCTTCCCTGCGGCCACGCAGCTGCTGAGCTGCCAAGGTGGGGTTTGCACTTGGGTTCCCTGCTTCTGGAGCCCGTGTTCTCCATGCTGCTCCTTCTCACCAGTTATTCAGCAAGCCTGGCAGTTTCTCTTCTAGAATATTCACTGTAGGTGTGCACACACTTTTAGCCAACTAAACTGTAGGTTCCCTCTTGAAAATCCATGTGTTAAGCAGACTTAGAGACCCGATCCACTTATCAGTGCAATGTCAGTTAAGATATTTTTGTAAGCCAGAAACAGAGAATCCGCTCTCTTGCTTAACAAGATATCCTGAGACAGAGGGGTTCTGAGTTTTGTCAGAGGCTCAGGGCTTTCCTTAGGGACCCAGGCTCTTTCAATCTTGCTACTCTGTCATTCAGTGTTGGCTTCTATTAGCCTTTTATGGTTGTGTGGTGACTTTAGGAGCTCTGAGTACATCTTCATAAAACCATATCCAGAAACTGGAAACTGGAATGTCTTCTTCTCCTACATTGTTTTAGAAAGAGCAAGACAGCAGATTCTCTGTTGTGCATCATGGTCCAGACCTGTGTCATAGGTTCTTTCCTGACCCAAGCATTGGTATGGAGCATGGCTTAGGCCAATAAAGATTCACTCCCAGGCCCTGGCTGGTTTGGTTTAGTGGTTAGAGCGTCAGCCTGCAAACCAAAGAGTCATGGGTTCGAATCCCAGTCAAGGGCATGTACCTCAGTTGCAGGTTTGATCCCAGACCTCTTACAGGAGGTAATCAATCAATGTGTCTCTCTCAAATTGATGTTTCTCTCTCTCTCTTCCTCCTTCCCACTCTATGTAAAAATCAATGCAAAAATATTCTCAGTGAGTATTAAAAGAAAAAAAAGATTCACTCCCAGGGGTGGGGAGGGTGAACCCTGAAACGAGAGCCGGGCTGGCTCTGTGGCGGGAAGAAGCAACCTAAAATGCTACCAACGTAGCTTTCAAGAGATGTTGAGATTTCTTTTCCTAAGTAGTTGAATATATACTCTGAGATCGTCAATAGGAGAAAAGCATACTATTGCTTTTCTGCAAAATTCTACTTTTATGTAATCACATCTATAATGAGCATGTCATTTTTTCAGTGTGCCCCACCATATATTGCTATTTCCATCACTTTTCTCTAATAGAGCTCTGCTTTTTTTTTTTTTTTTTTTTTTTTTTTTTACCAGTGTGTTCAACTATTCTAACTCTTCTGCACTAGTCCTTCTTGATACAGCGTCTAAGGATGAGGGTAAAGTAAGATTTGAGGGGAAGTGAAGACGGCCCCAATCATCTGTCTGCTAGGGCCAGCACACTTTGTTGCCTTTTTTTTTTTTTTAAGAATGTTGTTTTAGTTGAGAGCATTAAGTACAAAAAAGCTACATTTTTCTATCATGAATAAATACTGATTATCTTTTATTTCAGCAAGTTATATAAGCCTCATGCTTGTAGTAGCACAGTAAAACAAAAATTGAAGTGGAGGAATGTCTATTAATTTCCAAAATAATGAGTTCAATCAAATAATTTGTTAATTTAAGGGGAGAAAAATCAGCTAAATAATTTTTAAGTTGAGTTGTCTTTGAACAGGGGTTTTTCTCCTTACTCTCGGAAAGTTGGGTAAACATGCATCCGTGATGATTTCCTTGATTCCAGAATCAAGCTTAGGCCTGGAGAAGTGTGAACAGAACAGATAGCATACCACGCCTCACACTGCCCCTTCCACACCGTTGTCTTTCTTTGCACATCTGCAGTATGAAGAGAGCCAAATGTGTCAGCACCGGAGGGTTCACTGAGGAGGAGAGATGACGAGGAGCCTCTTGTGAACCCTTAGAATAGGAGGATGTTCAAGTTGTTAAGTGGTATCTGATCATTACCAGGTTTTAAGTTAATTGAATTGTGTTTGAGGAGATAGGGTTTGATCTTGGATAGGGCAAATCATGAATGATATTTTAAAGGCATCTTCCTTATGATCAACTGTTGGTTGACACACATTCATTTCATCATAACCAGGTTGATGTTTGTCTAGAATGCACCTGCACAGCAGGACCAGCTGTTACAGTATTGAAATACTTCCACGTCGCTTGTTAATAGCCACTGCTTCACGAAAACCCCTCCTCCACTCTCTCAGCGCCTTCTCCAGGAACGGCTCCCCCATTCCCACATTCAAAACCCAGCACCCAAAGGACTAATGCGTGGCACGGCAAGAAAACTGGTTGTTACATATTTTGAATGTCTTCCTTTTTCTAGTTATTATTATAGCTCCTAATTTTATGCCATCAATCCCACAATTCTTCCTCTAAAATACGCTCATACCTTAGAACTTGGCAAACTGACTATTAAAACTATTCAAAATGATGACATCAAGTGAAAACTCAGCCTTAGTAGTTTTCTAGTTAAAATAGTAAAAGTAAATGTGTATAGTGTTCATATTCCTGAATGCTTGATAGAGAAACTGCCTCTTTTGAGGACAGAGTCCGTCAGTCAAGAGGAAAATTGGGATGGAATCAAGCAGAATACAGCCCTCATCCTGCAGGTGTCCCGTGCGCGTTGTCAGACCACCCCGTGGGAATGAGGCTGTTCCACTTGGAGGAAACAGCTCATCAGTGGGCATCAGCCATTATGCCAATGTGTGTTTTTAATAATGGCAGCCTTCTCCAGTCATTGACTTCTCTTAACTCCATCTTTGTCAACAGAGTTCCCTGTAGTAATCTCCCAGGAGTTACCTTGAGCTATTTTCTCTAATGCTCTCTAGTGAACCATGGCCTCAAATTTATTTAATGTGTTCCAGATTGAGACTCTCTTTGTCTTCTGGTTTCACCAGACACAGCCCCAAGTCTTTCTGGGATGAACACTTTGTAATGCCAATACCTCTTGTTCCTAGCTCATGCTCAGTTAAATGTGTTGTTTCTTAAGTATATGAAAGGCTAAACTCTTTAAATTATTTTATAGTTAAGGTGAAAATATTTTTGTCTAAGTCTCCATGAGAGTATGTTTCTGTATACAATTTCATTTATCTACTATTTATACATATCAGCTTCACATTTTTAACTGCTGGGGTATTAGACTGCCTTTCAGATCCAGGAAAACAGTAATCACAGCTGGCATGAGATGTGCAGAAGAATAACTCCTTTGTATTTTCTCTTGCTCTTTTGCTGTGATGAGAGTCAGTCATACTAGCAGCCAGTCAAGAGCATGTTCACCTGAAATGGTTCTTTTTACAAATAAGAAACATGGCTTTGAGTGCTGTACATGGGCTGCCCAGCTGATAAGATAATCCTCTTTCCATTTCAAAGTCCATACTCTAATCTTAAAACAGAAGTCTCCTTTTCTCTTCCTTTTTGCAACAGTCACTGGATAAAGATTCTGTTATCGTAATCCTATTAAAATATATTCACTTTCGCAGTACTCTTTGATAATGATGTTTATTTTTCTAAGCACCTAGGGAGAAGAGTGATAGAAGATAAATCTATTAAAAATTTTGGGAAAAAATAGTTGCAGAGAGATGAATTATGTTAAAAGCTTAGAAATGAATAACAACTAATATCCATAGCAGAAAAGAACAATCATTAATTCATGAATTAGGCTTCTGTTGAGCCTCTGTTTGGGAAAGATAGTAGTTTTCCAATAGAAATGCCCTGTACTGCTAACGTGTCCACACAGGCAAACGTTGGCTTAGCTGAATTTCCTGCGAGCTGAACTATTAACTGATCTTCACCTGTGACTTTTCTAATACATCTCCTTTTATTGGCACTAATGGCTTTGAAGTTGCTGACACCATTTAAAAAACCAAAAACAAATAATTAGCTTTGACAGAAGATAGGTAAACAGAGCCATAATTAATGAATTGATTCTGTTGAGAACATTAGCTGGTACTCAGTCTTTTAGTTAGTATAGATGTGCTTTCCTCTCTTCATTTTGTATAGGAGCAATTCAAGTTCCTGGTGACTTGTGACATTTTTGCTTTGAGTGAGGGGATCTCTCTCTCTCTCTCAACCAATAGTAGTGAAGTTTTGTTCTTTATTCTTGATATGATCATCCTGTATTCCTGTGTTGATCCAACTTCAGTGTGCAAAAGCTGCCTGAAATGACTTGCCATTTCCACAAGCTTTCCTCTGATTTTTTTGTTTCAAATCAAAGTGCATTTCCAAACATCTGTGTATTTTACCTCTAGTACTAGGCTTTTCATCTATTTTCATGCCAGGATTGAGGCTATCTTTTATTCATGGTTTATTTCAGGTGTGTCTGTGGTTCAGATCATGGAGAAAATATTAACTTTTGTTTGCAAAGATTCCACCTGAAAGTTACTTAACAAGGTAGTACAAACTTAATGTTTATTTTTTTCTATAAAAGTATTCATTTGTTTTTTTAAATTTAATTCAATTTTATAAATTAAACTTAATGTTTGATATTATTAAGTGTTCTCACAGTTGCAAAATATATACATTATATATTTGCATAAAACCTATACAGTGTCCATTTAAATTTTAAAAACCTGGAGAACTACTTCTTTTGTAGGTAAATTAGGACTTATGCTTTCCACTCTTAGGCAGTGCATGGGACTTGATAGACATTTATAAAAAGCTTCCTGAAATGTGTCATATTCCACTCCCGAGGTATTTGGTGACTAAATTAAACACAAATGGAGTTGTAATCGCTTATGGCTTGATTTAAGGGTGTTTTAGGATCTACATTCTCCTTGACTAAAGAGCAAATATGTTTTATAGGGCAATTTATGGCAAAAGTCCAAGCTAAAGCTCACCATTTTGAAATAAAATATGAAACAAGTTTTATATTTTTCTTTTCTCAGCTAAGTCTAAAATTCCATAATGCTGCTATTTCTTACAGAAGTTTGTGAGGGGTCTTCCCAGAGCTGACACGTAGTCACTCACTTGTCTGCAGTGTTTACATCTATGTTGTTGGTTGGCGGGGGCAGATGCATTCCTCATTTCTCTTTGTATCATTTAGGGATATTTTCAAGTCCTAGTAACTGCCGAGGCTTAAATGTGGAATAGATATAATTTTTTTTGAGAAGTAATAATGCTGGGTAGTTTTAGATTCCCATTTTTGAAAGGAAACCCTGTGGTGATTTAGTTTAATATATATTAAAATTGCACACACCTATATGGGTTTCTTTGTTTCATTTCAAGACCAAGCTAGTGAGGCAGAGAGAGCCTCCATTTGGTCACTGTGCTTCTTGGTCGAGAAGCCTCAGCAGGGCTGGTTGGTGGGGAGCCCACAGTTTAGAAATGAGCAAAATCAATGTGGCCTGTGACCTCAGGGGGATATCAAGCCACACAGGACCATTTGCTCTTCCCCAACTGTGCCTGAAGTGTACTCTCCCCGGCCCCCTGGTGACCTAGTTGCTGGCCTTCTCCCAGTCCACCCCTCTTGTTTCTTCCCTTTGGACTTGGATTCAGAAGTGAATTAATCCCACTCCTCAGTTCATGGACAGTCCATGCTGGGTACTTTTTTTGTTTGTTTGTTTGATGGATTTATTTTCCTGTTAATCCCTAATCACAATTTGTTCTCCCTCCCCAAGACATCCACTCAAATGTGTTTGATATGAGTATAATGATGTGGGATTCCTTATAACATATGCAGTCCTTGTGTGTGTTTAAATTTGTATGTTATGTTGTAGCTCTCATTATTTTTAACTTTTCCCCTCAATACATTAAATATCTATGCATGTGTGTGTGCTAGAAGCTAGCTCATTTCTTCTAATTCTGCAGTTTCTGTAAAACCACCATACTTATCCATTCTCCTAGAGTCCTGCTCACTTCAGTGGCCTCCTTCCATTTCTCCTGAAGTTTAGTCACACTGATCTCTTTACATTCCTCTTAAGCAGCAGTTGTCTTTGCATCTCCTTCTTGGCCCCCATGCTCATCACCTCTATAATACCTATTATTATACATCTTTTATATTTCTCCTTAAATGTAAATTCAAGAAGCCATTCCTGATCTCCCCTCCAGAGAATGCTTAGGCTCCTGTTCTGTGCTCAGTGTACTCTGTGCTTCCCTCATTGAAACTGGGGTGGCACTTTGTTATAATGCTCTGTTAGCCAAAAGGCTCCCAAGGGCCTGGATCATGTCTGCTTTGCTCACTGCTGAGTGGTTAACTTCTCAGTAATTAGCCCAATGTCTAGAACATGGTAGATACTCTATAAAAATTTTGTTGTTGGTTGAATGAACAAATGTATAAATGAAATAGAGACATGGCTGCTGAATCCAAGAAGCTCTTAGTGCTCCTAATGATACAGCCAGTTGGTAATAACATCCCCATTTTATTGGAAACCAGAGCTCAGAAAAATGAATTAAATTGTTAAAGTTGCATGCAGATAAGTCATGGAGATGGGATTCAAACATGTTTGTCTTTGACTGTGTACAGTGGTGGAGGTAACAAGCAAAATCTCTGTCACAGTGGAGCTTACATTCCCATGGGAGAGGCAACGAACAAGTAAACAGGTAGTTTCAGGTGGTGTTAAAGGACTTGAGAGAGATCTTGTGGTCGTAGTGGATACTTTAAATTGGTTGGTCAGGACATCTGAATAGACAAGAATGAGAAGGTGCTAGTCACAGAAAAATCCGGGACAAGAATGTTCCAGGAAGAAGGAAGGATAAGTGTGAGGGCTAGGAGGGGAGAACAAGCTTGGTGGTTTGAGAAACAAGCAGGAGGCCCCTGAAGTTGCAGTTTGGTGAACAAGTGGGAAGTAGAGGTGAAGTAGATGGTGTCTTAGTCCTTTTGGGCTGCTAGAACAAAATACTACAAACTGGGTGGCTTATGCACAGTCGACCTTTATTGCCCACAGTCTGGAAGCTGGGAAGCCCAAGGTCAGGGTGTCAGCATGGTTGGGTTCTGGTGAAGACCCTTTTCCAGGTGGCACGCTGCTGACGTCTCATCGCATCCTCACGTGACAGAAGGGGTGAGAGAGTGCTTTTAGGCCTCTTTTATAAGAGAACGAATCCCATTCATGAAGGCAGGCCTCCCAAAGGCCTCACTTCCTTATACCATCATTTTGGGGGTTAGGGTTTCAACATATGAATTTGGAGGTGGGCACAAACATTCAACTACAGCAGATGAATAGTTAGGTGACACATCGCATAGGATCTTATAGGCCATTATGAGGACATTGTGAGTGTGTCAGGAAGCCACTGGGAAGTTTTAAGCCAGGGAGTTATGTGATCTGACTTATGTCGTAAACAGATCACTTTGGCTGCTTATAGAATGAATGGAAGGAGAGAGACCAGTTATACTTGCTATAACTCAAGGTGGTAGCTGTGGGAATGATAAAAAGTGGTCAGATCTGAAATATATTTCAAAAAAGAACAAATAAGAGTTGCAAATTGGTTGAACCTGTGTGTTGGAGGAAGAGAGGAGATTGGGGTGGGGGAGGTAAGAGAAAGGAAGGAACTACTTTGGGTTGACTAAAGGGAATGATGGAGCCATTGACTGAGATGAGAAAGACTGAGGATGGAACAGATTTCAAGTAGAAAGCCAGACAATGAGAACTGTCTTGGAAATGCTTGGTTTGAGATATCTCTGGACATCCAGGGATCCTGTCAAATAGGGATACAACCCAGGGTATGGAGGAAAGGTTAGGTCTTGAGATATAAATGTGAAAGCTGTCTGTGTAAAGATAATTCTAAAGCCAGGTCCCAGGAAGCAAGGGGAGCTTGAGAAGAAAGAGAAGAGGGCGAAAGGAATGGCTGGCCAGAGAGGTAAGGGCGGGGGGGGGGGGGGGGGGGAGAAGGAAGTGAAGAAAGTATTTTAGAAGGAGAGTGGTCAGCTGTGCTGCTAAAGGGCTCATAAAATGAGGATACTGTTCACTGGATTTGGCAAAACTGTACTCATCAATGACTTTCCTAAGACCCACTTCCCATGCTGTGGCTGAAAAGCTAGTGTACATGCTTTTTGGTTTGTTGTTTGTCTTTTTATAAATCAAGTTCTGTTTTATTGGCACCAGAGGATTCTGTTACTGAAAACCACTTTCCAGAAGGAAATCATTTTGTGAAGTAGAATATTGTTTTACCGCAGACAAATGCCTCCTAATTTTTCTAAGAGTTGTGATTCGTGTAGTGGGTGTTCTTTCTTTTCTTTCTTAAGTAAAACTCTCATTTCTTTACCTGACCTACCTAACTGCTTGATGTGTTTAAAGTCTTTAAATTTATGTTCTGAAAAATAACCATCTACCAGCTAATGAAACTTCTGTCTAATTTGTTTAAGGACAGTGCTAATGAGTCTGACAGATATATTAATAAGCTGATAAGTAATATCAGTAATTCTGATAGTAATAATGATAATTTATTAAGCATTTACCATGTGCCAGGCATTGTTCTAAGTGCTTTACATTTATTTACTTATTTAACCCTCACAACCTATGAGCTAAGTCCTGTTATTACTCCATCTTACGGATGAGGAAACTGAGGCACGAAAAGGGTAAGCAAATTGTTAAGGTCAGGCAGCTAGTAAGTGGAGGGCCTGAGGACCCAAAGCCTGAGCTTTCTAACCACCAAGATAGATTGTCTTCATTTATTAGTTGTCTAACTGGGCGCTCTCGAGGTGTTGGGCAGTGGTGATAATAAGGATAATAGGCTTCCACGCCCTAAGAACAGCTCATGCTTGCCAGGGATTTCACGAATAGCTGTGTGAACTGAGAATGTACATGTTGCATCTGTGGTTTTCCAAAATTTTCTAGAAAACAACATGATAGGCATGAAAAAAACCTTCATATTGGGTTAGTGAAGACGACATTAGTTCTAGTTAATGAAATGAGAACTTGCATGATGTGAATAAGTGCCTGCCAGGAGCCCTAAGAAGCTGCCATTGTGATTGCTGTTTTATTTAGAGGTTGTAAATATTGACAAATTGTGATTAAATTTCTCAGCTCCCCTTTTCTGTCAGCTATAAGGACACTGAAGATCTGGTTGAAATTAATTACTTGATTTGCATGCATTTTGTTAATCACTCATTCCCGACAAACCTGAATGTTTTCTCATCTTGTAGAATAAAATAAATTTTAAAGATGGCAACAAGACTAGAAGAGATAAAGGCTTAAACTTATAATAGGGCTTGCTTATTTAAAAGTAGATGTCATTCATTGGTCTCTCAGGCATTTACTTTTTGGGGTTGAAGAGGATTTTCCTCTTCCCTATATAAATAGGAGATAATGAAAGAAAATAAAAGAGAGTCTTCTTTGGATTGTTTGTAAAAATACCTTCTATTCTATTTGGTTACTTACATTGAGTCTTTATATGAAAGAAAGACTCTCAAGCAGTGATTTACATAGGTGTATTGGCCGTGAACCTCTGCTGCAGTCATTCATTGGTGAATTTCAAGCCCCAAGACGGAGCTCAGCAGTAAATCCCCATCAGCTTGACGGCCTCACACACCTACCTCCAGGTCACAGAAGCAACTATTTGAAGTCACAAAAACACCAAATGGTTATGCTATAAACTCTTTTTATTTTACTGTTTTTATTTTATTTTTTGTCTTCAAATTTCTAAGAAACTAATATAATGAGAAATGCTGTTCTCTGGCAGTTTCTACCAGATGGTAGGAAGGGGAGTAGCATTTGTGTAGGAGAGGGGGTGGGATGAACCCATATTGAATGCCTCCAGGGTCCCAGGATGGTGCTAGATACTTTATTATTATTTTGTTAATTTATTGATTTGGGGGGGGTGTAGAGGGAGAGAGAGAGAGATTGAGAGAGAGAGAGAGAGAGAGAGAGACATTCATTGGGTGATTCTTGTATGTGCGCTGACTGGGGATCGAACCTGCAACCTTGGTACATCTGGACAATGCACTAACCATCTGAGCTACCCACTTTAAACACATTATCTAATTTAACCCTCCCAACAACCCTGTGAGGTGGATATAATCACTCCTAATTTACCAATGACAAGCACTGAGCTCAACCAGAAAGCTTTAGATGTGGGCATTCCTGTCCATTTCCAGTCTTACAGCAGCCTTGAGCCCAGTGGAACCCAGTGCAATGAATTTTGTACCTGGCCCTCACTGAGGGGGTAGAAAGTTGTTTCCATATCTGCTGTTTTTGGTATGATTTTTCCCTTTGGTAGGGTAGGAGGGATTAGCTCCCACTGTGGTAATTTGAATATGTAAATCAACCCTTTCTGTCAGGCTCACTTGAGAAGAGCAGGACCTTTAAAAGGAAATGATCATACAACCCACAAGAGTTAACCCTTGGTTTACTAAGGAGCTTTGTGTTAACGATATTTACATTCTCTCAGCTAGGGAGACAAATTACACTTTAATAACCCAATTTAAAAAACAGCAAATAAAATTTCTCAAAGGCTAAAAAAGCACATAGTGCCATGGACTATTTTCAGTTGTATTAACTAAAAAACATACCAGTTCTTGTCATTTTGTGTTGTACGCCAGTTAAAAGCTCTACTTTTCTAGCAAGAAAGTGTGTGTGTTGATTTCTGGAATTGGGATACGAAGACTAATAAAGGATTTTGTCTAATTGGTAATTTATTTACACATGAGGTATTCATCATATCCATTTCAGTATTTAAAATAATAAGTAAACAAACAAAAATCCCACCTTTCCTGAAAGGAACGAAATCAGAGGTTGTTATAACAAAGGTCTCTCATATATAGAAACATTAATAACTCGGGTTGTGTGTGAAGCATCTCTCCTATCTTTGGCATCAATGTTTGGGAGGGTTTTATATTTCACAGTCATACATATAAATGTTGATAGAAATGTAGTCTAGCAATCAGATGCGTTTTTTTCTTTCTGCTTTCTACTTCATGATTTAGCAACATCAGACTTTTCTAGCTTTCTGTACAGTAGAGAGATGGAAATGTAGGCTGCAGACACCTTGTTCCTGCTTTGACCTGAACTTATGAGCTTGTAGGATCTTGGAAAGATGAATCTCTCTAAGGTTCAAATTTCTCATCAATAAAATGGGGATAAATCTGTCGTGAGGCTTAAATGGAACAATGCACCTGAAGTGTTCATTAGCACAGTGCCTGGCACACAAAGCCGCTCAGTGAAGATTAGCGATTATGATTATCATCACTGTCCTTGAATTATATACTGTTTTATCCTATGTGCCTTAGCATCTGTGTTTTCTTTGTATCTTCTCCCACGTGGTCTTCTTTCTAGTGAAACTCCTTTTCATTTTTTCAAAGCCTGGCTAGAACATCACTTCCTCTAGGAAGCCTTTCCTCGCCTCTCGCCCAGGTACAATGATGTGTTCCTCTGCGGGGCTCCTTCCTTACCTTGTGCTCAATGCTGCTGTTGTGTTAGATGCCCTCCCACGACAATGGTTTGCTGAGTCAATCTCCTCTCCTCGTCTAGACTGTGACCATTATGAGAAACTGTTCTTTCATGTCCATTGTTGTACCCCAGCACCCAGTGCAGTGCCTGGCAGACAATGGGCACTCCATGGATGATTACTCAGTTGAATTTCTAACAGACACAGGCTGTGCTGCACTTGGTGTAAAAGACACTGAGGACTGTGAGTCTAAAAATCGAGAGCGTTTAACAATAAACATTCTTTTTCCCACCTGCTGCATCAAGTGGAAATTTGTTTCCACACTCAAAAGAAAAAAAAAAAGTAACAATCTGAAATTGTAGTCAAGGGGATTTTAGTGTGACATTGGACACAATGGAATTGAAAAGAAAATGAACTGCATAAGAAAATGACTGGATGCCCTATGATAATAGAAGAGGCTTACAGCAGACCTTATTGGTGTGGTTTTGCGAGACATAGTTTCAAATGTTTGTCCTGGGCCTCACTGCTCTTGCGTAGGCCTCCATGCAGCTGATATTTCCACCCTGTGGTTCAGCCCTCACTGGAGACTTATATGTGACTGCCACAGTTTTTATTTACATTTATGATTTTCATATTCCCAGTAAGCTCTAGGACAAGCCTTCATGAATACAGAGAGTGTCCTCTAATCTCTTACTAGAAAATGGATGCATACATTCGTGGTGGGGAATGGAGTTCAAGTATTAAAATGATGCTATGACTTGAAATAATATAAAACTATCCAGTTGCCTGAGCCAGGTAGCTCAGCTGGTTGGAGCATTGTCCTTAGATGCCAAGGTTGCGGGTTTGATCCCAGGTCAGGGCATATACAAGAGTCAACCAGTGAAGACAAAAATAGGTGGAACGAGTCTCTCTCTCTCTCTCTCGTTCTCTCCTTCCCTCCCTCCCTCCCTTTCCCTCTCTTTAAAATCAATAAATAAAAAATTTTAAAAGAATTTAAAACTATCCAATAAAATTCTTTTGTCTTAGTCATATTTTATTGAAAATATTTCTATTTGAGCTAGTTTTCTACTCTGATTATATGATTTTAAATGGAAAACAATGAAAAAATAACTTAAATTAATGAATTGACCAGCATCTGTCAGACTGGTTTGGGGCTGTATTCCTGGTACAATGCATGTTTGATGAGAATCTTTAAAATTAGGTATTTTGTTTCGATGATAGTCTGATAATTAATCTAAGCATCTTCTGGGCCATTCATTCTATATTGAACACTGGGCTTGCATTTCTGCTTGTGTTGGTACCAAATGACCCCAGCTTCCTAGTTGGGGCTCGGGAGGAAGACCAGAAGCTGGCCAGTTGACATCCCCAGCACGTGGCGAGTGAGCCTGCTCGGCCCAGAGAACCTGCGCCTCAGCAGACGGCGCCGCACGCTCGTTCCTCAGAGTGATTTGGTTTCAGCAAAAGCACGTAAATTTGTCACATTAAAGTAATGCTATTAATTGGATTTTATTGGTTTTGTAGTTTTACTTGCATCTAATTTGAAAACCTGTTCTGGTTTGATAGTTGCTTAAAAGAACAATAAGCATAAGTGGTTTAGTTTTACATTTATACATATTTAAATAACAAGTTTAAATGTAATCCAATATTTTGTTTTGAGGTTTTTGTTTATTTTTCCCTCTAATTCTTTGTGGGTTTTTTTGTTGTTGTTTTTTTAATCCTCACCTGAGGACATTTTTGCATTTATCTTCAGATAGAGCAGGAGGGAGAGAGGGAGGAAGAGAGAGAGAGAAACATCGATGTGAGAGAGACACATCAAGTGGTTGCCACCCACACGACCCCAACTGGGGCCGGGGACAAACTGCAACCGAGGTATGTGCCCTTAGCGGGAACCGAACCTGGGACTCTTGGGTCCGCGGGCCGACGCTCTAACCGCTGAGCCAAACCGGACAGAGCAATCCATCTAATTCTTTGAAAGCAAACCATATAATTAGTCCATTTTGAGAAATGTTATAATGGGTTCTACTTACGATGCTGATTTTTTGGGGAACAGTTTGTGAGTGACCCAAGGGGCCCCGTTGTGTGGCACACTGCATGCTATAGGTGCTCAGCAAGCCCTTCACAGCTCGAGGAGAGCCCCGGAGTCTTGCCCTCATTGTGCCACCTGCTTGTTGGACAACTGTGAGCAAACTGCAGAAAGTTTCCTTATCTAATTTACTTGGTGTTTGGATTCACAGATCTCTTTAGCTCCTTCTATCTCTAAAATGTGAGCCTACAAACCCTGCAGATTTCTACCATTTGTTTACTTTTCTGCTGCCTCACCCAACCTGACCCATAAAATTGGATTCTTTTCAACTTCTCAGACATCACTGACAACACTGCCAGTTGGAGTTCATTCAATCAGTTTTCTTGAAACATGAACTCACCTTTCTTTTTGGAAGTTGTAAAGTCTTTTATTTTATTTTTTCCTTGAAAGAAAAGAAATATAAGAGGAAAGCACTTAACCCAGACCTTTGGGCATCTAGAACTAATATATCCCCATTGAAAGGACTTTAATATCTTCAACAAAGGCTGCTGGACCGAGGCTGGAGAGTGTGAACTGTCCTCTCCCTCCCTCTGATCCTGGGGCCATCAGTTCTCTTAATTGGCGTGCAGTCTCTCCAGCACTGTGACAGAGCTGGGGCTCCATCCACAGCCTTGCACATCCTTGCACTGGGGCTTTGGGGAACTGGAACAACTTCGCTACGGGCAGCACAGTTTTGGTGTCTCAGGACAGATCTTGTGCTTAATGAACAGGGGAGCTTGTTTGAGCTATCTTAATGCAGTCCCAGATTATTAGTTTAGCTTCCTTAGTCTCTCTGGGGTGGGCCCTGCAGAGCTGGAAGGAAAACAAGAAAGAAAGGAGCTCTTTCCCAGTGGAGCAGAGTGGCTCATCTCTGACGCAGCCAGCGAGCCCCAGCTAGAGGCCTAATCAACTGTCAGAAGTTTCCAAATAAATGGCCCATTTAAGAAAATTTCTCTCTAATGTGTGATTAATTCAGGCTATTGTGTGCTGGGTGGCAGAGTGGAAAAGGGGAGTGCAACCTTAAAATAACTTTTTGGTCGATGAGCTGTAGGTGGACTCAGGTTTGATTTGAAGCAAAAATCCATGCCATGAAGAAAAATGTTTCTAGTTGCCGTCTGGTCTAAGGAGCCCGGGGCTTCCATCTTTATTATGAAATATCGTCTTAGGACAAAAGTATTTAACTGCACTTCTGTAAATTAAAATCTAGTTTCTCCTTAGGCTTATGATTTGAAGTCAAGTGTCTGACTGAAGTGAGATAATTAAGGGAAAACAGAAGCAAGAGGATGATGGATGCGGCCCGCAGCCCCGGCATGCAGAAAAGCCCCGGCCCTTTTTCTTCTGCTCAGTGCAGACTGCAGATTTATCACCAGGACAGCAAACATAGTCAAGGGAGGAAAAGAAAGAGAAGTTACATAGAAGCCTCGTGACAGCATCCGTCACAGAGAAGCAAATGAATATTCTTAGAGGGACAGTCCATTTAAAAAATTGCTTTTTATTGTCCTTTGAGCTGCTTTATGTGCATTTAATAAGCAACACCGAGTCCAGAGATAGCTTTGCCCTTACAACACTCACAGTACGGAGTGATATTCTTGGCACCTCGATCCAGTGAGCTGAGATAGTAATTACATCATCGGTACCTGTCAGGAGCCGAGCAGCCAGTGGAGGGCTGGGTGGGAAGGCACTTAGAGATGGAAGACTCACAACTCTAATTAACTACTGCTTACTCAATGATCTCTGTCCAGACAAATTGCATGGACCCGATGGGGCCTGCAGCAGTGTTTAAGACAGATGGTGCCATAATAGGGGGAAAAGTCGAAAAACATTTATTTTTATATACTGAAAAAATTAAGAGGCAGTGATAGCTTAAGAATAGATGTAAATGTTTGACAGCAGAAGGTTGCTAGAAACAATAGAAAGTCAATTAACAGTTCTAGTTGATTATTCCTTTCAGCTCGGTACTTGGCTGCCAGGGGTAATTTTGCTATTATTTCCTTCTCCTTCTCTCCATCCTGAAGAAAAAAAAAAGGAAGATATTAGTCAGAGGTTTGTGTACTTAAAATCGACATTTGTTAATTGGCTGACCTCATTGTCATCACTTGCAGAGTGAGCGAAGCAGCCCCGTGTTCCCTCAGTGGGCTGGGTTTCCGGGTAGTCTTTTCATAGAAAAAGTTACCTGTATTTTCTGGGGTTCTTTGGTGTGTGAATAATTCTTTTGTATTTCACACTTATCAGTAACATAGGTTTAATTTCATGCAAGACTTCTTGTTTCTAAATGGTTTTAAGTTGTTTCTCTGGGCTAAATTCTGAGCTCCTTTGCCCCCGCAGCCTGATGAGAGGGGCTGGGGGATGGGTGAGGGAGCCACGGCTCGGCCTGGCCTCTTTGGTGCGTCTGCACATGGAAGTCCGAGGTGTTAAAGCCGCTCCTGGTTTCTCAAGCTGCCCAAAAAACAATCTTTTTTGTCTTAGCTTTTCCGTTTCCTCTTTTATTCCCTGCTATGTTCTTGAGTCTTAGACGAAAATGAAGAAACTTGGCAGTAGAAGCAAGCAAAGCTGGGTGGTCAGGTCTCTGAGTCCCCTCACCCTGGGGAAAGAGCCAGTGTCATAGTGACCAAGTCAAGCCAAGTGACCAGTTTGAACCAAGAAAAAGGAGACTGGAGATATGTCACCTCTAAGGATCTCTAGAGTGTTTTCAACGTTGCTTTGCTGAATAGATTCTGTAGAGCATGATTTAAAAAAAAAGCAAATTAAGCAATGTGATCCTCTTTCTAATTAACGTCTCTGTAACACCTCAATACTGAGCCTTCTCCTCCCTTCCCATGTAGCCTCACTTCTGGGGCGTGGGGCAGAGAGCCACCTTCACTCAGAGCAGCAGTGCCATCGCCTGCTTTCTGTCCGGGCCTTGGTGGACATTCTCATTTGAAGAACAAGTTTTATAGCTTCGAAATGTTTAAAAAACAGTCTAGAGCAATGTTTTGTTTTGTTTTAAGAATTGTCATCCCATTAATAAAAAATGCTTTTGAGCATACTTTCAATATGAGTATATTTAATTGTTTTATACATACAGCACTTTACCAACATATTATATATATTTAAAATGGCCAAAAATTGGTTAAATTAATTTAAAATGCAGTTAAGTAGAAGGCTTGCCCTCCACGTTGGAGACCTGTCATAGAGTTCTGTAACAGCAACCTCAGACTCTGGCTGACCTAACATAATACAGATTTCTTCTTGGGTGTGTCTCTGCCTCCTGCAGCAGGTATAGGGCTCTGGCCCTGGGGCAGGGACCCGGACCTCTTCCTTTGTGTCTCTGTCATTTTCCAGGAGCTTGTCCTTCTTCCCATTCCAGGGAAGGGTGGGAAAAATGGAGCATGGTGAACTGTGGAGGGGTGGGGAGTATGCACTGAATCTGCAAATGGCATTCCCCGTGGCCATATCTGGGGGAAGCTGCAAGATGTACTCAGCTGTGACCGCAGGGCTTGGCAGCCGCTGCCAGCCTTTCTGCCACCAGAACGAGGGCTGCACTGAAGGGGAGATTCTCTTCTGCCCAGTCTCCGTTTTGAAGCCTCACTTTTGCTTTCAGTGTGTTGAATGAGGTTAGAGAGGCAGGTGTGTGCCTGTTTCTTAGTTTGGGAGTGTGTTCTGCTGATTGTAACAAAAAACCCACCCAGGGTGGCTAACTAAAAAGGGTTTTGTTTTTCTCATGTCATAAGAAGTGCGGGGGTAGCAGTCAGAACTGGTGGAGCTGCTTGAGGGAGTCAGCAAGCACCCAGGCTCCTTCCAGCTCCCTTTTCGGGGTTCTCATCTCTGGTGTTCATGCTCATTTCCCCAGATGGCTGGTCTTTTCCCAGACATCTTGTTTGTTTAAAAAAAAAAAAGAAGAAGAAGAAAAAGATGAAGGATGGAGAAGAAAAAAAAAATGAATGACAGTTGAGTCTGTCCCATTTAGCAAGTCTCCCAGAGGCCCTCCTGGTAGAGTTCCCTCCTACCTCCTTGGCCATAACTGTGTCTCGAGACCACATACCCAGCCATTGCTTCAAGGGAAGCTGGGAAATGATTATTTTAAGCTGGGCATATTGCCAACCTGAACAAATTAGGGGTTCTATTACTTAGAAAGAAGAGAAAAATGACTGTCTGCAGCCACTGGATCATTCGACAATCTCAGTGTCTACATCAGTCCAGCCTGGAAAAGGAGGTGACCGGCAGCCAAGTAGAATGTGTGCCAAGGGATAAGTTACACTTTCCCAATTTTTTGTCTGAGAGCAAGTTGGCTGCTAAGATCTCTTATAACTGACTCTACAAATTGTCATAGTTTCTTTGAGGTTGAAATTCTTTACATGTGTGTTTCCTCTTAGTTAACTATAATATAAATCTCTTGAAACACATTTTCTAGATAAACAGGAGCACAAGCATTTAAAACTCCATCTTGTATTAGTTGCCGAATGCTCCTGGGACAGCTGACGTGAGACAGAGAGCATCAGGGACACACCACCTATCCATATTCTGGTATTGATCCCTGCAGCAATCGAGTTCTTTAGGAGGCATGTGCCTGGCATTAGCTTATTCTCCACAAACATGTCTTCTTTTTACATATTTAGATTATATACAGTACTAACAATGAAATGAAGAAATTTTTGTAACCCTTAACACTGCTACTTGGAGGCAGTGTTTGGTATGACTTTGATGACAAGGGGAAGTGTGTCTCTTTTAAAAAACTGAGTCTATGCTTATTAGCAGGCTTTGAGAGATATGGTCCTCTCCTCTCAGTATTTTTTTCTTTGCCTTGGCTGCTAGGAAACTCGGAGCTAATTTAGCACTCACATGAATAATGTCTTATTTCCAATTCCTGATCAAATTATTTCCCTTTTTCCCTTTAAACAGCTTCTGACATCTTTTTCTTAACTTCACTTTAACTATCTGCTGTTGCATATGGACTTTTATCATAAGCTGCCTGTTGAAATATAGAGTAGAAATGACAAATAAAGTACAAATAAATGAGGAAAATTCATATTGTTTATTAATGTCTTATTCTATTGAAACCATATCATGTGGTAGGGAGTCATTTAGGCTGTCAGAGTTGTCTTAGTCTCTGGATTGAAGAATGGCGCTTTTACTTTGGAAGTAAATAAGCTACATTCTTCAATCTGTGCATGTTTATGCATTTTAACTAGAGTTTAAATCTTGAATGGGTAATTACCACCAAAATGAATAGTGATGACGTTTATTATGATGATGGTTTTCCTTTTATTTGAACTTTCAAAGGAAAGCCGTGTTTATTTCAGTCAGTCATGAGATTTGGAAAGGTAGGGGCATTACATTTTCCCCTTCTTTCCAAAATAGTACATTTTAAATGTGTCAGGCAGTAAGTAAGTTATGATGAAGTTTGTTGAATGATCAAGGTCAAACAACAGTAGTGTTAATGGGGAATTCATTGAAATAAAACAAGCGTGTGGAGAAGAGCTCACACCGCCCACCGGAACACACAATCCTCTTACTGACCTCACCACACATGCCTAGGACCCTGGACACTCTTGCCCAGTTGGCTTCTAGTATCTGTGTATGGGTGACCAAGGGGCAGCTGCTTTTCCTGGGGGTGGTGAAGGTGGGCGTTTTGGAGCTTGGGTCATTTGTAGACTTGCACTTGAGGTCCTTCATGATACAAGGTGGGTATGGGGGTAGGGACAGAAGGGGCAGACAGGCCAGGGACTAGGGGCCAGGAGTCCTCTGGAATGCTCTAGAGTCCTTCCTCTTCTCATTTCTTTATGGCCACCTGTCTGGTGCAAGTTACCATCATTTCCACATGGATCACTGCAGCAGCTTGACCTCTCCACATCTACAATGACCCCATCCAATCCCAATTCCACTCTGTGGCTAGAGTAATCTCTTTGAAACTGATATTGAATCAGGTCACTCCTTGCTTGAAAGTCTGCAATGGCTACTATGGATAAATACCAAATTCTGGCCCACAGGCTCCCCCTGATCTTGTCCTGCCTACCGTATCCCTCTCCTCCTCACTCTCTACACCCTAGTCATACCGCCCTTATCACATTTCCTTCTTAGTCCCCCAGGACTCCATTCTTCAGCTGCCTGCTCAATTCACTTCTCCAGAGAAGAAATAAATAGGTTCCCCTGGAATATACCCTCATAGCATGACATTACTTTTCATTATTGCGCTTCTTTTTATTTGGAAGTATAGGTTCATTTGTGTGATTATTTCATTAATATTCCTCTCTTCTGCTAGACTGCACTCTATTCTGTAGGTCAAGGGCTGCTTTGTTTTAGCTCATCATTGTAACCCCAGGCTCTATAACTGTGCCTGGCATAGATGAATGAGTAAATACACGGATGACTATCTCAATGTGCTTTTCCACAAGGAAGCTAGTATAAAAGGAACATACAATAAGAGTTATTAGTGCTTATTGTTTATTCTGTGCCAGTCTCTGTCCTAAATGCTTTATATATATTAACAATATGCACAACATATTTACAAAGTGTAGTCTATTATTATCCCCAATTATACAAATGAGGGAACTGAGGCACAAAAAAGGCCATTCTTTTAGTGTGGGCTGCACATAGTGACTTCCTCCCAAACAGTACACTATAAAGACAACTAAAAAGAATAATAGAGAACTCTGTATAATAGAGAACTCTGTATAATAGAGAACTCTGACAAACACTACCTCAGCCAGGTGATCAAGGTCAACATCAATAGTCATCATCATTGATAAGTCATATTGATAGTATGTTCCCTTGATATTGTATGATGAAAACTGTTCTTTTCTTCCTTCTGTGATCTTCCTCCCCAAAGCACAAGAATAATCATGAGGAAAACATCAGCCAAATCCCAAATGAGGCACATTCTACAAAATACCTGATTTGTCCTCCTCAAAACTGTTAAGGTCATTAGAAACAAGGGGAGTCTGAGAAACTGAAACAGCTCAGAGGAGACTAAGGAGACATGAAGATTAAAGTAGTGTGACATCCTGGATAGGATCCTGGAACAAAAACAAGATGTTAGGTTAATGCCAAGGCAATCTGAAAAAAGCCAAAAAGATGGTTTCCATCATTAAGAATGAATCAATATCAGTTTATTAATTATAACAAATGGACCATAGTAATAATACAAGATGTTAAAAATAGAGGACACCAGGTATGGAGTACATGGGAACTCTCTGTTCTATCTTTTCTTTTTTCTTTCTTTTTTTTTTTTTTTTTTGGTACACCTCAAACTGTTTTAAAAACTGAAGTTTTTCTTTTTAAAGGCAAGGTCACAGAGCTGGTGATGGACATAGCCATGTTCCCTGTTTTTAACCTCTGCTCTACCATGTGAAGTGTTCCTAAGGCTTTCCTTGGAAGATATGACAAAATTCCAAATGCTAGGGTACAAATTTGGCCCAGTCAGTCCGAATCTGGACCTGATTCATGGTATTCTTGGCACCCACCCTGCACCAATCTGTGGGCCTCCTGTAGCAGAGCTACTGGGGTACTGTGGGAATAATAGTCTAACCAGGTTGGTGTAGGACTGGAGACAGTGGCTAATGGGACATGGGGACACTCCTTACCCTTTGACTTGGGCTAATCTGAGGCTGCAAGTATGGCAGTTTCCCCAGGAAAGGGATGAGCTCATGGCTGATGTCTGAATGGTCCTTTCCTCTGTTTCCTTTTGTTGACATCCCCTGTCATCCATGAAATTATTCTGATCCTCCCAGAAAAAATTAACCCTGGGTGGTGTGAGGTCAGCAATGGGAGAGCGTGGGTTTTGGAATGGATGGGTTGGGTGGGCATCCTGGCTCTGCTTGTTGTATCATGTGACTCTAGGCCAAGTAGTCAACCTCTCAGAAGCTCCATTTTCTCCGCTAAAAAGCAGGGATAGAAATCCTTACCCTTAGGGTTGTTGTGGAAAATGAAAGGGAATGGTGAATGTGGAAGCATCTAGCTCAGTGGTTTGCACATAATATGTAAATGCTGAGAGTTCCTTTGTCTTTCCCATTTTCCTCTTTATGGGGTTATAGCACAATATTATGAAGCACTGGTTTCAGCTCTCCTGTCAGTTATAAACGTGACTGTGTCCCCACAAGACCACAAACTCTTTAAAGGGGAGAATCATGTTTAATTCCTCTTTGTATTTCCAGTGTCTGGTAGAGCAGGGTCGGTTCTGAACAAATGATCAACTTAACTGAACTGACTTGAATTGAATTAAGCTGAATTGAAAAGGTTGGATGTTTTTCAAGTGATGCTTACTCTCAGGGAGATAGACAAAAGTGGATAAGCCCACCTAATGACCCCTGGGATGTACCTAAGGTTTTCTTTCAACTTAGGTAGAAATTCTTTTGATGGACATGCTGATCTTTGTTTTAACTGGTTGATGAAGAACTTTGATCATCAGTTGTTAATAATATGCTTCCAAATGAACAGAAATCAGCTCACCACTACCCTAATGCATCTGTTTCAGCCTGAGCTGATCCTGTTTGGAGAGCAGAGAACTAGGGCAAGCCAGTTACTGCTGGGTAACACCGGTGAGTCAGCCAGAGGTTGATGACCCTTAGCTGGAAGTCCTGGGCAGATTCACTTGGCCACTCGTCACACTGGGCACTAGCGCTGTATTTTTGGTCACTGCATGGAGATTAGCGGGCACAGAGGTGAGTCAAATGGGCATGATGCTGACATGCCTCTGTTAATTTGGTAACAAGAAATTCCATGAAGTTAAGAAGCATGTTTTGAGTGCCTGTTGTTGGTGAAGCATCAGCATAGACAAGTGGACTTGATGTTGTCCAAGCTATGGTTCATTTGGCCAAATTACTGCCTTCCTCATTTATCCAGTGGATGAACAGTTTTTACTCTACAGAGGGAATTGGTGAGCTGTGGAAAGGGCACAGCCTTTGGGATTCTGGCTCCATTAATCAGCGGTGGAGACTGGACGAGGTAGCAGACCTCTCTTCGCTCCAGTATACCTCCGCATGTCGTATTGGTTCTTATTTGCAGTGAGCACCCATGACAATGCTCCTTAAGGTTCCTGGCACAGTGCCTGGTACAAAAGACAGCTCAGGAGACTAGATGTAAATCTTGGCAGCACTTATTTCTTTAGCCACAGAACAATCTGTTATGTTTCAAGACTGAATATCCTAGCTGTACGTTATTCTCAGGGTAAATATCAGTTTCACATGACTTATGTTTATTAATGCTCTAAAAACGGAGAGACTGTTCTTGGACACAAAAGGTTTAGTATATTCAGTTGTGTTAGTCGAGAAGAGGGTAACAGAGAATTTATCAAATCTATTGTCAGTAATTACAAAATACAGCTTGAACTATTATTATGAAAACTTTAAAGGAAAGTCACGTTTTTGATAGCGTGTTTATTAACTCAGCGGGAATGACAATTAATTAAAAACCAGTGGGGGCCTGCCTTTGAGGTTCCTGTACAATGTGTTCCAAAGATTTTGCTGCGATGCAGAAGTATAATAAATGCGTCTCATTGAGTCTGGGAGTTCTGCAACTTCACAGTACATATCTATGTGATAAATGGTTATCATTGATCTCTCATAAGTTATTACTGCTATTTAAAAAAAGAGACCATGGTCACTTTTATTATAGTGTGTTTGAAAGGCTGTAGGGGAAATATTGGAAATTATTGCTTTCTTGGTTATCATCTTCATAAACCTGTAAAGCAATTCAGAAATTTTTATAATTTCATTTTGGCTGAATAAACTGTAGTCTAGTGAGAAAGCTCTGTTTTATTATCAGGTAAAGTTACATGCCCAAATTCATGGTACAAAAAGCTGAGATGATCAGAGAATACCTTTCTAAGAGATATTTTGGAGCCTGCAAATTTGAAGTATATTCTGGGACTGAAAATTAGTAATAACTGATGTTAGAATTGGTTGTGGATATGTCTGCACATGAGCCAGAGGAGTGGATGGAAATCCAGACATCAAGAATTAATTTCAGACTGCTGTGTCATTTCATCTAGTGCAGACAAAAATATTCTGATCCATCTGATAATGAAAAGAAAGTTAGAAATGTATTTTTTTCCTCTCTTGTTATCTGGGAATACACAAGCAGAGTTCAGAAATATTTTTCTAGAAATATCTGTTGGAATTTCCCTTCTCAAGTGTGAATTTCGTCCCCACATTCCACATTCTTTGCAGAGTTGTTTCTAGACCTATCTCCCTCCTTGTTGTGTCTGGCCTGGACTCTGGTGGGAGAGGCCTCTCCCTGCCATCCTTATCTTCCAGTCCACAAACGCTCCAATCCTTCTGGCCTCCTTGTATGTCCCGATCAGTCTCCCCAAAGCTGCAGTCCCAACATGTCACTCCCCTACGTCTCCCGAAATGCACAGAACACTTTTCTTCCCACAATGCCTTCAGCACAGACTTCCTCTTCATGATACAGCCCAGCTCACCTTTTTCTACCCACCTCACACGTATTCCTTTACGTTCTGTCCAAATGGGGTTCCCCTTGTTTCCTGAACACACATGCCCCGTGCTTCCCTGCCTCCATGCCTTTGCTTCTCCAGCTCCTTTAGCGCGGAACACCCTGTATTATCCCCACCTCCACGGCTGACGTCCTGTCCCTTAGGAAGAACAACTGCAGGTGCCAACCCATCCCATGTTCACACATAACAACACATCTTTTATTTTAATTAGAAAATCACGAGACCCACTTTACTGATAATCTGGAAATGAGAGAAGAGAAAAATGACAACAAAGTGTGATGTAATTATTAATATTCCCATTTTAAATTTTGAAGTAATTGTGGATTCTTATGAAGTTCTAAGAAATATTACAGATAATAATCTCATATCCTCTTTACCCAGGTTCCCCCAGTGGTAACATCTTGCATAACTACAGTTTTCTATTCTGACCAGGAAATTGACATTGCTAATATCCACCGCACTGACCTCATTTGGACTTCACCAGTTTTACATGCACTCATTTGTGTATGTGCATCTGTGTGTGCACGTATGTATGCACATGTTTATTTTCTATGCAATGTTATTACATGTATACTCTGGTGTGACCATCGCCCCAGTCAAGACACAGAACAGTTCCAGCATCAGGATTTCTAGTGTTGCCCTTCTGCAGGCAGTCACCTCCTTCCCCTGCCCCTCCCTGACCTCTGGGAACCACTGATCTGTTCTCCAGCTCTGTAGTTTTGCCATTTCCAGAATGTTCTAAAAGTGCAATCATACAGCAAGCATAAATCTTTAATAGGAATTTTTCAGCAGGGTGCTGGGAAGCGTTGTGCAGCAGCACCTCCTCCATCTTCCTCGCGTCACCTTCAGGACAGCCTGTGCCGCTCACTGCTGCGTTTACAACTGAGGCCGTGCGGAGACAGCATGTGACAGAATGCAAGTACCTGGGACTTGGCAGAAGTTTTCAGGAGAGCTTTGACTTCCAAAGACACAGATTTAAACCCCTGATACCTACGTCTCCAAGGGTCAAGAGGGGCGCAGGTGACATTGCATTGGATAGTGTTTGACATAGAGTCATCCTGGCTACACCACTTGCTAGCTGAGTAAGCTTGGTTTCCTCATCTGTAAAATGGGGGTGATAATAATGATCATAGGGTTGAAGTGGGGATGCAATATATACTTTGTGTACCTTCTCTGGCACATAGAATTTGAAACATAGTATCTCCTCAGGTGAATATTTATTTAACAGAAATTTATAGAGCATATGCTATATGCCAGGCAGTGCCAGGGACAGATGCAATGGTGAACAAGGCAGGTGGACCCCTGTGAGATAGCCACTTTTAATTAAGTGGGGTCTATCTTCAGATAACATACAGAAGCAGGGCTAGAACATAATATAGTCTGATCTACTTTTCTACAGAAGAGTTTTTTTTAAGCAAAATCATACTTCTCTTGGATAAGATGTTTTAAAATATAAATTAAAAGGACCCCTCCTTCATTACCACTTAATAATCGTGTCCGTGTTAATTAACAAATATTTAGAATAGGAAAGAGTTTTGCATCACACCTTAAAAGTCATGTAGTCTACAGCTTTACTGGGTGAACGTTTTTTAGATGTCCTGCTATTCAAATAGCAGCACTCAGCTGGATGTTAAATCTTCTTTGTTTATAAATTCTTAGGGAAAAATAAAATTCAGACAATGATGAAAGACGTATGCAAATTTAACAAAGACTGTCATAATAAAAAACTGTTGGCTCCCTTCTCATTTTAAATTTCGAGTATTATCAATCAATGCTTAATCTTTTCTACTTTGCTAACCCAGGCCATGCAGCTTCTACTCTCTATTGCCTGTTTCTTTCTCCTGTTTGATCAAAGACATTAATTATCACCCACCTTTTAGAAGAAAAGTGTTAATTGCTTCTTTGATCTTTAGCTCCTTCATCTGTAAAATAGAACTAAAATCTAACTTTCTAACCTCAGGGTTATTCTAGAGAACAGATAAAGCACAATACATGAAAGAATTAGTCAAGAGCAAAGGGCCTGCAAATGTGAGGTGTCATGAGAGTAGCACAGAGGAATGAGCACATATTTAGAGCCAGTCCTGGGTTCAAATCCCAGCTCAGCTACCTTGTGCTGGTCGTGTGGCCAGAAACAAGAACTTTACTGTGGGCCTCAGTTTCCTAACATGTCAAGCAGGAATGCCATAACATACATAAGTCTCTCTTAAGGGTGTGTGTTCTGGTTACTTTCCATGTCCCCTTCCTCCCTGCACCAATCACTTGTCTGCTTTTCTCTATACCCTGGGTGTCTGGTCCCCATCAGGGCATCATCCAGGCTCCTTTGCCAGCTGGCTACCAGTTGAGTTGGCCAGTGGCAGATCAGACAGTGAAGGAAAGAGAGGCTGGGCACTTCTTTGCTCTCTCTAGCTTCAGTGCCTAGTCTCTGGCGAGGAGTGTGTCTGTTCCTTCTTGAACTCAGCATTCTGGACAGCCCCATCCCTCCCCACCCCCCAAGCACACACAGAGTCCTAGTTCTGTCTGGCTCCAGGAACACTGTCCTTTCCTGGGAGGTGGTGGCAGCTTCCTACTGCTGCTAGTCTCTGGGTGCTTAGCCAGCCCTCATCGGTCCCCCTAAACCTATCTGTACCTTCATTAAGGTCTGTTCCTTTGAACCAGCTGCATTGATTATTATTCCTGCTGAAATCCCAACTGGTACAGGTGGGAAAGGATTCCATTTAAACATAAATGAACATTATTTAACCTTGGATCTGGCACCTGATGATAAACAAGGATTCTTCGGCTCTCATTTGTCACGTTGTTTTGCTTCATTTTGTGCAGATTAACTGCCTTTTATTCCTCGGGGCTTACATCAAATGCGCTCTTCTGCTGCACGCACAGGCAGTAGCGTGAGCCGGATTCCCCGCACGGAGATTGCTGTCACGGATTCTTCTCCGCCGCCCTTCAACCCGAGACCCTCTTTTCCACCCTGGTCTGTAAACTGACTTTTTTTTTCTATCCTCACCCGAGGACATTTTTGCATTTATCTTCAGATAAAGCGGGAGGGAGAGAGGGGGGAAGAGAGAGAAACATCGATGTGAGAGAGACACATCGACTAGTTGCCACCCACACAATCCCAACCGGGGCCTGTGACAAACTGCAACCAAGGTATGTGCCCTTAGCGGGGAACTGAACCCGGGTCTCTCTGGTCCGCGGGCTGACGCTCTAACCACTGAGCCAAACCGGCCAGGGCAACTATGACTTTTTTGTATTAAGTGCTAAAGACCATGTGCTAGTTAGCTTAGATTCTCCTGCAGTTTCTACAGCCTGCTTTAAGGTAGAGAAAATTTTGTTGTTGCTTTTAAGATTCAGGCTCAGAACTGGAAGCTGCCGGGGGGGGGGGGGGGATGGGGGTTATCTCCTTCAGCTTCCCTTCTTTATACAATCTCAGCATCACTCATGGCAGAGGGGCATCTGATCCCTTCAAACTCTAGGTAATTAAGGAATATGATTTGGAGAAAAATACAAAGAAATCTATCCCCTCCCCCCATGATATCCAAGCATGGATTAAGATGCTGCCATTTGAAAACTTTTCTGGTCAGATTTTCTTCTTCTCCTAAATGATTGAGTGGATACAATTAATTTTACAAATATATTTTGGTAATTGGAGATTATTTTTTATTATATAATTTCCAGGAGGAAAAAGACTAATGAAGTTGTGTGACCAGAGACAAATAATATGATTGCTAATATTCAGGGTCTAATTCAAGTCTATTTCCTGCCTTTGGATGTTTAGACTCCTGGGGTTTCAGAGATGGAAGGAGCCCTACTGACACACTCAGGAACTGATTCTCTCATTGGAAAGATGTCATTTCTAGTTTTTAGGGATAGTGAATTCAAAAGCATAATCTGTGTTACTATTGACCTCAGGACCTTGAGTATAGAGAAAGTTCCCATTTTCACAGACTCCTGGAAAGAAAAACACGAGCTTGAGAATGCTCATCCACATGACTCTCAGTTTAAAATTAAGACGAAATCCTGGTGTGTGTGTGTGTGTGTGTGTGTGTGTGTGTGTGTGTATGTGCGTGCGTGCACTTGCTTGCTTTGTTTTTGGCTAACAATCTCAGAACTATAATCACTGGCTTCAGTTTTCTGTATATCTGTATGTGTGAATTCTTTCATTCTTTTCTTTCTTTTTCTTTTTTTAAACTTATCTTTATTATTAAATGTATTACAGATGTTCCTCATTTTTCCCCCATTGGCCCCCTCCTCCCCATTCCCGCCCCCCTCCTGCCTTTCCCCACACTGTTGTCTGTGTCCATTGGTTATGCATATATACATATAAGTTCTTTGGTTTATTTCTTCCCACCCCCCAACCCCCCTTCCCTTTGAGGTTTGTCAGTCTAACAACCAATTTGTACTTCTTAATCCCTTCACCTTTTTCACCCATCCCCCCAGCCACCACCCATCTGGTAACCAACAAAAGTTCTCTGTATCTATGAGAATGTTTCCGTTCTGCTTGTTCATTTCATGTGTAGATTCAATTGTTGATAGATATGTATTTATTGCCATTTTGTTTATTCATATATTTTTATCTTTTTCTTCAAGAAGATCCTTCAACATTTCATATAATAATGGTTTGGTGGTGATGAACTCCTTTAGCTTTTCCTTGTCCAGGAAACTCTTTCTATGGCCATGGATTCTAAATGACAGCTTTGCAGGATAGAGTAATCTTGATTGTAGGTTCTTGCCTTTCATCACTCTGAATATTTCTTGCCACTCCCTTCTGGCCTGCAAAGTTTCTTTTGAGAAATCAGCTAACAGTCTTATGGGAACTCCCTTGTAGGTAACTAACTGCTTTTCTCTTGGTGTTTTTAAGATTCTCTCTTTGTCTTGAACCTTTTGCATTTTGATGATAATGTGTCTTGGTGTGGGCCTCTTGGGGTTCATCTTGTTTGGGACTCTCTGTGCTTCCTGGACTTGTATGTCTGTTTCCTTCACCAAGTTAGGGAACTTTTCTGTCATTATTGTTTCAAATAGGTTTTTTATTTCCTGTTCTCTCTCTTCTCCTTCTGGCACCCCCAAGATGCAAATGTTGGCACGCTTGAAGTTGTCCCAGAGGCTCCTTACACTATCCTCATTTTTAGGGATTCTTTTTTCTTTTTGCTGTTCTGATTGGGTGTTTTTTGCTTCCTTATATTCCAAATCGATGGTTTGCTTCTTGGTTTTACCGACTCTACTATTGAATCTGTGTAAACTATTCTTTATTTTAGTTAGTGCCTCCTTCATTTCTAACTGTGCATCCTTCATTTCTGACTGGTCCTTTTTTATGCTCTTGAGGCCCTCACTAAGTTCACTGAGGTTCTCACTAAGCCCATTGAGCATCCTTATAAGCAGTATTTTGAACACTGCATCTGTTAGGTTGCTTAACTCCATTTCACTTAGTTCTTTTCCTGGAATTTTGTTCTGTTCTTTCATTTGGGACCTGTTTCTTTGTCTCCTCATTTTGGCTGCCTCCCTGTGTTTGTTTCTTTGTATTACTTAGCGAGAGGTATGGGGCTAGAGACCAGATGCTGCTTGTTTGAAAGAATTTAGGCAAAGCTGAAGCAGGATCCAAGACAGGGCAATCCTATAGTAAAGCAACTGGCAACAGCTTGGGTGGGCCTGAAAGTTGGGTGGGGCGGGGCCTCAGGGAATCACCAGGACGGGGCAAACTGTGAGCCAGGTCGCTGGAGTCCCAGATATGGCAGCTGTCTGCTGTCCCAGGGAAGGGCTCACCAAAGGAACAAAAGCCTCTGCTAGCACGTCTGTCCAGGAGAAAGCTGCCTCCCCAGCCCTCGCTCCAGTGCCAAACAGCTCAGTTCTTCCCCATATGACTCTGGTGCCTTTCAAGCTGCCTCCCACACGCTGGAGCCTGGAGGGTGCCAGTCCAAGTAAGTCCGTGCGCGGGCCCTTTAAGAGGAGCTGCCAGGGGGCTCCAGCCGCCTCAGCCTCAGTTCCCGTTGGCTTTTCCAGCCAGAAGTGATGGGAATTCTCTTCCCGGCACTGGAACCCTGAGCTGGGTGCCTGGTGTGGGACGGGGACCCCTCAGTCCTCAGGGAGGACCTTCCCAGCCGAGGTATCCTCCTAATTTTTATCCACCACACGTGGGTGTGGGACCAGCCCGTCACGACTCCACCCCTCCTACCAGTCTCGATGTGGCTGCTGCTTTAATTTCGTAGTTGTAGGACTTCCATTCAGCTTGATTTCAGGCAGTTTTGAATGATGGTTGCTCTATAGTTTAGTTGTGATTTTGATGTGGTTGTGGGAGGACGCGATATCGCGTTTACCTATGCCGCCATCTTGACCGGAAGTCCCCTTTTCTTTTTCTTTAATAACATTCTCTTTGATCTATTCATGGCATTTGCTTATGTGAAAAATTATAACTTTAATGAAAAAAGAAGGGACATATGCAAGAAAAATAGGGCCTTTTTCTCATCAGGTGTTGCTGGTACAAGGTCCAGGTCACATGAGGTTCTTAGAGGAACTCAAAACAGACTGCAATCTGAAAAAGAAAGAATTGGCTCCAAAATGCTTAGAGAAATTTTCAAAAATGAAATTAACAAATATTTAATTAAATACCTCCTAAAAATAACATCATGTCAACTTCATTAAGTGTTCAATCTAGTATGTATGAAAATTTCATTATATTGTAAAACATTTGAAGGTGGGATGTTCTCCTTTCACAAGTTCCCAAGCATGCATGGTAATTGCCACGAAATCATTGACATTCTAAATTAAATGAGTTTTTGAGCCAAGTAATTTTCAAGGTAAAACTGTAAATTAAAAAATTTTATGTTCATTTTCATTATCCTGCAGAGAAAATTATATTTAATGTGTGATGTGGGTGCAATTGATATTATTTATGTGATATGACCTGAAGCCTCCAAGAGTATCAAAATACATGGGAACTCTGAGGGACTTAAAATGTGTCCAGGGGTTGATGGGGATGTAGCAGCAACATTTTATAGTTTGCTAGAATGGGGTCCTCCAGCAGGAGTTGTAGTCAGTATTTCTGTTGATAGAGTGTATCAGTTATCTATTGCTGTGTACAAATTGCCACACACCTAGAAGCTTAGAACAACACATTAATTGTCTTATGATTTCTGTGAGTGAAGATTCAAGGCATCACTAAAACGGGTCCTCTGCTTAGGGTCTCTCAGGCTGCAGTCACAGTGTCAACCAGGCTGTGTTTTCTTCTGCAGCCTCAACTGGGGAAACACCTACTTCTGAGCACATTCAGGTTGTTGGCAGAATTCCTTTTCTTGTGGTTGTAGGATAAGACAGAGTCCTCGCCTTCTTGCCAGCTGTCAGCTGGAGGCTGCCCTTGGCTTTCAGAGGCTGCCCAGTATTCCTAGAGGCTGCCTGCAGCTTCTTGCCCTTCTGGCTTTCCCAGTATGTCTGCTTACTTTATCAAGTTAGCAGGGAGAGTCTCTAGAATAAGTCTGATAGCAAGACAGTCTTACATATCATAACACAATTGAGAATGAAATTTGTATTGCTTTTGCCGTGTTCTATAAATTGGAGGCAAGTCATATATTCCTTCTACACTCAAAGGGAGATGATTACATAAAAGTATCAACACTAGGAGCTAGGGATCATGGAGGAGCCAACTTGGAGTCCGTCCAACACACAGAGAATGCTAAGAATCTATTCATTCGCATGAATTAAATCAGCTTTTTAAAAATTAGGTATTGAGAACAGTTCTGCTTTCCCAGAATCATGGAGCAAATCTAGGAGTGACCAGAACCACAGTTCTATGAAAAGCATATACAGCCTCCTTTTAGTGCTCTTTCTGTCCTTGGGACCCTCAGCAGAGGCTTGCTAGCACCCAGATGATTAGCATTTCCCCCAAAAGTGACATAGCCAAACTTGCCTTTCTTAGCAGCAGGCCACAGAGAGGATGAGCCCCCTTCCATCAGCAAAAATTGCCCTCACCTCCTTCTGTTCCCTCAGGTCTCTGTAAGCAATTGGGAAACTGTTCTTGCAGGGGTAGAGAACCATTTTCCTGCCAAGGGCCATTTGGATATTTATAACATCATTTGTGGGCCAATTATCAACTTAAAAATTAGTCTGCTATATTTGGTCAGGCTAATTTGGTGAGGCATGCGATGTTAGCTGGTATTGATTTTACATGTTGTCCATGGGCCGGATGTTCCCTGTCCCTGTAAGCAACAGAACCCAGGAACTCAGAGTTGATAATGACCTTAAAGACCTTATTTGTTATCCAACACAGATTGCATTTCCAGGGTAATAAGGGGCAATGCTATTAGCCCATGGTTGTAAGAATTACAGGGATTTTAATCACTGAGGCAAAACCACTTGAGAAGCTTTTTGGGAATATTATGACAAATGTAGGCCTAGAAAATTACACTTCTAGGACAGTTGGCTTGTTCTCATGGGAACAGGAACTCTGTGCCCCGCCCCCCCACCCCCCAAAAAAAGACAATCTTCTGATCCAAAATGGCAGTGGAGTGAAAGGAAGCTACACAGACCATCTCCCAGGACCAAACTGGAATTACAGCTAAAATAAAGACAAGTCATCTGGAAAAACCAACTGAAGAGCAGTTAGAGAGAACCTTTATAACCAGGGACATAAAGAAGACTGCAAATTGAGACTAGTAGGAACTGCGGAGGTGCAAGAGGGCTGGTTGGATATATGCACCCAATATAGGAGCACCAAAATATATTTAAAAACTTCTGGGGGACTTCAAAGGATAAATCGACAGCAATACAATCAGAGCAGAGGACTTCAGCACCCCACTGACATCACTGGATAGATCCTCTAGACAAAAAATTAACAAGGAAACAGACACTCTAAATGATACACTAGATCAAATGGATTTAATAGATATTTACAGAGAACTACACCCCAAAACTGCAGAATTCACATTCTTCTCAAGTGCACTTGGGACATTCTCAAAGATAGACCACATGATAGGACACAAACTAAGTCTCTACAAGTTCAAGAAGATTGAAATCATATCAAGCATCTTCTCAGAGCACAATGGCATGAAACTAGAAATTAGTTATAATAGAAACACTCAAGAACATTAAAATACATGGAGGCTAAATAGCATGCCATTAAACAATGTATGAGTTGCCAAGGAGATCAAGGAAGAAATAAAAAACCTCCTGGAAATCAATGAAAATGAACACACAACACAAAATCTATGGGACACAGTGAAAGCAGTCCTGAGAGGGAAGTTCATAGCACTACAGGCCTACCTCAAGAAACAAGAAAATTTCTAATAGACTATCTAACCTTACAACTTAAAGAACTAGAAAGTAAACAAAAAGAAAAACCCAGAGCAAGTAGAAGGAAAGAAATAGTAAAGGTCAGAGCAGAAATAAATGGCATAGAGACTAAAAAAACAATCCAAAAGGTCAATGAAACAAAGAGCTGGTTCTTTGAAAAAATAAACAAGATTGATGAACCTTTAGCCAGACTTACCAAGAAACAAAGAAAGAGAACCCAAATATACAAAATCAGAAATGAAAGAGGAGAAGTAACAACTGACACCACAGAAATACAAAGGATTGTTAAAAAATATTATAAACAATTATATGCCAACAAATTGGACAACCTAGGCTAAATGGACAAATTTCTAGAAACACAAAGTATCCCAAAACTGAACCTGGAAGAGACGAAAACTTGAATAGACCAATAACAACTAGGAAATTGAAGATGGAATCAAGAAACTCCCGCCTTGGCCAATTTGGCTCAGCGGTTAGAGCATTGGCCCATGAATGAAAGAGTTGCGGGTTCAATTCCAGTCAAGGGTAAGTACTTCAGTTGTGGTTTGGTCCCCGGCCCTGGTCAGGATCTTGCGGGAGGCAACCAATCAATGTGTCTCTCTCACATCGATGTTTTTTTTTTCTCTCTCTCTCCCTCCTACTCCCTCCCCCTCTATCTGAAGATAAATGGAAAAATATCCTTGGGTGAGGATTAAAAAAAAAAAAAAAAAAAAAAAGAAACTCCCAGCAAACAAAAGCCCAGGCCCAGTCAGCTTCACAGGGGAGTTTTACTAAACATTCAGAGAAGAACTAACACCCATACTCCTCAAACTATTCCAAAAATTCAAGAAGAAAGAAGACTTCCAAACTCTTTTTATGAGGCCAGCATAATCCTAATTCCAAAATCAGATAAAAACACTACAAAGGAAGAAAACTATAGGCCAATATCCCTGATGAACATAGATGCTAAAATCCACAACAAAATATTAGGAAATCGGATCCAGCAACACATTAAAAAAATTCACCATGACCAAGTGAGATTCATCCCAGAGATGCAAGGCTGGTACAATATTTGCAAATCAATAAATGTGATACACCACATAAACAAAATGAAAGATAAAAACCATACGATCATATCAATAGACGCTAAAAAAGCATTTGACAAAATCCAGCACCCATTTCTGATAAAAATGCTCAACAATGTGGAAATAGAGGGATCATATCTCAACATAATAAAGGCCATATATGAAAAACCTAGAGCCAACATCATACTCAACGGGCAAAAACTAAAAGCATTTTCCTTAAGAACAGGAACAAGACAGGGATGCCTACTTTCACCACTTTTATTTAACATAGTACTGGAAGTGTTAGCCCCAGCAAGTAGAAAAGAAGAAAAAATAAAAGGGATCCAAATTGGAAAGGAGGAAGTGAAACTGTCATTATTTGCAGATGACATGATATTGTACATAGAAAACCCTAAAGACTCCATCAAAAATCTACTAGATTTAATAAATGAATTTTTCAAAGTAGCAGGATATGAAATTAACATCCAGAAATCAATGGCATTCTTATACACCAATAGTGAACACTCAGAAGGGGAAACAAAAAAATCAATCCCATTTACCATTGCAATAAAAAAATTACGATACTTAGGAATAAACTTAACCAAGGAGGTAAAAGATCTATTCTCAGAAAACTATAGGACATTGAAACAAGAAATAGAGGAAGATATAAAAAAGTAGAAACATATACCATGTTCATGAATCAATATCATTAAAATGTTCATACTACCCAAAGAAATCTACAAATTCAATGCAGTCCCTATCAAAATTCCAACAACATATTTCACAAATCTAGAACAAATACTCCAAAAGTTTATATGGAACCATAAAAGACCCCAAATAGCCACAGCAATCTTGAAAAAGAACACAGTGCGAGGGATCACAAAAACCAGATATCAAGTTATTCTACAAAGCCATCATAATCAAAACAGCCTGGTACTGGCACAAGAACAGGCATATAGATCAATGGAACATAACAGAGAACCCAGAAATCAACCCAATACAGTATGTACAATTAATATTGGACAAAGGAGGCAAGAGCATACAATGGAGAAAAGACAGCCTCTTTAATAAATGGTGTTAGGAAAATTGGACAGCTACATGCAAAAAAAAAAAAAAAATGAAACTAGACCAACTTACACCATACACAAGAATAAACTCAAAATGGATAAACAGCTTAAATATAACCTATGAAACCATAAAATTCCTTGAAGAAAATGTAGGCAGAAAAATCTCAGACATCATACTTAGAGGAATTTTCACTGATACATTGCCTAGGGCATGAGAAACAAAGGAAATAATTAATAAACGGGACTATATCAAATTAAAAAGCTTCCGCACAGCAAAAGAAGCAAGCATCAACATGAAAATGGAACCCACTCTCTGGGAGAACATATTTGCCAATGATACATCAGATAAGGGGTTAATATCCAAAATAAATAGAGTACTCATACAACTCAACAAAAGGAAGACAAACAATCCAATTAAAAAATGGGCAGAGGTTGTTCAGCTGGTGTGGCTCAGTGGTTGAGCATCGACCCATGCACCAAGAGGTCGCCAGTTTGATCCCAGTCAGGACACATGCCCAGGTTGTGGGCCCAATCCCCAGTGCGGGGCATGCAGCAGGCAGCCAATCGATGTTCTCTCTCATCTATGTTTCTATCTCTCTCTCCCTCTCACTTCCTCTCTCTGTAAAATCAATAAAGGGAAAAAAGGGGGGGCGCAGAGGATCTAAATAGACACTTCTCCAAACAGGACATAAAAATGTCCAGGAGACATATGAAAAAATGCTCAGTATCTCTAATCATCAGAGAGATGCAAATTAAAACGACTATGAGGTATTACCTCACACCTGCCAGAATGGCTGCCATCAACAAATCCTCAAACAACAAATGCTGGTGAGGATGTGGAGAAAAGGGGACTCTAACACACTGCTGGTGGGAATGCAGACTGGTGCAGCCACTATGGAAAACAATATGGTGTTTCCTCAAAAATTTAAAAATGGGGGGGCCATTGACCCAGTGATCCCACTTCTAGGAATTTATCCTAAGAAGCCTGAAATGCCCATCAGAAAGAATATATGTACCCCTATGTTCATAGCAGCACTATTTACAATAGGTAAGCTCTGGAAACAGCCCAAGTGCCCATCAGTAGATGAGTGGATAAAAAAGCTGTGATATATTTACACAATGGAATACTATGCAGCTGTAACAAAGAAAGATCTATTATGATGTAAAAAAAAATCTAAAGACGACATAGAGGGACCTGGAGAGTATTATGCTAAGTGAAATAAGACAATTAGAGAAAGACAAATATCACATGATATCACTTATTTATGGAATATAATGAACAAAACAGACCCAGAGACATAGAAGTAGGGTTCAGACTGACAAACCTCAGAAGACGGGGATGGGGTGGGGGAGGGAAGAGATACACCAAAGAACTTATATGCATGTGTGCATAACCAATGGACACAGACAACAATGCTGGGGTGGCGAGGGCGGGATCAGGAGGAGGGTGTCAATGAGGGAAAAAGGAGAAATATCTGCAACAAAAATAAATTAATAAAATAAAATTATAGACATATAGCCCGAGAGGGTCCTAAAATTCATTACACACACACACACACACACACACACACACACATATATACATACACACATATACATATATATACACACATATAAATAAATATATATACACATATTTGATACATATTTTTGTAACTGATATATATTAAGTTTTGGTCATTTAAGTGGCTATGTGTTTGTCATCATTGTGCTTAAAATGATGTCTGTGAAAATACAAGATTCAATCACATTTGAACAGTTTTGGCTATGTTATTGTATGTTTTAACCATCGGACTATCAGTCATACCCCTACAGTGGCTCTTGAGAGGGAAAACTTACGCTTTTGGAACGAGCACTGCTGTCCCCATCTCAGTGTCGCAGTCAACAGTGAGGTATGAACAGTCACTCGTGGCATTTGGTAGGCAATGCCGACAAAGCTGTGATGCGTGTGGTCCAGAGTAGGGTTACATTTAAGGAATTGGGGCCTAAATAAAATATTTGTATTTCTCTCATTTAAAGAAATCAAAGTTCTTCTCCCACACAAATTTGTAGGGTTCTTTCTATTCTTTAGTAGCCTGATCCTTCTGATAGCTTCTGACCCCCAATCCCAGAAGAATCTTCTTTCTCATCTATGCGGACTTTTACCATTATCATTCAATTCCTCTTCCTTTCATTGAGTTTCCCTGCATGATACCCCATTATATTCTCTCCTCCTCACAAGCACTCCATGGACATTTATTGTTCTCAGAGAAGCAGGGCAATGGTTGGCCAGTGGAAGCTAAACAATACCTGCCCAAGTGGTCTTTACAGGTTGAAGGAAGAAAAAAAGGCTGTGAAACTTCACTTCTAAATAATTATCTCCCAAATAAGTAGGAACAAGTGTTTACTTCAAAATTTTAACCAGTCAATTCTTACTGTGTTCTCCAGGAATATTGGCTCCAGGAGATATAATAGGCATCAGGGAGGACATTGGTGCTCTCCTAAGTGACATGTCTCACACAGGCTTGCACATTTATTCACTTGCATATCCAGGACTAGAACCCAAGCCTTTGACCCTTCGCTCTTACTATGATTATGCAGAATAGTTATCTGAAGAGTTTTCAGTTATGTGCAATCATACTAGACTTGCAGGTTTTGTGTATGCAATATAGAATAGCTAGCAAATGTTTGGCATGATTTCAGAACCAGCAGGATCTCTGATACTACCACAGATGGAGCAATGTTATGGTGGACAAATCCTTTCATGCACACTGTATCATGAGTCCTTACAATAACCCTACAAGTTAAACTGACAGATGTCATTAGCCTTAATTCACTGATGAAAAAATCGAGGGTCAGAGATGCTGCATGACCTGTTTCTTGTCACATTGCTGGGTGAATGATTCAGCCACAAATAATTCCTGGATCTCTTTTGACTTCTGGTCTATTTTTCAACCTTTCTGCTATATTCTATCTATACACACACACACCCTGTTGTGTCTAGAGTCATAGTATATGATGGGCAAAACTTTGCAATATCTTGGTATCTCTTTAGGTAGAAAAAGACAACATCACTATCTACAGGAGGAAATAAATCAATGACTTTTATCGTTAAAGGACATCTCTTTATCCTTAAAGAATTTGGATATAAAGAAATGAAAGACCTCATTTCAAATAAGGAAAATGTTCATCCTGTTTTAATTTGCTTAAGTCATTTCCAGCTTTTCTTCCAGTACTGCTCATAGATGGTTAAAAGTCTCTGAGTGATCATATTCTCCTTCCTTTTTTTTTTTTTGCACCTGTCTCACTCTGAGCTTGAAGCGATGAGATCACCTTCTGGTTCCTTTCATTGGTGTTATTCAGGTTAGCAGAAAATTCTGCCTCCTTTATCTGTCAGTAGCTTCAGTCTTTTGCTTTCTTTGAAATCTGACCTCTGAACAAGACTGTAACATCCAGAAAATGGTAGCTGAATTGATTTATTTCAGATTGTTGCTATGGTGATTTCATACCAGTATAGACAGAAAAAGGAGAAAGGGAAAGAGTGTGTTAAAGAGTATGGTGGAGAAGCTGGTAAGACTGACAAGGAGGCATGCAGGGCTGTAGGGGCATTTATAGCCACCTATACTCAGAGGGCAGAGTCATGTCTTCTTCTCAATGTACTGTTAATTCATCCACAGTGATCATAAACAGTCCGTTTGCATTTGAGAAGAAGCAATGAAGTGTTTTGTTACATGGGTGGCAGAAAGTATCATAAGTAGGCTTCAACATTTCTAAATTTTTTTTCTCTAGGAACACGAAAAGGTGAATATGAATTGTAAAATAAATTTTTGTGACAGGAAACATTTTGATTTTTGAAAGAGTTTTCAAGGTTATGCTTTATTACATGTTCTTTTGAAATCATAAGAAAAAGACTTATCTGGGGAAAATGTGGATGAATCAGGTACATTTTTATGTACTTGTCATTTATTTATTAATCTCTCCAACTTTTCATCTATTCTTTCACCCAACAAATATTTACCATTCATACTAGGTTCCATATATATATATATATATATAAATGTTGGGCATTAACTACCTGTAAAATAATATGTGGGATGCTCACCTAAGGAGAGTCAGTCCTCAAAGTGATTATAACCAGGGATAGGGTGGGAGTCTAGACCCACCACCACCATAATACAGGAGACATTGGCAGAGCCACCGAGAGCTATCTCCACCTCAAGGACGGCTACCTGACGGAGACATTTGGGAGAATATTAAGGGCAAGTAGGATCTTGACAGGACGTAGGATGGAGGGAAGAAGATGAGGGAAATTCATACAATAGTGATTGGAAAGGGTTGATCACATTGGCCTTGGAGACTGACGATGTTGGTAGAAACCCTCATAACTATGCACTTACATTACTGGCCTTTGGAAGGCAGGAGCTCAGCTTGGCAGGGTATTAGCTCTAGGTTGAACATACAGCAAATTGCTGCCACTGGTTTGGGTGGAGGTGAGGTTGGGAAGGCTTTGGAAATAAACATGGGGAGCTTTAGATTTGAAGGCTTTAGATTTCAGCCAAATGAAGGAATTAAGGGAGGCGCATTCCACTCCTTCACTTCATGATACAGCCTTCCCTTCACCCTGCCCCCACCCGGCATGGGTGCCATCAGCAGTGAGGGGCAAGAATCAATGGTACGGTCATGTTTTGAGCCTAGCTTTGACACTTACTCTGTGTTTAACCTTGGACAAGTCATTTAACTTCTTGGGAAGTTAATTTCTCATTTAATTTCTCAGAACTTTATACTCTTCTGAAGGGACTGACCTTGACCTAGATCCTGAAACACCCTGCAAATGACTTGGCAACCTTAGACAAGTTTCAGTCAAAACTTATGCATCTTTTCTTTCTTTTTGGTGAAGGTTAGGTTGGGGAGGGGGTAGGTTAAGGAGCGAGAAGTAACATAATAATTAATATTACAAAATAATTACTGTTGCTGAATTTTTTAATAAACTGTCTTGGTTTATTCCAAGGTAACCAGTATGTGAATTCTGTGCATGCCTTGTCTATATAAACCAACCACTAAGCCAGAACGTTTCATGAGAGCATGATATTAGAACTGGAAAGGACATGATGGTTTAAAATATATTTTCAGGTGTGTAAATAAAAGCCTCAGACAGAAAAGAAATGTTAATTCTAACTTCATTAATTTATAAGCTATGTAATTCTCTCTAAGAACTTTTTTATTACATCACATTTTTCAGCCAAAATTAAATAGTCAAGGGCTGTCAGGTGGGCTCAGCTTCCTAAGACCTCATTACTATTAAAAATACTCTCTGAAGAATTATCATAAATAATTAAAATCAATGTCAGTTATGAAAATAAATGAACAAAGTCTGTGTCCCTGTTTTTCACAGTTTTCCAGCATATATGAATTAAGTAATATTCCTCACTCGGTGCCAGGATTTAGCCTTGAGAAAGTTCTATTCATTTTTCAAGTTTGTGTAATTTTCTTTTAATATGTCAGTATAGAATTTATGCTAATTTTTACTGGAGTCAAGTGTTCATATCAAGATGAGGTTCCATTTGAGCTCCTTTAATTTAAGGATGGGAGAATGTATAGAAATACTTGTTTAGTGGAAAGGGACGTGATGTATTTATTTGCTCCTGGAATTTGGTCTGAGTTTAAGATATTCATTAAAGCAAAAATACTATTATTTGCAGCAGGTTTTAAAGCATGTGATCAGCCCTGGCCGGTTTGGCTCAGCGGTTAGAGCGTCAGCCTGCGGTCTGTAGAGACCCGGGTTCAGTTCCCGCTAAGGGCACGTACCTTGGTTGCGGTTTGTCCCCGGCCCCGGTTGGGGTTGTGTGGGTGGCAACCACTCGATGTGTCTCTCTCACATTGATGTTTCTCTCTCTCTGTCTTCCTCCCTCTCTCCATCTCGCTCTATGAATGCAAAAAGCGTCCTCAGGTGAGGATTAAAAAAAAATAATAAGAAGAAAAAAAAATAAAGCATGTGATCAGCTAAAGCTGAGCACTTTACTTCCCAATCATCACCTTTGTTCCTCCCTTTCCTCGCGGTATCTTGAGACAGAATAATTGGTTATGTTCTCACATCAGGCAGAAAATACAAGATCTCCTAAGAACAGGTGTTAATTCTGCTGATGTATCTCCTCTTTCTCAAAACTTTATACATACTCTTCTGAGAGGACTGACCTTGACCTAGATCCTGAAACATCCTGCAAAATGACTTGGCCACCTTAGATAAGTTTCAGTCAGAACTTCTGCATCTTTTCTTTCTTTTTAGTGAAGGTTAGGTTGGGGAGGGGGGAGGTTAAGGAGCGAGACGTAACATAATAATTAATGTTACAAAATAATTACTGTTGCAGAATTTTAATAAACTGTCTTGGTTTATTCCAAGGTAACCAATATATGAATTCTGTGCATGTCTTGTCTATGTAACTTTTACATCTAAATCTCTCTCTGAAACTTACTAAAAAGGGTATGACATAAAGTTTCTGAGGATGCTAGCCATAGTGAGAAAACTGTGAAATTGTGAAATCTGTTTATACCGGCAGCCCTCACAATGTGGCCCTGAGCCGACAGCATCAACAGGATCTGGGAACTTGCTCAAAATGCAAATTATTAGGCCCCACCCCCACCTGCTGAATCAGAATCTCTGGGAGAGGGGCCCAGTGAGCTCTTCCAGGTGATTCAGATACATGCAAGGGACAGCTCTCTATATGCTCTGATACGCTCATTTGTTAAACTACAATTAAATGACATTTGACTTTAGGAAAGTTAGGTTATCTGGCTATTTTGTTATATTTTATTTATTCTTTCCTTACTGTTCTTATTTCCTATGGGTTCTGTGAATCTTATGCCTAATCTTAAAACTAATGTTTTCTATTTATTGTTGGCTGCTAGGAAGCTCATAGTTAAATTTGAGGCCTTGGGCAAGGTCTTTTGGTCACTTTTATTTTCCCTTTGCCCCAAATTTCCCACACAATTATGTTATCATGTTGAATATTTTGAAAGATCAGGTATTAAATAACAAATTTGTCTATTGGCATGAACAAGAAACAGATATCCCTGGTACAATTTCCTGGTGTTAGTTCTAAGTTTGTTTATTTTATGTATAAAGTGAAGTCTTCATTTGGGATATTCTCAAGAAAATCTGTTAAGACATATGCCTAAATAACCAGGCTTATTTGATCAGATAGCTCTCACATACTGACATCTTTCTAGTACAGTGATCCATTAACTTAAATACATTGAAACTGAGAAGTCCTGTTTACCTCTTATAGGCAGTGTCTTTTCCTAATCGTAGTGAAATTTTTCATCAAGGATTCCCTTGCCATCAAAGTCATTCTTTTTGACATTGAAAAATCACCTCTATATAATGGCTTTATTAACACATTGAGAGCCAAAAGTGATTATAAAAAGGGTTTTTTTCTTATAAGTGCTTTTATTTAAGATGAACAATTTCAAAGGGTAAGTAAAATTTCAGCTTTCAGGGGAATTCAGACACACAGACAGCCTGACACATTTTGGCAGCAATGCCATAATCACCCGAGTCAGGACGGAGCCTGCTGTCAGCCTGTCACCTGGACCACCAAAGCCCTGCTTTTATTTAATTCAGGGATGACGCCTCTAGAGGTTAATTGTGTCAGATCTATGCCACAAGCACAAATGTTTAGGGGAAGATGCATCCTCCTGAATGGTTTATAATGAAGCTTGGGAGCCAACTAAATAATTAAAATAAACAAATGAAGAGTAATTTGCTCACTTTTAATTTTTGCCCAATCCACATTAGTTAATAATTTACAAGGTAAAAATGAATAGAAGATCAAAATGACTTCTCTTCGGGCTCCCACGCCGGCACGATTGCGGAGAGATTCTGCCTTATTGACTGCTCGTTCTTGCTCATTTGTAGTAGAAATAACCCCAGAGAAAACAGTGTTCAGTGTGAACCAGGCTTTAATAAAAGGAGCAGCAGACTCTGGAGGTTTTTTCTATTTCCATATAATCCCAGGATCATTTGTCTGGAGCTGTTTTTGAATTATTCATACCAACGGTAGCTCTTTCAGATATTGGATGTGAGCGGCTTCTATCGTATAGTTTCATAGGCAGCATCTTTTTTGCTGGGGTGTTAAAAATAGAGCTTTTTTTTTTTCTTTCTATTCCAGATTGCTCTTGGGTGCTATTGGGTGGGGTTGTATTAGCAAAACATTAAACATTAAGAGGCTGTTTAAGGGCTAATTCTTAGACTTCTCCAGGTAAAAGAGAAAATGAACTATAATGGGAATGTAGTATTCTTGAGACAGTGTTTTTCCTTTTAACTCAGCTTTTGAAAATCTTAGCACCATCTTCTGCTGTAAGCATTGTTCAGGAGATGAGAGTTAACATGTATTCTCATTATTGCAATCTTAACTCAAGTAAATGGGATTGAAGGGATTTTACTCTGCTGATCCCATTGTTCTTATGCCCCATTTGACACCAAACTTGGAGTCTTTGCAACCTCCGGGAGAAAAACCAGGCTCTTTAGGGAGGCCTCACAGGGCAGGGAGATGTGCCCCTCTGTACCTCTAGTAATCGCCTCTCCCCACCCACCACGCCTTTAATATCCCAGCCCTTACAATGTCCTCTAAGCTCTTTGTCCATCAGGAGGATTCTCTTGGTCTCTTTTCCTTACACTTGTCACATTTGCCTAGTAGGACAGCATGTCCTACCCACGGACACCCCATGCTCCCTGCTATTACCTACTTCCTCGTTCTTTAAGCTTAACTTAGTGCTCAGGGCCTCTTCCCAGAACTGGCTGTTGATTGCATGTCTTGGAGAGTTTCCCCTGAAACAAAACCCGAGCCAGGGATTTGGAATGAAAATAGTTTTTTGGGGAAGTGATTCCAAGAAGTACTGGTAGGAAAGTGAATAAGTGAGAGAGGGAAGTGAAGGAAGCCAATGAAAGGTTTATTAGAAGCAGTTAACTATGAGCAACTGATGTTGGAACCTGCTGGGGATTGCTGGGGGCCAGTGCAGAGTCAGGCCACCTCCAGGAGAAAAACAGGGAAGAGTGAGGCTGTCCTCCAGTTCCTGTCCATCACTGGCCGAGGGCTGCTCCTGGAGACACCGATCCCTGCCGGTTCTGGCCTGTGCACGGCTGTGAACAGAAGATTGACGGAGCATGCTGATGTGGTCAGTGGGACGCACAGGCATGCGCTGAGCCCCGAGAGCCAGAGGGACGTGCTGGCGCCATAGCCCGGGTTGCATTGCCCCTGCCACTCCCCTGCCCCAAATACAGCGGTGACCAGTGTTCATTGTACTCTAGTTGAGTTTACTTTTATAAGTATGTAACTTAGCTAAACATTTAATCAATTAACTAATGAAAACTAAGTGTGAAAGGAGAATTGCTGACTTTTATGAGAATGAGGTTAAAGCTTATACTGGGCATCTGTCCCTTATGACCACACAAGATCTTTTCAGTTCCTTCTCTGCATCAGATACCGCTGTAACTAATGGACAGGAGGCTGGTGTGGGCATCTCTTCTGTGCTGTGGTTCTAGGGTTGGCTGTGGTGGCAGTTCCCCCAGGAGATCAGTTCTGTAATGTAATTCCTGAAAGTTTAGTTTGAGCCTGCTTTTACATGTCCTCCCTCCCCCAATTCTGCAAGTATCCAAATATTTATTGATACATTTCTTTTCTTTATGAACCAGCCATAATAGATTCTGTTGTTTGCAACTAAGAACCCCAACTAGTACAAGAAAAAAAGCCCCACGAAAATGATCAAGCTGGCTCTGGGACAATCAAAATGGTTAGAAAGACTTCACACTCAGTTTGCGTCACAATTTTTCCTTGCTGGTTTTGGCTCCATTTTAAAGGAACCTAAACTGGAAATCCGTGCCGTGGCCTCGTGGGGCTGGTGCACATAGCGTGGTGGGACTCCAGCCAGGGGGCCTGTGCTCAGAGAAAGACACGGATTCGTCATCGAGAGGTGGAAGATGAATGCATCTTGATACATTTTTTATTTAAAATAAAATATTTAAATTACTCATGAATCATTTTTTAAGATTTTTAACTTTGATTAACCAACCTTGTATCAATCAGCCCTGCCTTTTGCCAGGTGCAGAGACTTCTATCCTTATTTGAGGCATCTGGCATGTCCAAGGAGGCGCTTCCTCCGTGTGCCCCACCGTTGGCTTCTCTGGGCCTCCTCTCCAGCAGTTCTAGGGGCTTGGCCTACCTGTCTCTTTGAACAAGGAGATGCCCTTTCAGGTCTGATATCTCTGGTAGCTCCAAGCAAAGCCTCTTTGGTTGGAAATCTCTCTCTGAAGTTATTGTGAATTCAGGTCATATCTAGTCAGGGTGTCATTTAGCGTTGTAGTCACAGCTGTCTGGTGTCATACAGTTGGCCCTCGTTTATCAGTTCCAGACTCTACCACGATAAATGAATTTCCGCGAAGTAGGATTCTTTATTTATAAATCAAATTTTTTTGCAGTTAGAGCATAGAAAACCTGTTTACGACCTTCTAAATATGTTTTTTAACATTATTAGAGCCCTCTAGATATGAAATAACACCCTTTAGTCACCATTACACTCATATTACCCAATATATTAGACAAAATAAGAGAAAATAAGACATATTACACATTACAAATATCATATTATTATTGTACATTTAATTACACACACACACAGTTCTTACAACCACTAACCTATGAAAATAGTGCAACTTGTTCGATGATGAAGCGATGAAGATGAAGAGATGTACTGCACAGCAAAGAAGAGCAAGGTTACTGCTCCTCTGAAGGCACGACCTCAGTAGGAGTCTTCAGGTGGTGCAGTGTCTTCAGCAGGTGCGTCGTCATCTTCTTCCACTGAAGGAGCACTAGGAGTAGGCCGTGGGTGTCTGGGTGCACGGCTGAAGAACATCGTGATAGGCAGTTGCTGGCACTGTCTTTTCATATATGTGACGAGGCTTTCGTAGGGTTCTATTGCTCCATCAAGTGCATTCCAGAACCGCAATGCACGCATCATTTGTGGGTCCCATTCACCAATCGTGCCCTGTACTACCTTAATAGTTCTCACGACTTGCGAGAGACACTCAAGTGTAAGGCCAACTTCCTCCTCCTGACCCCCAGGAACCTCTGGCTGCTCTTCCTCCTCCTCACTCGCAGACTTAGTCATCTCCACCAGATCCTCGTCAGTTAAGGGATCCGAATGTGTCTCCAGCAGCTCATCCACGTCATCGAGGGTCATATCTGAGAAACCTTCTCCTCCCAGCATCTGGGCTTGCCTAACTGCCTTATCCACTGCTGAGCTGCTTATATCCTCTGGGGTGAATCCTCTGTAGTCGTGGACAATTTCAGGCCACAACATCTTCCACCTGGCCTTCACGGTCTCCGTCTTTACGTCCTTCAACGCGGCCTGGATGTTCTTCAGACAGGTCGCGATGGTATACTGCCGCCAGTACTCCTTCAGCAAGAAGTTCTCCCCAAGGTCCATGCCTTCGATGAGGTGCTGCAGGGTGTTTCGCGTGTAGAGGGCCTTGAACACACAAATAACGCTTTGATCCATGGGCTGGATCAGCGAAGTGGTGCTGGGAGGAAGGAACTCGATCCGCACACTGTCGTAAGATAGGTCTTGTGCATGACCTCCAGCATTGTCCATGAGGAGAAGGACATTAAACTCGAGTCCCTTCTCCACGAGATACAGCTTGACTTGGGGGATGAAGCACTCATGGAACCAGTCCGATGACAGCTGCTTCGTGATCCAGCCCTTGTCGTTGTGCATCCAATGCACTGGCAGCAGGTTCTTGTTTTTATTCTTCGGGGCCCTAGGGTTCTTGGCCTAGTAGATAAGGGCAGGCTTGAGCAAAAGTCCCTCAGCATTTCCACACATAACGATAGTCACATGATCCTTATACGCCTTGAAGCCACGGACCTTGGCCTCATCCTTGAAAATGAATGTCCGGGAAGGCATTCTTTTCCAGAACAGTCCTGTTTCATCCATATTGAACACCTGTTCTGGATGATACTCGCCCTCCTCAAGGATCTTCTGGAACGTGTTGTTCACGTAGTCCTCTGCTGCAGGCTGGTCAGCAGAGGCAGCTTCTCCGTGGAGAACGACACTCTTCAGATGATACCTCTTCTGGAACTTCTCGAATCAACCCTTGCTCACCGTGAAATCCATGAACATTGCAGAAGAAGGGCCTAGTTCAGGTTCGTCCGCCGTAAAGCGCTGATAGAGCTGCCTCGCCTTCTCCTGGATGACCAGCGAATCCAACGGAATATTTTTCTTGCGGCTGTCGCAGATCCAAACAGCTAGGGCAGACTCCGTTTTCACTAGGAACTTATTACGATTTGTCACGACATGTTTTGCTTCATTGTTGAAAGAGACAGTAGCTGTTGCACGGATGTTCTTTTCATCTTTATGGATGGAGTGAACGGTAGACTCATTCAAGTCGTAATGTCGGGCAACCTCCATGATTTTCTTGCCATCTTTGATCATATCCAAGAGTTTCACCTTCTCCTGGATGGTAAGCATCTTCCTCTGGTTCTTAGTTTTATTGTCAGAAGGCTTAGAAGAAGCAGCACGTTTAGGAGCCATCGTGGGGCTTAGATGAAAGTTCTCAGAAATCGCAAACACAAGAGCAAAGATGCTTCTGATGCATAGCGATGTAGAAGCGTGTATGAGAGAAACGAACTTGCATGAGGCTGAGCCAATCAGTGGCCAGGATAGGAAGAGGATAGAATAACCAATCAGTGAACAGCATGCTCTGATTGGCTTGGTTTCACCACACCCGATTTTTTGGAAAAAAGTTATTGCCCACACACAAGGAGTGGTCGAGCGGTTGCACCTGGCATTGAAGGATTCCTGGGGTGCTCGAATACATAGGCCTACAGTCCATACGTACAGTAATTTTAATTTTAATTGTAATGCAGGGGTGTATAATTGACTCAGACAACCGAGTGCGCACTGTATCATTTTCACTGTCTCGATAAACTATTTAATGAATATATTTGAAAAAACCACGATAGAGTGAAGCCGCGAAAGTTGAAGCGCAAAGTGGCGAGGGACGACTGTAACTGTAGCCAATGGCCATGTTCAACACTCACTGTCCTCTGATTCATACATAGATTTCTTATTTTCTCATATCTTTTTCTTCTATTTTTCTTTCCCCTCTCTCCCTTCTCTTCTTTCCTCTTTCCCCCTCTCTTTCATTTTACTTTCTCTTTATATTTGTCTCCCTTTCAGACTCTCCAGCAGCTGCCTCTCCCAATGTCCACACTTCCATCTTCTGGGCCAGTGAGACTAAGTTCTTGGTAAGAAACGAAGCAGAAATTCCCTTCGTTGAGCACAAGGGTGCATTTTCTGAGGTGATTTTTGCTAAATGACGTTTCTGGCTGATCTTCAATGAGGGACAGCAAGCAGTCGCCATTTCCTCTCGCCAAACACTTCGTAATCTAGATCCCACCTGTATAAACCCAAGAGCTTTACAGAAGATGACATGCACTGCTTTTAAAACATTAATGCTGTCTTCGTGTAGTCTTTCACGGTCTTACAGAAGATTTGAATGCAGGAAATTTATAAGCAAGAGTTTTTATCTCAAGTTTTGACATGAGAAAATAAATACTGATGATGAATTTTCAGCCACTGAGGCTTATTTTATTCTATTTTTTATTTATTTTAATTTTTTTTCTTTTTTTCCCTTTGATTTTAGAGAGAGAGGAAGGGAGAGGGAGAGAGAGATAGAAACATCAATGAAAGAGAACATCGATCGGCCGGCTTTTAATATGCCGATTATAATTTGCCCCTTTTAAAGAATTATTGTAGAAATGAATGTCATAAGGCTTTCAAAACATAAAATCATTTGAAATTTTAGAAAACAGCTAATATTTTAGGCAAAATGAAATCATTATTAACTTGTAGCTTTTTAAATTTTTATTAGTCATTTCACCGAACTAACAGCACAGGCCCCAGCCTGGCCCTCAGCGAACATTACCAAGTGACTATACGTCATCCGTGCGGTAGTGGGATCTGGCTTTTCCAGCTAGTGTTGGAATTACCCAGCCTATTTTGAACATTGAAGTGCAGCCACAACGTGTACCTGGAAGGAATGCCAGAGACACCAAACAGGTGCCATCGCATTTCTGAATATATACACACTATTTAGCACTCTTTAAGAATTTTAGCAGCCTCCTGACTTTATCTAATTCCCTACATGTTTTCATAAAATATTTCCCAAGCTCTGCTGTGTGTCAGATCTTGGCAATGAGAGAAATCTAAGACAAAACTGGATTCTGTCCTGGAGGAGCTTCTGATTTTATTGGGAAGATAACATGTGTTTTTAAAGAGATGAATAAAATGGCCAGTTCAAGGGAGTGCCTCAGGGGTGTGAAAAAGCGAGGGTTCCTGAAGGAAGTGGGCATTGATGGGGGCCTTAAGCTGGGCTTGGCAGGCAGTGAGGAGTCTAGTACTAAATAAAAGTCTGAAAACGAGGGTCACAATCAATGAAAAAAACATGAAAGGTGTTTGAGCCCATTCATGGACCAGTGACATTCAAAGACTCAGCTCCCAACCTGGCTACCAGGAGAGCAGCCAGAGGCTGTTTTCCATTCTCTTAAATCTTCACAATCTACACTTGACTATTTTTACCCGTGGACTCAGGGTTTCAAAGCAGCAGATAATCCAAAAGTCCGTTATATTTGGTTTTGTACTGTGCTGCCTGATCTTTTCAGTGCTCGAGTTACCTTCCTAATTGTGTTTTGCTTAGTCTAACATTGACATTAATTTGCATTCCCTAAGCACACAATGGCTGGACAGTTGGAGGGAAGGGATGGGGATTTAGGAAAAGATAATGAAGAGAGAAGGGCTGTTGTCCAGGGAAGCTGGCTCAGGATTTGGAATTTGTCACACATCATTTGCACTGTGGACAGTCCCCTCACAGGTAATTATAATCAACTGCGGAATGGTCAACTGAGCAGAGTCGTTTTACAAGTTGTGCTGGTCTGCTCAAAATAAATGTGTTTGTAAGTGGCTCCCTTTAAAATTCATGAGTATAAGGTTTATATCTCTTGTCTCTGTCCCGCATGTGCCTATTTCTGGTGATTGCCTTTATCTTCTTAGTACAAACAAACATTTAATGATCTTTCTGGTCAGAAGAAGCCTTGGGCAGGCAACGTTGCTTTGTAAGCAAACATTTGTCTTTATACAGTGTGAGTAACGAACTCATTCTAGCCTATAGTAGGTGCGAGGTAAAGCCATGGAGGCAGTCTCTAAAAGATTTTTTGAATGGGTGTTACATTTACATGTCTATAGGTATAGAAAAAGATACATAGATATAGATGTAGGTGTGTATAAAGGTAAAAGGGAACCATTGCCCTCTCACCTTGGTCTTCCATCTGCCTGATCCTCATGGCTCCACATACAAACAGCCACTGCGGTCAGGCTCTGTGTGTCCTTCCCATTCTCAACAATTACTCATAAGAAGCCTTGTGTGGACTTCCGGTCAAGATGGCGGCGTAGGTAGACGCGGTATCGCGTCCTCCCACAACCACATCAAAGTTACAACTAAACTACAGAACAACCATCATTCAAAACTGCCTGAAATCAAGCTGAATGGAAGTCCTACAACTACGAAATTGAAGAAGAAGCCCCATGGAGACTGGGAGGAGGGGCAGAGGCGCGACGGGCTGGTCCCACACCCACGTGTGGTGGATAAAAATCAGGAGGGACACCTCAGCTGGGAAGGTCCTCCCTGAGGACTGAGGGGTCCCCGTCCCACACCAGGCGCCCAGCTCAGGGTTCCAGTGCCAGGAAGAGAAGCCCCCAGAACTTCTGGCTGGAGAAACCAGTGGGAACTGAGGCTGAGGCGGCTGGAGCCCCAGGCAGATCCTCTTAAAGGGCCCGCGCACGGACTTACTTGGACTTGCTTTCTCTAAGCTTGGAGGGGAGGTAGCTTGAGGGGAGCCAGAGACATACAGGGAAGAACTGAGCTGTTTGGCCTCAGCACAAGGGCTGGAGAGGTGGCTTTCTCCTGGACAGATGTGCTGGCGGAGGCTGATGTTCCTTTGGTGAGCCTTGTACTCGCACCCTCCAGGCTCCAGCATGGGGGAAGCAGCTTGAAAGGCACCAGAGTCATATGGGGAAGAACTGAGCTGTTTGGCATTGGAGTGAGGGCTGGAGAGGCAGCTTTCTCCTGGGCTTTTGTTCCTTTGGTGAGCCCTTCCCTGGGACAGCAGACAGCTGCCATATCTGGGACTCCAGCTACCTGGCTCACAGTTTGCCCCGCCCTGGTGATTCCCTGAGGCCCCGCCCCACCCAACTTTCAGGCCCACCCAAGCTGTTGCCAGTTGCTTTACTATAGAATTGCCTGTCTTGGATCCTGCTTCAGCTTTTCCTAAATTCTTTCAAACAAGCAGCATCTGGTCTCAGCTAGCCCCATACCTCTCGCTAAGTAATACGTAGAAACAAACACACAGAGGCAGCCAAAATGAGGAGACAAAGAAACAGGTCCCAAATGAAAGAACAGAACAAAACTCCAGGAAAAGAACTAAGTGAAATGGAGTTAAGCAGCCTAACAGATGCTGAGTTCAAAATACTGCTTATAAGGATGCTCAATGGACTTAGCGAGAGCCTCAGTGAACTTAGTGAGGGCCTCAAGAGCATAAAAAAGGACCAGTCAGAAATGAAGGATGCACAGTTAGAAATGAAGGAGGCACTAACTAAAATAAAGAATAGTTTACACAGATTCAATAGTAGAGTAGGTAAAGCCAAGAAGCAAACCATCAATTTGGAATATAAGGAAGCAAAAAACACCCAATCAGAACAGCAAAAAGAAAAAAGAATCCCTAAAAATGAGGATAGTGTAAGGAGCCTCTGGGACAACTTCAAGCATGCCAACATTCACATCTTGAGGGTGCCAGAAGGAGAAGAGAGAGAACAGGAAATACAAAACCTATTTGAAACAATAATGGCAGAAAACTTCCCTAACTTGGTGAAGGAAACAGACATATAAGTCCAGGAAGCACAGAGAGTCCCAAACAAGATGAACCCCAAGAGGCACACACCAAGACACATCATCATCAAAATGCAAAAGGTTCAAGACAAAGAGAGAATCTTCAAAACAGCAAGAGAAAAGCAGTTAGTTACCTACAAGGGAGTTCCCATAAGACTGTCAGCTGATTTCTCAAAAGAAACTTTGCAGGCCAGAAGGGAGTGGCAAGAAATATTCAGAGTGATGAAAAGCAAGAACCTACAACCAAGATTACTCTATCCTGCAATGCTGTCATTTAGAATCCATGGCCATATAAAGAGTTTCCCAGATAAGGAAAAGCTAAAGGAATTTATCACCACCAAACCAGTATTATATGAAATGTTGAAGGGTCTTCTTGAAGAAAAAGATAAAAAAAATATGAGCAAACAAAATGGCAATAAATATCTATCAACAATTGAATCTACAAACAAAATGAACAAGAGGAACAGAAACATTCTCATAGATACAGAGAACTTTTGTTGGTTACCAGATGGGTGGGGGCTGAGGGGAGGGGTGAAAAAGGTGAAGGGATTAAGAAGTACAAATTGCTTGTTAGACTGACAAACCTCAAAGGGAAGGGGATAGGGGGGTGGGAATAAATAAACCAAAGAACTTACATGTATATATGCATAACCAATGGACACAGACAACAGTGTGGGGAAAGACGGGAGAGGGGGCGGGAATGGGGAGGAGGGGGCAATGGGGGAAAAATGAGGAACATCTGTAATACATTCAACAATAAAGGTAAGTTTAAAAAAAAAAAAGCCTCGTGTGTTTGGGGGAGTGCAGTTTCTTAATGATGTCATTCACCTTCCTTCCTTGGTAGCTGTCTAGAAGGGAAGTTTCGGAGAACCATTGACTTCGTAAGCAGTACAAAACTAGTTACATCTGTTTACAGGGCTTTTTACCTGAATATCTGTAGATCATAGAATTCAGGGATTTGTGAACTCAGATGAGAAGAAATGCATTTTTATTTTTACTGGCCTCAGTTTGAAATTAAACATTCTCTTCAGTTTGAATGTAGGCAAAATTATAATAGAATTGGCAGTACTTGTGATTTTGTCGCTGGAGAAACCACACTTATATCCATATTATTATAGCTGTTGCAAATATTCTGAAACATCATTTATACTCATCATTATGTTGAAATGATGAAGTTATTAGACCCACAGCTAGTGTTCTAAAATTCGTACATGAGATTTGAAAAAAAATATTGGTATGGTAAGACACACAGACACAGAAAGGGCTTTTATGAAGGAAGAAATTTATCATCACAGATCTCTAGAAACAAAGCATGCCACACCATGCAGGATCCACGGGGAAAACCAGCATCGGTCCGGAGGCAGAGGGAGAGGGGACAGCATGGCTCTGAGCCTTTATTGGGTTTTCAAGGGAGGGGCGAGTGAGGCAGAGTAGGTATGCTGAGTACATTTAGGATTGGATAGTTGGAATAATTTCGGCACACTCTGGCTGTGGAGGTGGTCCCTAGTTATCCTGTACCTGGCCCTGGGGTGATCTTGGGTAGGAGGAATTTGGCTTGGTGTGTGGGAATTTGATAAAGCAGATGGTTGGGGTGTGTGCTCTGGAGTGGTTGGTTGGTGTGTCAAAGGTGTGCTTGCAGGGGAGTTGTTTGCTATCTCCAGGAATTAGCGAGTTCTGGGAGGTGCAGTCCCTCCAGGATCAAAGGCCCAAATGCCAGAGCATCAAAAATACAGAAAACAAATATACTCAATACATCTAGATATTTATTATTTAATGTATTAATAATGAAGCACGGATACTACATAATCCCAGTTGTGCTTCTAAAAATAGTTTAATTATATAATTCAGTCTAATGATCTTCCTCTGTACTTTATAGTCTGTGTTGTGAACACTCCTGAGGGGAGACCATGCTCTTCCAGACTGCCATGTGTTCCGTGGCTCAGACATGCTAAGCTCTGAAGAGAGATACACTTTCTTGCCTTACAACCTGCCCTGAATTTTCTATTTTTATTGTAGACTGAAGTTTAGCCAAATTCAGGACCAGAGCAAGTTACTGCAAGAGATGCTCCCCTGGCCTCACCACCAGCGCCCACACCTTCACCTGTTCCTAACCCTCCCACACCTGACCTTGTGCTAAATGGAGGAGATATTCATTAAGGCTAGGATTTATCCAGCACTTACCACGTGCCTGACACAATTCTATACATTTTATATGTATTGTCTCATTTGATCCTAGCAATTCTATGAAGTAGATGTGGTTATCACCTTTTTTTTTTCCTTTATTGATCTTTAGAGAGAGAGAAAGGGAGAAGGAGAGAGAGATAGAAACATAGATGAGAGAGAACATCGATTGGTCACCTCCAGCGTTCCCCCTGACTGGGGATTTGGCCCACAACCTGGGCATGTGCCCTGATTGGGAATCGAACTGGCGACCTTTTGGTGCATGGGTCGACGCTCAACCACTGAGCCACACCGGCCGGGCTGGTTATCACCTTGTTGCAGGTGAGGAAAGTGAGGGTGGAGTGCTTGTGACAGAGCCACGTTGAAGCTGGGCAGTGTGCCTCCAAACCCACCTCCTGAACCCCGCATACACCGTGCTTGAGATCCAAGCAGGACTGGGATGCATGCTCTGAATATGTGTACCAGGAACAGGGCATTAGTCTCACCAACACTTCATAGCGATTAACTATCTGAATTTACAGAAGCTTGGAAGCCCATCTGAGCGCAGATCTGCGAGTGCTTAACCCCTGGGTTCAGAAGCCTCTAGGCCTATGATAAATATTCAAGGTGATTTAGAAACAACATCTGGACATGAACTCAAGGTATGGTCATGCTATGTTTGTCGGTAAATTAATTAGTAAGTTAAATTACCCAAGTGGTAGCCTCTTTGAAAGTTACCTCATATAACTTATAAGGGGCCATAAAACCCCATGGTAATTGAGTCACACCAAAAGCTTGTTCCTGGTTCTTCTGCCAGAGCCATGATAACTACTGGCTTTACCGTAAGAAAGAATCCTAGGTCTCAGCTTAGATATCTTACTTTCCCACTGACCTAACTTTTACACGATTGGATAGGCATAAATCAGATGTTCATAAAGTAGGAAGTGGCTATATCTTCTTTGCTACTTAAGTTCAGTAAAATTGCTTTCTATTGTTGTTTTAAAAAATATAAGGAAAAAATGAGCTCATATACTCTTAGTCAAGCTTTGCCTTATTGTATAAGCCTACTATAATTAGACTTAGGTTCAGTTGCATGAGACAGAAAACCCAAAATAACAGTGTATTACATGAAAGACAGGCTTACTTTTCTCTAGTCAGTCCAGAGAGATTTGGAAAGGTATACCATGATTAGGTATCATCTAGATCTTATAACTACTATCCTTACATTTGACACTTGACCCTGTGATCAAATGGGGCTGCTAGAGCTCCAGCAATAACATCTTTTTTTTTTAATGTTTTTATTGATTTTTTAGAGAGAGAGGAAGGGAGGGAGAGATAGAAACATCAATGTGAGAGAGAAGCATCGATCTGCTGCCTCCTGCACGCCCCCTACTGGGGATCGAGCCCGCAACCTGGGCATGTGCCCTGACCCGGAATTGAATGGGACCTCCCAGACCATGGGACGATGCTCAATCCGCTGAGCCACACCGGCTGGGCAACAATAACATCTTTATTCCAAAGAGGTGGATGGAGAAAGAGAAAAAAGAGAGGAAAGAGTGTCCGCCAGTAGTGTTTTCAAGGAAGCCTGTTGCCGCACAATACTTGTGCTTCTGTCTTACTGGGAAAAATTAGGCACAAAGTCACATCTCGGCAAGGGAGACTGAGAAATGCAGTAAACTAAAAACTAGGTGTTCTTCAGTTGTGGGAGAAGAGGAAAATGGATGTAGGCCTGCAATTAGCAGCCTGTACCACACATTCCATTTGGACACCTTAATTATGGTGTAGGCACCAGTAGGCAGCTTACCTACACTCAATTGCCTTATGGGGCAAATACATCTCTTGAACATTATATCTGCACCCTCCCTCCCAAATATTTAACCCCATGATAGCACATTTCACAAGGAGCTAAAGTGCTAGCCCTCCCAGATGACACATCAGGTTAACAGGGTCTTCTGAATAAAAACTCTGAACTCAGAGACTGCCTCCCTGGGTGGTAACTTCAGATACCACATGTCTGGGAGGTTTGGGGGACAGCAGAACTTTTTGGGTCATCCCTGTGATTATATTACACAGGCAACTGCATATTCTGTCTGAATATAAAGCTGTTTCTGTATTTCGGGTTACAACATAAAGTGTACTGAAACATACAGAACACTCAACTGAAACAAGCCTTACTTTGGGAAGCTTGGGCTATTGTTAAATTTTGTTAAAGCACATTTTGTAAAATATAACATCTATTTTTTAAAAAAATAAATGCGTATGTGTCTTTGGAATCTTGCAAGTGTATCATACATTCATTTGAGTCACTGACTCATTTTTCTCACTTTTCTGATTTGCAAGGAAATAATTCTATTGATGTTTTTCTCTAGCAGGTGGAAATCATAACAGCATCATTGCAATGCAGGAAACAGTTGCTAAGCAACCATTTCAGTGTTAAAAAAAATCCAAACAAACCTTCCATTTAAATATCTGCAGCATGTGAAAAATTAGATAAACTCTACATACAACTTTAAGCAAACTCATACAACTTACAAAAATTACATCATCATTTTTTTCCTGTTTCCTACTCTTGTAGCTTTCATCAGCAATGCTACAATCTTCAGAGATGCAGTTATAGACGTGTGTCAAGCTAACCGTGGAACAGCGAATACAGTTAGAATTCCAGCTTCTCTCTCAGTTATGGCTTTGCGCGTCTGACATCCATCCACGTGAGGATTCTTGTAATCCGTGTCTTATGTCCTTTGAGTTAAGATTATGTTAGCACAAGTCTTGGGTGCTTTGGAAAAGTGGATTCTTTGTAGTCACTGGATTGTAATTAAACTTGAACAGTAGCTCCCTCACTTCCCTAAATAAGTCAAGTGACCTCTATGAGAGAATTAGTTCAGGAATTTGGAAACACTACCCTGCCCACCACCAAGTATAACAACATAACTGGGGGCATTTATATATATTTATCAGAACTGCTGCTGTTTGAAGGCTGAAGGATGGTTTCCGAGGGTTGTAGGGGTACTTGGTACAAAGGAAGAGTTGAATGTCCCCAGCTAACCAGTCTATAGTTGATCTTAAGACCCACAGAGGCTCAGAATTTTTCCTGGAGGAAACGTGGAAGAATATTTTGGTATCCAAGGTGTGTTCCCCTGGCATGGCTTCCTATAGGTCATTGGGAGTGACCCCTGGCAAGCTGGGGCAGATCCCAGTGCTAAGTAAGCGTCATGTGTCTAATACACGTAGAAATGCTAGGGATGATGGAAATGTATCTCTGACTATAGCATGTAATCACATTCCACAAGAGGCAACCTCAGTATTTCCTACTCTGGATGGCGATCTTACACACACAGGCTTTCTTTGGTCAAAGGGGGAAGTGGCAGTTTGTCTTTGGTATTACTTCCTTTGCTGTGTCTCCTGTGTCCTCCTCTGATGTTCTAAATCCTAGCCTAAAGCCCTAGCACAGGCATCTCTTGCCAGCTAAGCATGGGATCCACTAGATTCAGAGGAATTCTTGTATTTCTATAACTCTATAAAATGAGTTTTCACATTCCTTGTCTTATTTGCTTTCCATGGCGACCATGTCAACAAGGCAAGGCAGAATATTTTATTTCTATTTTCCAATAAGGTGAACAGGTCACCTACCTGGTGGAGCTGAAATTGGAACCCAGATCTTCCTACTTTCTGATTAGGGCTCTTGCCGCAAAGTTATAATTCACAATTTCTCGGTCTTGTGTCTCTTTTTGAGTGGTCTCTCTCTGCTGAGTACTTGCTTAATTAATATATTAAAATAAATTAAGTTCTCATTGAGTCATCATAGTTTAAGATGTTATCCTTTACAGATGACATTTGAATTTCAATCCTGGAATATAATATAAAAAAAGCCCATAAGGTGAGAATTTCAGGTGCCGTGAATTGTTTAGAAGGCAGAAGACAGCATTTTCAGGCAGAATTCTTGAATTAGTCAATTAATAAGTAAATATTAATTGAGTTTCTACCATGTGACAGGCCCTGACATTACCATAGGAAACAAAACAGACACGATCCCTACTTTCATGGGTTTTATATCCCAGGCAGCTCATTTGTATTTATAAAATAGGTCTATTTTGTCTATATCTAAAGCTACTTCTGATGTGAAGGCCCTGGGCCATAACAGAGGAAGAAGAGCAAAAGGACAAGAGAGAGAACTTTACTGCACAGGGTTTCAAACTATCTTTTGGTTACTTTTCCTTTCGGAGAAGTTTTGCGTCACCTGGGTGGGCTGGAGAGGCAGGGATGGTAAGGAAGACTGGTGGATACCGGCAGTGAAATCTTTGGGCAGGGGGAGAGAACTGGCCTTTTATTTTTATTTTTTTGTTCTGGGAAGGTGCATGGCCTCAGAAAGGAGGCTGCAGTGTGTAGCAACAGGGTATCAATGCTGTTGACTGGATGTTGAGATGACCCAGGCCTGCTTTGAGGCCCATCTGTAGAGGTGACCTGTTTCGAATCTGTGCTTTGCTGATCTCCTTTCACTATGAGCTTGAGTGGGCGAGGAGGGCAGAGAGAAGGACTAGAATGAGAATGAACTTGAAGACGCTTCTTGAAGGAGGAGCTTCTTAGAAGACAGAAGATAGCATTTTCAGTATTCAATCATCTTGCCCAGGGCCTTCATATCAGAGATAGCTTTAGATATAGACAAAATATATTTTGTAGATACAAATGAGCTTCCGGGGATGTACGACCCATGAGAGTAGGGGTCATGTCTGTTTTGTCTCTTATGGTAATTCTAGGGCCTGTCACATGGTGGAAACTCAATACTCATTTATTAATTAATTAACTCTAAGAAGTTCCTTCTTCGAAGAAACCTGCAAAGAGTAGAAATTCCTACCTAGAGCACAGTCCTCCTATAATATACATACTATGTAAATCTTGCAAGTGATTTGCAAAATTACTAGTGATCAATGGTTTTAAAAACTTTTGGAAGTTATACTATAAATTTTTATATAAAAAACTCAGTGAAATATAATTGTCATTCTTCCTGTACCCCAACCACCACTGTGAAATGATCTTAGACACAGTTCCTTGGTAATAGCTGATTAGACACTGGTTTTACAAAATCACCATATATTCAGCAGACATGTAAATGACTGGCTTTTTTACTGCCTGTAAGTGTATTTGCTATTTTATTCATGAGATTAGTAAGGGAGCACTCTGCGTGTCTCCCTCTCATTGCCGCATGAAACAGTATTTCTAATGCTGAAAATGGGTACTGGTTTAACCAATAGTTCGAAATGTCTTCATGGAATACCTCATAACATTCATTTTCATTAGTTACTACTCTTTAAACAAAACATGTTAAAAACAAACAAACAAAAAACACCCCCAAAACTTTGTTTAACAGAGCCAATGGATCCAAATAGCTGAAGTTACTCATGCATGGGAATTGTTCTCCCTTCCAAGCCCAACAAGCTCTCACAGGGATTCCCATGACGGTGGTGACTGTGGTATAATATTTGCCATTTATTTTAGCACATACTCCTATCACGTATCTCAAGGACACTGTGTCACTGTACTAATGTCTTTACATTTATTATCTCACTGAATCCTCATTTTGACTCTTTAAGGGAGATACTTTTCATATTTCTTTCTTATAGTTGAGGAAACCAAGGCTCAGACGGCTAGATAACTTGTCAAAGTCATATAATTTAGAAATAAATGTGGGAGATTAGCCTAAATAGAAGGACATATGCTTCTAGAAATTTATCCATTTTTTTAATAGATTGTCAAATGTATTGGCACATTCATAGTATTCTTTAATGATCGATTGTATTTCTGTGGTGTCAGTTGTAACTTCTCTTTCATTTAGGAGTTCCAAAGCCCATGTTTTTAATCACACCAGAGCTCTAGCTAGTTGCCAGAATAAACATAAGGCATAAAGAGGAGGCATTTAGGAACTTTGGCTTGTTGCCCCATTCCCCCCCCCCCCCTAAGCTGTTCATGACTCCAGCTTAGATCAGTTGGGCCCAATTGTACTCCTTGAACTTGAGGGTTATTTTGAGGTCAGATTCTGGGAGTGTACAGTGGCAGTACTGAGAGAGGGAGGGAATAGTCCCAAGGAGTTTAGCCATCTTCAAATGCCTTCTTGGGTGATTAAGGGAGGATGAGATGTGAAAACACCTGTTTATGACCATCCAACATCAAGCCACACACCTCAGCAACTCACCATTCCAGTTCAACACTTACAAGTAGATTGTTTTTCACCCATTTCTAGAGCTGAACTCCTGAATATAGTCTCAATGCTTGAAGGCAATTACTTTTTCTCAGTGAGTAGTTAGGTTAGTAATCTTTCTTGATGGCCAGATTTTGTTGACCATCTGATATACACTGTAATTCTCCCTCCTCAGAAAAAGATGCACAACACACCCGCACATAACTCAATATTTTCACCGTTAGGGCTTTCAGAGACTTCTTCCAGTCCACGCACACTTCCACCAAGAGGTCAAGGAACCCCAGTTGGGAAGAAATATTCAGGTATATTTAGTGTCATAGATGAATGGTTTTATTTTTTCAGTATTTTTTCAAGATTACAAAGTAAGCTAGAAAGAAACGAAAAAGGAAGGAAGGAAGGGGAAAGAGAAAAAAGGAAGTAATAAGAAATCAAACAATATGATCCCTCTCTTTTTTTCCAGCGAGAATGCTCACATATGTAAATAACTTTTGAGGACTTGTCTAACTTGCACAATTCTAACAACTAGGAGGGACACAAACATTCGATTTTGGCCAGTTTGCTATTTTGAAATGAGCACAGCCATTGAACCCTTAATGAGCATTTCTTTTATACTCTTTAATGGATTAAACAAAAATTTAGTAAGTAACAAGTAGGTCTTCAGAAGATGAAAAGCCAACTATCACTCTTCTTCGCTCTTTCATTTTCTGTTTCAGTTTGACTGTGATGGTCTGAGTCAGAAATTGCCCCAGCTGGGTTCAGCTGCTATGGCTGTCCTGGTCCCTGGTCACCACGGCTGCGGGAGGCAGCCCGGCCCAAAAGCCTCAGCTGTGGATTTCTCATCAGCCTTCTCTCAAAGCCCAAGTTTAAAAAAAAAAGCAATGAAAGTGAAGTCATTTGTCATTTTAGTATCATCTAATATTAGCTTTCCATTCTCAGTTACTTAAGGTGCAATGTTTTCCTTAGTCATTCTCCTAGCCATGATTGCATTTAAATAACTTTCTGGTCTCTCCTCACGCTTCATGTCTCTCCTTATGCTTAGACAAAAGTTTTGCCTCCTTTTTATTTTTAAGTAGTCATTTAGTAATCAGCCAATTCTTTTTTAAAAAAGGTTTCTATAGATAAAACATCCAAACTTTATCTATATTTAAAGTCATTATTCTAGGAAATCAGTAGGTAAAAGCATATGGACCATGATTAGTTTCACTAGTAATTTAAGAGATATGATAAAATCAGCAATGAGGTACCATTCGGAACCAAAACATGAAATTAGTCAATATCTCTCTCTGTCTGTATCTTCCTGTCCACATCCATGTATCTATGTACTTTTCAGTTTGTTTACATACATGAATGTATTTGTATGTGTGTGTGTGTATACACATATACATATATACACACATGTATATACACCCAAGCGTAGGTGATAGGTTTAATATTTTATAGTACATCTCCATAATGGAATAATCATTAAAAATGATAGCTGTGAAAGTTGCCATCATGGAAAAGTATGTTTTAAATTCAAATAAAAAATGTATAAATGCCCCCTGGCTGGTTTGGCTCAGCGGTTAGAGCGTCGGCCTACAGACCAGAGAGTCTCGGGTTCGGTTTCCGCTAAGGGCACATACCTCGGTTGCAGTTTGTCCCGGCCCCGGTTGGGGTCATGTGGGTGGCAACCACTCAATGTGTCTCTCTCACATTGATGTTTCTCTCTCTCTCTCTTCCTTCCTCTCTCTCTCCTGCTCTATCTGAAGATAAATGCATAAGATGTCCTTGAGTGAGGATAAAAAAAAAGTATAAATGCTATGATTCCAAGCAGAAATATATATAATATATATTATATGCTGTATATATAATATGCATAATATATACTTTATAATATATACATGTTATAACCTAACCGCGAGATAACCAGAGACGCATGGCCGAATTGTAAAGGAGCACTTTATTTTGCCGGCGGGCTGCGGAGGGCACAGTCTCCCCTCAGATCAACAGCCCCGATTCTTCTTACTCGTCCCATTTTAAAGACAGAAACTCCCTCCTCCTTTTGCCCCCTCCCCTCAGGGAACCAGTACAATAGTGGGAGTGACAGAGACCACAGAAGTCAAAATTAGCATTATTTACCGAAGGCCTAAGCACTTACAAGTACCTGCAAATACCTAATACTCAGGAAACTGCAAATGCCTCCCAACTCCTGGGGCCACTATAATCTTAGGTAAAATTCCTTTACGTCTAGGGGTAGGTAATTAACCTATTGTTGGAAGAATATCGAGGAATGTCTATTGGTGACAAAATGGAGTCCTTTAGTCGCCTTAACCAAGGGGCCTACATAAAATGGAATCTAGTTGCCTTAGCCTTGGCGCCCACAACATACATAGGCATTTGTGCACCAGAGACACTGGGCACTGCCCTTATCCAAACAGACCATTAGACAAATGGTTCTCAAACTTGAGTATCTATCAGCATTATCTAGGTGGCTTGTTAAACACAGATTCCCTGACCCCATCTCCACATCCCACCCTCCAAGGGTTCTGGGCTGGATCCTGAGGATTTGTACATCTAACAGGCTCCCAGGTGATGCTGATGCTGCAGACTTGAGAATCAGGGGTCAATCAGCATTGCTTGAGGCTAGTGGTTTTCAGTCCTGACTGCACATTAGATCACTTAAGGACACCTTTTAAAAAATACTGATGCCTTTGTCCCATGCCAGACAATTCAATAAGAACATCTGGGTCTGTGTCTAGTCTTCAGTAGGTATTAGAAGCTCCACAGGTAGTTCTTATGTGCAGCTAAAGTTAAGGGCCATTGCTTGTAGACCAGTGGTTCTCAGACTTGCGTGTGCTTCAGAATCGCCTGGAGCCCTGGCTGGTTTGGCTCAGCAGTTAGAGCGTAGGCACATGGACTGAGGGTCTTGGGTTTGATTTTCAGTCAAGGGCACGTACCTGGCTTGCAGGTTCATCCCTGGCCCTGGTCAGGGTTGTGCGGGAGGCAACTGATCAATGTCTCTCTCACATCCATGTTTCTCTCTCTCACACCCCTTCCTACCTTTCACTCTCTCTAAAAATCAATGGAAAAATATCCTCTGGTGAGGATTAAAAAAAAAAAAAAGGAAGAATCGCCTCAGTAGGGCTGTGGCTGACTGGAGAACTTATATTTCTGACAAGTTCCCATGTGATGTTAATACTGCTGGTCTGGGGACCATCCTCCAAGAGGCATTGCTTTGATGTTTACACACTCCTGAACTGTGCTGGAAGACTGCATTGAAATACTTACACTAGTGTCACTGCAAATTGCAACATTTTTGGAAAATATTGTAGCAATATATATTAAAAATCATAAACACCTTTATGCTTGTTGATTCTGGTAATTACACTTTGGGGAATCTATCGTAAGAAAATCGACTGGATATGGAAAACAGTTATAGGCTTGATGTTCACAGAACTGATTTCTATAATGGTCAAATATAATCTAGCTAAAGTGTCTAAGAGTGGGTGATTGGTTTAATAAATCATAGCACATGCCCATAATGGAAGAGTCATTAAAAATGATAGCTGTGAAAGTTGGCAACATGGAAAAGTGTGTGATTTAAATCCTCATAAAAACATGTATAAGTGCTATGATTACAGCCATGAAAAGTACACACAGGAAGAAAATACCGGAAGGAACTAAACCAAAACAATAAATGTCATGTCAAGATATTGGGATTCTTTTCTTTTGTTCATTTCTAAATTTTCTACGACTGTGTTTATCAATTTTATAACTATAATTATAACCACACTTATACATTATAAATTACACATATATATTTGGCTTAAGATTACTCATTGCCGCTTCTCTTCATGATTATGTGGTTTTATCTTGGTTTGAAGTGAAATTTCTAAGAATTCTGCATTTGCCTGCAGTCCCTAATAGCAGCTTTTCCCAGTTGACAGCAACTTGCTCTCTCTCCTACAGCTCCTGCTCATATGTTTTCTGAGTGATGTTAATGACCGCCAAGGTGACATAGAAAGAGCTTAAAGGTTCCTATTAGGCAGCGAGTAGCCAAAGAAAGAGGTGGGGGCATGTTGATGTTTCCTTTTTATGATGAATGATAAGGCATTCGGATGAAACCCATCTCTAGTGATTTGTAAGAGACTCCAATTGTACTCTGGTTCTGTGCTGGTTCACCAGTGGAGTTGCAAGTTATTTTTCTCAGTCACCATGTAAAAAAATATATAACAGATCAAATCCCATGACTGGGAGTATTATTTTAGGAGATTACTCACGACAATTAAAATAGATCTAAGACTTACATGGCTTGGGGCAGTCTTGCTTTGCAGACGTCAAGACCGGGTTATCTGCCATAAACACCCAGGCCATTCTTGGGACCAGACTGTGGGCAGCCCTTAGTGTGGCACACAGAAATTAAATAGGCAAGAATGAGTATGTTCTTCACTTGGTCTTCAAGAATTCCTTAATGCTAAGTTTTTTAAAAATTGTCCAGCCGTTTTTTTATAGTTTCTTTTCTATGCTATTGACATTAACACAGCGTTCAGAAGTGAGATGTCCTTGGAACTCAGGATGATTTTTATATTTTTAACCAGTGTTTTTTGTATTTTTGGATGATATATTTTCTATTATTATTATTATTTATTTTTATTTATAATAGAAACATATTTAGATTTTAAAAACAAATTTTACCAATTTCTTTGTTGACTGTTGTTCCTTTTATTCCAGGATAATTTCTCTCCTTTTGTGAAGTACTTCCTTCTCTCAGAAATCTGTGGGTAAAAACTCCCTCGTGCACCTGAAAAATATTGTTATTCCCACCCTCTCTAATTAATTAGGATAAAGAATTCTAGATTTTCCCACCATACTTTGGAGATATTCTCCATTGTTTTACATCTCTTGTTACTGATCCCTTCCGGATAATTTGTCTTTGCCTTCCTTAGCTCTCTTTCTTTGATACTCTGCAATTTTGTTACAGTGTACGTGGATGCTAATTTAATTTTATTTTTTCTACTTGTGTATAATGTGTTCTTTTCAATCTGATGACTCATGTTTTTCTACAATTCTGAAACTTCATAGCATCTTTATCTTTCTGAAAGTTCTATTATACATACTTGTAATTTCTCAGTAAATTTTCTATATATCTTAATTCTTTGTCATAATTTCATCTCTTTATAGTTCTCTGCTGTATTATGTGAAATGTCCTTGGTTCTAACTTCTAATTCACTAAATGTTTCAATGCATCTCCTTTTTAATATACTCATCTACTGATTTAAAAAATTTTTAATTACCACATTTTTCATTTGTAAAATTTTAAATTGTTATTTTAAATCTTCCAGTTCTAGTTTTATATTCTTTTGTTTTTGTTTCATAAGCTCTTGTTCTTATTTGATGGTTGCTATCTTCTCTGTATCTCTTTTAAAGTTTTAAACAGCAAAATAATTTTATGATTGTTCAAATATTTTCCTTTCCATGAATATAAAGTCTCCTTTGCTAATATTTTAACCTATATTTTGTGGTTAAAGATAATTTTAAAAATTATTCTTTACTTAAAAAAGGAAATATTTTCAATGTGCACAGAAGCACAGAGATTAGTACAAAAACCCATATTTCCACACCAGAAAAAAATTTATAATAAATATTTATCTTAAGTATTTCATATTATTATTTTTTTTATCCTCATACGAGGACATTTTTGCATTTATCTTCAGATAGAGCGGGAGGGAGAGAGGGAGGAAGAGAGAGAGAGAGAAACATCAAGAGAGACATATCGACTGGTTGCCACCCACACAACCCCAACCGGGACCGAGGACAAACTACATTTTTAAAGTAATAACCATTATAGATGCTTAAAATTTATGTTTAATATGTGCTTAAAATATATGTTCTATTTACCCTACATTTTCTTTTCCTACCTGTAGAGGCTGACCTCTATCCTAGAGTTATAGGTTATATTACTTACCTATACTTATCCAGATATGTGCATGTTATTACACAATAATGTATCCATAATATTTAATATTTTACAAAATTTACAAAAATAATATGTTGTGCTATTTTGTAATTAAAAAAAAATCTTAGTCATGTTTTTGAGATCTATTTTGATGCGTATAGATCACACATTCTTGTACATATCTCACCATGTACATATTTGGGACTCTCTCAAGAAAATATCAAAGTAGAATAGCTGGATCCTAAGCTGGGCTTATCATCAACTTTGCTAGATAGTGCCAAGTTATTATCCAAGTCACTGTACCAATTTATACTCCCCTCTGTCATCAGTGCATGAGAATTCCTATTCCTGCACATTGTCATTGATCATTTTATTGCCAATTTTACTTTTCAAATCAGCTCTATTGAAGTATAACTTACATACAATAGAATTTGCTAAATTTAATGTACAATTCAGTTAATTTTAACAAATGTATACAGTCTACCACAATTAGGATGGAGAACATTTCTGTCATTCCAAAATGTTCTTTCTTGCCCCCTTTTTAGAATCAATCCCCTTTCCTATTCCTGGCCCCTAGTTACCAGTGGTCTGCTTTTAGTCACTCGCTTTTCTTGTTCTAGAATTGGGCTTAGCATCTTGTTTTGAGTTTCATCCAGTTTGTTCATGTATCAGCAGTTTGTTTCTTCTTATTGTTGAGTAGTATTCCATATAGATATTCTACTTATTGATGGTACATGATGGAAATTTGGGTTGGTTCTTGTATGGGGCTATTATGAATAAACAGACTATTCACCTAGAAGTCTTTGTGTACACTTGGTGAATACTCAGGATTAGAACTTCTGAGTTATATGGTAAGTGTATGTGTAATTATATAAGAAACTGCCAAACTGTTTTTCCAAGGTGGATGTACCACTTTCCATTCCCACCATCAACGCCTAAGAGCTCCAGTTGTTCTACATCGTCATCAACACCTGAAACTGTCATTCTTCTTAATTTTAGTCATTTAAGTGAGTGCGTGCATTTCTCTAATAACGAGTGATATTGAGCATCTTTTTGTGTGCTCATTTCCATTCATGTAAGGTCTTTGGTGAAGTTTCTGTTCAAATATTTTGCCCATTTTAAACCAAATTGCTTGACTTTTTAATATTCAATTGTAGGAATTCTTTATATATTCTGAATAAAAGTCTTCAATATGATATATATTTTGCAAATATTTTCTCCCAGTTTTTAGATTATCTTTTTATTTTTTTGCATTCTTTAAAAAAATTTTTTTTCTTTATTGATTTTTAGAGAGAGAGAGAGAGAGAGAGATAAGAAACATCAATGAGAGGGAACATCAATTGGCTGCCTCCTGCATGCCCCACACTGGGGATTTGGCCCACAACCTGGGCATGTGCCCTGACCAGGAATCGAACCAGCGACCTCTTGGTGCATGGGTTGACGCTCAACCACTGAGCCATACCAGCGGGGCGCTTTGCATGCTTTTTAAAAGAGCTAAAGTTGTCTTTAATTTTTAATTTTTTATTATTTTTATTTTTACTCTTCAACATTTGACTTTTATTGTCTATTTTATTTAAAAAATATTTTTCCTTTAAAGTTGATATGTCCATTTTATTTATATATATATATATATATTTACATACAGTTGATATATAATATTATATTAGTTTTAGGTGTACAACATAGTGATTAGACTTGTTATATCCATTTTAGAAGAATACGTATTAGAATAAAAGAATTTTTTAAAAACCCAGTACTTAACCAGTAAGTGTATAACATCTTACTACACTTAATAATGGTGTATATTTATTTAAAAGTAACACTAGATTTTGAAATGTCCCATAGATCTTGAAGATATAACTAAAATGTAACTCTCTTTAGCAATAATTCTATATTCTAGAGCAATGTTGCCTAATAGAAATGTAATGCAAGCCATATATGTAATTACATATGTAATTTTCAATTTTTGTAGCTACATTAAAATAAACAGGTTAAATTAATTTTAGCAATATATTTTATTTAACCCAAACATAAAGATTAACGAGATATTTTACATCATTTCTTTCATACACTGCTTCAGTTAAAAATTTTACAATGTGGCACTAGCCACATTTTCAAGTGCTCAATAGCAACTTGACTAGGGCTGTACCATATTGTCCAGAGAAGTTCCAGAGGAAGGGCAAAATTTATTTCAATTGAATGATCAATCTCCTACAGTGTGCACAATACTGTACAAAGTGTTGATAAAATATATGAGATTCAACTGTGTAGCCAGGAGAATATCAAAAGCAATCTCAGCTTTGCAGGTTTCCTGGAAATACCAGTGGGTAGTTCATTAAAGCTCTATTTGTTTGTTGTATCCTGGAAAGGGAATGTAGATCTCAGAAATCCTGTTAGTGACAGGAATTCTTTTACCATTAAAAGAAAAACAGCAGGGAGGCTTTTGGTTAGAAAATGCATACCAAGTTTCTTCCTCCAGCCAAGGGAATGGATTTATTCCCTTTAGCAATATTGTTGTTCAGTGGGAACCCCTATCAATGGGATTCCTTCTGAATGGTTGTCATTGGTTTAATTTTCACAAAATTCCTACCTATTTAAGAATCTGGGTATGTCCTCTTCTTTCTTCCCCCTGTCCAACATTCTGCATATAACAATTCACTGCATCACTATGTGCCTATTAGAATGCCTGATGAAAAACAAAAACTGACAATACCAAGTGCTGACAAGGATGTGGAGCAACTGGAACTCTCCGACACTGTTGGTAGAAACAGAAAATGGCACAACCACTCTGGAAAACAGTGTGGCAGTTTATTATAAAGTTAAACATATATTTACTACATGACCCAGTGATTATACTCCTACACATTTGCCGAAGTGAGTGAAAACTCACGTTTGCACAGATCAGGGATTGCAAGGTACTAGAGGTGGGGAGATGCAGTGACTGAAGAAGCACAGGAGGTGACAGAACTCTCTTTATCTTGATTACAGTGGTGGTGGCACAGTTGTAGGCATTTGACAAACTCACAGAGCTGAACACAAGAAAGAATGACTTTTACTATAGATGGTACTAGGAAAACATGTATAACTATTAAATGCTAGGACCAAAAGTGAGGTGAAGGTAAGAGAATATAAATACGATAGAATACCGGTTTATGCCAGTGCTGGGATTTGACCTGGAAACCAACATTGCTTCAGTTTCATTCAACTCAGTAAACGCCAACCCTGTGTCAGGCACTGTGCTTGCTCCAGGGACAGATAGTAAGACACAGATACTGACTTCAAGAAACGATGTTCCTTTTTGTGAGACATATGCAGGCATATAATGAACATTTCTATAATTTGCTATTCTCCAAAATGAAGCAAATCATTTTCTAAGCATGCTTGGTGCTTTAAAACAAATCCACAGAAGCTGTTCAGGAAGGACAACAGGTGATGACAGCTTTTGAAGCATTTCTTCATTTCTGTCTCCTCTCATATTTGGGATATCAGTACCCTCATAGTGAATTCACTGGGAGGTGGGTGACATGAAGTAAGAGTGTCTTGCGCCTAGCAGTAATAGTGAAAAAAATGAGCCATCATGGGGCAAGGGTGTGCTAGGATATACCACACATCTCCAGAGTTGATTGTTTGGTACAAGCTTCATTTTGACTGACAACCACTTAATCTTGGATGAGTGACTGGTTATGTAGTAATAAAACCACTCACTCTGATGACCGAAGTCATTGCAGTCCTGTAATCAGCCCAGAAAGATCATTCCTGGTGGGAATGCAGCAGGAGTCCTGGCACAAGTGAATATTCAGAGAGCAACAAAAGTTTCATTATCTCCGAGTGCAACACTCTCTGTGGGTTGAGGTTATATGCCTGTGTGCTTTATATCAATACCATTGTTCTTTATCTGCCTCTCCTGTTGCACCCCTGTGTTGTATGCTGTCTCAGCTTTTCATTGTATTCTGCTCTGATGGAAGGGACATCCAGGTAGATAGTGGCCCCTACATTTGCATTGCACTTAATAGCTGTAGAGCACCTTAATCCTCAAAACAGCTCTGTACAATAGTTAAGGGCAGTATTATTATCTCAGTTGTAGAGGGAAACAAGAGTCCAGAGGAGTTATAAGTTATCCAAGTTGCCCAATTAGAAAGGGATGGAGTCAGTTTTCAAGTTTGAGTCCTCTGATCCCTAGTCCGGCATACTTTCCTCCTATCACGATAACTCATCACTGTGTTAGCTTTTGCTTTAAGAGGCCATATACATGGAAGGGACCTTATAGAAGGCAATATAAGTTTACTGAATTCAATAAGACTGGAAAAACAGACTCTGGGTTGAGTTTGCAAGAATATCTCCAAAAGTCCTATTATGAAATTATGCCTCCAAAGGAATCACTACTTTTTCTGTGACAAGAAGTTACATGTTGAAGGTTCTACTTAAGCTACTGATTTCAAAATCATGGCCTCATAGCCACAAGTAGGAAGCAGCCAAGGTTAATAAACTTTATGATCTTAACCCTTTCTCTGCCCCTACTTTGGTTAGTTCCAGAGCAACATCAGGCCCATTACAATCCATAAAAGAAAAATATAATAGATTATCTGAATCCTGAATCTTGGTACTCAGAAGACTAGTAGCTGGATATTGGGATCTCTGCTAGAGCTGCCATGAAAACAAACAAATCAACAACAACAACAACAACAACAAAACCCCACCTCTACAACTTTGCTTGCTAATGGAAGCAATAGAAACAAGCCTTTCCTTACCTTCCCCTTCCATGTCTAATAAAAGTGTGTTCTAATTGTTAGAATCTAAACTGCATTTGGAACCCTAGCTGCAAGGATGTTTCAGAAATACAGTTTTCAGCATTCCAGTGTCCATATACAGGAGGGCACTCTAGAAGAAGTCTGAAAAGAATCTTGAGTGCCAGTCCACTGTATTTACACAACCTGTGATTGTTGGACAGTCATCATATTACTTATCTATTGCTGCATAACAAATTATCCCCAAACTTAGCAGCTTAAAACAACAAATATTTATTATCTCATAGTTTCAGGGTCAGGACATCAGAAGTGTCTTAGCTGATGGTTCAGCATCTGACAAGGTTGAGGTCAAGATGTTAGCTGGGGCTGCAGTCATCAAAGACGTGACGAGGTCTGGAGAATACACTTCCAAGATGGATCATTCACATAGTAGTTTGCAGGAGCCTCAGTTCCTTGCTGACTTTTAGCAGGAGGCCTCTGTTCCTCACCATGTTGGCTTCTCCCTAGAGCTGCTTGATTGTCCTTACAACCTGGTAGCTAGCTTCCTCCAGAGCAAGTGTTCCCAGAGAGAGAACCAGGAGGAGGCCCAAGCATTTTAAGACAGACACTTCACTTCTGTCATATTTTATTTGTTAGAAGCAAGTCATTATGTCCAGTCCTTTCTCAAGGGAGATTTAGGTTCCATTCTTTGAAGAGTAGAGTATCACAGAATTTGTGAACACATTTTAAAATCACCACAGTTACCTTTATCCATCAAGAGTTGACAAGGCAAGTAGATTGTCAGTATGGAAATAATTCTACAGTGAAGGTTGATTCAGTGAGGGCTGAACTTTAGGGGTTTGGGATTGATCTGATGGACCTAGATCAGCCTAAGCAATTGAGTGTCCCCTAGCACCATGTAAACACTACAATGCATGGTAGACACTATGGATGTTGAAGGAAGAAAGGATTGATTGAATAGGTAGATAATGGGTGGATGAGTGACTCCCAGCTTTTAGGATCCCAAACCATAATTAAATGAATCCTTCAAGTACGGTAATTCAATAGCCCAGCTGGTTGCATTGATTATGAGTTGTTTCTTTAACAGTAAGACAGTTCATTTCAAAACAGTTTACAAAACCCAAACATTGTGGAAAGCCAAGTTGAAACTCTCGTGTATCTGTTGTTCAGGATTTATAATCAGCAAATAGAAGCTACAGTCATGAACAGGTCAATAGCCCGACATGCTCTAGATATTAAGGAGACAGCCATTGCTTTTGAGCTGCAGAAAATGTGCTCACTCTCTCGGCTCAGCAAATTCAGATGGGAGGAAAGGTGACTGTTACTGTTGTATCTTACTTTCTTTTTCACCAGCCTGAATTGCTTGCTATTTTTGAAAAAGTTGCTTCCTGTCTAGCAAGATGCAGCTAATGACAGAGCAGCAAATTTCTCACTCATCAATCTGAACTAGCAGGTCTAAACCAGCACAGCAGTTTTGAACGTGCTGTTGGTGAAAGAAAATGGAATGTCAGATTGGTCATCTTTGAAAGGCTTTCTTGGATCACCTGACTAGTTGTCTGAAGAGTGAAAACAAGCCTCAGTGTGACAGCATCCCGTTTGCTCGGGCAAGGAGGCCTGAGAAATCCACTGAGCTCCCCTTGAAAATATTGGTTTGGGGTGTCCAGTCCTGTGACCGGCCTCAACATTTCTTTTTTGAAGACATTGGATCAGACATGCTGTTATAACAGAATACTTTTTTGAATCTAGAAAATTAGTCTACTGTTAAATAAAGACAATTGGCAGCAATTTATTTTATTCAGCATACATTTGTTGAACTCTTATTAGACAGTTGCTGGTATGCTAAACTCTGAGGATACAGGAAGAACAAGAGAAATGGTCCCTGCCCCCATGGCTGTTGAGATTCATCTTTCTATTTCTGACTCAATGTTAAACATAAGTAAAGCTTGACCTTTTGACTTGTACTTAGAACTGAAAGGTAACTTGATTGTGATAGACCTTTTGGAAAGAAAACAGAGGGGCCTATTGTCTAACACTATTCCACTCTTCATGTTGCTGTTTTAAACTCTTAAACAAGCACTGTGAAAGTGTGGAAAGAGTGCCCCTTTAAATGAACCTGGCATTGCCACAAGGCCCGTGACGTCAGCATGGCAGGAGCTTCTCGCTGGGTGTGCCCTTCCCTGCTCAGTCAGGTGGCCTCTGTGGGCAACGCTGTGACCTGAGAACGTCCCTAAGATGAATGAGAATTTTTCATGTTATAAGTAGCAAAAACCCAAATGTAGTGCTGTGCTCAGGAACACTCATAGTCCGGAAAGCTCCAACAATAGTACCAGGACCTGTTTCTCAGCTTTGCTTCCTTTGGAATGTGAGCGGTCTCTACGATTCCTTTCTTCACGGTAAAAGACAGCGGCAGCCTCGGAAGCCTCACATTCTCATACCCTGGTGCAGAGGAATATCCTAAGCCGTCAGCGAGCACTTCCTACAATCCCACTGCTCTGATTGGTTACGTGCCCATTTCTAAACCAATCACTGTGGCTGGGGTGGGTGGGATACACTGTTTGGTTTAAACCAATCAGAGCTCTTCACTGGAGCTGGAATGGAATCAATCCCAAACTTCTGACTGAGGATACGGGAGAGGTGTTTTAAAGGAAATTCTGGCACTATTAGGAAAAGGAGGAGTTATGGATGCCTCTGCCACTCTTTGGTGTTCTCAGCCTTCCTTTCTTTTCTTTTTTACAGTAGACTTTATTTTTTAGAACGGTGTTAAAGAGAAAAATGGTAAGATAGCGCAGAGGATTACCACATACCCCACATCCAGTTTCCCCTATTATTAACACCTTACAGTATATGGTACATTTATTATAATTAATGAACTACTATGATGCATCATTATTAAGTACGGCCCATATTTTATTCAGATGTTTAAATATTTACCTAATATCTGTCTTCCATTCCTGGATCCCATTCAGTATACTACATGGCAATCCCTTGTCTTCTTAGGCTCCTCTTGGCTGTGGCACTTTCTCAGGTTTTTCTTGGTATCCCCTCCTTCACCTTGTGACTTAAAACCAACTGTTACTTTTATCAAATCACTGTGTCCAGCTCATAGTAGGAGTTGAAGAAATTACTTGTTGCATGCTTGAATTAATAAAAGCTGACTTTTGCAGTTTCTGTTCATTTAATGAGTTTAGAAATTTTCCCTCCAGGAGGATTTACATCTTAAACTGGAATTTGATTTAAGCCAGAGAGGATGATGCTCTAAGCATGAAAGTACAGGTTCAGTTGGAGAAGGTGGTGGCAATGAGACTGGAGAAGGAATTTAGCCACTGAGGACTTCATGGCACATCTGAATTAATGTTACAGAGGCAGTCTATGTAAACTCCTATGTCATGGATAGGACTTTGATATAACAGAGGAAAGGATTCAGAAGATAGCAACTATGGTGGAGTGTTTTTTGGGGAAAATACTACTACTGCAGGTAACTTGCTTCAGTCTGTCAACGGAAATTTGGAAAGGGAGGCTGGGTCTATAGCAGATGATAGGTGGTGGTTTTTATTTTATTATTATTATTTTATGCATTCTGTTTAGCTACCTATAATTCACAAATCAATGTTTAGCTGTCATAGTTTGTTAAGAGCCAACTGTAACCTTTAGCCCTGGGACATCCAAGATCAGGACTATTCTAGCAAATTCTGGCTCTTTCATTGTGTTTTGCTGCTCTTACTTCATCCTCTAGTACTAGAGGAAGATAGTGATGGGCAGTTCCTGAAACTCACAGAGACAGTGAATGTGGAGTTTGCTGCCCTAGGGCAGTTAATGATTTGTCTTGGCCAAGGCTAGGGTTTTTTTCTAGTCTTCTTTCAAGGAGACTCAGGTTGGAATACCACAGGAAGGCTGTCAATGGCTTCCTCCTTCCTTGAATAGGCATCTAATCCTGTGAGGGGCCAATCTTGGGCATAGACCTACCTTGGGCACACCTATGAAGCAGGCAAACCTGGTGTCCCGTGTCCCTTTGTTCTTTTCCCGTCTCTCCCTTCATTTCTAACGGTGATCCCTCACTCCTCAAGCTGTGGGTCTCTTATGCTGAGGTTCTCATACGCTGTTTCCTTTTCACAGCCCACTCTTTGGAAAGAACCTAACAAACTCATTTGCATCAGTATGTGAATATCTGAAAGTGTTAACTCTTTATCACGGAATGAACATTTACTGTAGAACTTCAGGCATCAGACAGCTGTGGCTAAGGCATGGAGGGTAGATACAGTTTTAGGTAGGATCCCTTCCAGTCCAGTGCTTCTGAAATGTGACTGTAAGTACCCAGCTCTCACCCTGTGTATGAACAGAGTTGCACCCTGCTCAGCTGCAGTGAATTGGAGAAAAGTCTCTCCTTGCTCAAGCCAGACTCTCCTGGGTTTGATACAAGGGTCTTGCAACTCTCTCGGCATATTGTTGAGGAAACAACCCCTTGTCTACTCCTCTGTATTTCATGTTCATGTGTTCAATTCAATAAATATTTCCTGAGCACCTGCCAGGTAATGGGTTAGGTAAGGTAGCACTGACTGCCTAGGTGGGAGGAACACATGGACAAAATCATTCTGCCAGGAGGTCCATTCAGGAGTGCATTCTTCTCTGGTGACAGAAGGACAAGTGGAGGACAGAGTGATGCTGAGGGAAGGAGGGGTGAATCCTGACCCAGAAGTACTGCTCTAGAAGCATCTGAAGTTCCTCAATGCCTTACTAGACTTGACAGGAAAAGATAGAGGAAAAGAAAGTCATTCCCTGCTGGTGGGAATGCAGACTGGTGCAGCCACTATGGAAAACAATATGGTGTTTCCTCAAAAAATTAAAAATTGAACTGCCATTTAACCCAGTGATCCCACTTCTAGGAATATATCCTAAGAAGCCTGAAACACCAATCAGAAAGAATATATGTACCCTTATGTTCATAGCAGCACTATTTACAATAGCTAAGTTCCGGAAACAGCCCAAGTGTCCATCAATAGATGAGTGGATAAAAAAGCTGTGGTACACATATATTATACAATGGAACACTGTGCAGCTATGAGAAAGAAAGATCTCTTATCCTTTGAGACAACATGGAGGGACCTTGAGAGTATTATGCTAAGCAAAATAAGCCAATCAGAGAAAGAGAAATACCACATAATCTCACTTATTTGTGGAATATAATGAACAAGGTGGGCTGATGAACGAAATAGACCCAGAGACATAGAAAGGAGTATGGTTCAGACTGACAAACCTCAGAGTAGAGGGGTGGGGGTGATGGATGAGATAAACCAAAGAACTTGTATGCATGTATGCATAACCAATGGACATAGACAACAATGCTGGGGGGGGGGGATGGGGAGGAGGGGGTCTAGGGGGGAAAAAGGAGAAATATCTGTAATAAAAATAAATTAATAAAAATTGGAGGGAAAAAAAAGAAAGAAAGTCTTTCCCAGCAGTAAGACTCGTCATGAGGTGCATGACCTGGTGAGGCTGTAGCCTGAGGAAAAAGGAAGGCAGACGATTGGAGGCAGCATCCTCGGGCTGGTAAGGATCCAGCACCGAACCAAGCACTGTTTACTAGCAATGTGACCTTGGGCATTTTGCTTAAATTTTCTGTGCCTCATTTTCTCATCTGTAAACTGGGGACAGTAGCTAACCTGTAGGCTTGATGTCAGGATTAAAGAGATATCTAGGATACACATTTGGAAAAGTTTGGGACACATGGCAATGGCTCAAAAGTGTTCTTGTACAGTTAGGATACCACTAGACACTGTACCAAATAAACTTCCAAATGTCAGTGCTTAACAAAGTAAAGTTCTACTTTTCACTCATATAACAGTTCTGTGGGGATGTTCCTGTTCTCAGGGGTTCTTGCATTCAGTGACTTCACCATCTCCTGAAATGTCAGAGCCCTTGGCATTTTATCAGCAAAGGAAGGTGGGCAGAACACAGTTCCTTTTAACCTTTACCCAGGCTTTAAAGCAACATATATCATTGGGTGAGAACAGGTCCCACAGCACTACACGGCTGGCATCAGTTTCCCAGAACAACTCTATGCTCAGGATGGCGAGTGTGGATTTTTTTTTTTTAATCCTCACCCGAGGACATTTTTTCATTTTTTGTTCAGATAGAGTGGGAGGGAGAGAGAGGAAGAGAGAGAGAGAGAAACATCGACGTGAAAGGGACACATCGAGTGGCTGCCACCCGCACGACCAACCAGGGCCGGGGACAAACTGCAACCGAAGTACATGCCCTTAGCGGGAACCGAACCCGGGTCTCTCTGGACCGCAGGCCGACGCTCTAACCGCTGAGCCAAACCGGCCAGGGCCGAGTGTGGATTTTGTACACACCTAGCTGCCCGTGTCTCTGTTAGTTAGGAAGAGAAGGAGGAAGAACAGGAGGGGGAAGAGGAGGAGGAGGAGGAGGGGGAGGGGGAGGAGAAGGAGAAGGAGGAGGTAGCAGCAGTGACAGCTGGGGTCTGATCATGAGCATCTTGGTTCTAGACTGGGGACCTAGATTTTCCCCAAAGACATAATGGTTGTGGGGGGAGCAGCAGTGGCACCTCCATTAGGCACCATATGAAATTCATTGCTCTGTTTCTCTTGCTCCACAGGCTGAGAGTCTGATACTTCCTGAGGCCCAGGGAACAAGTGGTCATCTTGTTTTCCCTATCATCGCTGAAATGAAGTGGGCAATGGGAATTACAGCTTAAAGGAGGCTTTTGAGTTCGTTTATTAGAATGAGTTCATGCAGAGGGTTAGCCAAATAGCCCTCCAAGTTGAAAAATAATAACATTGCTGCTTCATCTCTGCTTTTATCTGAGGAGCTACAAAGCACTTTACAACGCCTGACAGCATCCCCCTGAGGTGACTAATATTATAGCTCTTTTAACAGGGAGATTTTATCTCTGTTACAAGTTAGTATAAAGCTGTTCTGCAAACACCCTGGCCAAGGTTAAAAATTCTGTTTAGGAAACAGAGGTGGTTGGACACAAGCTGTTTTCCTTTCTGCCCATTACGGACTATATGGAGGTCTATATTTTATCATTATGATGATTTCCTTGTTGGTATCTCGGGTATATTTCTCCTACAGGAGACCAGTGGGGCCATCGAAACCCTTTCAGGCATTTTAGCAGAAACTTATTTCCCCAGAGGAGTGACACTGTCCTGTAAGTCCAGAGGGTGAGAACAAACTCTTCCCTTCTAATTAGTCTTGCATGAATTTATGCTGCAAGTATTAGGGAGGTTTGCTGTCCAAGGTACCTTGGTAAGTGATCTTGTTTGGGAAAATCAGAATTTGGGCTCCTTTAGGCATACTCTCCCTGGCATCTCTGTCTTTTTTATTTTTATTAATAATTATTATATTCTTTGGATGCAGACAAACCTCCTTTAGAATTCAGGCAATGCCACTCCGATGAAGAGCAAATTTGGAGTGGGGGAGTTTCTCTTTTATCCATGAGGTTAAAAAAAAACACACCTTTATTCTGGTGCTGTAGAGCCACTCTCACGGACTCTGAGACGACTATTTGCAGTCAAGACATTCATGGGAGAGCGCTCTCATGAATCACCTGTATTAGGGAGTGCTGGAAATTAGGATTGGGCAGAGGAGAAGTTGTACTGTGATGTAACTGTAACAACAGCCTCAGCTGGGAACTCTGGAATCATAATAGCCCATTAGAGTTGTCCAGAGTTGAAGTAAGAGGGCCTGGTTTTTGCGTCTCTGCATTACCAGTAACGGGATATGGACTGTCTATGGGAGGTGGTGTAACTTTGAGCAAGGAAACCCTCTTCAGGCAAGAGCAATTCCTGGGAGGGATTCCACTGTGCACTGCCAGTGGCCAACATTCCTGGCATCTGGGGGAATGGGTGTCACGGTCCTGGGCAGTGCACCACAGCATCTACAGTGAACACCCATTGCATGCTTGGATCCACTGTATTTAAATATTAAGTTCACCCCATTTGGAAACAGGTCCTCAGTAATTCTGTTTAGCTTCTTTCCAGGGGAAACTTAGAAGAGGCAAGTTAGAAGATGAACCTCAGCTGCTGCACTGCATCTGGTCTTAGGGCCACACTGATACTCATCATTTCTGTCTTCTTTGCCCATCTGTCTTTATGCTTAGTCAGCATGTTTGCAGGCAAAAGTGGCTTATTTTGTGAGGCAACCCAGACCCTCATCCTTGAGGGGTCTGAATCTCTGGTCACCATGTCCTTCTTGGTCTGTGACAGTTACATTTGACCTTCACAATTGGATAGGAGAGTGCCAAGAGACACCCCAGTAGACATCTAGTCAGAGGGAAATATTTCCTGTGTGCAAGCCAGGACCTATAGACTTGATGAGCCTAGAGTTGTGAAGATGGAAGTCACAATTTCCCCAATTAGGTCACTGGGAGTAATGATAGTTGGGCCACTCCTTGTACCTCTTGAGTCCAGGTCCATGTACTCTAACTATCAGTGGCAGACAGTATTTGAAGGGTTACATCTCCAAGCTGACACCTCAGTAAGCCTTCCAAAGGTCAGTTGAGTCCAGCAGCTTCTGGTTTGTGCAGTGGTAGGAGCACTAGATCCCATTCTCATATGTTCACTGTATACCTTTTTTGCTCTAAAGTGGGATCCTTGGTTCAATGTGATGTAATGTGTGATTCCATATTGGTAGACCAAACATTCTGTAAGCCCTGGGATTGTAGTGCAAGCTGAGACTTTAGGGGTAGAGAAAGCAAATTTATACCCAGAATATGTGTCAATTCCAGTCAAGATCAACCATTATCCCTTTTAAGTAGAAGGGGTTTAATGTAATCAACTTGCCACTAAGTGGATGTTTGGTCTTCTCAAGGGATGGTGCCATTGGTCTTTTTTACTGGCAGATGGGACATTTGTCAGCAATAAAAGACAGACAAAACTTGGTGCTAGGAACCCCATGCTGTTGGGCCTATGTGTAACCCCCATTTCTGCCACCATGGCTACTCTGTTCATATGGCCATTGTGCCAAAACTGGTGTGGCCAATGACAGAGGCTGGCTTTCATTAAGTGCCTGAATCATTCTACTTGTTTGTCAAGAGCTATCAGTGTCCAGAGTCCTCAAAATATCTCAATATTTCTCTTTCCTCAGTGCATAATTACCTGAGTAAAGGGTCATAGCTCCCTCTAGAGAAGGGTTGACTAAATATGACCATATACAGTTGCTGTGGTGTTTCAGGATCTTTTCTCTTGGAAACTCATTCTCTCCTTCAGTCAATGGGCTGTAGGTCAGAAAGTTTGCTCAGATGTGAAAATTGTGCAAGGGATATTTATTTTATTTCTTTTTTTATTGAAGAATTACCCTGGACATCCTAACAATCCATCCTTAATTTATTTTGCTTGTATAAAGTATGCAATACCCTGGTGGGCTGCCTGTCTCTCTTGCCCATAGAGGTGTTGTGTTCTGTTAAACATTTCCATAGCTCTCTGTGGTTTAAGTGCCCCCTGGTAGCTGACTTTTCCATTTACTATGATATTGCAACTTGTTTCTGATGTTTAAGTGCCACCACCTGGCTGCTATTATTTTGGGATCCTGTCAGATCTATTGCTGGGAGCACAGTTCTATGAAAACATCTCCTACCATTATCCCTAGACTACAAAAGATTTCCACTATTGAGCTTCTCGGTGATGTTGGTATCCTTACCAGCAGCACATCCCTTATGATTCTGGACACTCAGAGTATCTTCTGAGCCCTCTGAGTCCACCGAACATAGTTGACTGATGGGTTTTCCAGCCTTACATATTGTGTTCATTCTAGCATGCCACTTCTCTCAGCCCTTTGATCTTTCCTTCCATCTTCTGCCATGACAATTAGGGCATGTCTTAGTATGAGCCATGCAAGCTTCCAAGAACCATCATACCAACGTGTTAGCATTATCTCCCAATGTCATTGGCAGGGTTTTTAATCCTGTATCACTGGAATGTGTTCCCACATCTATAAATTCTCCCTTATCCAATGGTTTTCTGCTCCTTGAGCCAGCATCCACAGTACCCAGTCCTGTGCATCCTCTCCCGACTCCTGCTGGTACACCTTGCTAGGTCCTGTATCTCCTCCAGTCCTGTATCTTTCCATAGGAGGCCTCATAGTCATCAGCTGGTTATGTTAGCTTGACCCTAGTTATTAGTCTGGAGCTGTGAGGGGTGATAGGAGTAGACCCTGAGGAAACACATGTTGCCTTTCAAGTCAAAGTTATCTGAAATATTTTTGTCAAGCAATGAGGGAGTGGTAGCTTTCAAGAGGGAGGAGTGGGCCTCTTCTGTAAGCCCAAATGGTTCAGTGGGGTCAGGGATTTTAAGGTTTTCAACTATGTCAAATAGGATGTCCCTGTCCTGAGTTCCATTCCTTCACAAACAGGGCCTTAATCTTTCATAGCAGACTTGTTAGGGTAGTGAATTCAGCTTTGTCTGGAACTCCACTATCCTTATGATTAAGTCCCCAGCCCGATCCTCAGATTATTCTGACCTCCCTTTTCCCCCATCCCCACCACCCCAGAGAGGAGAGCATTTTTTATATTATGCCAAGAAGACACTCTGAATTTACGCTTCTTAAATTAGTAGTTAATCACCCTCAGTCTTCCATTGTCCTTTTCCAATTGATCACATTCAAGAAGGGCCATTGAATTCAATTACTCTTATTAATCAATGATTATTTTACCAGAAACTCTCAAACACCTGATATATTGCCTCTGCCAGTGCATACCCTTCCTCTGGTATCTGTTCCCAGCTCACCACTGGTAAAAATGTCAGCGATTGCACTGTTAAAACTTGCCAGGGATTATCCATTCTTCCCCTACTCTCAGTGATGGAGTTATCATTGCAGCTGACTAGCAGATGGCCTGTCTCTAGGTCATCTTAGAGCCTACTTGGTTGGGTTTCTCCAGGACCAACTGTCTTAACTCAAATGACCTGGGAAACAGCTTTGAGATGGAGGTCCTTGTGCAGAAATTTATCTGAGTATGCTTTTAAGAACAGTGCTCCTGAAGGATCATGGCAGCAGGATTGGACAGAGGGAGATGGAGCCGTGGAAAAGTTGGAACGGAGGCTTCAGCTGAGCTCACTGAGAACTCTGGAGTGCTGATATGTCCCATTGGAGATGTCTTAAACTGATGCAAAGGAACCAGACCTTTGTATCTCTATCTTGACCAGTCATTGGATGTGTATGGCCCCAGGGAGGGTGTGCGATCTTGGTGAAAGTAGTTCCTTTTAGTCAAAGGCAACTCCCAGCTGTGAGCCATCATCAGCCAACACTCCTGGCATCAGGGAAAGAGTGCCTTGGTCCTGAAAGAGCATCCTGGGAATGTACTACAGCATCTACCACGCCTGTTATAGACCAGCTTCAGCCTCCAAGTTGGGCCTGAGGCACAAAATCTGTCACCACCACAGTGCACATGAGCATAAGACTCAAAACTTAAAGGTCTATCAGATCATCTCTCTAGAGGAAAAGATAAAATTAATCTTTACTTTTGCTGATGGGTCCTCAGTAGCAGAAAGACAAGACTTGAACTATTATTTCAGTAATTCACTCTGTTGCTTATAAAGTGCACAGTAAAGTGCCCGACAGAAGATAAACATGACAATAAGGATAGTAGTAGCAAACCTTTATTCCATTCTTACTCTGTTCCAGGCACTGTTCTAAGTTCTTTTCCTATATTGATGCATTTACTCCAGAAGTAACCCTGTGTAATAGAAGTGATGTAACCCTAAGGAACAGAAAGATAAGTAACTTTCTCACATTCACACAGCTAAATAAATGGCAGGGATGTGGTTTGAATCCAGACCTAATTTCAGAGCCAATGCTCATAATCAGTACTCTATTTTACTCTAATTGCTAGTAAATGGTAGCTATTACTTTTATTATATCTTCTAACAACTCCTTGACATATGGTAATGTTATAAGAAAGGACCGTGTTGGAATTTACATTTAGATCTACATTTTGATGGATAGAGCCCATTTGAAAATGAGAAATCCTAGATCTTTTGTGTCTTCATTTAGAGAGGTGCTTCTCAAAATTGGTTATATATCAGAATAACCGGGGTAAGTTTTAAACCTCCCAAAACTCAGGCCACATGCCAGAACAACTCAATCAGCATCTCTGGAGGTGAGACCAGACATCCATCTTTTTGGAAGCTCTCTAGGTGATTACAATATGCAGCCACATTTGAAAACTATTGCTAAAAGGCTTCATCTGTCTCTCTGTCTCTTAGCAGGGCTCTGCACTTGGCTTTCTTCCCTCTTCAGTGTCTTCTCAAGAGGGCACATTCGTTGTTCACACCTATGATGGCATGTGTCTCTTTCTAAGGTCTCAGACTCACCCCTGAACTACCCTTATGAAGTAGGCACAATTATTAATTCCCATTTTCTCAGAGGAAATCAAGGCGCTGAGAGGTTAAGTAACTTACCCAATGTTACACAGCTAGGAAGTGGTAGTGTGAGGATCCAAACCCAGGCATTCTGTTTCTGGGGTTCATGTGATTGACCATTATACCACTACTTACTGTACATCTCCACTGATTGCTTGATCCTTAGGTACCAAACTAACCCTTTTAACTTCTCCCACCTTTATCCTTTTCCCATGTCCTATAGCTCTGAAATAGAAAACAAATGTTACCCACACCTTTGCATTATTTGTCTTCATTAAAGGCACCTAAAATTTAAGATTCATCTTTAATGACTCCATGAACTTTGGCACTTGTATGTAAGTGACCTACTAGAATGTCAAGCAGAAATTAGAAGATGAGCAGTAGAGTCTGACTGAAGTGGGGAATGTGGATGTGGAAAATCCACTGAAATCTATGGAGTTGGTGAAGGGTAGGTAATTATCAAACGCCAATCAACTGTTAGTTCCTGTTGTCTGCCTCCTCAGAATCTCCCACGTCACGCCCTTCTCTATTGCCGCTACCATTGTCCTAGTTCAAACCACCATTCCCTCTTCTAAACTACTGTGCTTGTTTTCTGTTCTCAATCCCCGCCCCTGCCCCAGTCTACACTTGATCCAGATGAAGCTGGCTGAAACAGGCTGATCATGGCATCTGAGCCCACCCTGGACCAGCTGGTGAGAGTTACATTTTCAAATGTGAGAATATTAGAAAATTATGTGACTTGATCCAACAGATTTTCTCCTCAAGGTATAGGTACTATGCAAGTTAAAAACCTAGTTATACCTTATAGGCCATAGGCTCCAGAACAAGAAGCACAAAGTCAGTTGCCTACTGAGGCGGCAGATGAATACAGGTAAATATGCGAGTGGGGGAGGAGGGGAGCTGAGGCACCTGGAAGGATTTTGCCTTGTGCAAAGGAAGTAGCTACTCTCAGAGCACATTGTTGCCTGTGGTACTGTGGATCTGGTATGGCCAGCTTTTCCCATTTCTCTGCAAAAGCCATAAATTCAAATTTAGTATGGTACCTCCTGGCTTTTAAATGTTGGAAACCAGATCAAAAATTTTACTAGCATAGTGAAGACAAACAAACCATGCCTATGGGCTGATGCATTCTGCTGCCTCTAGTCTGAAACCAGTGGTCTAGGGAAAGTTGTTTTCTCCTCTGTATTCCTGCTCTCTGGTTGAATTGTAAATACCCTAAGGCCTTGAATTTTGAAAGCAGGTCCTGCAAGTCCTAATGAAAAGTGCTCTCCAGCAATCTTTGAAACGAGCTTTATCCTATTAAACAAATAATTTGTGGCAGAAATGGAGACATTTCCTCAGTGGTTATAGGGTGACTAGATGGACTGTGAAATTTTAATCAAGTAGAAAAGCATTTATACTTGACTGTGCCAACATTTGCTCACAGAGACAAGCTTCTCTGATTTGAAACTGGAAAGGGAAAGGAGAAAATAATGGGATCTAATATTATTGAGCATCTAGTATATACAAAGCATGCTGCTAGGCATAATAAATATGGTATTCATTCTCTATAACCTTAGAAATGTAGCTGAGTGAGCACTTACTTCTCCTGGGCACATTCTTCATCAAAGTAATAGGTTGACATGATGATGTTAAAACAATGATGAAAAGCTGTTAGCTTTGCCATTAAAATATCAGTAGTTAGACTGAGATATGTGGAAAAGGTAATCATGGGTAAGACTTTCTTTTTTTCTTACAAAAAAAAGGGGGAATTCTAAGAAATAAAGTGACTCATCAAAGATTAAAAAGCTAGCTAGCAAGGGGATAAACCCAGGATTCAAACACAACTCTATTTAATGCTAAAATTTGTATCCTTCCCATTACACTCCACCATTGCCGCACTTTTAATGAAAGGAGTTTGAAAATTGGGTGATACTGTTCTGAAATCAGTGATCTGAAGAATATTATAAATGGAAAATCATGGGATCTTAGAGGCTCAAATCCCAGGTAACTTCTTCTAGCTTCTAATACAGAGTAGAGCAAATGGGGCAGTCACCCCAGAACTCTCATACTGGTAAGCAGAAAAACCATCTAAAATGTATATTCTCCTTTTCTTCCTGGAACGAGAAGTAGAATACATTCCCTAACTTTCCTTGCAGATCAGTGTGGCACTAGGACTGGGTATTGACCAGTGGAATTTGAGCTGAAGAGAAGTCTACCATTTCTGGGCCAAAAAACTTAAAGATATGGCTGTTTTTTTTTTTATGTTTTTAAAAATTTTTTTTTTATGTTATTTTTTTCCTTTATATGAGCTAGATGTAAATGATGGTAACTAGGACCTGGAAACTGATGTCAGAGTTGCAAGATGGAAAGAACCCAGGCTACTGAATTACCTCATGAAAGAAAGCCACTCACCAATCTGGAACACTCACACTGGCCTATGTAAGCAAGAAACACAGTTCAGTGTGTAGACCTCATTCCCTTTGAGAGCTATTTGTTACAACAGCTGATATTACCCTAATATAGACCTTGGTACCATGAAGTTAGTATTGCCATATAAAAACCTAAAACATGTGGTTCTAAATTTGCAGTCCGGCAATAAGGAAATAGATATTTCAGGCTGGAAAGTTGGAAACCCATTGCCGAACATTTGGTAATAGCTTTTCTTGTTTCACTAGACAAGATATTCAAGCAAAAATTGATAATTTGAGATTAAAAAAAGGAAGGGAATACAGATAATCCAGAAATTTGGGGCTTCTCTACGCTTGAAAAGCGAACTACTTCTGAATCTAAATAATAAAATACAGACTAAAGCATTGAGCCCTGGCCGGTTTTGCTTAGCAGTTAGAGCGTTGGCCCATGGGCCAATGAGTCGTGGGTTCGATTCCGGCCAAGGGCATGTACCTTGGTTGCGGTTCATCCCTGGCCCTGGTCGAGGTCATGCAGGAGGCAACCAGTTGATGTGTCCCGCTCACGCTGATGTTTCTCTCTCTATCCCTCCCACTCTATCTGGAGATAATTAGAAAAATATCCTTGGGTGAGGATTGAAAAAAAAAAAAGCACTGAAGAATAAGAGTTCACACAATTTTTGCAGTTAATCAGAGGGAATCCCAACTTGTGATTTTCTCTTCTTCTGGGTGTCTGCCTCTATTTTCTCTGGCACAGTCAGAGGGAAGATTAGACCCTTTAACAAATATTAATTTAGAATAGTGCAAGAAATATGGAATTCCCATCATTATTTCTGGTTTTAGATATCTCAAGTACTTTTCATTGTTGTAGAAGATTTCACTATTGTGTAGAAAGTGTGGCAGACAGATTAGCGGCCCTGAGGGTTTCCACAACTTAATCTCTGGAACCTGTGAGTATATTACCTTACATGGCAAAAGGACTTTGCACATGTGCTTAACTTAAGGACCTTGAGATCAAGAGACTATTTAGGTAGGCCTCAAATATAACAAGGGCCTATAGAAGAGTTATAGAAGATGTGATGACCAAAGCAGAGTCAGAGTCAGAGACAGATTTGAAGATGCTACACTGTTGGCTTTCATGTTGCAAGAAGGCGCCATGAGCCAAGGAATGCAGGCAGCCTCTACACACTAGGAAAGGCAAGCAAATGCATTCTCCCCTAGTGCTTCCAGAAGGAACCCAGCTCTGCAACACTTTGACATTAGCCTAGTGAGACCTATTTTATACATTTGACCTCTGGAACTGTAAAATAATAAATGTGTGTTGTTTTAAGCCACTACATTTGTGGCAATCTGTTGCAGCTGCAATAGGAGCGGGCAGTTAAGGTCAAGATTAGTGGGAGCTTTTTCTGTCTTGATTAAATAGGTTCTGAAGGCATTATTTGGGACATTCATTGGGAGCTTGAGGGGAGACTGAGGGCTTTCCGAGAGGCTCACACTTCAAACAGTCACGTGTAGAGCAGACCTGGACCCATCACGCTGGGTTACAGTGGTCTACAGGCAGAGCATAAATCTCTTCCAGATGGAGACTAAGTATCCTCAAAGTAGTTCAGTTACAGTCAGCCCTCCATATTCATGTGATCCACAGCCACAGATTTAATCAACTATAGATGGAAAATATTCTAAAAAAAAATGTTACGTCGTTTTATACTATGTAGTTAGGCCTATGATGGTTATATCTATACTGAATATGTACAGACTTTTTTGGTCATTGTTCTCTAAATAATATGGTATAACAACTATTTGCGTAGCATTTACATTGTATTAGGTATATAAGTAATCTAGAGATAATTTAAAGTATATGGGAGGATGTGCATTAGGTTGTGCAATGTCATTTTATATAAGGAACTTGAGTGTCCACAGAGTTTGGTATCTGCAAGGCGTCCTGTAACCAATCGCCTGCAGATACTGAGGGATGACTGTACAATTGAGAGAAAAGGACACTAAAACCCAGGAGGGAAGCATGGTGTAGTGGCTAAGAGCACATATCCTTCAGATTATATGGGTTCAAGCTACTTCCTAGCCATGTGACTTTGAGCAGAATGCTTAACCTCTGCATGCCTGAGTTTTCCATCTGAAAAAGGGAATAACTATAGTATCTTTATAAGATTGTTATGTGGGGTAAATCACTGTATATGTAAAGTTCTTAGAATAATGCCTGGTGTGTAGTTAGTATTCAGTGAGTGTAAGCTGGCACTACACTTGCAACTTAGAGGGTGAATGAATAGTACTGAGACTCATAGTAGGTTGTTGGCACAGCCAGAGCTGGCATCCGGATGTTTTGTTTACTGGTTCATGGCTTTTCTCCCAGTAGACAGAGTGACCTCCTAAAATAGCTGGGAGAGGAGAGGCGTTAACCACTTTCTAGGGGTATGATGGGGCTGTGGCATTAGAGAGGAAGTGAAGTGGTCTGGTTTGTCTGCCCCCCTGGATTTTTTAATGAATTAGTCAGGATTCTTTGGTTGCAATCACAGAAACTTCTTGGGCTGACTTAAGTGAAAGGTTGGTGGTCGGGGGGCTCTCAGGATTGATGGGAAAGCTGGAGACCCAGGAAGCAGGAGCCATATCCAGAGATCTCTAGCAGGAAGAGCCAGGTTAGGATGTGACTTCTAAACAAATCTGATTCTTTTGCCTTTGTGTCCCTTGCTTAAGAATCAACGTCCTGGAAGACAGTAGCTAATTTGTTGCACTGTAGCCACATGCCCTTCCCCTGGCTTTACTGGGGCAAAGAGGAAAAAATCTAGCCCCTGACTTCCCCATCATATCAAGACTATATTCAAAACTCCATCACATCTATACTGACTTTCCAAAAGCCTTGTGGACAGATGAAGGGAGAACGTAGGCTGATTGGAGTGAGACAGCAGTGTGCTGGTGAGGGAGGAGGTTACAGAAGGAAGTGTAGGGAGTTCTGTGTTCTGATGAGGAGCTGCCGTGGTTTAGTGACAGTTGTAGAATCTGAGAGTGAGAGGAAAGATCAGTGTAAGGAAAAGGTGAAGAAGGAAATGAAATAAAAGCTCAGAGACATTCATTAGGAGTCACAAGGAGGCCTTGAAACTGACCTGGTTGGGGTATAAAATGAGAAAGGTGGGAACATACATTTTAGCAAGAAGAAAAGGCACTAGTATAGAAACTGAACAGTAATAAGCTGATTATACTTAATAATTTTTTGAGGACCTGTGCTTATTATGTGTATATACACACAAAAGTTAAAATTATTGTGACCGGATTTAGAAATTCTATGTCCAACAGAGACCACTGTAATTCTTTGAAAAGTGAAGATTTGAATTTTATATAAGGGTATGAGTTAGAAAAATCAAATCAAAGGTATTTTGTGAACAATTAAACATGCTAGTGGGGGAAATGGGATTTAGAAAAAATATATATCATTAAAATATGATTCTATGATATACTTAATGCCAATGCATTTATGTAAGCATGCTTGGTTGATTTTTTTATGGATGTATGGGTGTGCATGTTTGAAAAAATATTTGTTTTGGAATAAGTTGAATGGAAAACCAAGTCTACTGAGAGCTAGAAGTATAAAATGTCATTATTAAAAGCAAAATCGTTGACAATGGTTCTTTATCTGTTTGTTTGTTTTTTCTTTCTCTTCTCCATTAGTGAATCAATGAGTCAATTGTGGTCTAGGTTGGAAAGAAATAACACCATGGTCCCTGCTTTCATGGTGCTTACAGTTTGGTTGACTTCTCTTGGGAAGTCTGTTTTTCCAGTGCATAGAATGTGAGAGCATGAAATGTACTGCACTAGAAGCTGGCAGATGTGGGTCTCTCCCATACCCTCTCATTAGTGTGTGACTTTGGGCAAGTCGCTTCACTTCCAAGATCCTATAGACTTATATGTTACCTGAAAATGTATGTAAAGTGTGTGTTTAAGTTCATGTTTATATTCTTAGAACAGAATGTATCTAGTTTCATTTGCTTCTCAAATATCCATTTGCACTTGAAAGACTCTTTAAGTTTCTACTGGCTAAAACTTATTCTTATCTAGAAACCCTATGTTTTCCTTTTGGAATGTTCCAAAACAAGAAGAATTGCCAGTCTGAGAGCTAGAAGGGAAGGTAAAATCATTTGATGCATTAATATCATTTTCTAATCATGAAAACCAAGGGCCAGATGGTTTACCAAAACAAAAGCAAATTGAAATATAAATACATGATCTAATAGTAGGCTCCTCAGTTTCTGTTCCCTGGAGGGAGTTTCTATCCATTTGTCTCTGTTTCCCAGATGCCTCCTGGAGATCCCCTCACAATCTTTCTGACTGGATCCAACTTGGTTCTCTCTTGAAGCAGATAAGGATAAAATGGTGGCCGTTCCTTCCTGGTTCCTGTGGATCCTGTTGGCTCTCCCAATCATGCACCCCAACTGCCAAAGCATAGGAAGGTTCTATGATGGCATGCTAAGCAGATTGTAAATGCTCAATCATCACGCTTGTTCTGGGCTAAGAGGCAGTAGAGCATAATTGTGCAAATTGCTGTGTGTGCCATTTTGAAAAAAAGGAGCCGCCTCTGCCAGCTTTTTTTTTAGCTCGATAATCACACCGAGCCCATAGACAAGTAACACAGATTCTTTTTGATAAGGTACAGTAGGTTTTTAATTGACTCTTACATTTCTAACTGCTTTTTGACCCATGCCTGATAGCTAACGGTTAGTGGATCTAGCATTCTAGGAAATGTGTCATTAACTAAATCTTTTTCTTCTGGCTATTTATTCTCATCCAGAAATTCAGTAACTTCTGATAGCTTGTGAAGACTTTCCCTCCTGTGCTCAGGACATAAACACCCAGCATCACTGAGGCAGTTGAGGAGATTCTGCTCCCTTTTCCCTGGTCATCTAGTATAGGGTTGTCTACTGAAGGAACTCAGGGTACTGGTTTGAGCAGATCAACACCAGTAATGGAGGGTGTGGTCTATGGAGTGAATGGATTGTGCCCACTTTAGTGACGAAGAAACTGTGGTTCTATGAGGTGAGGCCACTTGTCACATTCATGGTGATGATGAGGAATGAAAATTCTGGGTCTTGGGTGTCCTGGTTTAGTGTGTGTTCCTTTTATCAAAACATGGCCTCAAATATCACTATCAACATATACTCATTTGCCCAGCAGTCTACCCCATCACCACCCTCCCTTCCTAAGAGGTCTGAAATGTCTGTCATCAGAAGTAACTTATACATCAGACTCAATGAGGCCAGTGTTAAGTGCAAGCTATATCTTAGAGAGAGAGAGAGACAATGTCTGAGGGGCTGTTTGATTCTTGTGTGTGTGTGTGTGTGTGTGTGTGTGTGTTTATGTGTGTAGAGAGACAGGAGGGGGTTCCTGTTGGGTGGACTCCAGAGATGGGTGACTAATACAGGTGTGTGCTGGAGGTGGGAGAATTTGACAGGACAGGGAGGTTTCTGAATGGAACTGAATGAACGCTGTGCCTCTGCATTCTGCACACTACTGGCTGCACCTGCCACCTCGGGTGACCCTGGGTGGCAAACTGATGCCCTGAAGGGCATCAGGCCAGGCAGGTCCTGCTATAAATCTCAGACTGAGAATTGCCAGGTAGCAGGTCTTCCTTAGCTTCCACTCTGGGCCAACTCCCTGGTCTCACACATTTGTTTCTAGGTTGACAAGCAGCAAACATTTCTGCACCATGCGGTGTGAGTCTGTGAGGAGTTTGGCCAACTGTGAAGTTAGAGGGAACGGTCCCTAAGACTGCCCTTACCTCTGACACCAACTGCAAGTTCAAGGGGTTCCCTAAACCACCCACAGTTTCAATGATTTGCTAGAAGGAGTCATGGGAATCACAGAACACTCTTATACTCATGGTTATGGTTTGTTATAGGGAGGGCATACTGATTAAAATCAGTCAAGGGAGGAAGCACAGAGAGCAGAGACAGGAAAGTGTCAAATGCAGAACTTCCACTGTTCCCTTCCTGTGGGGTCAGGCCATGTTACTTTCCTGGCACCCGGTGTGACAGTACATGCAGAGATTTGCCAATCAGGAAAGCTCATTCAAGCCTTGGTGTTCGGAATTTTTACTGGGGCTCCATTACATGAGAATGATTGATTAATTTTCCATGTGGCTGATCTCAGTGCCCAGGCCAACTAATACTGGGTGACCCAGAGCCCCTACTCTAAGTCACATTAGTGGTCTTTCTGGAGTGGTCATCCCCTCCTCTCATTCATATTTTTAATAAGTTGGCTATCTCAAGGACCACAACCAAACAAAGATTACCTTGTAGGAGCCAAGGGCAAAGGCAGACTTCTTTTCGGTAAGGTTAAATTATTTACTACACAATCTCATACAGAGAAGGCAGCCAGCAGTGTGGATGGGTGTCTCTCATGTGAATACCCTGAGTGGCATCCAAGAATTAGGGTATGTTTCTTTGCAGTAGACAAACTCTGGAAGCTTTAATGTTTCTCCTTCCAAACTGTAAAGTGTTTCAGGTTTTCTTCTGTTTTTCTTTCCTTGTTCTTTGTAGCCCCCCTCCCCAACCTTGGGCGCTACCTTTCATTTGTTAGAAACGTTAAGAAAATGAAAGGAATGGGTAGTACCTTAATGTCTCTTTGCCGCAAGATTTTCCCTGTGTCCTTTATTTTGTGTGTTCCCTCCTCCCCAGCTCTGAGATGGGAGTGTTGGCCCAGGCTAGTCCCTCCACCCTTGAAACCCCATCCCCCACCCGCTCTCTGGATCCTTGATTCTCAGTTATTCCTGTTTTCACTTTCAGTTTCCCTGCTTTCGTGGAACATGCTCAAATCCACCAACCTTCCTTCTGGCCACCATTTTCTGTATTTTGGTATCTTCCATTTTTAAATTAAGCCGTTTTCTACTTTTCCTTTTCTTCTAATCTCTCCACTAATAAAATCATAACTATTGTAATAGGCATTTGTGTGGCACTGTAGTTTACCAAACACTATTGCATGCCATGGCGGGATTCCTTGTTTTTGTGTACCTAGTAGTTGTTTGTCTTCTTTAGGTGACAACTCCCTAATTTCACAGAACAATGTCTTCCTCATTTGAGGCTAACAGTCTTACCGGGATTGTCCATCAATATGTCCACCCTGTTCTTGCCAAGGGGTTGTTGTGTGATCCTGGCCAGTCAGCCAGGTGCTTTCTCTCTGGAACAAGAATCTTAGGTGAGGAATCCAAGACTGAAAGTGGTTAGAATAGGTCCTTCCCTGTGATCAACAGAATAGGCAGACCATTCGATTCTGCTACCTATCTCCTCTAACTCTGCCTTGGTTCCTGTCCTTTCCCAAGACCCAGTTCTTCAGCTTTTCTTTTAATTTCATGAGCTACCCCATATCCTTTTGTTAATTCTTCCTTTTCCCCTCAGTTAGCCTGTCAGTTTCTGCTGCTAGCAACCAAAGAACCCCAATGACATCTTTTATTTGACCCTCCATTATCTTGTAAATATAGGGAGAAGGGAAACTAATATTTACTGAATAAATGTTCTAGTTTAGCTAGTTTAAGTAAATTTAAATTCACAACTGTTATACACCGTGTGAAAATTCTCATATAGTCTTATAACTTGCATATTTCTTGTAACAAATTGTATTTGCTGGTTTTATTATCTATTCCCCTCTCAATTCTTGGACCCTAATAATTTGGTTTTTCTATCTTGCTCTCCTCTAAGATCCCAAGATATGGCCAACATCAGAATAGACTTCTGCTAAACTCTAGAGTTACTGTATCAAGCCTCCTTTGAGCCCAGCAGCCTACGTTCCACATGCTGTACTAGAAAAAGGCGTATTTACACATAGAGTTTACTTACATGCTCTATTTTAATTTTTTAAATCCTCACCTGAGGATATATTTTTAAATTGGCTTTAGAGAGAGGGAAAGGCAGAAAGAGAGAAACATCAATGTGATCAATGTGAAAGAGAAACATGGACCGGTTCCCCCCCCCACCCCCCACGGTACACAACCTAGGTATGTGCCCTGACTAGGAATAGAACCCACAACCTTTTTGGTGCATAGGATGATGCTCCGACCAACTGAGCCGCCTGGCCAGGGCCACGCTCTATTTTATAACTCTTTTCTGCTTTCATTCCATAGATCTAAATAGTTGATTTCATAGTTGATATTCTATGATTTTCTTCATGTTCAGAACTTTACTTCAAAACCCCAGTGGTTATAGCATTCAACTGTGTATAGTCATGAAAAACTGTAGATAAAGGCTTTATTATTTTATTTTCTGTCAGCTTTTTTCTTATTAATAAAATATGAAAGTTAAAATCTATAGCATTTCAAAAGGAAGAGCTTTGGGGAAATTCAAGATACCATAAAATGATCAAAAAGAAAAATGAATGTCCAGTGTACTATTTTTAAAAAAATAAATAAAGATATGACTTTGAAAATCACTTGACTGTTGCACCGATAGGTTTCAGAAGATCGCTATTCTGGTGTCATGGGGGTAAGCAGGCCTAAAAGAGTCATATTCTCACTCACAGATGTTGTAAATATGATTTCTGGTCATTCATCAAAAGCCAGTAAGAAGGGAAGTTCAGCGTTGGAGAAATATAGCAAACAAGGCTAGGAAGTTGTTTTGGAAAAGATCTATTTTTGGGGGAAATTTGTGGTAGTTATTAGAACTCTAGCTCTATCTGGTTGCTGTTGGGAGGTGGTAATAACTAAGTTCATTCTGAACCTTTGGGGCACTGGGAAATTGCCCTGATTTTTCCAATAAGCATCCCTAGCTGAACAAGCAGAAAAACAAATGAAGACAGGTCTTCTGACTGCATTTGTACAGATGCTAAGAAAGCAAACACACCAATAGTGTGGAGGCAATTAGGGCTGTGGTGCAGAGCACCATTATTTTAAAAGTTACCCTTTACCATAGTTGTGACAAGATGATGAATGTGCATTTGCTTCTGGGGAGTGGAGCAACTTAGAAGGGAGGACAAACGAGCTCATTGAGTCTGCGTGGACTATCAAGTCCAGAGACTTTTCCCTATGAAAGGGCCCTTTGTTAGTGATTCTGGGAGCTCCTGACAGATGATAGAAAAGGGCCCACACTATTCTTCAGTGAAAAGGCAGCCCCAGAACAACTGTGCCATGCTCAGCCTTTGCCCCTACCCTCATCTACCCAGCTAGTCCTACTGAATGCCTTGTAGTTTCCATGCTGCTCTACCCTCTTCCCTCCATCACAAGAGGGCCCGGTCAGCAGTCTCCTGCCATAGCTCATGAGCCTTCAGGGTACACAGATTGTCCTGTCCACACTCTGTCCACCCACAGTGGTTCTTTGCCTCCCATTGCTTTCCTCTGTGTGTAAACTTAAGCATCTTTTCCTTAGCCTTTTGGGCTCCTGATATTTTTTAGCCTTCCAAGGAACTTGTCCCCAGGACAGAATTCTTGGCCAATGGGCTGGAATCTGCATAATCCTAACAATCTTCGTTTTGCAAAGGAGAATTATCTTTTCTCCAGCTTCTTATTTGTGGGCAGTTCTTGGATTAACCCAATATTGTTGCTGTCTGTAGTGGGTTACATAGGTATATCCATTTCCTAACCCTGGGAATATGTGAATGTAACCTCAGTTGGAAAAAGAGTTTTTTAAAATTAATTAATTAATTAATTTTTGTTACAGATGTTTCTCCTTTGTCCCCCCAGACACCCTCCCCCAGCATTGTTGTCTATGTCCATTGGTTATGAATACATGCATGTAAGTTCTTTGGTTTATCTCATCCCTCCCCCCACCCCCCTACTCTGAGGTTTGTCTGTCTGAACCATACTCCTTCCTATGTCTCTGGGTCTATTTTGTTCATCAGCTTTTTCTGTTCATTATATTCCACAAATAAGTGAGATCATGTGGTATTTGTCTTTCTCTGATTGGCTTATTTCGCTTAGCATAATACTCTCCAGGTTTTTCCATGTCGTCTTAAAGGATAAGAGATCTTTCTTTCTTACAGCTGCATAGTGTTCCATTGTGTATATGTACCACAGATTTTTTTATCCATTCATCTACTGATGGGCACTTGGGCTGTTTCCAGATCTTAGCAATTGTAAATAGTGCTGCTATGAACATAGGGGTACATATATTCTTTCTGATTGGTGTTTCAGGCTTCTTAGGATATATTCCTAGAAGTGTGATCACTGGGACCAATGGCAGTTCAATTCTTAATTTTTTGAGGAAACACCATATTGATTTCCATAGTGGCTGCACCAGTGTGCATTCCCACCAGCAGTATACTAGAGTCCCCTTTTCTCCACACCCTTGCCAGCACTTGTTGTTTCATGATTTGTTGATGGCAGCCATTCTGATAGGTGTGACGTGATACCTCATAGTCATTTTAATTTGCATCTCTCTGATGATTACTGATGTTGAGTGTTTTTTCATATGTCTCTTGGCCATTTGTATGTCCTGTTTGGAGAGGTGTCTATTTAGGTCCTCTGCCCATTTTTCCATTGGGTTCTTTGTCTTCCTTTTGTTGAGTTGTATGAGTACTCTATATATTTTGGAAATTAACCTCTTATCTGATGTATCGTTGGCAAAAGAGTTTTTACAGAGGTAATTAAAGATCTGGGGATCTCTTGAGATGACATCATCCTGGATTAAGGAGGGGCTAAGATCAATGACAGGGGTCCTTATCATTGAGGAGGAGAAACACAGAGAAAGGGCCATGTGAAGACAGTGGAAGAGATGGAGTGATACAGGCACAAGCCAAAGAATACGCAGGGCCATCAGAAGTTGAAAGAGGCAAGAAAGGATTCTCCCCTAGAGACCTTGGAGGGGTTGTGACCCTGCCGACACTTAGATTTTGACCTTCTGGTCTCCAGAACTATGAGAGAATAAATTTCTTTTGTTTTAACCCACCAAGTTTGTGATTATTCATTATGGAAGCCTTTGGAAACTAATCAACTATCTTTGCTTTAGCCAGGAGTAAGCTTGGATGAAACTGCTCAGTACTAACTTGAATTTGTACCGTAATAGTTGAGGAGTCGGGGGAGTGGTGGGCCTTGGTGATGACCATAAAACAGGTCACTCAAGTGAAGACTAGTGAATTCTCACTCTGAGGCTGAGAGGGATGAATCTACCTCCCTCTTGGGGAGTTTATATTCTAGTTGTCAGCACAAGGCTACATACATTTAAAAAATGGTCCTGTTTTTATGTCTTGAGTCATATTAACTATAAAGACAGACACAAAGAACCCCAAAATAAACTGATAAAGCTAAGAAAAAGTGAGGCCAGAGCTCAGAGGAAGAGTGGGTGGGCAGTTGGGTGGCTGGAGGGGCTCCCGTGGCCTTGTAGAAGCTGTGCCTGCAAGAGTGGGCCAGTGGTGCCGTCCACCCAGTGCAGACAATGAGGGGTGCATAGTCTGTAGAGAATGTAAAAAATTAATAAAACTAACTAAAAGTCAGTCTGCTCTATATTAGCACCATAAGCCAACAATTAGAAATACCGTCAGTGATGAAAAGTTCCTCCCCACAAATTTTTCATTGGTATAAATTTTAAACAATTGCTGGATACTGATGAGTTTAAATATTGTATCTCTAAGTTTCAAATAAGCACATTTTATTACCTTTACTAACCATTGTATTCTACATAGAAATTAATTCAAATTATGCAGTTGACCCCTGACATGTAGAGTCAACTACATGTGCTTGTTTTGAGAGTCAGTGTACAGGGATGGGAATTGTTTGATGTTACTTTTAGCATAGTTCATGTTTCCAAATCCTGGTTTTACATATTTCTGTGTGTAAGCACTAGATTCATAAGAAGCAATGATAGCACATGGATTCTAGAGCCAAAGAAACAACTTGAGTTACTTTAATTCTGTCACTCTATGAAACCACTCTGAATTTTTATTTGTGACTGAGTTTTAATACAGTGAAATAGAGTGCAAATTGAAAGGTGTACCATTTTTGCTTGGTAAGTATGAATTTTATTTCATACATGAAATATTTTACTGAATTTGGGTATCTTTAAAAATGAAACAAATTGTTTTTAAATTATTAATTGTTTAAAAACTAAAGAGCAGATCAAAAACATATTATTACTGATTAGCAAATGGTTATTTCTGAAAATAAATTTTATTGTATTGGGCGAAGTATTAAAAAGTGATCCCATTTTGGTTGTCATATATGTGAGGTATGCCATTGTGTGGATAAGGAAGGACAGATGTAAAATTGAGGAATGGTGGGTTTTTAAGTTTGTTTCTCCAAGTTTAAATCTGTTATTTACAATTATCCTGGTCTTACAGCACAGAGGGCAGTTACGTAGATGATTGGGACGACCAGAGGCCCTGGTTTGCCTACAACACTGCCAGTTTAAGGCTACTGCCCAGCATCATCATCAATGGAGCTCCCTTCCAGTCTCCAAAGTGTCCCCATTGGTCGTGCTTTAGATGAGGGGCAAGTTGTGCCCACACAGAACAAAGTTTAAAATCTAAAATATTGTTTATATTAAAAATCAGCAATTTCTAACTGGTATGCTGTAAGAATTTTTAAAACATGCAATACCTATCTGACTGTTTAGTCAGGGGCACTGACCTCATTCCCCTTAGATTGTCAAATACAACGACGACAACAGCCAACACAACAACAGCTGTCCAGTGTGAATGAACCAAAATTATACCTTTTTTTTTGTCAGGTCAGCGAAAAATATGTTTTTTGGTGTGCCACAGAATTTTAGAAATTAGTTTCTGTGTGCCATGAGGTGAAAAAGGTTGAAAATGGCTGTTCCAAATAAATGGACATTAAGGATCACCTGTTAATAAGAATGGCAGTTGACAACTTCACTGTCAATTTTGACTTCGAAGTATTGAATGAGCACTGGATAATAAAGGGAGATTATGAGTCCATTTATATGGCAACAAATTGCAACTCTTTTCATTGGCTGGACTTGTAAACGAGTAGGTTCGAAGGAAGGCACTGGTGTGGATCATCAAGTTTCTATTTCTTTGCTTAAGAGTTTTAGAAGGCATGCCAGAGTGGTGACACCGTCTAGGCAGAAAAGCGGTTTTAGAGTGAAATCTGGAAATTGTCAGGCAGAATGGATGGGAAGACAACAGAAGGTGTTGAAAGAGGCTAAGGGGTTCTTGTGATGGATCGTGGGGGTAAAGGCCGCCTGTGTTCAGTAGAAGAGTGTCTGACTATCTGAATTAGATAGAAGATAAGACTTGGATAGAAGATAGCCATGAGAGAATTTTGTCCCCAGGGTAGTTGTGAGTGAAACCCAGCATAACTGTGCATGTTTTTCCATGTTTCTTTGTCTTAGTGTATTCCCTTCCTTGGATTATGAACAAGTGTTCCCATCTCAAACGCTGCATGAATTTAGAGCTGTCTTTTAAAGGTAGTACAGTATTGCTGTTCTAAGCACTGATTTTTGGAGGCAGAGTACCTGGGTTTAAATCCCAGCATTATCACTCTCGGGCTGTGTGATCCTAGGCAGTCCACCTCTGTACCTCCTTCTCATCTGTAAAATGTGGGTCATGATAATACTTCCCCTATGGGATTGTTGTGAAGATGAAATGAGTTAAATATTTAGTACTTACAATGGAACCTGACTCCTGATAAGCACTACATAAATGTTAGCTATTATTTTTCAAAACTCAGTTCATGAAATCAGTTCCACTTGGGAGCACTTTCTGACTCCACTTCCAGGCTACCTCAGGGCATCTTCCCATAAGGCCCTGCACACAGACTTCTACACTGTAACTATTTACCTTATCTTCCCACTCAGTTTCAACTCCTTTCACTAAAGATGGGGTCTTGCTGACTCTTACATCACACAGCCTGTTAGAATTCTTCATAATAGCAGGCACTCTATAAATATTTATTGAATGGGGGAAAGAATGAATGCTGACAATTCTCCAATGTTCAGTCTTTAAAGGGGATTTCTTAGAGAGTTAGAAACTTCTTAGCAAGCGATTTCTTAGGGAGTCTTATTTCTTAGGGAGAAATAAGTCAAGTTTAGTGGCAGAGGGCTCTGGAAAGAGGAATTTATGCCTCGACCACAGAAATCTGGCATTTGCCCTCAATACATGAATAGACCAGAAGAATGAGCCTTGCTGTCACCCTAACTTCTGTCGCACTTTTGAAGACCAGTAGGTAGTTGTCAATTCTAATCTTCTTGATCATTTTTGGCTTCTTATTGGAAACTCCTAACTTGGCTTCTTTGACTCCGTTTTCTGTGGCTTTTTAATCTACTCTGACAGCTTCCCTTTAGTCGTCTCTTAAATGTTTATGTTCCTCAGAACGATCTTTGTTCCTTTTTTATTCTCACTTGACACACTCCCTGGGAAAGTCCATCCTTCCCATTACTACCTGCTGATTCCCAACTTTCTATTTCTATCCCAGATCATCCCTTAAGAAGCAGACCTGCTTTCTAGGCATAAATACCTAGACCTTAAACTCAACATGACCAAAACACAAAACCTATCATCACCTCTATCCCTACCACAACCTGTTTTTTTCCTCTCTCTCTCATCTTATAAATGGCACCTCTTAATGATGTCAAAAACTCAGGAATTACTATAGACAGCTCTCCCTCTTTCCCTGACTTGATATGGGCCTAGCCCTTGCTGTTTGGCCTCCTAAAGATCTCTTGGCTTCATTCTGCCTTCTCTAGATCCTCACTGCTATTGCCTTAGTTCAATCCTCAACATATCTTGCTTGAACTGTTCTAAAATCTTTCTCTTTGGGTCCTCACAGGATTTATTGGCTCTACAGGATTTTTAAGCTTATTTTCTTGGATTTAAGTTTCTAAGCAAATGAGTGTTTCAGAAATCATTGTTATAAGTTATCTACAATTTAGAGAGTTGTAAAATAGCTCAAAGGCAATGAACAACTAGATCAGATAACCCAGAGAGTGTGCTGGACCCAGAAGATGTGCTGGGTTTAGATAATGCATAGTTTTTCACTGAAGCACAATTTTCCCTACACTCTTCTGTAATTATTTGTTTCATGTTTGCTTCAAGTTTCTCTTAGGAATAAGGGTGTGTTCAAGTCATCATTGCTTACCCAGGGCCTAGAACAACTTATGTTACTTGGAGACAACTCACTAATTGCAGATGGAAAGAAAGTTGTGTCCCTTATAGAAACTAAGATTTTCTTTCCTCCTGTAAAGAGAGAGACATTTTGAGAAAGAAAGAAGAAAAATATATACTTATATATTTATGTCATATGCATGTGACTCAGAAAAGGAACTGAGAAGCTTCTGCCCTCCATGCACTCTCTTGCTAACTGCAAGCATCTGATGGACTGCACTGAGTTCCTGCATCATCAATGCATCCGAGTTGTAGGTGAACACTAAACAAAAGATCATTCTTTTTATATTGTCTGTCAACCAGGTCTAATTTCTTCAGGCATATTTGCCAAAGTATCTTTCTTTTGATAAATAACTCTAGTTCATCTTCTGGAATACATGCAAAGAAAATTCTTAATGGCTTCCCTTTCACATGCTTCTGCTTCTAAATTGCTTAATGGCTCCTGCCCTTTAGGTCCTGCCTTATCAGGAGGACTTTCGGGGGTCTTGCCAGCAACACCATCAGTCAGGTAATTTGCATGAATAGTTCTTTAATAAACATTCAGCCCCCTTATCACTGTTCCCTGCAGGATCCTCGTTAGTCAGTAATGTAATTCAAGCTTGAAAGATTTCCATTATGGTTCCCTTTGTTTCCTGCCTATTGCCTAATTTTCTGTTCAGCTGGACATTTTTTTTTCTGCAGCCTATAACTTGTTTCTTGACTGACATATGTGTATTTTTTTTTCCCTTCAAAATAAATGAGTGCTTAAATGCACACGTTCCATTTCCCTTTAATGGTGTGTTCAGTTTGGCAATACAGTAAAATGTCAGAGTGGGATTATCAAGCCAACCCCTCAATTTATCTTTAAAAACAAAATAAAGTATCAAAAAATTAGAATTCAATAACTTGACTATGAGTATATAAGAAGTAAAAAGACAATCCAAACCACAAAATCAATCTAATAATTGAAATGATAGCTCCCATTTTACAATTTGAGGGTTCAATTATCTCTCCCTTTTTTTACCCAACAAATTTGAGTTGAAACAGTAATATAAATTGGAATAGATCACTCAAAAGAAAAGTTTGGAATATTTCAAAACTCTTTCAAGTCTTAAAGATAGTACTAATTCCGTGATTTTGACACCTGGCTTCACATTACCACCACCTAGGAAAGTTTTAAAACATACCAATGAAGTTTCTACCCGCAGATATTCTGCTTTAGTTGGTTTGAGATGAGGCCTGGGAATAGGTAACTTACAAAAGCTCCCTAAGTAATTTTAATGTTCAACTAGGGTGGAAAACCCTGAAATTTTTTCTCTGTAGAACTCACTTATAAATAACATTAAATTGTGATTTTTCTTATTATTGGATGACTGGGTTGTCATCTAGATTTCAAGGTGGTCCTTCAAGACATTTTTCTTTAGAAAATAAAATCATATAATACCTTTTTTTGTTTGTTGAGCATGTCTGCCATGCATGGCTGGATTTAATGATGGTGGCCTAAGAGTCTGTGAGATGTATAATTTCTGTCATGTAAGAATCAGGAGTGTGGATTCTCACTCTGTCTCTATTATTTAAGAGCAATGATCTTGAAGTTGCATATCGTATTGAAAATAAGATTCAACTTGCAGGGTTCCAGTAAATCAAGAGGAAGTTGCTTCTAACCCAACACACTCTCCTTCTTGTATACATTCTGTCCCTCCTGCAGGGAACATCCTTCCACTTAATTTCCACTGCCCCTAACATTCTTGTCCTTTTTTATGTCTGCTCCACATCAGAGCCTCTTTCCTTAGTTCCTCCACTTACCTGGCCAACACCTCTCATTTTTCAAGTCTCGGTGAAGAGATTGCTTTCATTGCTAGGGGAGGTACTAAATGGTACCTCCCCTAGCCCACCTAAGTTCTGCATCCCCCTATGTGCTCCCAGAGCCTGTCCACTGAAGGATTCACCCTCAGTCACACTGGCCTCTTTTCTTACCTGAATCTCTCACTGGAAAACTGATGACAGGGGCTGTGTTCTCTCCACTTCTGCAGCATTAGTGGCAGTAGCTACTCTAAGTGCTTTATATAATCTACCCATAAAAGTCTCATAAACAACGTGTGTGGTAGTTATTGCTATTAGTCCCATTTTAAACATGATGAGATGAGGCAAAAAGAAAGTTAATTAACTTGAATATTTAAGGTCATACAGCCAGCAAGAAGAGTTGCTGGGATTTGAACCCAGATGGTCCGGCTCCAGAACCTGATGAGTTCTTAATAAATATTCTGAATTAACAGTAAATGTGAGTTGGTACAGAGTCACAGGGGCCTAGGGACATGGCAAATATTCTGAATGAACAGTAAATGTGAGTTGGTACAGAGTCACAGGGGCCTAGGGACATGGCAAATGCGACTCCCACTTAGGTGTGCCATAAGTGATTATGCTGAAATACTGAGACAGTGATAAACACATTTTCCCAAAAGGTGTGTGTGTGTGTGTGTGTGTGTGTGTGTGTGAGAGAGAGAGAGAGAGAGAGAGAGAGAGAGAGAGAGAGAGAGAGAGAAAGAGTCAGACAGACACACACAGAGAGATAACATATTGTCAGAAGTTCAATAGAAGTTCAAACACATAAGAAAGATGCAAAATTATGACAAGCTAATCAATACATATTTGGAATGAGCCCAGGGGTCAAGTCAGAAACATAAAAACACAATACTATGTCATAAGCTCATTGAACCACCTTGTCTTTGTACTTTATAAAAGAAGAGGGGCGAGAAGTACTGTCAGAATATACATGTGGCTTCATTGCACCATTTGAAACTCCCTAGGTGACTTGGCATCGGAAAAGGATTTGAGAATTAATATATCTCAGAAACATTTATATTGTCAGTGGAGTAAATATAAAGCAGGCAGAATTCTCTATTTCAAACCCTATTTAGGGTCTATATGGAATGAACTTTTCTATTAGTTTTCTATTGCTACTGTAATAAATTAGTATAAATGTATTGGCTTAAAACAGCACAAAATTATCTTATGGATCTGATAGTCAGAAGTCTGAAATGGGTTTTTCTGGACTGAAATCAAGGGTGATGGAGACTCTAGAGAAGACTGTTTGCATCTCCTAGAGGCTGCCTGCATTCCTTGGCTCCTGGTCCCTTCTTCCATCTTCAAAGCCAGCAGCATAGCACCATCAAATCTCTCTCTTATAATGACTATCCTGCCTCCCTCTCATAAGGACCCTTGTGATTACAGTAGGTCTACTAGAATAATCTAAAATAATCTCTTCATCTCAAGATCCTTAACTTATTCATCTCCACCGTGTCCCTTTTGCCCCATAAGGGAACATAGTTACAGGAATATCTTTGGATGTGGAAGACATTATTCTGTCTATTACAACTATTAATAATCTCTAAAAAAAATCATGTCTAGCCAAAGGATACACCCACATGCTATGTCAGGTTGAGGATACCATAGAAAGTAAAACCAAAGACTCAGAATTTCTTTTTTAACTAAGAACTTAAAAGGTAACTGCTCTTTAAAAGAATTATGTTGCAGGAAGGATGGAAGGCCACCTGCCTCAGCCAGAAGCTTAGCATTACCATTTCTCAATTCCATACACATCAAAATCACTGGCCTTCTTCTATACATGAGAATAATGTAGGACGTCCTCTGAACAATGACCTGTGGTAAGAAGGAAAGACAACCTCTTGACACTCAAGAAAGACATGACCATTTGATACTCAGCGGAGGTGAAGATAAATTTTGTATTCATAAATTAATAAATTTCAAAAGGTTCCTTGAAAAGAAAGCTAATTCCAGATCTTCAAAAGAATCACAGTGTTTTTCCAATAAAATAGTAAAGATCTCTTCTTTGCTAGAGATTTTAATGTTTTCCTTCTAACTGTATTGAGTTGTATCTCTGTCTCAATAATATAGAGGGGTTGGTCTCATAAGGAGAAATATATAATCTGGTTCATGTTTTTATATTTGAGAAATGACACCTGGTCTAGGCTAAAAAGACATCTTCATAACTTTCACATCACATTTAAGCTTGCATTATCCCTCTGTTATCAGTCCCACTGGATGAGGCCCTGGGTGAGTGAAGGAGAAAGCCTAGTTAAATGGGATGTTTTTCTCTGCACTCAGTAGTGTCCTTGGAGAAGTTTAACAGGTTTCTCTTTGCCCTTTATGTTTTTGAAAATTTTCTCTGTTGAGGCATGAACAAAACCTAATGGACAATGGGTGAGTCTACAACGGGTGTGTTTCCATTCTTTCTATACCTTAGATTTTCATAACATTGGCTCCCTGATCATTCCTTTTTCACTCTCGCAGTGTCAGACTAAAAGGAAGCTTTAGCAGCAGGTTAAAAATGGGAGTAAAGTTATGGGATTGAAGCCAATTCACAGTTCTCCATCGTCTCTGTTATGAACGGAATTTTCCCTCACCCTCTCAAAAATTTGTATGTTGAAGCTGTAACCCACAATGTGACTGTGTTTGGAGATAGGACCTTTAAAAAGGTCATTAAGGTTAAATAAGGTCATATGGGCGGGGCCCTTCTCCAATGGAACCTATGTCCTTATAAGAAAAGGAAGAGACACCAGGGAAGTGTGTATACAGAGAAAATGCCATGTGAGGTCACAGCAAGAAAACAGCCATCTCAAGCCAAGGGGAGAAGCCTCAGGAGAAATCAATCGTGCTGGCACCTTGACCTTGGACTTTCAGACTTCAGTACTGTGAGAAAATAAAATATGTGGTATTTTGTTATAGCATCCCTAGAAAACTAATACAATCTCTTCTTTTTAATCGTGGGGACTGGAAACACTCAAGTGGCCGCTCCATTGGCCTGAGTCCTGACATCAGCACAACAGAGATGCAGTGACCCAACAGTGGTTCCACGATGAGCATGGAACATGGGCAGACACTAACTTTGGGGTGTTAGAACACTAAGATTTGGGGGCTGCATATCTTGGCTGCCGACTGTGGTTCTTGTTGTTATTTTCATCTTAAATATTAGAAAAGAAAGCTGATAGGTGCCTGGCCTAAGGTTTTCTGTCCCCTGAACTAACTCTTCCATTGTTCTCGGGCTGGGGCCCTGTGTATTAGACTGGCAAGAGAAAGATTAACAGAAAAGCAAACAGAAGTTGATTAATATGTGCATCACATATACATGTGGGAGTGCTTGGTTATGAGGGAGTGCTGGGTTATGAGGGAGTCCTCAAAGGGTCAGTCGGAACTTGGGCTTATGTAGCATCTTAATAAAAGAAAAATAAATTTTTAGAGAAGTGACAAGATAAAGGAAAAGAAGTTGGAGTTTCTAGGGCAGCAAATTATGGAAAGGTAAACGTATGGAGGAACAGTGCAATGGTAGATAAGGGCTGGTTGTAGCAAGATGAGTTATGTAGATTCCTCTGGTAGTCTCTGGGCTGCTAAGGGTCTAGAATTGTCTCTGGGTGTTAACTTCTGTTCTTCCTGGTAGAGAGGGCAGGGGAGGCACCTTTAAAATTTTATGTCTTGCTTTTAGGCAAATAGGGAAGGACAAAGAGTTTTTCTTGTATCTGCTTCATCTCAACTGCCTTCAGCTCAAAATAATCGATATGCCAAATGATGGCATATTCTGCTACCCTTCAAGTTCTTTTAGAATTTGAGAATCCTAATTATACAAAGCAAAAATCTGTTATGGAGAGACTAAGAGTCAGATTGCCAGCATTCGAACAGCAACTTAGAATAAGACAGCAGAGGGTAGGTAAATTAGGAAGTCAGAAAAAACTAAAATCAAAACACTGTTTTGTTTTGTTTCAAATTTCAAACAGAAGGAAACATTATTTATGGTCCTGGGGTTAGAACAGGCCTGTATTCAAATGCTCACTCTTCTATATGATCTTAGACAAGTATGTGACCTCTCAGAGTTTTAGTTTCTTCCTCTTTAAAATGGAGGTAATTAAAATAGTCTCATAGTTGTACAATAACTGTAAGGCACCTGATGCAGAGAACACTCCGTGATTACCAGGCTCCTTTCCCCAATACCACAGATGCATAACCAGAGACTGTCAAGGGTTAAGTGATGTTTTTTTGAAAGTTGTTCTTAAAACGGTCTCTGCTGCAGTCCTAGGTTTCTGAAGGAGAGAGCCTGAATGTGATTGTCCCTGAGTGTTTTCCTGCAGAGAATGAAGTCCTAAATTACAACCATTTTCTCTAAGTAGAGGCAAATACAGGGTTTTTAAAAGGCACATAATGTCCTGCCCTACATCCCAGAGACTTCATGGAGATTTGAATATAGAACACTGTTAGCTTTCTAGTTTGTCCAAATTCTTCCAAGTGGCAAAAGCCCCTGCTATCTCAGTCCCTTAAGCCATACCAGACTAGTTTTTATTTGTTTTTTAAATTTTTTTCTTCTTTATTGATTTTAGACAGAGAGGAAGGGAGAGAGAGATAGAAACATCGATGAGAGAGAACATTGATTGGCTGCCTCCTGCATGCCCTCCACAGGGGATCAGGCCCACATCCTGGGCATGATCCCTGACTGGGAATCGAACCAGCAACCTCTTGGTGCATGGGTCGATGCTCAACCACTGAGCCACACCGGCCAGGGCCATACCAAACTAGTTTTTGAAAGAAGCTTCTACTTCATCTACTCTTTCAACCTGGTGGGCTTATCTGAGAGCAAGCCTTTTGGCTAGGGAGGTGACAGAACCCAAAAAAGTATTAAAAATTAGAGAAAGAAATAACTTTAGAATTGAACACTGAACTGAGAGACACACAAGAGTGAATAAGCACACAGATAGTGCCTGAAGAGAAATAAAAGGTGAAAAAGAGGTAAAAATTAACATAGAAAAAGAAGTGGAGAGAGAAAGAAAGAAAGAAAGAAAGAAAGAAAGAAAGAAAGAAAGAAAGAAAGAAAAAGAAAGATTTGAGAGACTACAACAAATACTGAGGACATGTGAGGAAGATCCAACATACTCAGTCTCTACAGACAACCAAAGCAAAGGAATCAAATAATAAAATTATCATTCATCAGAAAACCGTTCCTGAAATAAAAATGATTTGAAACTATATATTGAAAGAGGACTTTGTGTACCAGAGATTATCAACCCAGAATGAAAATTACCAAGACATAGTCTAATCAACTTTTTCAATCAAAAAGAAAATGAAAAACAGCCATTGGATATCTAGGCAAGGAGAACATATTGTTTATAAGGGAAAAAAGTTAGATTACCATCATATTTTTATTAGACCCAAAGAAGATGAAATAACATATTTAAGATACTCAAGAAAAGAAAATGTATGCTAAAGATTTTATATATTTGAAAGCAAAACTTCCAAGTGTAAAGGGGAAGAAAACCATAGGGGAGGAAAAACTTTTATTTACCATCATATGTTTGATAGCTGGGGCTATGAAATAAACTGTTAGCAGGCAGATGAATGGAAAAATTAATACAATAAATAAATATTTATTAAATTTTAATATTACATGCCCAGAGGCATCATGGGGAAAAAATGACTACCCAATTGGCAGTGAGATTTGAGAGTTTTTATCTCAGGGAACAGGAGGGAGGATAGGGTGATACATGCAACTTATGGAAGAGCAAATCATTTTTAGGAAAGATGAATGGGCCCTTAGAAGAATAGATGGGGGATATGATAGTTTCTGACACAGTTTGTCTGGGTGTGGTGTGGATTTTTATTCCTCTCTTCTATAATAGGAGTCATCTTCCCTTGTTGATGAAATTCCTGGAGAAAGACTTTATGACAATGGGCTCCTATTGAAGGATTGGTCTTCAGGCCCATAAGGAGAGTTCAGAAAGAACTTCTTCCTGTATTTACTCTTTTTCAAATGCCTCAAGCTCAAAATAATCAATATACCAAAGCAGCATGTTTGGGGTAGCATGTCCCGAAGTCCTTCAGGAAAACGTTTTTTGTTTTGTTTTTTTTTTTTGCCTGTTCCATTGTTATTATTTATTTTTTTTAATGTCTCAAAAAATTTTTATTTTATTTTATTTTTTAATGTCTTTTTTTAAATTAATTTGTTTTTGTTACGGATGTTTCTCCTTTTTCCTCCATCCCCCCACCCCATCCCCAGCATTGTTGTCCATGTCCATCAGTTATGCATACATGCATATAAGTTCTGTGGTTTATCTCTTCCCTCCCCCCCCACCCCTTCTTCTGAGGGTTGTCAGTCTGTACCCTACTTCCACGTCTCTGGGTCTACCCTGTTCCTCAGACTGTTATGTTCATTATATTCCACAAATAAGTGAGATCATGTGATATTTGTCTTTCTCTGCTTGACTCTTTTCGCTTAGGATAATACTCTCCAGGTCCCTCCATGTCGTCTCAAAGGATAAGAGATCTTTCTTTCTTACAGCTGCATAGTACTCCATTGTGTATATGTACCACAGCTTTTTTATCCACTCATCTACTGATGGACACTTGGGCTGTTTCCAGATCTTAGCTATTGTAAATAGTGCTGCTATAAAAATAGGGGTACATATATTCTTTCTGATTGGTGTTTCAGGCTTCTTAGGGTATAATCCTAGAAGTGGGATCACTGGGTCAAATGACAGTTCAATTTTTAACTTTTTGAGGTAATACCATAGTGTTTTCCACAGTGGCTGCACCAGTCTGCATTCTTACCAGCAGTGTACTAGAGTACCCTTTTCTCCACACCCTTGCCAACACTTGTTGTTTGATGATTTGTTGATGGCAGCCATTATGACAGGTGTGAGGTGATACCTCATAGTTGTTTTAATTTGCATCTCTCTGATGATTAGTGACATTGAGCATTTTGTCATATGTCTCCTGGCCATTTGTATGTCCTGTTTGGAGAGGTGTCTATTTAGGTCCTCTGCCCATTTTTTAATTGGGTTCTTTGTCTTCCTTTTGTTGACTTGTATGAGCACTCTATATATTTTGGAAATTAACCCCTTATCTGATGCATCATTGGCGATTATGGTCTCCCATATAGTGGGATCCCTTTCCATTTTAATGGTTGTTTCTTTTGCTGTGCAGAAGCTTTTTAGTTTGATGTAGTCCCATGTGTTCATTTTTTCCTTTGTTTCTCTTGCCATAGGTGTGGTATCAGTGAAGATTCTGCTGCGTATGATGTCTGAAATTTTGTTGCCTGCATTTTCTTCTAGAATTTTTATGGATTCATGAGTCACATTTAAGTCTTTTATCCATTTTGAGTTTATTCTCGTGTATGGTGTAAGTTGGTGGTTTAGCTTCATTTTTTTGCGTGTAGCTGTGCAATTTTCCCAACACCATTTATTGAAGAGACTGTCTTGACTCCACTGTATGCTCTTGCCACCTTTGTCGAATATTAATTGAGCATATTGTCTTGGGTCAATTTCTGGGTTCTCTATTCTGTTCCATTGATCTATCTGCCTGTTCTTGTGCCAGTACCAGGATGTTTTGATTACAGTGGCTTTGTAGTATAACCTGAAACCTGGTAATGTGATTCCTCCTACTTTGTTCTTCTTTTTCAAGCTTGCCTTCAGGAAAACTTTTATAGACATATAAGAACTTAGGGAATTAGGTTTCTAAGACGAATTTATGAAAAAATAAACTTTAGACAACCAAACTGACTAGGGAGAGTGTATTGACTAGTGGTATGTGTTATATATATATATATACTAAAATAATTAATATTAAATAAGGGTAAAAAAAGAGAATATAGAATATAATGATCATATGCAACAGTGTACATGTAATAAAACTATTAAAATAAGTAAATAAGAGGGATAAAAATGAGGATAACATATGTAAAAAGTTTAAATGTTTTTAGTGATCATAATGGGTGGTAGTAGTATTAGCAATGTTATATGTGTATAATTATGCAATATTTTAATTGTTACCTCCTATGTCCTTGAGAATCAGGACTTTAGTGTAGAAGACAGAAATACAGACGTATTACCTGTTAAAGAGGTTAAGTCAAAACTCTGTGGTCGAGAAATTGAATTAGAAATCTCAGTATGAGCCTATGAGGAATTTTATTATATATCCTAGCTCTTTCTACTGAAAAGTCCTAGAAATAATGACCAGTGCAGTGATAATGATCATTCCTACTGCCCAGATTATATTAAAACACCATTTCCAACAGTAACAGCAACAAAAAACACCCCAGGGCTTTTTGAAGAAATGGCTGATTCCGGTTTTTGGCAGGAAACGTCTAAGTCTGGATCATTTTGTCAGAGCAAATAGCCAGGAAGGTGTCAGAGACTACAAGGGTTGCATCAAAAGGATATAGGAGTCAACTTGAAGAGGCCCCCACTCCCCAAAATGAAACAATTAGAATTTTAGTAAGAAAACAATAATAATTAGAAATACCTAATGTTTAATAATAAGGAAAAACCCATCAAATTCCTTTATATTCATAAATTCCTAGTGATGTTAAAAAAATAATTGGCCACTTTTGCAGGATGACAGAGAACCACTTCATCTTGAAAACTAATAAAAGAAAATAATCAAGATGTATCCTGCCTCTTCTCCATGGATGTACTAGTAGGTTAGCAACTAATAAACAAGGGAAAAGTTCTTTATAAAATTATTTTGTATAATAAACACAATAGAAGCACATAATTAGCACAACCATTTTTCAACTTCCTTCTACAGTAGTGGCTGTAGGCACTGAGTTTCAGTGGGTGCTGTCATCAGACATATAGAGACGCCCAGAACATAATGAGCCTCCTGATGAAAGAGCACACCACCGCCTAAAGCCTTGCCAAAGGGATCAAAATAAAATCTGATCAAGCCTCTGGATCCAGCTACGTGCATGAACTTCACCATGAGCATACAAATCAGTAAAATCCAGACTGGGAAACTATAGTTCAACATGCCTAGGTATTTTTGGTTTTGTTTTGTTTTTTAAACAACATTTGAAGGAAAAGAAAGAGATGGAGGGGGAAATCTGTAAATTAAAAGAAATTTAAGTACATGCCAAATTAAAAAAAAAGAAAAGAAAATACTGGTGAGGATGCAGAGAAATGGGCTAACTCGTGTATTGCTGGTGGGAATGTAAAATGTACAGTCACTCCAGAAAATAGTTAAACAATATCTTCTAAAATTAAAATTGTACTAACCATGTGACCCAGAAATTTCATTCTTTGGCATTTGTACCAGAGAAATAATAGGTTATATTTACAAAAACACCTGTACACAATGTTCATTGCAGCTTTATTCATAATAGCCAGAAACTAAAAAAACCCTAAATGTTCTTCAGTGGGTGACTAGTTAAACAAACTCATACAGCCAGACTGTGGAATACTACTCAACAAGAAAAAGGAACAATACTGTTAATGCACACAATGATGTGAATGGATTGCAAGGAAATTATGTTATATGAAAAATAGATGCTCTCAAGATTACGTAATGTATGGATCTATTCTGGAATATTCTTGGAATAAATCATAGGGATGTAAAACAGATTGATAGTTTCCAGGGAGGATTTGGGAGAGGAGGAGGTGGTTGTGGCTATAAGAGGTTAATATAAAACTTTGGGGGTGATGTAACAGTTCTGCATCTTGATTGTAGTGGTGCTTACACAAAGCTCATAATGCTCATGGTGCACAATAGTTACGCAAGATATAAATTTGGGGGGAGATAGAGTCAAGGGTGCATGGGACCACCCTGTCCATTTATTTTGCAACTTTCTGAATATCTATAATTATTTCAAAAGTTTTTAAAATGGACAAAGCTAAACAATAGTATTTAAGGATGAACAATTGAGTGAGAAAACTGTAGCAAAATGTAAGGAAGCAGTTGCTTTGTAAGTTGTAGTAACAGTGGTTAGTTCTGGAGCAAGGGAGTTGTAATTGGGATGGGACACATGGAGAGGCTTCTGACATGTTTGGTGAAGTTCTGTTTCTTGACTTAGGAGGTGGTTATAGAAGTTTACCTTATACAAATTCACCAAACTATGCATTTTTTGTGAAAGTACTGCGTGTGTGTTATGCATGTACCTGTACGTGTACATTCTCTTGATTTGCTTTTGTTTATGGAGCAGAGGAAAAGGTGAACGGGGGCCATTTAAGTACACACAGTAGATTGCTTTCAGCTAATACTAGACAGCTTCTGAAATCGGAGGCTTAATGAGCTGGTACAACGCTCTTGGGTTTATGTCTTTGCATTAACAGGGAAAACCTCCAAATGATCCAAGTTTAAGTAATGGGATGCATTCTGAATTGTTAAATTAGGCTATTTTGGTAGCAATGAGCATAGACAATGCCACGCTTCACCTTGAGAATACATGTTTTTAAAGATATGAGAGAATCTATAGATTTGGCTGTGGTGAATTATAATCTAATGAATTTACAATTATCATAAATTATTAAGCCACCACAAAATTGTAGCTAATTGGATTTCAAGGTATATTAAAGCTTATAACCACTTATATTGATATTTTTGAGGCCCTCTTACACAGAATGAGCATCTTTATTATTTTGTGTGTGGGATGGAGGGATGAAATATCAGGACTCCTTTCTTTAAGTGAATGTCCCAGAACGCACTTGGCCTCCTCAACTTGCATATGGGTAAATGCTGGAGTATGTTATCATGGCCTTTAAAAGCGGTGCTGTGGATCAGATGGCTGTTCCCCAACCTCAGCATTTCAAAGCTCTATTGGCAGAAAATGGCCAGGTCCAGAGTGGACTTGAAACACATGCTGGCTGAATGGACCCTGTTGTGTGCGTCAGGTTTCTCTAGAAGATTCTGCCTGGAAGTGTATCTCAAAGAGGATTCTGCCAGATTTCCACATGGGAAAGGAGAAGCTTTTACCCCAAAAGTGTGGTGTAAAGGTTTTATCAAAGAAGAAACGCATTTTCTGAAGAACTTTTCAATATACATGAGAACATAAATGTTACAAAGCATGAGTGCAAGAAGTCTAAGAATCGTCACTGGAGAATTCAGGGTGAAATCTTCAATTTGAAGATTTTATAGATATTGAGAGTGACAATTTCATATTGAACGGAGAAGCATAAGTGATAGTTGGCAGGTACATAGATGTGACTAGGGAGAAGAGAGAAGAGTAAACTAGTTACCAGGCTAGAGCTGGGAGCTTCAGGGAGCTGTGTTGGGGAGTTAGTACCACACATCAGTTAGCAGTCCTCAGTAGTAGTGATGCATTCCATGTTCTGTTGCAGTAATTTCTTATTCTCTCTCCTCTTTCCTTCCTCATCCTCCACCTTTAGAAGACCACCCATTTTTCCCCATGTATTTCCACTTGGTTTTTAGATAAGAGTTGTGCCATTATATCTTGAGTACTTAGAGATTACATGTCTAAAAGATGTAATAGTGGTTTTAATAATGGAGCACTCCACTGAGGTTTAATTTCCTCTTTGGGACTTTGACATACTTTCTGAACATTCTGCTATAGCTGTCTGAAAGAAAAATGTCAATTCCAACGTCCCTTGGTTTAGAATAAAGTGATTCTTATCAAAGTTATTCACCTACTTGTTATGAAAGAATTCGGGCAATTATTAAAATCATGACATGGAATGCTACATTAATGGGAATGTCACATATGAAGAAAGTAAAGTCATCTCATTGCCAATTTCTTGTTGGTTTTGAAAAGCGACGCTCTGTTTATATAAAACAATATTTTCCATATGGTTTCTTTATTCAAGAAAATTAACCCTTGGTTTAGAATAGATAAATCTGTGGAAGAAAGACTTATTCTAATGTACAATCTGCCTTTGGTATTACTAGACGCATATGGTCCTCAACTGTTAGTAGGTTATAACACGCAGGGGGTAAAGAGTCATTTTTGGTGTGTAATGGTGCATGGCTCATCACATGACAAGCAGATGTGGACACCCTGTCTTCTGTTCTCATGTCAGTCTGCCTGCCTTGTCTCTGTCTCCCTCAATTAATGTCATTTTTATTGAATAATCTTCTAAGCCACATCTTGAGACTTTGCATTTCAACTTTGGAGACATTTCTATCACCCCTTCCACATTCTGCACACAGGCACACCATTCTAGTCAGCCAGGAAGAGCACAAGGATCCCCACCGCCTTTCTTGGCCCGCTCTAGAATATCATCTTTCAAGCCCTATCGTCATACACACACGAGTCAGGCTTATTTGACTGATGTGCATTTTGTCCTGCATGCCAAAATGTTTATGCCAGTTTTTGAATGAAAACAGTCTCAGACAACTTCTTGACTATTTAAAACATCTTTCCTCCTTTGGCTACATTGGGCCTTTCAAGCTGCAGGAGGCCAGGAGCTGTGTCTGCTTGTCTCCTCCCCTCCCCCGCTGTATCCTCAGGCCTAGCACATAGGATTATAGTTTTGTTGATTAATGAACAGAACAATGAATGAATAAATGACAAAAGGAAAGTTTACCAACTTGTGACACATTTTTTCATGTTCTTTCTTGAGTCCTGTTTTCAATGTTACTGTGTTTGTGTTGTGGCCTCCATTGAACTCCTAAGAGTATTTTTCTTCTTTTATGACTATTTATTGAATATTCCACTTAACACCCAAATTATTGCTATGTGCCCAGAATTATGCTGGCTGCTAAAATTTATCATACTTGATGTCCCCATGAGATCATAACTCAATCCCATAAAGCTCAGCATCCCATGTGTCTGGTGGGCAATTAGGTGGCGAAGTGAGTTTTTCCTTCTTTAAGTATAGTGATGTCTACTTATATGATCACATGTGGGCAGAAGGCATTAGGCATACATGGATTCCACCTGCCTCTCCACAACCAGTGAGTGGCATGAGAGAAATATAAATGAAGTCCTACAGAATAAAAAATAAGAGTATTACACCCTGACCAGTACAGAATGTTTTCACTTTATTCAGAGTTGATAGAAATCATACTATTACACACTTCCCAACAACTGTAATGTAAAAAATACGTGATACTCACTTTCCATCCTGACTAGAGTAGTGTTTATCAAATCTCCATCCAGAAATCTTGAAGGCAGAAAATAGTGAGCATATATACACCATTGGGGTGTGAGAAGAAATAGCCACATATAAACCTCAACTTTATCTGAGGCCTTCTGTTTCTGCTTTAAAACGAATGCAAACCTTGGATTCCATTTTAAAACCATGCTTTTGCTAGGAATAACAATGATGACTTGGAAGGATATACCCCAATCTCAGGCTCTACGTACCCCTGGCCTGTTGCAGGCACACCCAGTTTGTGAAGTCCAGGAGCAGGGTTTGCAAGTTTGAAAGATACTTAGGCTTAATGAAAAAAATCTGCCCCTAAACACTTCGGCTATGTTGAGTAAAATCAAATACAACTTATGAGATAGTGTAAGGTCTGTACCCAGCATAGACACATACAGCTTTAAGATTTCAGAGGCAACATTTACTTCAAAGGAGGGAAACTTCCAGGAAGGTTTCAAGAGGAGGCAACATTCCAGGCAGCAAGAATTGTCCTTTATGTACTCAATGAAAAGACAGAGTAGGATCTACTTTTTAGTCTCTCTGTTTCTTTCTTTCTCCCACATCTAGTCTGTGATCACCTCACCTCACATCTTCTGACAGTATCCTTATGAATTCTTTTATTTGCTGCAAGTTAGGAAACAAAATTAAGCTTGTTTCAGAATTGTCTTCTAAAGAAGACTCTAAATAAAGACTTTATAGGTAACATGGGTGGGTTTAGGTTAAGAGTTGTGTGATGGGTATTTTGGGACTTACGAGGGTTTGGAGACACGTTCCAATGTATAAAGTTTCTGAGACCATGCTCCAGATAACTGAGGTAATGCTGTACTGTTTGATCATAATATACACACTGTTTCTTATTTAAAAGATTCTCTTCATCATTGTTTTATTTCAACTTATGGACTAATTCCAAGTTTTTGAGTGTCTGATCTTAACTGGGGGTTTTAATGACATTATGTTACAAGAGGATTAAGTGGAATGGGGATGGGACAGTCAGGGAAGGGGTCTGGAAGGACAGATCAGGCGGTCACACGGAACCTCATATGAGGTCCTTCCAGGCCCAGGAGCTTAAGCTCTAACTGTTGGATGAAGGGAAACAAGAATGGTTTCAAACCTAATGATGAGCCCAGCCAGTGTGGCTCAGTGGTTGAGTGTCGACCCATGCACCAAGAGGTCGCTGGTTCGATTCCCAGTCAGGGCACATGCCCAGGTTGTGGGCCCAATCCTCAGTGTGGGGCATGCAGGAGGCAGTCAATCGATGTTCTCTCTTATCGATGTTTCTATCTCTCTCTCCTTCTCCCTTCCTCTCTCTCTAAAATAAAGAAAACTCTAAAGATGAGTTTGGCCTATTAGGTTGCTCATTCTAGCTGGTGATAAATCCTCAACTAAGGACAATGGAATCAGAGAGGGTGTGCTCTGGAGACAGTTAGGAAATAGAATTGATAGAACTGGGTGACTAATAGGAAATGGGTTTAGACTGAGCCAGAAGAAGGTGTCTAGGTGCCACCCATGTTTTAGAGGGGCTAGAGAAATATAATAACAATAATAATAATGAAAATAAATAACATTATTGAGCACCTGCTATGTGCCTTGCATAAGACTGAATAATTTACATAATTTTTTAATCATCAAGCCTCATGGAAATTTTTGGAATTTGGTACAGTTAGCGTCCCCATTTTACAGATGATGAAACTGAGGCTCTGATGCATTACCTAGCCTAAGATAACACAACTTAAAATGGAGCTGAGCTGAGCACCACAGGAATGACAAGGCAAGTGAGACATAATTGCTGTCCTCAATAAGACAGGCATTAAAGAACCTCCTTATGGGTTGCCACCATTTTAGAGTACACAAAACACTTTTAAATGTGGTATTTTAGCTGATCCTCACGTAGCACTGTGTTATAGGCATTGCTGTCATCATCTTACAAATGAAGAAACTGAGACCTAGAGACAGAGTCATTCGTCTAAGATCACATAGCAGGTAGATAACATGCCTGGTTCAGATAAGAAAGCTGAGTACTTTGCAGGACACTCATTTCTTCTTTCCATGAACCATTGGTGAGACACTGCCACTGCTCACACTGGGAAAAGTAGAGAAGATAAAGTTCAGATTCTAGAATCAGGCTGCTTAGGTTGGCATCCCATTTCTCCTATAAGACCTTTGTCCAGTTTCTTAATTTCTCTGAATTTGTTTTCTTACCCAGGTAATGGGAATAATAAATTCCATCTTTTGCTATTTTTATGGGGCTACAGTGATAATTTTAAAAAGATAATTTATGCAAAGTGCCTGGAACCTAGGAAAAGTCAATGGATGTTAGTAGTAATAACAGTAGTTCAAAGAAATGACATGCACTGAGCTATGGAAAAAAAATATTAAAATATATAAAATCACATCTGAGATGAACTTTAAAGAATTTCAGAAGGTGTAGAAGGAATTATACTGGGTTTAGAGAATTAAGACTATTTTTTAACCCTGATAATTATTTTTATTTAGGCTGGCAGTAGGGTGTATGAGTAGGAAAGTTAAATTATTGGAAATATATTTAGGAGAAGCAATTAGGCAACTCAGTGTAATAATAAACAACTCAGTGAGAGTCAACAAGGTTCTAAACACAGGTGGCAGTGGAGGGAATGGAAAGAAGAGATGGACAGGTCTGAGGTGCTCAGGGCATGTTAGAAGAGTTCTTCCCAGAATGCATCTGGGTTGCTTCCCCACAATATTATTTGGTGAGTACATAAGAAATGCAAACTCATTTTCTAATTTGACTAAGCAAAAAATCTAATCTGGACAGCATTTGCTATAATATAGGTAAATGCATTGCAGAATCAGGTATAAACGATTGGGGAGTGACATGTTGTTCTGATAGCCGGCACTTGGTTTTATCCTTTGGCACAGGAAACCTGGAGTTAGTGTATTGTCTCAGCCACCTTTGCTATTCTCTCTGCTTTCTGAGAGGTGTTTATTTGTTGACTTGTGTGCTTATTTGCACTTTGAGTTCTCAGCTTGACCATGGTCTCTAGAATATTTTTTTTCAGAGTACAGAAATACATAAGATGCAAAATTACCTATACCCTAGTGGTTGTACCTAGTATTTCCGTCTCAGATGAATTTTCATTGTTGTCCTGCTGGTAAGCTGAATTAACTTGGAGTAGAGTGACCACTTTAAGATGATTACTAATAGTGTTTTAATTTCTCATTTCCTAGATTTAATGGAAGTGGTTAGACTTCTTGTAATGAGCTGGGTCTTCATTCTAGAATAACTTTAGAATGTTTGTGATCTAAAACCAGCAGAAAATCTTGAGAACATGCACGATTTTGGGGAAAGGAGAGGAGGGGCATGTAATTCTAAAGGGTATTAGTCAGCATAACATAGGCTGGCTCATCCTGCAAAAAGTCCTGGGTCCACTGGGGCTGTCCACCCCGGGCAGCTGGATGGGGTTTGCAGGTGCTTATTCAGATTGGGGCAAGGGGCTGGCTTCGGCGATCTGGCTGTAGGTGTACCCTTCCAGATGTGTACTCTTCCATTCATCTACTTTAAGGGAATATCAGGGACTGAAATCATCTCAGATCCAAGGTGACCAGTGACTGAAATAGTCACAACTGGGTTTTTACTTAATATGTTTCTATTTGGCTTCTGTTAAAATGAGCTCAGGTGTCTGGCATTTCCAGAGTTGACAGTCAAAGGCTTTCATGTCCTAATGTCTATGAACACAACCTGGTTGGTCAAACAAGAATAAAGAATGAGCTATCACAATGATTCTCATTATCATATTGTATGGTTATAACTTTGTAAGTTTCACTATGTATGAGGCAGCAAGTAATAACACCACTGAGAATTCACATAGTGAGGTCTAGGGCTACCTCACTCAGTGATTGTCACCATAAAATCACAGCCCCTCTGCATCTCAGCAAACATTCAAAATGTCCTTAAAAGCTAGAAATAGGCAAATCTCTTTTTAAGTCTGCTACCTCGTTTATGCCTCATGTGCTCAGAACTTACCTGAATGAATTCTTTAAATGAGCTGTTGATGTCCTATTAGCCACTTTTTTCCTCCTACAGAAATTCATGTTCAGCTGAAAGGTAACTTCCCTATGTGAAATTTACAGGTCTGTCAACCATAAAAAATATTAATGCATAATACATAAACAAAACGTATGCTCTTTTTATTTAAAAAAAAAATGGCAAAAGAAAATAATTTAGTTCCTGATTTCCAAAGGGAGAAGCATGAATTTTGCATTTTTATTTCTGATGCCTTTTTGCCTTTAAATATATGAGATGACTATTAATGCCCATATTCACAGCAGGGGTAGAAGGAAAATGGCAGTAAATTGTAAAGCACATTTACATTACAACAAGGCCGGTGGAAGCATTGTAATTCACCCAGTTATTTCAACAGCGGTTTGGACTCCCTCCAATTTAATTTTCTGAAGTTAGGCTGTGCAGCTGGGTCATTCCTGGTCTAATCTGGGAAATGTATCTCTTAAGGCTGCGGATTAGAATGCCAGCCTCCCAGCTGTCACCAAGGAGCATCATTTACAGCCATTGAGGTCTGAGGGCAAAGCATCAGAATCACTGTATGTGGACACAGCAGCCTAGCTAGCTTCATAAACTCAGTTGCAAAGAGCAATAATCAATATTTCATGTTTAATGATGCCGAGCTAAAATTAGTATAGATTTTATGTCTTCTACTTTTCCAAATTATGCAAACATTAGTGACCCCTTTTTTAGTGTCCTTATTACATTTTTGTTAAAACAGAGCAGTGGGGGCAGGACAGTGAGGAAGCCTGGTGACATTTAACTGAATGATTGAATAGTCAAAAGTGTCCAAAGTAATTTTGGTTTTTAACTTTTGTTCAATAGTTATCCTCAGGTTAATATGAAATTACCCCCCCCAAAATGATGTATGTAAGAGGTACAGGTTTGTCACCTGTAGCCACCCAATGAGGTACATTACAGATTGTTTCCACATTTTAAGTTACCTTACATGTTCTGAAATATGCTGAGAACAAAATGGCCAGGGCAGAAGTAGGAATAGTTAAAAGGCTGACTTTTAGACAGAAGTGCACTTTAGAAAAGAACAATTTTGTGTGGACTTCTGATTTTAAACTTGTCTGAAGAACATGCCTGCCTGTTTAGAGACCGGAAGTGGCAGGGACAGAGACAGGAGAATGGTGTTGTTATTGGGCAAGTTAAGGGGCTGGCTAAGTGGCCACAGGGAGAAGCTTATCTAACCTTTTAGCCACATTCTCCTGTTTGTGACAGGAGCAAGACCTGCAGGAGTAAGGTGTGAGGAGGAAGACAGACATAGGAGAGCAAATCCAGCACCCACCACCCAGTCTCACAGGTCACACCCAAGTCACTGCAGAACATCTATGACAGTGGGAAGCATGGTTTCACCAGCAGTCAACTGATTATCCTCCCTAATGCAGCCTGCGTTTCACAGACACCGTAACGCAGGTTCCATCTGGAGACATGGGACTACGGAACATGGAATCTCTATGTCTGGGCTGTACTTGAACAATTCAACTTATATTTTGCAGAGGGGCCTAGCCCAAATTTCAAAAAAGGCAGAAGTTAGAAATTGTTAGAAATTATCCCTTCATCTGGTGAGTCAAACTGAGCCAGCAACTTGGGGTTAGGCCCTTGAGTTGACAACTTTTCTCTTCTGCTCCCTTCTGGTTTCATGCCAGGGCTGCCCACGGCTCAAACTCCATCCAAAGCCACAGAACAAAGGGGCCTGGTTGATCAAGACCAACATTATGAGCCTCCCAGAGCACAGAGAAGAGTGGAGAAAAGTTATGAGTATAAATGGGTAGATGCTAGTCAAGGGGTACAAAGTTTTAGGCAAGATGAAAAAATTCTAGATTGAATGTGCAACAGTGTACTGCGGTTAGCAATACTGTAGTGTATACTTGAAATTTGCTAAGAGGGTAGATCTTAAGTGTTCCCACCACACACGCGCGCGCGCACACACACACACACACACACACACAGAACATGGTAACCATGTGAGGTGCTGAATATGTTAATTAGCTTGACTGTGATGATTTCACAGTGTATTTATATATCAAATGTACACCTTAAATATATACAACTTTAACTGTCTATTATACCTCAGTAAAGCTGGAAAAATGTAATGTTAAATAAAAAAGAAAGCTGCAGAGTGATTTTTAAAAGTATAAATTGAGGGGCAGAAAAGAATCAGCAGAGGACATACAGCTTCTTGGGATTCTGGGGGTGCCATTAAGCTACTAAGGTTTCTTTTCATCCCAGTCATATCAATGCATTCAACTCATGTATTCAACTGATATTTACTAGGCACCCCTAAATGCCTCACCTGGCGAATAGGCACCTTAAGGCAAGTCAGCATCCCTGACTTCACGGCGCTTAGTGGGTGTGGGGCAGTCAGGGAAGGAGGTGATGCTGAAACAGGGATCACCGTAGGTTGCTGAGGAAGCGGGGTGGGTACCCAGCCCTCCTGTTGAGTTCGGAAAGCCGGTATGGGGGAGGGGAAAGTTGGGGGCTTCCTGGAGGAAGAACAGGAGTGGGCCATGGGAGAGTTGGGGAAACGCTGTCCTCCAATGGCCAGTAAGAAAGCACGTGAGTTCAGGGTCTGCATGAAGTCTCATGAGACCAGACGTGGAGACGAGTGCACGGGGACGCCTGGCGGGGCGCCTGGAGGGACCACCTGGGCCCTGGTGCACCACACCTTGGCGGAGACACGGGGATCCACCTGCAAGCCCCGGCGCTGTGTTGGGTTCCAGCGGGGAAATGGCATCGCTAGATATAAAATCGGAGACAAAGAGGACTACTGGGAGAAACCAATGCAAGGAAAGGCCAATTTGTATATTTTTAATGGTAAATTAAAACAAAACTGTCTCGAAGAGTGAAACTCGGAGCGAAGATCTGTTGAACAAGCTGTCTTCCTTATCCATCTCCGAGAAAATGAGGACATGGTTTGGAACTTCGGGGCCAATTGAATTGAAGTGTTTCTGTATAGTTAGCTTAAATAACCAAATGATGAAATCAGTCCTCCAAATTGTCAGCCGAGCAGCTGTTCAGAAAGCTCTTGTTAGTCGTTGACCTTATGTTTAATATGATTTCCTAGAATGTGGATAGTCAGATTGAATAAAGTACCGCTTCAGAGCCCTCCCCACCTGGGCAAGTGCCCTGCGATGAAAGAACCAAGGAAAAGCGAGTGGCGGGCCGAGTGCAAAGGCCCTTTCCTTCCTGCCCCTCCCCCCCCCAAGTCCCCAGAGAAAGAGAAAAGAAGAAAGCACACCACAGGCACATCTTAGAGAAGAAAGTGCGTGGACTACCAACAGCTCCGTCTCTTTCCTAACGATAACGAGGGGGTAAATAAGAAAACGTTTATGACCTAAAAAGTCCTCCTGTTTTTCAAGAATAACTAAGCCTTCTTATCCAACCTATTTCCTTTCTGGAAAGTGACTTCAAGTGTGACCTTTTATATGACCTGGATTTATTGCTTATGTCACTGGAGGTGGGATGGGATATGATGAAGGATTAGGTAAGAGGGATGGAGGGTTGGGAGAAATAGAGGGTAGATGTGGAGACTTATTCTAAGAATAAGGATCCAGCGTCTATAGTGCTGAAAAGTTTTACCTTGAAATTAGAAAGCCATGTATATGATTAAAAGGAATGCTCTATATCTATCTGTCTATGTAACTATCTATCTATCATCTACCTGTCTGTCCTCTCTATCTTCCTACCCATTTATCATATACATTCTGCCTATATAGTACTTGCCTCTACTTACTGTGAAAAGCACACACGTAGGAGAGTTAAAATAAACATAAACAAGTTCACACATCATGTAGTAAAGGGGTAGAGGATAACCGTATTAATAGCCTGGAAAGAATAGTTCTGGCAATTGAATATTTAATTTAGCTTAAGCTTCTGGCAGCCAAGGCAAAATAAACAACCTCAATGAGACTTACAAGTTGTTATTGTTGATGAAAAGAAGTGCATTATATCAAATAAGAAAATATCCTCTAGTACTGAATCCTAAAATCTTATTCTTTTACATCAGAGAGAACCTGTAGGAAAATGGACAGTGTCTTATGCAGCACTTTTTCAGAAGATGCAGAAATGTTCTCCATTTGAGCTTTGCTATACCAATGCTGGCTAGGAAAGCAGCAGCCTTTAACAAAAAGGAACCGAAGACCATAACCTGCTTCAGCCATTGGTCTGCAGAATAAGAAAAATTTTAAGACACTGCCAAAATAAAATAAAACAAAACAACAACACCTGTTCAGTTCTGAACTTTCATAGTTCTATGGCTCATCAAATTAGTATTTTGTACGTAACAGTCCTAGGTTACGGTTCACACTGTCACTTCTGAGTTAGGATTCTTTCAACTATTAAACAAAACAAACAAAAAACAGAAGCAAACAAAACCCAGAAATCTCAACCAAGAGTGCCTTAAGCAAATGAGAGAATCTATTGGCTCATGAAACTGAAAAATCTGTCAATATCCTGGTTTTAAGCTGCATTTGACCCAGGAGTTTATGGCATCACTAGGGCTCTGGCTCCTTGGCTGTTTTCCTTGGCGTCCATCCCCTTTGCTCTGTTATCTTTTTCCTCCAGTTAGCTTTTCTCACAACTGCAAATGCTTCTACTGAAGTTCCAGGATTCCTCACATTTCAAAATTCTATGCTGTCAAATTCAGAGGCAGGAAACAAAAGTCTTCTCCAAGCACTGAAGTGAAGTTTTAACAATTAACTGGTTAAGAAACAAATGTCAAAATAGAGTGTTGAGTAAATTAAGCCAGATACAAAAGAATAGATAATTTCATATGAATTCTAGAATAGGGAAAATTAATCTACCCTGATAGAAATCAGAACAGGGGTGCCTTTAGGAGAGGGGAATTGACTGTACAGGGCCACAGAGGAACTTTCTGGAGCGAGAGAAATGTTCTGTTTTGTTTTGCGTGGTGGTTCTACCAGTGTATTCATTTGATAAAACTCGAGGCAATGTACACTTACGATATATGCATTTCACACCCTTAGCAAAGAAAGCCAAGTGCTAAGAGAACATGCTGGCTGATGTAGGGGGTGCTGAAGTGGATGGACATCGGAAGCAGGGGGACAGGAGTCTACGACAGTTGGCTTAGACCAGACTGGGAGGTGGTGGTCAAGTTCCGGGTATATTTCCAGGTTGGGCCCAACAACATTAGCTGATTGACTTGTCTATTGTGATAGAAAGAAAGGAATAAAGGCTGACTCCTGTGTTTTGGCTCTGGTATCAAGGTGGATAGTGATACCATTTACTAAAATGAGGCCTAAGAGGTGAGGGAGGAGGTTTGGGTGAGAGGGTATAGGCAGGGAAACCAAGACTTTGGTTTTGAACTTGATATGTCTGTCAGACATGAACACGGAGCTGTCAGGTAGGCAAGTGGATGTATAAGGAGGGAGTCTAAGGAGAGGTCAGGTGCAGATATAAATGTAAAGTTATGGGACTGGTGAGGACCTTGTGAGGGGTGAGGACAGATAGGGAAGAGAAGAGGGCAGAAGCTTGGGACAGGCCATGGGCGTATTTCCAGAGAAGCTAAGATTTTGTAGGAATAAGGAGATTCTGGGAGCAGCAATAAGGAGAAAGAAGGGTCCCATCCCTCCTCCAGACCGTGTGTTCTGTAGCATGTGGGGAAGAAATGGGTAGTCCTCCTCTTAAGAGGACTACCGGGATAAGTGTGATTGGGGACTCAGCCAAGATTGTCATCAGCAAAATCCTCTGTATCCTAAAACTCTTTTCTAAACAATTCTTGGATCTTCTTGCTGCAACGAACACTTAGCTGTCCTCAGAACATCAAGGCAGGGTTCAGTTAGGACAAGATAATTCAGGGAATGTTCAAAGAAATCGAGGAGATAGAGGATGTTGCTCATCACAGACTGTGCATTCCAAAGGGCTCAGTGGGAAGGTTGGAGGGGTTGGGAAGAGGTAGGTGAATGTCCAGAATTCCGGGATGTATGGTACAGTATGAAGTTAAAGTGACCAGGCAATGAGGGCTAACCTAGGAGTCTTGGATGTCTGGTGGTAGAAGCACGTTGAGACTAGCTTTGATGGCCTCTTAGGGGCACATGAGTAATTTAGTCCTAACTAGGGCTCCCTCTTGGCACCTCAGCAGTTTGTGGTGATGAGTCAAGTAGTGTGACCTCAAGGAACGGTGTTCTTCCCAGGACCAGAGTTCTGGGGGCCTTCCTCAAATCCCAGTGGGACAGGCAATCTCACCAGGAACCTGGGCTGACTTCTGTCATATCCCTAAACCAATCACTGTGGCAGGGGTAATGGGATTACAGAGACTTCGGGTGCCTGAACTTCAGGAAGAGAAGTGGGCTTGCATTTGTGCGTACGTGTGTGTCTGAGTGCTGGGGCTAAGGGGAGAGGTCACTGAGAGTTACTGAGAGACCAGAGAAGATGGTTACTGGACAGCCAAACCCAGCCCATGTTCATCAGAGCCCTTCACCCAGCGACCAGCCGACGTAATACAGATGGCAGAGTAAACTTGAGTGGATGCAGCCATACGAACGTATCCCCAATCTAGAAAAATAGCAGGAAGCATTATATTTAGTGATGAAAAAGTCACACAGTTTGAGCAGCAGTATTGTATGCTAACTGATCAAAGATGAAATTGTTTTGTGTGTTTAAGCACTTATTCATTGCAAAGTCCGGAACATTTAATGGTGTGTTATCTCAATTTTACTAATAATTGTCCTCAAATATTATTGCCCATATGTATATGGGTCAACTTGTAAGACAATTCTTTTTTTTTCCTCCCACAGGAAGAAATGAAAAGATTGCAGAATCCTTTAGAACAAGTTAATGATGGAAAATATTTACTTGAAAAGTAAGTAAAAAAAAAAAATCTAAAGGAAATTCAGTTATTTGCAAGGTTGAAAAGTGTTTATGAAAAAAAAAAACTACCTGGCAAGGCAGAAATGAATAAGTAATTTGACAATTTTCTATGTTATCACTGTGGTCAGGACCCAGCTGTGTGTCTCATTTGAGGTACAGTTAGATAGATTTATGACTAGTCGAGATCCGACACACAAGCTATGTTGATGAACAGAGTAATAAGATGCTGGGAGATGTCTCTGGTGGTGTGTTTGAGAGCTTCAAACTTAACCCTGCCCTGCCTTTGACTTTTAATCAGAATGTGTATAGAAGGCAATCATAAATTTGTAAAAAAGCACAAAGGTCACACAAAAACGAATAGAATGAACATTCAAAATAATACTGCAGAGTGGAACAAATCTGAGCTGGAAAAAAAAAAGCAAGAAAGAAATGAAATTGAACAGAGATAAAAGTGAAGTCTTCCATTTAGGTTTTTTTTTTTTTTAAATTGTACAATAAGAGCATGTGAGAGATATATTCTGATTTCAATTTGTGGATAAATGTTAAGAGATTTTATCTGATGTTAACATGAGCCCATGATTTTATATGGCTGTTAAAAATATTACCACAATATTTAACTGATTAGTAGTCATACATTGTCCAGATAAAAGAAGAAAAAATTAACGATCCCTTATTGAGCATTTATAGTGTCTGTTAGTGAATGCTGGCAGATGCCTCCTCATGGAACTCTGACTGCAGCCTGTGATACAGGCATTATTATCTCCATTTTACAGGCAAGGAAAGAGGCTCGGAGCCTTCGCTCTCATGTGAGAATGCTCAGCTAAGAGTGGGAGGAGGCATGGGACTCAAACCCAGGTCTGAATGCCACCAGAGCCCCTGCTCTCAACCACCCACTGAGTCCGAAAGTCAAGCCCATGTGGGTGTCACGCTTGGCCCTGGGCACCACATCTTTTTATAAAACTTTTTTTTAGAGAGGGAGGGTGGAAGAGAGATGGAAACATTGATGAGAGAGAGAAACATTGATCGGCCACCTCCTGCATGCCTCCTGCTGGGGATCGAGCCCGCAACCGGGCATGTGCCCTGACCAGGAACCGAACTGGGACCTCTCAGTCCACGGGACGATGCTCAGCCACTGAGCCACGCTGGCCAGGCTGGGCACCACATTTTAAAGGCACGTTGGCATCCCCAAGAGCACCAGAGGAGGTCCGTTAAAATTGCGAGGATTCTGAAATCACGTGAAACCGCTACAAAGAGCTGAGGATGTGAGGCTGGAGAAGAGAAACCTCAGAGGGGACCTGATGGCTAACCTTAAACATGTGAAGGAATTTGCCTTTGAAGGGGGGGGGGGGTGGGTGCTAAGCTGCTCTTCTTGCTCTGGAAAGAATAAGGATCAATGAGAAGGATTTATGGAGAAATAGGTTCGTGACTCAGAAAAAGAATAGCTTTTATAAAAATTCAGCCTACCGAACAGAATAGGCTTCTCAGTTAAAGAGTGAGCTGATGGAGACCGGAAGGGCCCAAGAAAGGTGTAAATGACCCTCCATCCGAGATGCTGTCGAAAGCATTCTTGAAAATGGAAAACCTTAGACTTTATTCCTCTTTCTGCTTTTTCCTGGCTTTGTGGGTCTGGAAAAATTACTTAACCACCCTGAACTCCACTCTCCCCGTCTTTAAAAATGAAGATAACAACACTGGCTTGACAAGCCTTTGAGAGCGTTAACAGACACCCGTGACATGCGTGCCCTCCCAGTCAGCTCCTTCCCTTTCCATCTGGGCGGGGTTTGGACTGAGCGCTTCTCAGCTGTATCCCACCTTCACAATTCCAAGAATTTTCTGTCACCACTTGAAGGACAGTTTCAGCCCTCTGATCAAATCAGATTTCTCGGTTATCTGTGGATTTAATTTTTCCTTGTTATGTCTTTTCTCATTAATATGAACAAATAAGAATAAAATTGTTCAATTTTTCTACCCCTACTCACCACCACCATCATTAGCTACATGAAAGCAATAATAACCAAAGAGTTTTTTGCTGAACTAGAAATAAGATTTTTCTTCTGTGGAGATTACTGTTTAATGACATGAGATCAGTAGTATTTCACCCGGGCTGCACTTAGAATCACCCAGGGAGATTAATAAGAATGTCCTGGCGTAAGCCCCGCCCCTGACAAATTGAATCTGAATCTCTGGGGTGAGGTCCTGGGATCAGTATTTCTTAAAAGCTTCCTGCATGTGACTCTAATGAGGAGCTGGGGTTGAGAACCAGTGGTCTAGATGCATTTTAGATTCCGTTTGGTCATTCAATAATCTTGTGCAGCTTAACTCTCTGAGGACACACTTTCTCTGTGATGGTCAGCCCATTTGTCTATTAAATCTGGCTCTGCTGGTTTTTCATTATTGATTTTAATGTAAGAAGTGAACTGCAAAAGTTTTTTCCTGCTAATTGACCACAGCTCTGTATTAAACTCTCCCTAACACCGGCATGTACCTGTCCCATCTCCCTGCTCTCAGGAAGATACGTGAAATTAATAGTATATATGTGGGCTTCTGCCTCTTCCCCCTCCCCTGTTCTTTCTCTCTCGTCATCCAGAGACCCAAGAAAGCTAAAAGCTTCTGGAAATGGCCAGTCTGCTTTGCATGCTTATTTTTCCCAGTCATGATTGAGGAATTCCAGGGATGGGAATTAAAGTTCCCCTCATAGCACGCAGGCCAGTGGGGTAAGCTTCCCTTTCATGCTTGTCCAGGACAGAGGGATGACAAACAATGGCGGCCTGCCCCAACAACTAGACCCATTTGCTGAAATTCTGGAGATTGTTCTGGTCTGCTTTAGGGCAGGGCTGTGTCCTTGAAAGCTGTCAAATTTGATTGAAAAATTGGTGTACTTTGAGTGAGCAGATTAAGCATTTCATTATAGCTGTAGCTGACTTAGGTGCTGATGTAAATCATCTCAGCTACTTGAAATGACCATAAGTTAAGTGATAGTGGTGTCATAGCCTTGATCGGTTATTCCCCCTTGGAACATTACATTTATTCTGAATGCTCAACAGGGTTTGTGGTAGGGAGTCAGTGTGAGGGAGGGCAAGCTGCAACTCCATTCTACTTGAGGCCACGTATACGGCCAATTGAGTGCATTTGTGCACACACACACACACGCACACCCGAGGCCAATAAACAGAGAAGAGCAATTAATTAGGAGACTGCTTATGACTCTATTGCTTTTGATAATCATTTATTAACTTGTGTAAGATCTTAGGCTGACAGCTAATTTTTATAAATACAGGAGCAGGCTGGGTCTCTGGTACGAAATGTGATCACAAGTTGCCTATTCTTCTGACATGTAATCATGTCATGACCCACAGGGAACTATTGATGCCACGCCCCGAAGTTACCCAGTTTACGCCTACAGGTATCTGTGGTTTATAGTTTGTTGAGTATGTATAAATTGTAACCCCAAATTGGCAAATTTGTTAATATTATTTAAAAATGTTCTCTTTATGAAAACTTGAGCTCTGTCTCTGGTTGCCGTATATCTGCAGATCCCACAATACCTCACCAACGTCTCTATTGCTCAATTTGATAATTTGTCATTTAGGGGGTTAATTTAGAAAATCTTAAAGTATCCTTGTTATGAGTCTGTTGTACCTACAAGAACAGGGAATTATAGCCCTGGCTGGTTTGGCTCAGTGGTTAGACCATCCACCCGTGGACAAAAGAGTTGCGGGTTCGATTTGGTCAAGGGACATACCTCAGTTGCGGTTCGTTCCTGGCCCTGGTCAGGGTTGTGCGGGAGGCAACCAGTCGATGTGTCTCTCTCACATCGATGTTTCTCCCTCTCTCTCTCTCTCTCCCGCTCTGTTTGAAGATAAATGGGGAAAAAATATCTTCAGGTGAGGATTAAAAAAAAAAAAGGAATATAGAATTATAAAAATAAGACTTTACATGCCCACCAACCCTTGATTATGTCCCTCTAATAACATCCATCACATTTACAATTACTTAAGATTCATCTTGATTATAAAACCATACGAACAGGGGCCACGTCTAGTGCTTTCCCCATAGTCTCCCCCATGCTTTACATCATTCCTGGCACACAGACTATATTCAACATATCTGTAAGTGAGTGAATAGAGATGAATTAATAATGGACCCTGAATACCGGCAGCACAGAGCAGGTAAGAGTGTTTTTTCCTTTGCCCCTCAACTTCCCAGCTGAGTAATTACAAAGCGATCTTGGGCCGAGGGCACCACCTAGCGGCCATGTGTGAATTTATCTGATCTACCATGTTTTCCCCAATTGGTTATGCCTTTCTAAAGAGGGGAAGGTACGTGCATTATCCTAATAATGCCTCCAGCACAGTGTCTTTTCTTAGCTTTTTCTTTTCTCTGCTATCACCAAAGTCGTGGTCCTCATTATCTGGCCAATTTGAATCCCCCCCCCCTAAACATTTCCCTTTATTTGCCTTGTCCACTCCCACTGCAGACTATCCTTAAACATCCCATTCGTTACATCACCTGCTTCAAGTGCTTTATGTCTCCCTGAAGCAATGATTTCACGCTTTAGCTCACAATCCATTGAGGGTTTGTTGAATCAACTTGGTCTTTGAAAAAATATGAAATATAATTAAAAATATCAGAGAACAGTATCTGTAGTTGGAGAAATAAAGTTTTTAGAAACGTTTGTTTCCGTTTTAAACACACACACATACCCTTACCACATGCATGTGTATTGGATTGGGCTGTCAAATACTTTACGTATGACAATCACAGTCAATAGAATTAAGTTTAATAAGTCTGATATTAAAATCCTCCAAGCAGTACTTTGTGGTAGTGAGACTTGAGTTTCAATGTGGTTTCTTCTGAGTTTAACATAATCTCTCTGAACTTCAGATTTCTCAGCTGTACATTAGGGAAAATAATCCTTAACTGATATAGGTTACTGTGAGAATGAAATAACACATGTAAAATGTCTCTGACAGTGTTTTATACACATCACGTGGCCAATGACTATTGGTTTTCTGTTTATCCAAACTGATTTCGTTTATACTCCTGCGTGTATCCTCTACCTCCGTCAGATAGCTCTCTTTATGATCTAAAAAGAGCCTGAATTTTTCACCTCTACTCCTTTATTTTAAAATCTTCCTCATATGTATTACCTTTTACTTCGAAATTTAGCTAATTCCTGTTCACTCTTCAAAACCCAACCCATGTGCCACCTTTTCCATGGAGCTTTCCTGGACCACTGTAGCACCCAGAGGTTGTCACATGTCTCATCCGGGGCAGTGACTATGCACCTGTAGTCCTCTGCCTCTCCCTAGGGCAGAGATGCCTGCTTTATGAATAGTGGGAGCTTTGGAAGAGCTTGCAAGATAAAGGGAGGAAAGATTCAAAGGCAGTGCCACCGTTGGGGAGGAATGAGATCCTCTCCACAACTGAGTAGTTGGACGTTGTCATTTATAATGTTGGGATTTATAACATTCTTGTTATGTTTTTTCTCCCCCTGAAATGGTTCAGTATTCTGCTTTCTTCTTCACTTAAGGGAAACGATTTGCATGCCTTAGATATGGATGTTGAGCTGAGTGATAGAAATAAAAAGAATAGAAAAGGTAACAGGCAGAAAAATATTATATATCTATGGTATGGTTATTTATCCATCATCCATCGATAGGAACTTTAAGGATTCTGTTAATAAATTAAAATGAAAAAATTGAATACATATCTGCTTTTTAAAATAAATATAAATTGGCAGTATCACTGCTATAAATGTAAAATTTCTGGATGAAGATGTATTGAGGCATTATTTCTGTTTGCAGTCACCAGTTGGCCATGGATGTGGAGAATAATATTGAAAAATATCACCTCAATCTACAGCCCTTGGAATCAAAGGTGAAAATGTAAGTTGTTTCAAAGTTTATATTAAAGCACTAGTTTTAAAGTTCTTGTTTTGTTAAATTCTGAACTCCTCTGGAGTTTTGTGGTACAAGAATTACACATTTATTCATTTTACATGTATGTGTAACACATTCTTTCCTCTCGGGCTAAGCAGCAACAAGGCTGTTCTGGGCACACAGCGCCGTCTCCTGGATAGTGCAGAGAAGTACCGAATGGCCCTTACTTCATTTCGTGGCTTTCTTCTTCCAGGCTGAGTGCTGTCCTTCCACTTCCCCTGGCATTTCCACTGCCATTCATCTTAGTGACTTGGTTAATTCCATCTGGGAACAACAGGTTATTTCCACCTCAGGCCACTTCTTTATCACACACACACACACACACACACACACACACACACACACACACATCCTGTCAACTCTCTTCTTTCTTCCTGTTTCCAGTCCAGCTCTCATTTAAATATTTTGGAAAAAAACATATGTTGTTTTACTCACTTCCTACCCTTTTATTTTTGATTCTCTCTCACTAAGGCAAAATATGAGTCCTCTTTCTCCATTATGTATGACTCTTGCATTAAAATCATGATTAAAAAACACCTCAATATTAACAAAAGTGAAACTAATAAGATACAAAGCGAGACAGGCATATTATAGAACAAAAGGACAACCTTTTGAAACCATTTTAAGTAGAGAAGGGGCCTGTCATAATCACCTTAGAAGCAATCTTAAACTATTCATGCCTGCTCTCTGTGATCCTTTCCCATTCTGATTTTCCTTCAGGGGTGCATATAAGAATTGCCACTGAAGGTGTATAACACACACACACACACACACACACACACACACTCAGCTTAACACTCTGAGAAGCATGTGTCTGAGTTATTAAGAACACCTGAGCTTGGCCAGGAGCACTGATCATTTGCAAAAAGCCCAGAGGAATCTGTAAAGAAGCCACCCAAGGAAGGGAGGCTTGAGGTGTACAACTTTGAAGAACAGTAAGCCATTGCTGGGTTCAGGAATTGAGGCAGAAATGATGCAGATGTATAATATCCTGCTGGATAAAAGCAAATATGAATTCACACCACTATAAATCTACCTGAACCTTGTTTATCAGTGACAAGCTTGCCTCTGAGCGAGCACACAGGGCGACCTCTCAAGGCTTCCAAACCGGGGGGCCCCCAGGAAGCTCTGTGTTACACTTACTGAGTGAATAAAGGATCAGGCTACCAAATCATTTTATGTAAGCAGTGTGGCAGCCTCACTGTACAAGAGGTTAGTTTCCAACCAGAGGTTGCTTTATCTTTAGGAATTTTTCTCTTATGATAACTTCCTCTTACATGAAAAAGTGCTGGAAAGGAAAGTTGGCTGGGTCAAAAATTAGAGCGTTTAATTTGAATGCTGAAATGAAGCCAGGAAACCTCCCTGTTGTTTCTGAGTTGTCATCATCTCTGAGATGAAGAGGCAAGGGAGCAGGTGCGAGGAGGAGGAACAAGCAAAGAAAAGACCTCTGCGCCTGAGATCCTAGCCTGCTCAGAAAGTCCGGGGTGTTGTGTGTAGCTGGTTTGATGGAGGAGTCTCAGCTCAGTGAGGTGCAAGCTGAGTGGCTTTATCTCTTCTAATAACTCTGGACCCCATCTCCACTCACTGGAGGGGGATGAGGGAGAGAAAACTTAATCTTGCCCAGTAATGGAATTTTAGTCCCACTGGAGAATTTAGTTCAGTTCAGTGACTCTTGTCTAATCTCGTTATTAAATTCCTAACTGTCATGACAGGTTAAACAGCTCCCCTCCACACACGCCAGACCTTTCCTACAGCATGTGGGCTGCTCCCCTCTCTTCTTTCTCCCTCCTCTACTCTCCATCGCCCCCCTTCCCCCTCTCCTCCTGTCTCCGTGTCACCTCTCTCACCACCATTTGCTAAACACCAAGGCTGGCCCAGCTTTCTCACTGATGGCGGGCACTCAAACTCCTAGACAGTTGCTTCCTTTAAAATAATTCTAAGGGGCTATTCTGTTGCTTCTGGGAAGGGCTGTTGGCTCTCCCCTGAGCACCCCACCAATGGTGTAGCCTGCATCCCTGCTCTGCTGGGGTTCTCTCCCCCAGGATGACCTTGGCATCCTCCACAGGGAGAATCTTGGCAAGCCCCTACCTATCCCCACTTCCCAAGAGACATTCTTTAGACCCACAGAGCTTTGGGTATAAAAGATGGGGCCTTATCCCAGGTCGCTGGGTCACTGTCAAACTTCACAGGCTTTTTCTTAGGGTCTTCTGAGTTCTGTCGGTGGGACTCAGGTGACAGAGAAAACTGAGGTTACTACACCATAATATCTTTCCTGGAAACTCTCCTCTCCCTTCCCTGATGAGCAGGAGCAAGTAGTAGGTTCCAATGAAGGTTTTCTGGACAGTCCAGCCCCTACAAGTCCTGAGATGGGATGTACCTTGGCAGGTCAATCTCTGACCGTAAAAGATAAAGTAAGATGAGAACTTCCCTCGGGTGTCTTTACTGTATACTAAAGCTGCCTTTACTGTATACCTGCCCTAGCAGCAACCCAGGTAGGGGCTGGATGGGTCAGGAAAGTGTCTCAGTTGTTTGCTCATACTCAGGACAACATAAAAAGGAAAGAACTTGATTAAGAAAGCCTAAACCTGCACGTGGCAGTGCAAAGTATCGTTGGAAGGAAGCAGAGGACTGTGGGCAAAGAACGTGTGTTGGGGGTGGAATTTAGATGACATGTCAGGAAGGGTGCGTCGCCTGGTTCATGAATGTTAAGAGGCAATTTTGAGTTTTAGACTTGGAGGATCAAAGGACTGCTTCAAAAGGGCAAAAGCAATCAAGATTGCACAGCTATTAATAAAAAGTCATTTTGGGGAGTTAAAAGGCAGGTTTTCTGAAGATCAAGCAAAGGCAAGCCTCTCAAATCAGAATATTTAGTTAAAGCAAAAGCAATACTGAAAGACCACAGTGAAGGCTCTCCGCGCAGCTCTGAGACTGAAGGTGAATGTGTTACGAGCCAAGGCTCGAGCAGGTCTGGGGATGACACCCCAGAGGAGTGCAGGTTTTCGCACAGGGGCCAGACCACAAAGGTCGGGAACAGACTCGCCAGATCCCATCAGACCTCTGCCCTTCATGGCAGGGTCACAGCCCACGTGTTGTAGTAAGATCTAAAATGTATCTTTCGAGTACAAACCATTATTTAAAAGTTGTTCCTTGCCCTGGCTGGTTTGACTCAGCGGTTAGAGCGTCAGCCCGCAGACCAGAGAGTCCCGGGTTCGGTTCCCGCTAAGGGCACGTACATCAGTTTCAGTTTGTCCCCGGACCCGGGTCGTGTGGGTGGCAGCCAGTCGATGTGTCTCTTTTACATCGATGTTTCTCTCTTTCTCTTCTTCCCTCTCTCCCTCCTGCTCTATCTGAAGGTAAATGCAAAAATGTCCTCGGGTGAGGATTAAAAAAAAAAAAAGTTGTTCATTTACTGTGTCAATCCCTCTCCTTATGTTTTAACAATATATTTATTTTGTGATGAACAACATAATCTATAGAATCCAAGTCATCTTTTAAAATTCTGCTCATTAAATTGCTCAGTTCCTCTCATTTTTTATTAATGTTTTATTTAGTAAGGAAACATTTAGATTCTAAAAGGGACACACACATATACAAGAAAGAAGACAACTCCCCCCAAAATTTAAGAGAATTCTCAATAAAGCCTTATTAAATTACATTTGTTTAAGCCTTATTAAATTGCATTTGTATTAAATTGCAAATGTTTGATTAATAAAAGAGAGGCCGAGAGCACAGACTTTGGAGTTAGAGCGACCTAGGCTGGAATCCCAGCCCTGTTCCTTGCCCACGGCATCACCTTGGGGTGACTGACACTCCTCTGTAAAATGAAAATGCTAACCACGTCTCAAAGGAGTATAGCGACCTTTCAATGAGAAAATCCAAGAAAAGCATTTAGCCTAGTGCATCTTTTCCATGCAATTGTACCTTTTACAGACATATTTTAATGTCAAATTGGGCTAATAAAATAAGGCCAGAAAAGATCCTCAGAAATCCAGCATATCCTATCAGTGTATATGATTTGCACATGTTACTTAAAAATATTTGAAAGTGTTTGATATTCTTAATACTCATAATGATTTATCCAGGAGCTCTGTTTGTCAAGTTTGGGGCTAAGTGACTTAGATACCTTATCCTTGACCTCTTGCAAGAATTACAGAGAAGTTACTGTTATTCCCATTTTGTGGATCAGCAACCCTTGGCCAGTAAACTCTGTCTTTTGCCCAAGGCCACAGCTCATGAGATAAAAAACTGAGCAAGAACCTACATCACTCTAAACACACTTAATTTCTGGAGGCAAAATCATGAACCCTCTTCCACCAGTGAACACAACATAATCTACAGCTACATAGGGACTACTTCTTTTAAAAGCAAACCCCGTAACTGGCGGAGCAACCCCTTCGCATTGATCAAACTAACTGGAAACCACATGGGAGCAGGTAGGCAAGGCCGGCGGCCCCTCCCCAGCGCAGTGATTCACAGTTGGGAGGAAACTCAAAACCTGAGCTTCTCCCTGAGGACCGAAGGTTCACACCTCACACTGGGCACCCCAACTTTTAAGACCAGCACCGGAAAGATGAACCCCCAAAACATCTAGGAGACCCATAGGGCTGTGGTGGGCTGAGGAAGAGCTTTTTGTTTTTGAATTCTCACCCCAGGATATTTTTATTTTATTTTATTGATTTCAGAGAGAGGAAGGGAAGGGGAGAGAGCTCGGTTGCCTCCCTCCCATGCACACCCCGCAACTTGGGTATGTGCGAGACCAGGCATCGAACTCTCCACCTTTTGGACATGATCCAATCAACTGAGCCGCGGGCCAGAGCTGAGGATCAGCTCTCCAAGGCTGGTCACGACTCACCTGCCTCGGCCAGCAGCTCTTTGAACAGCGCCCGTACTTGGGGGGAAGAGACTCTTTTTCTCTGTTTAAAGCACTAGTCCGAGGGGCAGGGCCTGCTGGACAGTCTGTGGGGATGGAGGCTGGCGGTGCCATCCTCCGGCCTCCCTCTGCCTTGCTAAAGCAGATAGGTGCCATCTTTTCTCTGTTTTATTTATTTTCCTTCCTTCCTTCCTTCCTTCCTTCCTTCCTTCCTTCCTTCCTTCCTTCCTTCCTTCCTTCCTTCCTTCCTTCCTTCCTTCCTTCCTTCCTTCCTTCCTTCCTTCCTTCCTTCCTTCCTTCCTTCTTTCCTTCTTTCCTTCCTTCTTCTTTTTTTCAGTAAGTGCGTTTTGCACTGCCCCTCCGCTGGCCCGGCCAGCGCACCGAATTCATGCCCTCCTCCTGCGCACCCCAGAGCACCAGCATCCCCACAGGGAGCTTCTGAGCATGCTCTGTGCCCTGGTTTTTCTGTCTGGCGACCTGGTGCTGGGGACGGCCCTTGATCGCCTGGCCCTGGAGGCGGGTATCTTGCCTTCCTGGGCCCCACAGGACTGTCATAGTCCGAGAGATGGTTCTCCGCCGACCCCCCTCCCAGGGCCTGTAGGTAGCAGCGGACAGACGCCCAGTCGTCCTGAGAAAGAGGCCCGTCTGTCGCTCGTCCCCTTGTCCGAGAGCTGTGGCCTGGGCGGCTTCAGCTCTGCACCCTTCAGGGAGCAGCGGGGCTCTCGGGGAATGACAGCGGTGCTCGCAGACCTCGGCTCTGCCCCACCCAGCTCACGGTATCTTCCAGAAAACAGCGTGTCTGGTGCCCTGAGCTTTGTGGCTGCCACCAGGGAACACTTCTACACCCCCCAGCTCTGGTGGCCAGTGGGCCTTACACTTTGAGGTCCCACAGGACGGTAACCAATGGAGAAATCGTTCTTAAACAGCTACCACTGCCCAAGACACAGCAAGAGGCCAGAGGCCCAGGAGCTCGGTGTTCTGTGACCGAGGCCTGTTAGCGTCTCACCGCAGCTGCAGCCTGAGCCGCAGGCTTCTAATTAAACACACATCTAAGGGCTGAGCTACACCTTTCCCCAGACCTGTGGAAGGGCTGGCACTGCCCTCGTGTTCCCTCTGCCTGTTCCAGAGTGCCAGCATCTCTCAGAGGGGAGCGCTTACATGTGTCTGGTGCCCCAGTTTTTACATCTGGTGCCCTGGTTTTTGTGGCTGCCGCCCAGGGGATACCCCATGATTTCCTAGCTGTGGTGCCCAGGGGGGGGCTTGAGTTCTTTGGACCCCAGAGACTGGGACTGTAACAACTGCAGAGACAGTTCTTGACAGGCTCCTCCCCACCAGCCCCAGGAGGCACCGCGTAGACCATCAGCTGGGGCACACTTTCTGTGAAGGAGGCCCATTCTTCCCGACTGGGAGAGGTGGCCGGTTCATCTAACGCGTAGAAGCCATCACAGAAAGTCAAGCAAAACGAAGACACAAAGGAATGTGTTCCAAATGAAAGAAAATGATGAAACCTCAGCAAAAACATGCATGAAATGGAGATAAATAATTTACCTGATAAAGTGAGGCGCTGAAGTCAGGAATTACAAAGCAGGCAGAAACTGGAGTGGAGGGGAGGCAGGCTAGACCCGGGGATGCTGTGGAAATCCTGCCGCCTGCACGCAGTGACCTGGACTGGCATTTGGGCAGGTCTGTGTCAGGACACAGGGTTGGGGCACGCACCAGATAATAAAAACATGGCACATCTGTCAGGGTAGCCTTTAGCTGCATGCAGAAAATTTAACTAACAGAGGCTTCAACAGACAGGGGTTCTGCTTATCCACTGGAAGTCAGAACGGGACTACCACGCCTTGCTCCTGCTGTATTTCTGTGCTGCTAAACCGTGAGCAGGGAGCGCAGTGCAGCGGGAGCAGGGGATCTGGTTCAGGTGTTGGCTGTCTGTCAGTTAGTTCCTGTCTTCTCCCTTGAAACGTCGCCGGGACTCTTGTTGCAGTAACAGAAACTCAGCTCAGACTAGCGTGTATAAAAAGAGATTATGTTGGAACACCTAACAAAACACCTAGGGCCTAGTGTGCTTCGAGTGCAGCTAGACCCAGGGGGGGGGGGGGTCAAACAAGGTCATCAGACATCTCTGTCTTTCTTCTTCCATAACCCTGCTCTTCACGTCATTGCTTCATTCTCACAGGGGCTCTCCCAACCTTATGGCCAAGTGGCCATGGACAGCTCTAGGCTTATATCCTACCAGCTGAAAATCTCCAGGTGACAAGGGGGACTTCTTGCTCCCTAGTCTTGCACTGGCCTGACTTAAGCCATATCATTGCCCTCTGGTTTGTCAGCTGACACACAGGCTGCTCCCCACAGTGGAGGGGTAAGAACTGTTCCACCCAGTGCTCATGGATTTAGGGTTGGTGGGTCCCCAAAGGAAAATGGGTCCCGGAACAGAAAGAAGGAGAAATTAATGTTGGCAGGCAAAACCTACCACTATATGATGGTGCCCTCCTCACAGCTCACCTGTGTTAAGGATTGAGCGGGAGAATACATATAAAAAGAGCTGTGTGTAATTAGCTATTGTCTCCTGAGACAGTCAGACATGTGGCCCTTTGATGGCGTCCTCTTTTTCCCATTCCCAAACCCAGTCTACTTGGGTAAAGATGTATTTTGAAATTTTAAAAATGATTTAGTAACATTGAAGAACTAGTAACTTTCGTGTAAAAATCCAGATTTCTGACTGTTCTTGAAAAGGTGAAAGGTCTGGCACAATCGACTGTGCCGTTCAGGACTTCTTCTTGGCTAGAAGAAGCAGGTGCTGCCCAGTCAGCCCTCAGCCTGGCCTCAGGTGACATCTGGGATCCCCTTCCTATCTTTAATATTGTCACATTCTCCTATAAATTAACAAAGAAGAAAATATTCATCCAATTGGAAGAAAAGAATATTGACTTCTTAATCTCTGATTTAAGGAACACTGGCCCGTCCCTGTCCCAGCTCCATAGAACTGGGAGGGGACAGAGGATGCTTCAGTGAAGTTCACCTCTGCAGACTTGGCCTCAGTTTTGACCAGCAGTTTGGTTCTTTAAAGGTGTCACACCGCCCTCTGGTGTTCAACAAGTTAAAATGTAATATCTCAAGTGGCCACTATATTTTACATTTTCTTCCTATATTTTCTGAATAATCAAGGTGAGAGAGAGAGAAAAAAAGAGAGAGAGAAAGAGAGACAGAGAGAATTCCATTTTTAAAAATCACTTTGAAAATGTCATGGGTTTTTAAGCCCTTGATGGGCAGTGTGACAGACCTCAGGTACCTTCAGGTGGCAGCATCGCCAGCGAGGCCCTGGGAGACACTCCACACTTGCAGCTCTTCAGAGAATGTGGAAATCACTAACAATCTCCAAAAGCTCAATACTCCTAATAAAATGGGTCCTGGAAGAAGCAACAAGACTCAGGCATGAAATCTTATAGGACTTCTTTGAGCTTGTGTGTACAATATTTAAACCAAAGAAAAATAAGCGAGGATGCATTTTGAGCAAGCATTGCGTGGTGAAACAGTGATCACATGTTAACACAAGCCAGGGTCAGATTTTGGTTTAATGGAAACTGAAATATATATAATTTGGAGGGCCCTTAAAAAAAACAAACATACTTACTTTGGCAATGTTGTACAAACCGTGAAGAGCCCCCGTAGCTCTGGCAGAAGCTGCTGGCCTCTGCGTGAGGGCCACTGAAGCTTACGTTTCACAGTTTCAGAGAAAGTGGCCTCCGATCCAAAGGTATTGTTTCACTGCAGCTTCCAGACGTTTCCTTGAGCATTATAATTCGCAGAGTGTTAATAAATTAGGGAACACGAACAAACTCAGTAATGTGGTAGCGTTTTTTGTGCTCTTTATATCATCCTCTGACTGTTGAAAATGGATGGTCTTTGAACCATTCTAACCAATTGAAGGTAACTCAGGCTGTTTATACAAAAACAAGTTTAATGACTGTAGTTGTATGTGGAGGACTTACAGAGATCAGACGCTTCCAGGGATCTAGAAGAGACAGTGAAAGAATTAGTGCAATTGTTTCAGATGGCTCAATCCTGACAACTGGTCTTCACATCCGGCTAACTCCCAGGACAGGGGGACCGTGTTCACGGATCCACTGTGGAAACCTAGATGTCAATCTCAAAGATTACAAGCCAGTCCGAGGGGGAAAAATCACTTAGCTTTCATACAGAAGAGGTTTCTATTACCCAGAGCAGAGGATGGCATTTTTTGGATACTAATCATAGGAAATAAAAAGTTCCCTTTGGTGAAATCTCAATCAGCTCCCTAATCACACATTAGTTTAATTTTCTGAGTAGTACATAACACTCAGATGTTTTTCTTCTCCGTTTCTTTGTTTATTTATCAAACATTACCTGTTTCCTTTCACAGTATGTAAAATCCGTGACCACAGGGCTCTTGCTAGTATTGTCCCAGAGCAGGGCCACTGCATGGGGTCATGCAGACTACACTCTAGAACATCACAGGATGCCCTTGGCCCTGAGTGTGTGCAAACGGCAGCCCCGGACTTCACTGCAGCCTGTCCAGAGCCTAGGGCTGACCCTGGCACAGAATAGTCCTCAGCAGTGCTGTACTGAGTGAATGAGTAAGTGATATGTCAGCCTATTTATTATTCTCCTTTGAAATATAGGAGGAGAAAGTGAAAGATTTTGTGCTCCATAAATCAAAGTACATTTACATGTGCAAAGTAGTTCCGCTTTGACTGATGTCTTTTTCTGACTAAGTTGACACTTGTAGACTGATTTAGCTTAGTCATGTGTGTGAAAGTCAAATCAATAAAACAGAGAGACAGTCCACGTCTTTGGATTTCCCGTGCCCCATTCCATGTGTTTCAGTTTCCGTCTCCAAAGCCAACTCCTTCAGACCTTTGTGCTGTCCTAAGTCTGTGGGACTGACAGTGTGTGTGCTGGTTTTTTAAATTTCTGTAGCATTCAACGAGCATGGCGCGAGTACCTGCAGCGGCAGGACCCCCTGGAGAAGAGGTGCCCGTCCCCGCCCTCCGTGTCCTCAGACAAGCTGAGCAGCTCTGTCAGTATGAACACCTTCTCGGACAGCAGCACACCCGTGAGTACCATTTTCCTTTCCACGATCTGACTGGCCAGTCACCTGATCGCCAGGGCTTTGGCTCCAAGGGCGCAATCTTCGGACGTGGGCAGGTGCTTTGTAATCGGAGGATCTACCTTACTTATTTGCTGTATGTGAATCCGTGGTGAAGGTTTGTTGTCTCCAAACGAAAACATGATTCCTAAACACAAAGTGAACTTTATAGAGTCTGAGGGAACGGATGCATTTGACGTCAGCCTAAACCACTCTTTGGTGTGTTTGCAAACCTCTGTTACCAAGAACATCTTCTTCCTTTTCTTTATAACAGCGTGTTCCTTTCAGTCTGGGCCTCTGGTGGTAGCATTTCGTGGCGCTAATATGATAGAAGATTAGCTTGGTTGTAAAGATTATAAAGAGAACTTTTACAGAAAGTATTGAAAAGGATTACAAACTTGGGGTTGCAGGTGGACTGCCTCCAGGGGCCAGGTAAGTAACCCGTGTGACCGACGGGGGCTGAGTGTGACTGGGTAACTGGAGAACACAGGCCTCACCTGAACTGGCACTTCACGGAGCCCCTGGAGGTGTGCTGCGATGTGGGGGTGCAGGACCGAGGTCAGAGCTCCCAGTTTGTAAATGTTGGCCACCAGCAAGAAACTTTACAACATAACTAGACCATGTCTGCAGACCACACTTGTTCCAGGGGCCACCAGTTTAAGAATCCTGGGTACAGAGTTAAGGAATGAAAGAATCTGCTGAAAGTCCTTATTTAAAAAAGAGGAAAAAAATAACAAATCAGGTGATTATAATGCAGAGTTTTGTGGATTGAGCCATTGTGATTATTTATGACCGTCACTGGAGTACTGAAACAGGTTAGGAAGAGAAATGAATTAACTATATGAGGGTATTATTTTTTAAAAAATTGTCCTTGACTACTTTCTAATCCTGTTTATTTGTTTGTAAAAAGGCTTTGCAACAACCAAAATAATGTATTCACACTGGGAGCAAGCAAGGGTTACTTTGAAATGTTTTCAGATGATTGCATTGTGTATTCTTTAATGAACACTTTTATCTAGTTGTGGATTCTAAAGAGAGAGCAGTAAGTTGAGTTTATAGCTGAGCAAATAACATTGGCAGAAGATCTATTTTTAGCTGACAGCAGAAATTGGATATGCAGTGAATTGGCACTTTTTAAGACTTTTTAGGGGGAATGAATTGTCTTAGCTGGCCTTACTGTATCACTAGAGGGCACTCATGAACCACATTGGGAAATGATTGAGTTTGTATTTAAGTCATGATTTGCGAGTGAAAAATAATGTGAAAATTGAGCGTTTGGGATACTTTCTCTGTGAAGGTCAATAGAAGGTGAAAGTTAAAAGACTTTTAAGATTCGATTTGAATGATGGAAATTGAATATCAGAAATTACTGTGCCTGTGAGGTAAAGGTTTGGACTTACTGTCTTTGCACTCTCACAAGCCTGTCATAAAGAGATGCGCTTCCTCTAATAACCAGCGATTCCATTTGGAACTTCAGGGTTTAAAGCCTTCCATCCTAGTCAAAGGCTCTCAGTGAGGTTTCTCCCTGGGGGATTCTCTGGCCCTTGACTCCTACTGGATCCTCTCCAGCTTACTGAGTCTCAGCCCTCTTTCTTTGGGCTTGATCTGTTGTTGTTGCTGCCTGGACCATTGTCTTCTCGAATCTGATCAGTTGTCTTATCTTATTTCAGGTCCCTGCCTTTCCTGAACTAACACAGCCTCGTCTAGAGGCCAGTCTACCCTTGCCTAACCCCTGGGCCTTGCCAGCTGCTCCCCCCACCCCCATGCCTGTAATAACTGCAATTACTACCTATACTAGTTGTCTGCCCCAAGCATGTGCCACATGGGAAGCCAGCAGCCTGATCTGAGTGACTCCCTGTGCTGAGCTGAGGAGGATGCTTTTGCATGCTTCTGCTCTGATTGCTTTGGCTACACATAATGGTTAATATAGGTGTCGAATATTTCTGCTCTACAGTATATATCAACAGTAATGTTTCAGGAGTGGGAGGGAGGGGGGCCAGAGAGAGAGAAAAACATTGACGTGAGAGAGCACATCGACTGGTTGCCTCCAGCACGACCCTGACCAGGGCTGGGGACAAGCCTCAACTGAGACTCGTGCCCTTGACCGGAATCGAACCTGAGACTCTTTGGTCCAAGGGCCAACGCTCTAACGGCTGAGCCAAACCAGCCAGGGCTCTAACTTATCATCTCGATAAGAGCTGAGCACTTAATAAATGCCAGGACTTTGTTAATGCTTTCCATGGATTATTTCATTTAATCCTCTCAATGACCACATGAAGGAGGTACAATCATCTCCATTTTACAGATGATTAAAATGAGACTTGAAGATATAACTAGCTTGCTCCGGGCTACGCATTTGGCTGAGCCTGCATGCCGCACTGTTCTACCAGACAGTGCTACTGGGGAAAACACTGTGTTTAGGCATGGTCGAGCAGAGGGAGACAATCAGTTCATGCATTTCTAAGATTATTTTACAATTTAGTAGGTATAAACAGTGAATTAAATCATTGAAAAAAACTCCTCACTTTATTTTATAAATTGCCTAATTTCATGTTCTTTGATTAAAACCTCAAATCTCAGCTACTCAATGCCAAATTGAAGAGCAACAGGAGGGAAGATAATATTAAGTAATGTTAGCAATTTGTATAGTAAGTACCCTTATACCAGAGCATATCATGTGGTAACAGAAAAATTTGTTTTAGAAATAGCAATTTTGAATAGCAACTGTTACTGGGAAATGTAGCTTGTGGGTATCAAAGTGAGAAAAAAAGAATAACTTTCCTAAAAAACTGTAAAAATATCAGTTATTGCACTGAGGACAGCAGTGGGAAATGCTATGTGCGCTTTTTATTAATTTCACATGACCAAATACTTATCTACTTATTTTTTTAGTTCCCAGCTCTGAGAAATCTGTAATTTGTCTCATAGAATATTATAGAAAGAAACTATAGTATGGTATACTCTAAACTAGATTGATAACCTTTTCACAAATTATTAGCCTACCCCTGCAGATAAATCCAGAAGAATCTTTGAATTGTTTGGAGACATTCTGAGCCCCACGGGGTTGGATTGGGTCCATCCACTCCGCCTTTCTTCCTGGCAGTGCTCGCCTTCTCCCGCTGGTTCCCCGTATGTGACGCTCTGGCCTGTGGGAAGCAGTGTGGCTCATAGAGTAAGGCCCTAGACCACCTGACTTAAAATAGTAGCGCTCCACTGTTTTTGTGAGTCTAAGCCATGACACCTGAGAGGTCCCTCTTTGTTTGCAAACTGGAAATAACACCCATCTGAGAGATGGACTGGTGTCACTGTGAAGATTCGATCTCTCTGCATATGTAGAACACAGTGCAGAGCCTGGGAACTGGGGAGGGAGAGGGCCCCTAAACATTAGAGCATTCTGAATCTACACTTGAAAACACTCCATGCGTTCAAAATGATGAGGACAGTTGTGAAGAACAGAGTGGGGATGTTTAACTGATTCCCACTGGGAGGCACAGTGCCTGTTTCTGATCCACCAAATGTATTCATAAAAATCAAATTGTGTCCTAGAAAATGTATATATCTTTGGAATATATATGTATACTATGAGATTGGAGCTGTACATTACAAAAGTAATAAATTCAGCATTTATTTTAGTGTTGCTCATTTTAAGGACTAATTTTCAAGATTCAAAGGTAAAAGCAGGTACAAGTCCTTTTGCCTTTAATGAGCGGGCCTCTTCTGAGAAGCCATGCCCACATACTCAGTAGAAGCCTAGTCAGCTCCTCCCTTCAGACCTGAGGAAACAGAAATGGGAGGATCCGCAGCATGGGGGCCGGGGGATAGGGCTACTTGGCCTCCCTCTCAGGCAAGTCAGTGCAGGAAGTGCCGTTCCAGTAGCTGCACGACCCCAGCCACCAGGTCTTGCTTCCCTCCTGCTCGGAAAGAATTGCAGTTTTGAGCAAGTTCAAGAGCAGTGGTTTGGGCCAGCTGAAGACCCCACTACCTTGGTTTTCCTGGAGAGAAGGCCATGGAGCCCTCATGTCAATGGCGCTGCTTGAGTTGTCCTGGCTTTTAGCAAGAGTAGCTGGGTAGTTAGCAAGAGGCACCCAGGTGACCCACCAACCCTTCCCAAGGATACTATCAAAAGCCTGTTCTGGCCCTGTCTGCCAAATGTGGCTGGCACCTCCATTCAGACTCCTTTGTTACCTTCCAGTTTTATTTCCTTTTTTTGATATTTACAACCTCCAGGCTTTAAACACATCAGGAAAAATCTAAAGGGAAAAAGTATTTTTACAAAATTGCACATGTTTTCGGGGCAGAACTCAGACCCTAGAAGGAATTCCTGGTACCCCTTCCAATACAGTCTTGAGAGCTATAAAATTACAGAGAATGTAAGCCTTGTGCTACTTCACAATATAATAACTTAGATTTTCCAGGTCACAGACAAGTTATAGTATTATGCCCAACTGTTGTTATAAACTTAGGCCCCACGAGTTCTCATGTTTCAGCACCCAACTCTCAGGCCCCCAACTAGCACAAATCCTTTGTTAGTCTATTTGTCTTGTATTTTGGTTCAGAGAATGTAGGATGGAATCACATGTGGAAAGAAAGGACTTCTTGGTATTTACACAGAAGTATATACATTTTTCTTTGAACCAGGGTCTTACAGAACAAATGTTTTCAAAAGTTTTAGAAATTATATTACATAACATATAATCATATATGACAGTGTGAATGAATATATATGTATAGAAATATTATCTTTATATCACAAACACTCTCCTTTTCATGTCTTTGAATATGGTTGATAGTATACATTTCTTTCCCTAAATTATCCTTTTAATTTAATGATTGGAGGACATTTTTCTTGATAGGTTTAAAAATACATTACACAGAATGGAAATAGCCATTTCTCATTATTACACATACTTTAAAATAATAATCTATGCATGCTATTATTACCTTACATGTACAGAGTGGTTATAATATAGTTAAATTTTTAATTGTTACTTTATTCAGAGCTAGAAAACATTTAAAAATAATGAGTTAAAGAAAATTTCCTACCAACATTTGAAAACATATTCAATTTTTTTCAGACATAGTGTTAATAAGATTTTCTTATGTCTATAAAACATTTTTTAAAATTCCATTAAATAAAATGTTAGGAGTTGAAGACAGTTGCCTTCATTTTTATTTTGCAATCTTTGTGGATTTTTTTTTTTTAAGAATGAGATTTTTTTTTTAACTTGCTGAAAATCCTGACATGTTTTAGAAGCAGATTCTATGTCTCCACAGTTCCTCTCCCGTAACAGCTCCATAAGGGAAAACCCCTTCTTCACTATACTCACCAAGAGTTAGTTACAGCTATTCGTTTCCTAAAGCAGCACCAGAAGCTGATCTTAAGTTAAACAGAGACTCTGCTTCATATGTGAGCAATGCATTGATTTTCTCTTCATGGCACTATATTGATAGGGTTAAGTATATTGATAGAAGACCGTGCTTATTTAATACAAGTAGATTTTCCAGAAAATCACTATGCCAAGCACTCGCTAGAAGGACTTCATCTACATACAGCAGCAACTGTGACCGCTTTAGAGATGACATCATTGGGTGTCATGTGGCTCTTTATACGTTTCAGCTTCAGAAAGAGATAATCTGTGAAAGCCACAAGAGCCCGATTCTGCTGCGATCGTCTCAGCAGACAGAGCTGGGACTACAGTGAGGCACAGCTCTTCACATAGTGTATGCAGTGGTTTGTGGAATTCGGAGCTTGATTTCATTCTATTTATTTTTTGACCAAAAAGTGGATGTAATGATAGGGTGAAGTGAATTGGCTGCTTTGGACTAATGGGAGCTTATTTTCTGCATTAAGATCAAGAACTTTTCTGGAATCCTCTGTTCTCTGAGTAGCCTTGTATTCTGTGTGTGTATTTTCAATTTGAAGAACACTGACAAAAATCAGCAAACTTCGTCTCCCAAAGAGCTCTCTCTCTTTTTTGTCAATATTTGAAGATTTCTGCTCCAAAATCTTCTTTGACCTGCCTGAGCATTGTGGTTGATAACTGAAAGTCAGTGCCTCTCCTTTGTAGTATGTGTTACAGAAATTCTTCAGATAAGTTCACTTGCTAACACAGGTGGGCCATTTATGGATTTCTTTCAAAGCCAGTTCGAATAAACTCTTTCGTCTCAAATGGGCAAGAGTAACTGTTCAGCACCATGGAGAGGTCTGGACAGCGTGCGAAGACTTGGGACTGTGACCATGGCAAGCAGTCTGACAGTGTAAGTTTTACAAACTTCTGTCACCTATGATTTAGGTGAATCATATTTTTATAGATGGAGAGAGGAAAATACAAAGTCTAACCAAGCCAGGCTAGATTTAAGCTTTAAAGAGTGATGGCCTTCATTACATTTTTATAATAACTCAGGATTAACCATTTAAAATATTGTATTAGAAAGTGTTAATATAGCAATTTGAAAAATTGCTTTCTCATTGCATATGTTGGTCTGTGAATGCTTAGTGCTTTGAATTTTGAGTGTCTGAGTTTTTGTTTTAATTCCCCACAAAGTAATTGCCTTGCAGTTGAATAAAACACTTGCTTTGGAAATAGCATTTTTATATACACATTAATTAGTTTGAAATGTAGAGGTTGTTGTCGGGGCACACAGGAGATACTTGATGACTTATGAAATTTTAAATTTACTGATATATAATATGTAATATACAATATATAAACTTTAGTAAGTGGAAAAGATAGATCCTTTCATAAAATGATTAGGTATGAGCCACGGCAGAGGTGCTTTCAAGCATCATTGGAAATATTTAATTAGTTTCAAAATATTCCAATTTAATTATTCGAACCAGAAATTAATTTTTTTTTCAGAAACCTTTAACACTCTCTTTAAAACTGTCAAAAGTGTAATTCTGTGATATCACACAACGAAGAAAGGTACTTTGAATTGCTATAAAGAATGCCCCCAATAGATATTTTAATTAACTATTCAAATTTGTCTAAGGGAATATAGTGTCAAAAATAATTTAACAAATTGTTATCTTTTCTCAGGTCTGTTGTGAGTTTTGGAACATTTATTTATGCTTAACCATTTATTTTAAAGTCTAATTAAACTATCTTTTTATATCATTGTAATATGTAATTTATTTCCCTCAATAGTTCTCCTCATATGTATAAACCAGTAGCAAAATACAATTACTTAGTTAAACCTCTAATTCTTTACATAAAGAATTATAACTAAGTCTTTCTAAGATATGGTTTCCACATGAATTTGCTGTTGTTTCTTAACTCTTCAGTAATTTGGTATTTGAATTTGGGGTAAATTTTAACAGTGTCTGGAGTGTAAAATTTTGGAGGAAGTGACTTAATTTTATATTAAGGAGTTCTTGTTATACATTTTTGTCAGCTTTGCTTAATAGATCCATTGATGATTTCTATAATTGCTGCTAATATTTAAAAGAAAATTTTTTGAAAAGAATGAAAGGTAGATTTATAATTCCAATTCTTTTAGTTTAATTTCCCCAAACTTTATAATTATGCTTTGATTTTTATGTATGAATAAGCAGTGCCTTTCACACACTGTTGAGTGCATGTCTGTGATTTTAAAACTTTGATTGTTCTTTTGTGTTAAACTGTCTCCATTCCATGCGGGTGGTGGACTTTGGACAAATCATTCTGGTTGATTAACTGGAACATTCTAATTGAGAGGATTTGAAGCTTATGTCATAAGATGCATCTGCTTCACGTTCTGAAATGGGGGTAAATGTACCTGATTCAGGAATTTATTGTCTAGAAATCTTTGTCTCTTACCATCTCTCAAAGATGTGATTCACTTATGATTTTGTCAGAGGTGTAACATTTTATATTTCTTGCTTTTCTGCACACATTTTAGTGATGTATCTATAATGGTAGCGATCTAACATAACATTGTGTGTTTGAGATATGGCTGTCTATGTATTTGTTTAACCAAAAATTGTTGCTATATGACAGATCACAGACATGTTTTGGCTTCTGCTTTGATCGCCTTTTAATCATTGTTGAAATAGCATAAGTCATCTGAACAATAGAAAAATTTCCAGAGCTATTTAGACTGTGAGCTATTCACATTTCTTTTTCTTTCCTTTTTTCCCCCCTATAACATTCTGGTGGTAGCAGATGTATGTGAACAATCTTAAATTTAGTTGAGTGACATTTTGCTTTTCTTGCCAATGTAAAAATATGCTCATGGATCTTTTGTTTTGTGATTCACACACCCTTGCAAAGGTTTTATAACCTTGGCTACAAGGGATTTAAGGGCATATTTAGTTAATGAAAACAACCCTATTTAGGATGCTTTTCAGGGTGACTGAACATAGAGGGAACTAATTGACAGGTGTGATTCCTACTGTGGACTTCAGTCTTTCTTGGCACTAAGAGAGACACGCTTGTTTGGGAAATGGTTTTTACAATTACGGTACTTACAGACTCGTTTCTGCTGCATTGGCACCATCAAGCTTCCTACCAGAAGCAGCAATTCTAGCTATAGTTCCAGCAGGACCAGTTTCAGGAGGGAGAACCTGAAAGTGGAATGTGTTGTAGGAAGGTCCCAAAGGGTAGCTTCTCAGAGGGATATGGAGATTCTTGGGATTATTTCAATGAAGCCAGACTCCTATTGGTTGCAAATGGATTCTAGGCTTGTTTTAGTGTATTTCTAGTATTGTGGGTAAGGCTCGGATGACATCAGGTGCACAAGGGCAGTTGTCCAGCTTCTTAGAGAATCATCCTGGGTTGATGCTTCTGCACAAATTTCCATCCAGTGGTTTTTGTCCTCCGTTATCATGTTCTACTGTGAGCATCTGTTCCCTCTCCCAACTGTCCTCACCAGGGGCATTCCTGCTTTGCAATGCATGTTGGTCTGAAGTGGATATGACCTAACTGATTTGAGATTTACATTAAATATTGCTAGAAACTGTGGAGTAAGCTAAGCCATTTCAGAGAGCTGAAAAGAGCTTAGAGGCTTTCCAAGGAAGATCTCCAGATAGTTGGAAGATCAGAAATATCTTCCAGAGAGAAATAAGTCTGCATAGCATGCTTTTCTCAATTTAACAATCTTTCAAATGCCAGTTCCTCTAACTGAATTTGGCTCTCTCCCATAAGTAAACTCAAGTTGGAGCATGTAAAATACAATCACACACCGAGTCAGGCAGTCACTGGGAAGAATTCAGGCCATTTCCATTTTGCCTAATGGAGCCTGTGCCCCTAATTCTCATCTTATGTGGAATTTCGACACCACCTCATCTACACTTTGCACACTATGTTATACAGTCCAACTCCATTGCTACGACCCATCTCGATGGAAAACCCATTTGAATTTAACATTATGCAATGATCTCAGTATCATGCTTCTCCAGGATGCTGTTTTGGTGCTTGATCTCTGACCCCCGCATACCACTTTGTCAGGGAAGAGACATCTCTCCACCTCTGGTTTCATTTTGAGTGCATTGGAACTGATGGGCAGATACATACTGGGGAGATCATGGTGTTGGCATAGAAAGCATGTCCTTTGACTTTAGTAAGTATCTTTATATTTAAAGAAGTGGTCAAAGATAGACATAGCCTAATGATTTGAGGATAGTTAGAAAAGAATATGAAGCTTCAATGCCTTAAAGCAAGTCATACAAATTTACCCATATTTACTTTTGTTGGGATTACTAGGACTATAAATACAGCATTGTATACGGACTTTATGACTCTGAAGGTCTTTTTTTTAAATCTTTGTGGAGAAGATAAAGAACTATGGATGGAAAAAATAATAATATATTTTTGGCTGGTTAAATAACCTTCCCAAAATTGTGTTAAGTAATGAATCAGAGCTAGCCTAGAGGTGAGTGTGTAATAGCTGTGTAATAGGTTTCTGTTATAAGCATTATTTTTATCAATGACCTTAAATATAATTTTTTCCTACCTCTCATTTAATAGGTGAAGAGCTTTCATTCAGGAGAGGAGAAACAACTTGCCTAAGGTTAGCTAGCTGGTCAGCTCCAAAGGTAGAGCTAAAAACCATTTTTTTCTGACTCCTGGGCAAGGGAATTTCTACTGGGATATGGGATCACCAAGAAACCCCAATGCTGAGCAATCAGTAGAAGTTTTATAGAGAAATTTTTAAAATTTAAAATAAGAAAAACTTTTTAAACTTTGGAACTGTCATTCAATGGTATAGGCTTTCTCATAAAGCAGTGAGCTTCTCATTAGCAGACACTTGCATGCACAGCCTGCCTGGGTATGTCGGAGATGCTGCAGAAGGGGGTTCTGTGTTATAGAAGGGTGTGTGTGTGCGTGTGTGTGTGTGTGTGTGTGTGCGTGTGTGTGTGTACCGGTTGGACTACATGATCTCTAAGATCTCTTTCAACTTGAAAGAGATCATTAGTTCAATGTTGTCTCATTAAAAGGAGAAAACAAGAATAACTTATTTGGCAAATATTTATTAATTTTTTTTAAAAAATAGATTGTTAAATTGTTAAATTGTTAAATTGTACATACTTAAGCCACTATGTGATTCTAAGAACTGATGTGATTACCCAAGTCTGACTAAACCCTCTGAGAAACCACCCATTTGATAAGGAGTAAGAAAGGGGGAGGCTGGGGGGCTGGGAGAAACACCCAGGTGGGGAGAGTAAGCATCACTTAGATCTATTTGAGAAAGAAAACCAAGTTCAAAGGGGGAAAAGCAGAACCAAGGTTATAGTTTCTTTCTTCATTATTTCTAGCATGGAGACACTTCAATGCATAGAACAGAAATAGAAATTTAGAATTTACTGATCTCAAACTACAATTCTGTTCAGGATTGTCAAATTGCGAGTGAGTTTTTTGCCTACATCCTTTTCACCTGTGTAGCTGCAGCTGCATGATCTACCCTTAGAGAGTCTATCCCCATTGTCCTCTGTTCTCTTTGTAATCAGGAGAAATTCCGAAGCTGTAGACCAGCAATTCAGGGGCTCAACATTAAGCCCACCTTGCTTCTGGCCCTGCTCTGAATTTGAATCTTTCCTTGATTAACTAGATTTTTACTATACATGGTATATTTAAGCTATGTTGTAACAAAAAGGTCCCCAAAAGTATAACAGCTCAAACACAACAGGAGTTTATTTCTTAATTAAGTATCAGTACTGGACCAGAGAGCAGGTCAGTGAGGTGACCTTCCTTTATACAGTCACTCCGAGAACCCAGGATGGTGTGGGCTCAGCTACCTTCAACACGTGGCTACCAGAGCCCGCCTCAGAGTCAAAACCTAAAGCAAACCAGAAAGGGAAGAAGAAATGGAACAGCCACGTGCAAGGTTTAACGGGCCAGGTCTGAAAGTGACATGTCACTCAGCTCACATTCTTTTTCCTGAGCTCAGTCACATGCCACACCCACTGCAAGGGAGACTGGGACGTATAGTGCTACAAGATACATAAAAATAAGACAAAACATGGATTTTAGATCACTTAGTCGTTTCTGCCATATCTGGACTTCTGTTCTACCCGGGAGGAGTCCTTCCTCCAAACCCATAGTTCTTGCTGCTACAAACCTGGCATGCCCTGCAGACCCATGTCCACGGCTCTGCAGCCTGGCCATGCCTGTTTCAGCCTTCCAGGTCGCAGACTACAGAGCCCGACCCTGGTTAATTCCAGCTAAAAATGAATGAATTAAAAAGATAACAGCTATCTAATTGACTTCACAGGAAGGCTGGAGAATCAGCCTTAGAAAACAAGGAGGCACTAAGGGAAATCCGTTGGCCAGAACCCCAGGCAAAGGCATAGCTGCGGGACCACACGGTTGGAGTGCTGTAGACCTGCGAGACATTAGGTGCATTGTCACAAGGAGTTGTAAAGTGTGCCTTGCTTCTCTGACTTTGGCCCTGAACCAGGGCTATCCCACTGACTGGCTTAGATCATGCGTTCCAAGCCAGACTGCTAGGATTCAGGGAAGGGAAGTTACTTCTGTAATGGGGGGTAGAGTCCTAGTCCTTGCAGTAACTCCCATAACCGTGGAATCTGTAATTATGGGACGGCATCTCAGATGTACTTAAAAAAGGAAAGAAAAGAAAGGAAGAACAGATCCATTGTGCCTGCTGTTGTAAGATGCCCCTTACACCACATGAGCTCCCCATGGCCCAGGCCAACATGCCAATTCTCGCTGATTCCAACTGGCCACACGCCTAGAGCGTGCCTTATTGCTGTGCCTAGACTATGCCTTGTTGCCCTCCGGGGATGTGTTTTGATCACTTTCACCAGTTTATTACCTCAAACCCTCCAGCATCCTGTGTAGGGCTTGCTCTGGCCCTTCCTGATGCTAGCTGAGCTTTCCTCTCTCACAACACTTGGCATTGTTTCGAGAACAAAATTCAGACCCAGGACCTTATGTGATAAGGTCTACATGGCCATTGCCTAGGCATTTGACCCATCTCCTGTGAGCTTTCTCATCTATAAAATGCGCAAGTCAGCTGGCTCAAGTCTCACGAGTCTCAGAGGGACACCGCGAGGCTGGACAAGATGGTGCTTCGAGGTATTTGGAGCACAGGGCGGCATTGTCACATCATTGTTTCAGCAGCTGTTCACCTGAAGGGAGAAAATGAAGAGTGGGAATGTCATGCCGGAGAGGTTTTTGGCACTTTGTCAATTCAACATTAGCTTCGAGGGCTTTTGGAAATTTGCCTGAAAATTTTCAGTACCAAGCAGCTAAAAGCTGTGTTTTTTTTTTCTGGGCTCATGATACCTGTGCCCAGGGTTGGCTTTAAGCATTGGTGAGGGGTGAACTGTGCCGGACTCATTCTCCAGTGTCCTGCCAGCAGACACGAGAAAAGCAATGCACACTCAGTGCAGTGCTGCCTGGTTTCACACTTGGGACAGCCCCTCTGGCAGCGCCAGCAGACAGGGGCGGGAGAGGAGTGATCGTGTGTGCGCCCGTGGAGGGGGCCCGGCAGCTCCGCGTGAGAGGTCCGATGGATCCCACGGAGCTCACAGAACCTTCGTGAGACCTTTCAAAATCACCCACATCACAGTCCTTTTAAGAAATATTTCCAGTATTTCAAACTTGCTTTTTAAACTTCATGTTTTAATTTATATGTCATTAAAATTCCTCAAAGTCATAGATATATGTGCTGTAATTCATTGAACCATGCCATTACTGGAAACAACAGCATCAACATTGGGGGGTGTTTATATATTTTTACATTTCTGTTTCCTTAAAAGAAATTACTATAAGTAGCATAAAACTTTTTAATAAAATTTTCTAAGAATCTTGATACATGTTGTTACATTTCTGGAATGGTTCTGCCAATACCATTAATTTGATAGATTGAAATTAAAAAAAAAAAATTTATTTACTGTGGTATAACATTTTCACATGTTTTGTGACTATTTTAATTTATTTTGTGAATTGTCTGGCTATGTATTAGCCTATTGTTTTATTGAGATTTCATTGTTTTTATCAATTATTTATATAAGCTCCTTAAACATTATGTATATTAATCTGTGCCTTCGTATTTGTGGGAATATTCTCTCAATAGAAGCAATAGTCTTTTTTATTCTAAGTAGTGAACCCATTACCTGAGCAACATTTGCCAATGAATCCTTTGTTCTCCACTGGTTTGTGACATGACCTTTATCACATGTTAAAAATCTATCTATTAGAATCTCTTTCTGAACTACTTTCCTGTTATATCTGTCAATTCTAGTGCCTGTATCAGACTACCTGAAATATTACATTTTTATTATAGATTTTAATAGCTGGTAGAGAAATTCTCCACTTTCTTTCTTTTCATGTTCTTGGTTAGTCATACTCATTCCAGATAAACTTTAAAATTGTGTAGTTAAATTCCAAAAGAAACCCCTTTGGCAACTTTAATTAGAATTGTACCACATCTATAAACTGATATGATAAGAATTGATATCTTTACAAAATTGTTTTTCCTATCTATAAATATAGCATACTCAGATAGATATGATTATGAATACAGATATAAATACCAGGAAGGATTTTGAATTTCATTCTATACAGTTTCTACTTTTCTTATTAAGATTATTCCTATTACAAATTGGTTACTTTCTTTTCTCCACTTCTAAATGGTTATCACTAGAATATAGCAAGCAATAGCTTTTTGTATGTTGATTTGTCTCTCTTTACCTTATGGAAATCTCTTATTAGTACTTAAGAGATTTTTAGTTGATTTTTTTTGAAGTTTCTAAGCCTGTAATTTTCTCGTCAGCAAATAAGAATAAATATGCCTCCTCCTTTTCAATAGTCTTATTATATTGAGTAGAAGACCCAATTCAAACAACGCAGGTTGTCTTACGATGTGATATGATGAGTTATATTATGGAAATTAAGCATTCTTGTATTATGATATAGTTGCTATTTAATTTTAATGGGTAGTTTCTTTTTTTTTTATCCTCACCTGAGGACATTTTTGTATTTATGTTCAGATAGAATGGGAGGGAGAGAGGGAGGAAGAGAGAGAAACATCGATGTGGAAGAGACACATTGAGTGGTTGCCACCCACATGACCCCAACTGGGGCTGGGGACAAACTGCAACCGAGGTACATGCCCTTAGCAGGAACCGAACCTGGGTATCTCTGGTCCGCGGGCCAACGCTCTAACCGCTGAGCCAAACTGGCCGGGGAAATGGGTAGTTTCTTTATAAATTGTTTTTTATTTCTATTTTATTTAACTTTTTACATCTCTGCTTATAAAATAAAATTCACCTGTATTAGTGATTTTTTTCAGGTTTTTATTCCTTTCCTTACCATCACCCCATCTTTCCCATCCACTTCTCATTCACCACCAAGTCTTATTGAGTCTACCTTCAAAAAGGCCTCTTAAATACACGATTTTCCATCATCATTGCCAACAGCCTGGCAATCTCTCATCAGATCACCACCATAGCCTCCCACACCGAGTTCCCTGCCTGCTCTCACCCGATCCCCACAGAACAGCCAGTACAGACTTACTAAAACCTACATGGTATCACACCCGCCCCTCGCTTCAGCAGCATCTAACTGCACCTTAAGTGAAGTCCAGACTCTTTATCATGATCGGTAACGTCTTACATGATCTGGTCATTGTCTCTTCATGTTGCTTCAGCCACACGAGCCTTCTATCATTTCCCTGAACACAAAGCTTTTTCTCTGTTTGTTTTTGCCTTCGGGCTTTCACATAGTCTATCCCTTTGTCTAGAATGTTCTTCCTCCTCCTATTCACCTGTCCGTCTCTCCCATCATTTGAGGATGGCAGCTCCTTATAGAAGGCCTCCTCAATGCCATTATTCTCTCATACTGGATCCTATCCTTTTTCCTTCATCTAGTTTTTTGCTATTTGTTGTTATTTAATTAATTTATTTTACTTGTTTATTGTTTGTCTCCCCCAGTAAGGCCCTAAGAGGCCAGGGACCAAGTCTAATTTTATTTCATTATTTTGAGTGACTTCTGGACATGGTATTTTGACTATCTTTAAAGGAATATTCTCTGAGGACATATAGAGCTGCAAAGAACTCTTAAACTTCACTCATTAGTGATGCTGGTATTATATCAGAACTATTTTATTGTTTCTAAAGTTATAGTTATTTACATAATGTAAGTAAATAATTATTTCACTATTGTAAGGAATCAAGATTTTCAGATATGAGAAAATAAATTCAGTCAAAAGTCAAATAAATTAAGTAAAATTCAAATTATTAAATATAAATTGGAAATGGCAATATAAACTTAAAATTGTATTTTTCTTTAAAACTTATGTATTTCTAAAAAAAATGTATATGTTTTAATTCTGTCCAGGGAAAGGCATAGAAGCAACAGTAACCCAACGGAAATGAGCATACGCACTACCCAGGCTGTGCTCTTCAAAAACATTCCACTCTGACAGGAACCAGGGCTACTTCGAGGAATGACTGAGTCCAGGTCTTGGGCAGAAAATATACGAAACTGAAAGGGAAATTCCAAAATCCCATAGAGTTACCAAAGTACACAGAGGCTCTCACTGGCCAAAGATGAGACAATTGGGGCATGAAAAGGATAATGAATGCAATTATTGGAAACAATAAATATATAAATACCTATGGGTTCAAAATAAAACTAAAAAAATGAGGAGAAATTATTGGACACCACTGCAATAACTAGAGCAACAACTCATTACTTTAAAAATGGAAAAGTAATATGCACCAATTAAGCATATATTCTGTTTTTTTTTCCCAGTATAAACTGGAAAAAATGGAAATAATAGCAGGAAATGATAATGAATGAGTGAAGGGATAAAAGGCAGATGGGGAATTATACCAAGGAGGCATCAGATTGACATTACCTGAAACCATGGATTGATCAATCCCAGCATCAGTAAGATTGTGTCCTCTTGCTGTAATTCAGCTCAAATTATATAGCACCAGCTATGACATATCCCTGTGAAAATAGTAAAATCCAAATCTAATCAAGTCTTTTTGGCCAATTCTGTTTACAGCAACTGTGGCAAAAGAAGAAACTGGTTAAATGGCCTAATAAGAAAGCCAACGGCAACGTTGTGAATGTGTGGTATTCTGTCAGACAAATTGCCCAGGTTCTTTAATAAATCAATGAAATGAAAATGTATATTATTAAAAATAGAAGAAGGATGGATCTGCTCTAGATTAAATGAGACCCAAAGGATATAAAAACTAAGTACAGTATGTGGGCCTTGTTTGAATCTTGACTCAAATAAACCAACTGAGATAATTAGGACAATTTATGTATAAGTCTTAGATTAATCCAAAGAGTTACTATTACTTTTCTTAGTGTAATGAGGATATATGGTTAGGCCAAAATTATTTAAGAAAACCTCCATGTTATTTTAGAGATGCATATTGAAATTCTAGGGGTGAAATGAGCTGATGTCTGGGATTCACCTTAAAATAATTCAAAGATGGGGGAGGGGAGAGAGAAAGTGAGATGAAGTATAGGGAAATCTTAATATTTATTAAGTCTGAGGATGGGTACATGGAGGTTTAATTGCAATATCCTCTATTTTTGTATGTTTCATATTTTTCCTAAAAATAAGTTAAGTACATTGAATTTATACCTAGTGAATTAAACAAAGAGTCTTGGCTAGTTGGCTAGGCAACTGAGACAAATATTCATCCCATATTGTAAGTGATATTTCTCCTTTGTGCTTGCCATTCAATATAAAGCCATTAGGAATATAATGCTTTTAAAAGGGCATCAAATAACTATCAAGGGAGAGAAGAATTACTTTACCAAAATCAGGAGCATATGAGAACCCATAGGGTAGAACTCACCATCTGATGTAATACATACTTCATAGGAACGTCATGAGGATCGACGAGTTGGGTTTAAGAGCTTTCAGCAATGTGTGGACCGTGCGTAAGTGCTAGTTAAAGGGCTAAAAACAATCCTGTAATGTATTACTGGTTACTCTACAACATTATACATATTTTCAGTTTTGCATTATTCTTAATTTATCTGCTTATTGGTATATTGTTATATAATGTACAGGGATTTCTGGGTATTGGCCTTACATTTCAGTTTGGCTTTTTTTTAGGGAGTTGTGGAATGTTTATAGGATTCCTTGTTTGACCATTTGTTGTGGTCTCTTTAATAGAAAGAAAGAATGACCTTCAACCCATTGCCCAGCCGTGCTCCCCATGTGGAGATGGGTACCAACTCAGAAGGGAAAGTATCTTCTCAAAAAGGCTGGTCAGACCATGCAAGAGTGTTGTGAGGCCTTTGTGAACTTATCTGGGGAACCAGACCTGCTCCATTTATCCACCCTGATGAACGCCAATATTTATATGGAGGCAGGAAGGTGGTATGGAACTGAAAAGATGTTATTCAAGTCACAATTTTGTTTCTTGCTCTGGCGTTTTTGTATTCCTATCTGTGGTCTGAAACTACACTGCAGTTCTGGTAGGTCATTGTTGACAGTGCCAAGCAGCAGTCTGTCTGGACAAATTATAAATGAACCAAAGAGCAGGTGGTTAATGCAAAGGGACCTCAGACAAACAGGAGGCATGTGTCTTTTCTCCCTCCATACTTCCTTTCCTCTGTTTGTTGTCCTGGATATCAAATTAGCTGCTGAGCTTTCTTGAAAGCCTATTATTCTCTGGATGTCATTCAGACAATTTGACTCAATAGTTATTGGATAAAAAATAATTCTCTCTCTTTCTTTCTCCAAGGAAGGGAGACAAGAGGGAAACAGAATCTTCTGTCAGAGAATTATTTTCTTTAGAAGGAAATTAAAGTAACACAGGGGACTTCCAAGAACCAAGAGCACAAAGATTAGAGTTAGATACATACATAGAATCAGGGTCAGAAACTACATGGCAAGATGACCTCGGGTCCATCCTAATCCAAGGAGAGCACTCTGCAGGTACCGTGTCCTTGGAGCTGTGTGTGACCATCCATCTGCAGTGGTTCAGCTGGTGCTGGACAATGTGGACAAGTTACTAACCCAATCTAGGACTCACTTTCCACATTTATGCAATGGGGAAGCTGGATTAGTTGCTCGTTAGGATCTTTGGGAAGTGCGATTTTAAATGGCTCCACATTCTAGGGCAAGTAGCATGCTTCCAAAACCCGAAAACATTTGTTTTAGCAGCACGTGATAAATGTGGACTGTGCTTATCCTACTAGGAGCAGCATGCCTATTTGGTCCCATCTCTGCATCAACAGTAAATGACAATCACTGATGTCATCAATATGCTTCGGGGTTTTCAATGAGCTCTCACAAGCCGGAACCGCTAACGAGATGCTTTAAAATATCCCCCTTTGTGTGGTGAAACAACTTTGGACATTGTGACTTGAGAATATATAGGTATTTATTTATAGCCTACCTTTTGCCTGAGATTTGAGATGGCATTTTTCTTTCAACAAAACTCTCAAGTGGCACACCATGATTTATAATTTTATTTGGCTATTGTCTGCATATGCTGCAGAAAGTTGAAAAATTATTCAAACCCTGCCAAAATCTATTTACCGTTATTTTTCTGCTACTGAGATTTCCACCTTCAAAACATTTTAAAGTCTTCACACAGAATCAAGATTGCACTTTTCAGAGGAAAAAGAAAGAGAATGAGAGAGACCAAGGTTTTATCTTTACCCAGAGAAGCCTGAAGTATATTTTAGAGTCTTAAATTATAATAGGAAATTTAGGGTGGCAATAAATCTCTATTTAGCAACTTTAAAAAATATGATTAGAGAGAGAGAAAGAGAGAGGAAGAGGGAGGGAGGGAGGGGGGGAGAGACATCAATTTGTTGTTCCTCCCATCCATGCCTTCATTGGTTGATATTTGTATGGGCCCTGACCAGGGACCGAACCCTCAATATTGTTGCATTGAGATGAAGCTCTAAACAACTAAGTCATAGTCCAAACCTAGTCAGTCCTGCTTGGAGACCATGCTCCGAACCACTATTCTCTATACACTTCATATTTTTGTAGTTATTTTTGTGCTTGTTTTATGACTTTTTTCTCTTCCATCTTTATCTCTCTCTGTCTCCTAGCACATGGTAGGCACTCTCTAAACACTTGAAAAATGGAATTATATGAGGATGACATTTTTTAGGTGATTCTTGAATTCCAAACTTTGGGAACCCGGAGGAAAAAATGCTTCCACTATGTCTAAGAGTGGCATTACCAGTGGTGGTAAAAGGCAAGGCATAAATCCCTTTTGGCAGTTAACTTTTTCTCATGATTTTTCTTCTGCTGCATACCTTTCCAAGCAGTTTTCATTTGTTTTACAGTTTCTTCAGATATGTTCACACTTATATTTTAAATGATGGAAAGAAAAAGATCACTTGCCAATGCCAACTGGGAAGAGTGTTTATTTTAAACACTGCTGTTCCAGGCACCAGCTGCTGTGCTGGCACCCTGGTTCCTAGGCGTAGCGAGGAGAACCGAGCATGTGATGTCACAATGACAAGTTGCTTCAACCCCACGTTCTGTTGGCTAGGAGTTTTCTGGGACAAGGAATCCTCAGCCCCAAGTAATTAGAAAGGTACTTGGTTTCAACTTGTAGAAATAACTCAAACTACAGAGATAATGAATTATCCTCCAGTTGTTTTCTAAGGGTGGGAGGAAGTCTGGCAGCTAATACAGATGGAGATTTGGACAAGCGTTTTGAAAAGTTTACGTCTCCCAAAAAGATGACACAAAGCATTAAAGAAGCCTAATATCAGTGTAGTAAAATCAGAAAAGGAAAACGTACGTTTAATATCAGGATATGTTATCGGTCCAAAACAGGATTTTAAAAATACATCAGTTGCCATATCAACACAAGAGACCTCACTGTTTTAGAATTATTCCACTGTGAATGCAGATTTATAGATTCATGTTTATTCAGGAAATGTGTGTGTGTGTGTGTGTGTGTGTGTGTGTGTGTGTGTGTATGTGTGTGTGTCATGATTTTGCCTCTATTTTACATACAAACTCATTTAATAAGAATTCCTTAAGCACCTACTACACATAGAACTACATGGCTTAGGCAGGGTGACCAACATCCCAATTTGTCTTGGACTTTCCCAGTTTTAGCACCAAAAATCTCATGTCTTGGGAAATCCATAAATCCTGGAAAAATAGAGACAGTTGGTTACCATTCAAGGGGAAAACAAAAATAAGACTAAAACAATCTCCAAAAACTTTCATTGTAGATAGGAAAACAAGTTGAACACCCAAATAATCAAGGAAGATGAATAATAAAACCTTGTATTTATTGAGTGCTTGTGAGGTGAATACTATTATTATCCCCATTTTAAAGATGAATAAACTGAGACAAAGCAAGGGTAAATAACCTAGTTAGTGGAGGAGCCAGAACATAAAACCATCAAGTTTGGTTTTAGAGCACATACTCTGGTCAATACTGTGTGGGAAAGATCTCGGAGGGAGATTGGTAGAGGCAGGAGCGTTGAGGAAAGTATCACAGAGGAGCTGGATGACTACACCTTGGCTCTAGAAGGTGAGCAGGGTTAAGAGAGTTAGGAAAGCATCACACACATACACAAAATTCCAAAACAGGAAATCACAGGGGGAAGAACAGGTCAAACCTTTTCTCTCCAGACTGGAAGGAGTTAGCCTGTGGAAGGGGACAGAGCCCTTTCTCTGATACTGCAGACCATCAAATGCAAAGGCAGAGAGAGAGAGAGAGGACAGAAAGAGAGCAGCTTTCCCTGGAGAGATGTAGCCTCTCTAGCCAAAGACAAGGTCACCTGCTGGGTGAGGAAGTGGGACTGAGGCTGGTTGAAGGGAGTGAGGTCTGCAAGCTCCTTCCTTGAGCTGTGTTAGGAAATTCACAGGTGTCCAACAAGAGGATTTTTGAGCAGTCAGAAGGAGTTGAAGTTGGATATTATAATTCTTAATTTTAAAATGGCCATATTATTAAAAAATTCTGTAAAATAGAAAAACAGAAGAGAAATCCACTATAATTTTCAGTCTTCATCTTATGTTTGTTTCTTACATACTTAGAATCATGTGTGTCTATATATTGGAATCCTGCATTTGATTTTTACTTAATTTATTACTATAAGTATGTTATTGTATAGTCTTTAAAACCATTATTTTAATAACTAGATAATATTCTATCATGGTTATATTTTACAGTTCCCTTAACCGTTATATTTTATTGACACTCAAATGTCTAATGTTTTCCTTTCACACATGAAGCTAGAATGACATCTTCATGCTTACATTCTCCCCCCCCCCCCAGTCTAGCTAGTTCTCATGAGTTTTTGTCTTGTTTTTCTTTAGCTGCCATGTAGCTATGAAGCAACAAGATTCACTTTTCACTGAAACAAACAAATGCTGAAATATCCAAGCGCAGGTTGTCTCCTTTAAAGGAGCAAAAAGTGTTTCCTTGGAGAAGTTTTTACTTATTTCACTGTCATTTCCAATTACTTTGGAATTTGGGGATTTATTTCCTTCTTCGACATGCATAGCTTGAGTCACCCAGAAAAATTAGTATTGTATCTTGTCCTCAAATCTTATCCTTCAGCCACGTCATGCCCTACTTTAGAGGACTTGGCTCTGAATAACACTGAGTGTGACCCAAACCCTTGTTACTACCCAGAAGAATTTGCCTCAAGTCTCTGCCTTTTCTGACAACAGCCATTCCTCCATGTCTCTTTCCTGCCCTTATCCCTCCATGGCTTTTGGTTTTGAGTTCATTGAGATCTCTGGTTCCTTGACTCATCTTGTTACTTCAAATCTTCAAACCAGTTCTTGACTAAGCATCTCTTTCTCATACCCATCACTTCATCCTCTCTTGCAGCACTCTCCTCTCCTGCCTCATTTTTCTACTGTCACTGCCCTACTGATTCTGATTTCTGGATCAGTCCAACTGGGTGCCTTCTCCACTCCCACTTCTGGCCCCTGAGCCTTGCTGGGGTCAGATAGCAAAGGGACACCTTGCAAATGTGGTCTCCCATGAAGCTGTATCCTCAAGGCTACAACTCAGTAGTTCTTCCCTCCCAAGTTCCCCCCCAGTTCCTCCCTCCATCAGCTCCTGGCTCTTGAACAAAAACATTTTGTTTAACATTACAGAGAAAACAGAGGCTGTCAGGTGTGAACTTCTTGACCTTCCCACCCAGCACCTGCAAATTTGTCTTTATTTAAATCCTGCCTTACTTCCTTCTTTCCTTTCTCAGAGAAAATAATTGTTTGCCTTCTTGTCCAAAGCTAATCCTTCCACTTTCCACTGGTACCATCCATTCCAGACTTCTCTGAGATCATGTTCCATCAATATACATTCTCTTTCCCTGCCGCGGCTCCATCTTTAACACAGGGATGCACTTATGATTTCTCCATTTTAAGTGTGAAGGAAAATATATTTGTATTAAGTGCCTACTATATGTTGGTCACTTCCAAACATAGTATCTCCTTTATTCCTCATACCAATTTTATGAGTTAGATGTTACCCCCGTTTTTCAGATAAGAAAACCAAGACTCAGAGAGGTTAACTAATATTTTAAGTTAGACTGGCTTGGTCTAATGGCAAAACCATAAATGCTACTTCCATTAATCCAATCTGGATTTCTTTCTCTTTTCCTTCATAACCATATCTGTTAATCAAGTAACAATAGCTCACTTAACTCCTACTTCAACATGGTTTACCAGTGAGTTGTCTGTGTGAACATTATTTAAAATGTATCTACACGCTGACTATGCAGTCAGTAACTACTTAATCATCCTAGAGCACACTTTAATCAGCAATACCGAAAGAAACCCCACTGACCACTTATTTCTTTAACTACCCAGCTAATTTGTATTAATCACCATCTACAGCAACTTTTTTCAGAGGAAGGGTAATACATATATGAATACTAATGGTCAGTAGTATGCTAGTAGGTGTTTAACAACTGTCCTGTGAGTAAAAATCCTTGATGTGTAGTGTCTGCCAATTTCTATGGTGTAAATATTCCTACCACCAGGAATATTTAATAATGGCTGTGTTTAATAACCATCTTGTACAATTCCTAAAAGTTAAGGAATCACAAGCCTATCAAGCTGGCTCCAGCACACCCCTGAATTAGCTAACAGTCACTGAGCCCTTCCTAAGTGCTGTGCACCATTCTGGGTGCTCAGAGGTATTATCTCAGCTATTCCTATAACACATTATGTCCATTCTACAGGAGTGAAAACTGAAAGATTAAGTAAATTGTCCAAGGATGTGCTGTAAGTATGGGAGCTAAGATAGTACTGGGCACCTAAAAATGCTATCTTCCTCTGTAAAAAAATAAAAAAATATACAAGTATCTTACTACTTAGCCTTCTTTATTTCTAATAAATTAGAAGGATCTGGTTTGAATTTTGTCATCATACAATTTATGAAGAAAATGTATATTTAAAATAAATATGTAATTTTCTGCCTCAGTAGAATGAAGTACCAGAAAGGCAAGAGTCTAATCTTCTGGTGTTTTGTATACCTGATGTTTAGCTCAGTATCCAGCATGTAGCCAAGTCATGAGGAATGTTGAAAGAATGTAATATATTCTTATCTCTTCATTAAAAGTTGCCTAAAACCTCTGTAAGTTTTTGTAAATGTGTTTAAAATAATTAAATATATTGTATTTATATTCCTTGACCAAATAATATCACTCCTGGGAATTTACCCTTAAGAACTAATTCAAAAGGAAGAAGAAAAAAGCTTTAGGCAAGAAAATGTTCATTGTAGTGCTAGCTACACAGGCAGAGAAACAAGACATACATAAATATCTAAGAACAGTGAGCCAGGTAAATTACAATAAATTTCTTCAAATGAATCTTGTGCAGCCAATATAAAAGATAAGAACACGTTCATTTATCAAGGTGGAAAAATAAAGCATGGTGCAAAAGTCCACCCATGGCTTGACCACGTGGCACAGGTGCCCCGTGACAGAGTGGCTAGTGCAGGCTTTAGATTTAGACCCACCAGAGCTCAATTTGAGGGTCTTTTAATTTCCCACATAGTGTGCAGCAAGTTACTGAACTTTTCTAATTCTCAGTCTCCCCTGAGCAGTGGGGACAACACTCTTAGAGTCATTGTGAGGATTAAATGAGCCATATGGGCAGTTCCCAGGATAGCACCTGCCACACTGATCTATTACATATGCATAAAGATAAGGATGGGCAGGGAATATGGACAAGGGAAAGTAATTGATGCTTTTGGTCGGGTGATTGTGAATTAATTTTTTTAAGTCTTTAAAAAATTATACGCCAGCCTGGCTGGGTGGCTCAGTTGGTTGGAGCATCTCATACACTAAAAACGTTATGAGTTCGATTCCCAGTCAGGTCACATACCTAGGTTTTGGGTTTCATCCCCAGTTAGAGCATGTGCAGGAGGCAACCAGTTGATGTGTTTCTCTCTCACATTGATGTTCCTTTCTCTTCCCCTCTCTCCTCTTACTCTAAAATCAATAAAAGAAACACAACATATCCTCAGGTGAGGATTTAAAAACTATGTTCCATTTATGCAATAAATAAGAACTAATGGTAAAAGAAAATCACTTTTAAAATAGCCCATGAATTAAGTTGACCTCTAATTTAGACTCCTTTCAGCCGAACAAGTGAGTTCACACTATTAGTGCACCATGATGATTCCTCTCAGGGACCTCGTGAGCAGGACTGATGCTTCTGCACTCCCTGCTGTTCATAAACTGTTGAGACTCTGCCAACATTTATTGCTTCACTCAATTTCTACCAAACAGATGTGGAATTAGACTCATTTTCATTCTGCAAGGGTGCACAAAGAGTCATGCTCATCTGATCGTGATGATGGTGTTGCCTGGCCCTTTGGATTCCTGCTCCCATGTGAAAGGTATCTGCAACCTTCAGGTTATCATATCAGAACACTGCTGTCTTTCTTCTTCCTCCTTGCTCATCTTCTTATCAGACTGAAATTGGTGAAGGTGAATTAAAGGTGCCTGCCTTCTCCCTCCACCTATCAACAGCTCATAATGTTTCCACACCTAATCCTTAGTTTTAATAAATCTCATGTAGGTGAACATCTCACTGGATCCACAGTGCAATATTTGGAGCACAACTGTACTCAAAGCAAAATTGTTGGGCGCGTAATATATCTGAAGTCATTATGATAGAGTTCTAAGTAGCAAAAATCAATAATAATTATCTTCATTATTTTCATTCTTGAGGGCCTCAAGACTCAGAGACATTTTTAGAGAGAATAGTCTTCTGAGTCTTCAACTCAAGCAGAAATAAAGGCCAGCTCAGTGTGAGCTCAAGGCTGGTCACCACCTGCTCAACTGTGGGAGTGGTGCTGCAGGCACGACCAAGTCTCCTTAGAGTCCCCTTATCAATGGGCACGTTTAATTAAACCAAGCCAGTCTTCCTGTCTGACCAGGGCAACTGCTGATGAGAATAAAATTGATGGGAGATGAACAGTTAACAGCAGGAGATACATGGGAACAAGAAATAAAAGAGCCATAGTCAAACTGAAGAATATTGCTGTAGTATATTATATTTGACATTTACTGCTGCATCTAATAATGCCTCCTTTACTTCTCTCCAGCAGCCATGTTACTTCATTATTTTAAATTTTGGAAGCTTTTGTTTTTTTTAAAAAAATGACAAAAATCTCAGTTTTCCATTCCTCATTAGGGTGCATATTTAATTGTGTTCCTCTGTTCATTACATTTGAATGTTGCCATTCAACCAGAGGAAAGCTGGCAAAAATCATGTAAATGGCTATGCCTGGCTTTTGCAAGGTATTTAAAATTCTATCGTTGTTTCCATAAGCCACAGACAGTGGGTTATTTTTCATGGACAGACAGTGCATTCTTCTCGTGGGGTTTTTATGGACAGACTGTATAAAATGATAACACAATGAATGGGGTGCCAGCTCTCCTATATCAAGGGCCTAAATCAGCTATTTTAGACAGAAATTCGATGGGTAGAGCACGTTTCAAATAGGTGTGCAGGTACGGGCCATAACACAACTTCAGCATCTTTTGTGATTAATTCTCAGGAAAGGTTAATGGCATTTTTAAAAATAATAAATTAGAGTTAAGGTGAGGGAGATTTCAGTAGTGTAGGTTCAGGTGGCGACCTGAATAAAATTGGTATTATTTGCATGCTGGATTGAAATGGAGATGTGATCCGTCTGCACCATGGCAAGGGTTCGGACTGTTGTGGAAGGTGTGGCAATGGTGAATCTTCAGTCTGCCTGTTCATAGTCCCTTCCATATCACATGGGAGTTTTACAATTTTATACTATGGTACCCTATTCACTAAACTCATTTTCACACTCTCCTTTCCTGAACTGGAAGTTTCTTCACTGTAATTGTTTTAAAAGAAGCTATTTTAAGGTTAATTTATAATGAACTCTAACTTAATTATACTCATTTGAGCTTCCATTTTGTTGTTTCCTTTTTATACCTGTTGTGGAAAAATAGTCTAAGGTGATTTCTTAAAATTGACTCTAAGGTGTATGAAGAAATGTCTGTTTGCAGTTAATGATCCAGAAAATCAAGAATTACCCCCAGTTTGCCAATGAAGAATATTTTTTGTCAGTGTGAAATTCTTCTTAGTGGAAAAAATTCACATGGAATTAATTTTTATGCATAGCCTTTAATGCAAACTTAAATTCCTAGCTACCAGGTATGGCATGTGATCCAGACCTCTTTTCTAGTTCTGTTTCTTCTGGGAGTTCTAAGTTTGCACATAGAATCTCTTTATCCAAAACTATTATGGCTATACTTTTATAATGATTAGTATTTAATAGCCAGATTCATCACTTAATAAACTATAATGATGTTATATAGCACACACCAAAACAGTTTGTTTTAAATCATTGAAAGAATTTCAGCGTTATACTCTACTGGCTTCCCATTTAATCTTTTTCTAATCATTATGATTAATAAACTTGTAAAGAAATGATATTGTATAATACACCAGAGAGAAAGTACCATATTTTTGGCTTTCTAAAAACAAAAGGAGAAAAATGCCACTGCAAATACTTATAAAGTATAATTCTCTTCATGATTAATCTATTTTATTGACTCTTTTATTTATGTCTCATCTACTTTCAAGAAGGAGAAGAGTGACCATATAATTTATCATCCAAACATTTGAGAGTGAAAGGATTAATACTAATCATTATTCTGGAGCAGCAGGCATAAACTAACACTGTCTCGGGAAAGCTGGGACATAGAGTCACCCCACTTTCCAAAAAGCTCAAATACAATAACCATAGCCTAGGCAACATAAAACAAAAGGAAAAAAGAAGGAATAAGAAGGAGGAGGTAGTGAAAAACCCATCAGTAATGCCTGCCTGAATTTGTTCTATCAAGACACAACCTCTATAACTTGGTGGGCTGAGAGTTGGGAATCTCCTATATCACTATTTCCTAAGTTAGGAATACTCTGTTAGTCAGGGTAGGTAACTGCTGTAATAAAATAAAAAAAATTCGGTGGCATTATAAAATAAATGTTTACTGCTCACTCACATCACAGTTCAGTGAAGATTAGTGAGAAAGTGATGATTGGTGAGCCGTGGCTCAGGAACCTAGGCAGACAGCAGCTCCTTTCTCTCGAATGTGGGCCTAGCAAAGTAGCCTTAGGTGCAAACATGCAGCCAAAAGATGGCAGAAGAAAGAGGGTGTGGAGAATCTCTTGGAACTTTTGTCATGAGCCAATTCCAAAAGCAATATGCATCACTTTCTCCTACATTCCTTGGCCAAAATTCCATTGCATGACCCCATCTAACTTCAAGGGAAGCTGGGGAAGATGGTCCAGCATGTCCACCAGGAGAACGTGGAAATGGAGTTTAGTGAACACAAAGCAATCTCTATCAGTCTCCACCATTTTGGTTACCAGTACTCATTTCACTCTTCCTCCTATGTGTAGACTGTGGGAATCTCATATACTTCCTGCATGGAGCTCAAACTCTAGAATCTCTGGAAGGTGTCCAGTGCTCCTTTTCACCCTCAGATGTGGCTGCTTACGATCTGATGTCCTATGACTCAGGGAAAATGATCAGTTCCCTGCCCATAATTTCAGTAAACCATAGTGGAACAGAGATAAACACCATGGTTGGCATTTTCTGTTAGGAAAACAGATAATCAATAGTCAGCCAGAAGGCATTTTTCTTACCTTTGTTTTTGCAGAACCTTGCATTATTCTTTAACTTCAATCACAAATGTCATCTCCTTTCCTTTATACCGTTATTTCTCTTGAGAAATTACCTAAATATTTTTATCATAGTAAGAACACATTATATCTGTTTGTTTTCTTGCAGCTCAGATTAGCAACTATGCAGCTACTTAGAAAGACTCTCTACAGTCCTCATTATTTAAAGCATATAATAGAGTTAACAAGAAAAAGAGCTTCTTATCAGTGATTATAAGGATTATGGAAGAAGATTTATGAGCTCTAAAAGAGTTGAGAAAATTACTTCTGAACCAAGATATACAGGAAGGAGGAAATAGTATAAGAGCAAAGTTGTTTGGTTTCCTGACATTCAAATTATCATTAACTGACTTATATCTCTCTATATCTCCCCAAACTTGGGTACTTTCTACTTGTTTTATGTTTAGTGCCTAGGAACCATAATGATACCACTTCATTTTGTTGGCACAAACACCACCACTGTAGAGAACTATGTAGGGAAAATGTGTGAAAGCCTGATAATATTTATTGAAAAATTTAAATCCTGATTTAAATATAGAAGAATAGCAAATAAGCAGTTAAAACTTTTTTTTTCCAAAATAGTTTTAGACTTACAGAAGAGTTGCAACCGTAGTATAGTTTATGTACACCCTTTACCCAGTTTCTTCTGATGTTAACGTCTAACATAACCATGGTACAATTTTCAAAACTAAGAAACAAATTTGGTATAATGCTATTAACCAATCCACAGGCTATTTGGATCTCATTATTTTTTCTGCAAATGTCCCCTTTTTGTACCAGCATATGACCCAGGAGCTCATGTTGCGTTCTGTTTTCATGTCTCCTTAATCTCTTCCAGTCTGGTGTCTATTACTCATTGTTTCCTTGGCTTCCATCACCTTAACTCTTTTGAAGAATTATTTTCAGGTATTCTGTAGAATGTGTCACAATTATGGTTTGTATAACATTTTCTCAAAATTAGACTAAGGCTATGGAATTTGGGGAAGCATGCCACAGAGGTAAAGTGCCTGCCTCATTGTATCATATGGGAGCCACATGATATCAGCATGACTTATCACTAGTGATATTGTCTTTGACCACTTGGGTTAGTGCTACCTGTAAGGTTTCTCCATTATAGAGGTACTATTTTTCTCTTTATCATTAATAAACATTTTGGGGAGATACTTTTGGTCAGTGTTTTTGTCTCATCTCTCACTGCAGGCACATGCTTTCCTCCAGATGGGTAGGTAGTTGCCCTACAACCTCAGCAATCTGATAGGTAAAGGAAAATTTGCAAACTTGCTGTTGTTTGGATTTTTTGTTGTAAGTTTGAGAGCTCCATAGTTCTCATTTTTCAGTAGAAACCAGATAGCCAATATTTGAGGTTTAAATAAATGTACTTAATATTAACTGATAGTTGTCTCGGTGGCCAATACTCCAACATCCATTCCATACCAGAAGGTAAGACTTAGTCAAACTTTATCATCCCATTTCTCCTGACAGTGATTGGTTTGGAATAGGATGTGACTCACTTTTGTCCAGTGATATATGAGGGAAAGTGTGTTATGGTTTCCTAAGGAAAAGTCATTTCCTCCTAAGAAAAGATAGTTTACCATCTTCTACCACTGGATGTAGTTATTTCTGGATATATTGCCCGAAACGATGATCACCATCTTGTTTCCATTATGAAAATGAAGCCAACACAGCAGAGACAGCAGAATGAAAAAGTAGAAAGAACCTGTATCCTCACTGGCATTTCTCAGCTGCCATTCTAACCAAAGATAGAACTAAGCCTGTCGTAGATTTCTGTTTATGTGTTATTGGGCTTATTGTTGAAACTCAATTTGAGCCTTGGTATTTCAGTTGTTTGGATCCAATGACTTGTGATTGTTATCACCATTTTAAATAAAGTATGATTTTTGTGAAAATATACTATAGTCTGTCCATTCTACTGTTCATGGGCATTCAGGTTGCTTCCAGTTGTTAGCTTTTAGGAACAGTGCTACTATGAATATTCCACACATGTCTTTTGCTTTGTCCACATTGCTTTTGTCTGTAAACCTAAGAGTTCAATTACTCAGTTATTTACTATGTACATGTTCAACTTTAATAGGTACTCCCAAATCCTTTTCTAAAGGGGTCACATCAATTTACCCTCTCACCAGAAATGTGTGAGTTACAGTGGTTCCACATCCTTGCCAACACTTGGTAATATCAGTCTTTTCATTTAGGCAATCTGATGTTTGTGTATGTGTGGTAGTATCACATTGTGACTAATGGTATTTATACATGTATTAATATTTATATTCATATCCATTCTATATCAGCTTCTATATTTTTCATTATTTTAGAATCAGCCTGAGTATAAATTGCTGGGAAACCACCAAAAGACATTAATATTCATGCAAACTAAAGGCCTTTGTACTGTATTTTAAAGTAAAGTGGTGAAAAGGGAGAGATATTAAGCTTAAGTGTATGTTGTCCAATGAATAAGCTGTAGTCTGTTTCTAAGGGTAGAGTTGTTTTGTAAAGTAGAATAGCAAGATAAAACAAAAGGCAGAAACTGTTTCAGCTTATAACATATGAGGAATTTAACATACTCACCAACGGGAGAGACATTCAAAGGTACAATGGAAAGGAGGGTCTTCACCAAATCATTTAATCTGTTTGGATTCATCAGTCAAGTAAGGAACAGAGGTACATGATTTCCATATCCCCCTCCTTTTGTAACATTGTTTGGTTATTTATATTCTTCTCAAGAATTCTCTTTATATTATTTTAATCTAAATATTGGTTGTCATCCACACAAAACCCTGAGACGAAGTGTAGGGTCAGGAGGATACCCTGAGGCTCAAATTACTGCCCTTGACCCTTGGAGAACAGGTGCCTTGATGGAAGGATCTCTTTGGTTCTCATTTGAACATGGGCAGTGGTGATAGGGACCTTACACTGGAGAAAAAGTTTCATTTTCTCTTTATGCTGAAACTCATACTAGTGAGCAGTAGTAAAGGTCAGTGTCCTGAAAGTTGGAGTATGAAAAGCCCTAGCTGTTGGTTTCAAGAGAAAAAGCTAATTGAAATTGAAATGAGACAGACAAATAGCCATTTGGGCCCCAAAACCCCCTAACAAAATATATATGCATGTAGATAACCTACATACCTGTTATGAATGTCTGTGCAAGTCTGTGAGTTTTTCAGGGTATGCTTTTCAGATCATGGATTGCGGCTGAGAAATGAGCCAGATCATTTGTCCAGTGAATATGTTAACGTTCTATTACAATGTCAGTGGGGACACCTTTTTCCTGGGCAGTGATATTAATATTTAAAGTCTGTTTGTATAAGCAGTTATCTTCTCTGACATTAATGCCTTGTTTTCCATTTGCTTTGAAATCTGTTGTTCCTTTGTTTTGTTTTTTAATCCGTCCATGTGTTAGTTTCCAGTTTTCAAATGTAATTAATGATCAAAGCATTTCCTCCTCTTTTATAATCATGATTTACTCTTCATTTGAATCTGTCGTGCAGTACTTAATGTTGGCCAATTAAGTGTTTGAGGATGTCACTGGTTGGCTCTGTTGATGCTGTAATAGCATCCCCCTGTGGTACAGATAATGAGACATGGGTTTGCTTGGCAGCCTGGTTCCACTGGTTCACCTCTGACCATCAGTCTGATGCAGGCCCAGAGTTTCTTGGCATTTTGTACTTAAGGGCCATTTATTTTGGACGTTTGATGGTGACTCCTGGGTTTTCCTTAGAAATAGTGGATTCTTGGCTTGTTGAATCATGGCCATTCCTATTTGTGAAGTGCATTTTTTTTTTCTTTCTTTATTGATTTTAGAGAGAGAGGAAAGGAGAGAGAGAGAGAGAGAGAGAGAGAGAGAGAGAGAGAGAGAGAGAAACATCAATGAGAGAGAACATCGACTGACCGCCTCCTGCATACCCCTCACTGGGGATTTGGCCCACAACCTGGGCATGTGCCCTGACTAGGAATCAAATCAGTGACCTCTTGGTGCATGGATCGAGGCTCAACCAGTGAGCCAATACTGGCCGGGTGAAGTGCATTTTTGTTTATAGGATACTTCACTAATTTCTGTAACTTTCAAAAATGTGCAGAGGGCAGCATGGAATGATTATATAGCATGGAGTATCATGGATATGCTTCCAATACCAGCTTCCTGTTTATGAACCAGGCGGCCTTTGGAAATGTATTTAGTCTCTCTCTCTGCCATCTGAAAAATAAAGACTATGGGATCTACTGGAGTGGGGTTTTGCCGATTTATTTATTTATTTATTTATTTATTTATTATTTTTTTTTTTTATCCTCACCCGAGGACATTTTTTCATTTTTTGTTCAGATGGAGTGGGAGAGAGAGAGAGGGAGAGAGAGAGAGAGAAACATCGACGTGAAAGGGACACATCGAGTGGCTGCCACCCGCATGACCAACCAGGGCCGGGGACAAACTGCAACCGAAGTACATGCCCTTAGCGGGAACCGAACCCGGGTCTCTCTGGACCGCAGGCCGACGCTCTAACCGCTGAGCCAAACCGGCCAGGGCGGGTTTTGCCGATTTAGATATAATAAATTGAAAGTATTTGATGCAAAGTGAGCACTCAAACTCGGTGCTTATTTTGATTACAAGAAACACCCCTCTTCCTCACGCGTGCATGGTGCCCTTGGTGACAAGACCCTCCCTCTTTCTGCAGTGACTTGAAGATCATTTCATTTGGATGTATAACTGGGAATCTGAGAAAAGATGAAAGATATTCCAGAAACGGCTGAACATAAAGATATGTTCTACTTCTTTTATGAAATAGATTCTGTAAGATAAATACAGCACTTAAATATAAACAAATTATGCCAATTTCTTTCGGACAAGAATTGAAGTAGAAAAATAAACTGGATTTTTATTTTTAAAAACTATTATTTTATTGGCTTTTAATTTCCCTTGTTTAAAAGAAAAGCTATTTGGAGAAGATAAAGTTACCGTCTACTCAGATAAAATAAAAAAGACCTCTTTAAGGTTTCTAGACAATGGCATGCATCCTAAACATTGTTATTGAATAATGAAGATTTTAGAATTTCTTTTAATTATCCCCTTGGCTATGATTTTGACATTATACTTACTAAATCTTTTTGACACCAGGGAATGTATTCTTTAGTGAGCCACTTTTTCTAGGTAGTGTTTTAGTCAGAGAATACATCAGTATCTTTTGCTTAAATCCATTTTGCTTAAATCCAAGAATGATTCCAGGCTACCTCTTTGCTAACAGTTCCTATTGCTTTGCCTAGGCAGAAGACAGCAACATTGTGCAGAATTAGAGGACTTGATTTGCATAATTAATTAATGGAGCTGCAGTCCAGCTTCTTGACCCAGACTGAGGGACACTAGGGCTTTTGAATGATTTAATTTGTATTGAGCACCTACTGTGTGGCAGACACTATTTAGGTGCTTCAGAAATATCAGTCAACAAAACAGAAAAAAATCTGCACAGCCTATATTCTGGTGTGGGGGCTGTCGTTTATACTTGTAGCAAAACTAGCATAAAATCAAAATTATTAGGTGGGAGCAATTATTAATGCCTACTAACATCTTAACGTGGTCACTCTGTCTTTGACTTCTTACAATTGACTGTACACCGTGGGAGCCCATCAATTTTGCTGCCTCTGTTTTATAACCAGCTCTATTTTCATATGTCCAAGAGGCAGTCCCCCACCCTACGTCCCACCCAGAGTACTGAATGTCCTCAAGAGCCACATGTTCACTCGGGGCTGAGCCTGAGCCTGTGTCCAAGTGCAAAAACACTCACCGGAAGGTCAGGCCAGGCCCCAGCGGAGCTTGAGAATTCAGTCCTGAGCAGGGTTTGTCCTCTCTGCGAGCATAACCGTCACCAGGGATGCTTGTAAAACCTGCTGAGTCAGAGCAGGAACCTGTACTTTTAGCCACACCCTCCCCAGTGCTCCCCTGCCCCAGTTACTGTGATGCCGGCGGACTGACTTGACAGATACTTTGGGCTCTGCTCTTTCCTGAGGTGGGGGTGGAAAAGTCTAGCAGAGTGACTATTAAAGTTCTCTTATTTCTTCATGATAGTGTAGCTGTGAGTGAACATATGTGAAGCTGTGGAACTCTGCTGTGAATGTAAAATCTAGGAGTACCAGGAACTTCTCTGGGACTCCTGGCACCTCAGTGATCACCAGAAGTTCATTTGGCCCATATCCCCTTTGTCACCGGCTGCTCCAGCTCTAAATACCTTTGTTGAAAGGGCTGCAGTCCCAATAGGGGAGGTCTGGGAAGCCTTCTGTACATGATTAGTGTGGGCCCCACTCAAAGGATTAGCATTAAAATGATTTTTTGTAATACATTGACATATTTTTAAGGCTGGAAATTATTGATTCAAGTGTCTTTATGGGAAAATGGTCATCTCCCATTACTCCAGGTGTTGCAAAAGTTGGATTTTAAAAATTAATCTATGTATTTATTTGAATAAAAAATTCATAAACATAGTACAAAATTCAGAAGAAACAGAAGGGTATACATGCATAGTAATTTTGCACCTCATCTTTATTTCTTGGTCTTTCAGTTCATCTCCCCTTAGCCGTTTCTTGTGAATACATTTAGATATAGTTAAGCATATATGATTATATACATTGTTTCCCTTATTTTTTCATTTATTTGTGTGTTTTTTTCTTAATGATGTACCTTGGGGTGGGGAATGTCTGGCCCATGGGCCATATAAGGCCCTGGAAATCAATACCAGCTAACATCACAGCCTCTACAAATTAGCTGACCAAATATAGCAGGCTAATTTTTAAGTTGATAATTTTGTATGGCCCGAGAATGATGTTATAAATATCCACCCTTGTGGGGAGATAACAGGGTGTATTACCAAACTTTTCATCTCTGCCAGTCTGATAGGTAAAAAATGATATCTTGGCGTAGTTTAATTTGTACCTAAGGTTGAGAGTTTTGTTTTTTTTTTCCATGCATTAAATCATGAATTTGTGACTATTCATGTCCCTGGTGTTAATGTATTTTTAAGTGCTCCCATGCTGGGGAAGGTATTGATAAGAGAGTAAGTCTTTGGAATTTGGAATTTCGCCTTGAAAATTCGACCTAGAATCAGGACCGCACAAGCGATCTGTTGTAGCAAATTTCAAGTACATAATACAGTATCCCTAACTATTGCCACCATGCTGTACATTAGCTCCCCGACCTCATTCACCTCATAACTGAGTCTGTACCCTTTGACCAATGTTCCCCATTTCCCCCACCCCTGGCTCCTCATGACCACTAATCCACTGCTGTTTCCATGAGTTCGACATTTTGTAATTCCATATATAAGTGGGATTATATAGCATTCGGGTTTCTTCGTGGCTGATTTATCTCACTTAGCATAATGCCCTCATGGTTCATCTGTGTTGTCACAAATGGTAGAATTTTTTTATGGCTGAAAAACATTCCATTGTGTATTATGTATATTAGATAGATAGATAGATAGATAGATAGATAGATAGATAGATAGATAGTAGATAGATTAATAATAAACACAGTTTTTAATCCATTCATCTATCAACAGATACTTAGATTGTTTCCAAGTACATGGGCTCTGAAATTGGGCAACTGAGGCCGTATTCCCAACTCAGCCACTCATGACCTCGGGGAAGCAGTTACCTTTCTCATCCTCCTCTTCCTCATTGGTTCAAAGGAAATATTAATACTTATTCAGAAGTTCTTGGGGAAGGATTTTTATCACAGTGCCTGGAATGTTGTAAATGTCCAGGAATTGTTGGCCCAATTAGGTATACCTCTTGGGTATCTAGAGGACTTTCTAGCCACCTGGAAATCTAGGCAATACTGAGATTATTAGCAAAGATTTCAAGTCAAGCCCCCATAAACATGAGTAACAACTCTAAAGCTTTCTAAATTGGCAGGATTTCTTTAATTAAAGAGCCCTAGTAAAACCGTGGGGAGGAAGGGGGTTGGGAGCAATGGCGGATGTGTGGGGGGTAATTTTGTTGCAGATGCAAATTAGTTTTCCTGTCATTTGCTAGCAAGCCCACTGTTTATAATAGCTGTTCATAATGAATCAGGCTGATGTTTTGTCCATACATTTTCCCTTGAGGCTTTAATAACTCTGCTTCTATGTTTTATGGTTACTTGTGGAATGAGACTCGGGTGGAAATACAATCCTATTTTATAGTCTCTGTAGAAATAAGAGGCAGAAAAAAACAGCAAAGGAAGCAAATTAGTGGTCAGAAAAGTTCCAAGAAAGAGAGGGGTGCCCCACCAGCCAGGCCTAGAAAACGTATGGGGAAGATGAAGGATCACCTAGAAAGTCTCCACCAATGAAGTGGTTGAGCAGAATTAAAATTATAGCAAAGGCTCTTGGGCTCAGACAGGTGGAGACCTTAGGTGATCTGAACTGAATGGCCATGCAATTCAGCAAATACTTACTGATACCTGCTATGTTCCAGACCCTTTGTAGACTCTGAACTGCGATATGTGATATGATAGCCATTAGTCACTTGTACCTATTTGAATTTAAAATACTTAAAATAAAATTTAAAAATTAAGTTCTTCAGCTGCACTAACCACATCTCAAATTATGAAGCTACAAAACATGTGGCTAGTGGTTACTGTATTGGACAGCACAGGGCAACATTTCATTCATTGCAGAAAGTTCAAATGGGCAGTCGTACAGAGCGGTAAAATCTGAGGTACATGGATGACCAAGACATGACTCCTGCCCTTGAGAAATGTATAATCTTGGAAGACAGGTGAACATGTTAAGAAACAAGTTAATTACTGGAGCTGTGATGGAAGTATGCCCACATCCTGTTGTGGGGTTGGAGTAGGATGAGAAGACTTAAAAGGGATGAGTTATAGGAAATACAGGAGGGTGAAGGAAGAGCGTCTGTTCAGAAAAGGCTTCACAGAGAGTGGAGTAATGATCTGAGTCATAAAGGTGGTTTTCCCAGGTAGACAAGGGTAGCGAGTATCATAAGCAAAAGGGAGAGAAGAGCAAACCAAGAAAGGGTGAAGCAGTGTGGAGTGTTCAGGAAAATGACCCTGGCTTAGTATGGCCTGGAATACTGAGCCCAGGGAGGAGAGGGGGGCCCAAACTGGGAGGATTTGGGTACAACACCAAGGGGTTAGGAATTTGTCTTTTGGGCAGTGAGGAAATAGTGAAGGGTTTTAAACTGCGGAGTGAATTATAGGATCAGGTTTATGTGAACTGGAATGGGAAAAGCTTGGAGTTTGTCGTCAAAGCGTTGGTGTTTGGAATGCTGCACATTTCTCTGCGTCTTTGGTCGAGTTGTTTAATTCTTCTGAGTTTTCTCATGTGTAAAGTGAGACTTATCTCCCCCTCATAGGGATGATATGAGGATGAAAGAATGTGATGCAGGTAAAGCAACCAGCACAGTACTGGTGAATAGTAAGTGTCTAATAAATCTTATATTCTTTTCTTTTGGCCTCATTGTAGCAAAGGAAACAGAGTGAGGAAGGCCCATCTGTGCCCTGAGGGACATAGTAATGTCTTAATGAACTAATTAACTAATGTGCCTTAATGATGTTGAGTGGGGGTGGGAATGTGTGGAGGAGTAGGAAAAGGACACAAGTGCGGTACACCATACACACACATGCACAGTCTCTCCTGCCCAAGGAGATATTCTTAACTACAAGAGGATATTGGCATCAGGTGTGTGTTAGGAGGTGTTTGTTGGGGGTTATTTTTCAGTGAGGGAATGGGCATGCTTAAAAGCAGAGAATTGATTGAACCAAGGAGAAGCTAATGTTGTTACAAAGACAGAAAATAAAAGTGGTCCCCAGGGCAACCATGAGATAGAAATGAGGTGAAGCCTACAGCAAAACACTTACCAGTCTTCCTCCTCCCCCAGAGCTTGTCCTCAGGGCGGCTAGGCTGGGAGGAAGCATGGAGGGCTGGTGGGTTCTGCATAAGGGTTGCAAGTCTGGGATGTGAATTACTGGCTGTGGAGTTGGTTGGATTTCCTATGTATTTTTTTTTTTTTTATCCTCACCCGAGGACATTTTTCCATTTTTTGTTCAGATAGAGTGGGAGGGAGAGAGAGGAAGAGAGAGAGAGAGAGAGAGAGAGAGAGAGAGAGAGAGAGAGAGAGACATTGACGTGAAAGGGACACATCGAGTGGTTGCCTCCCGCACGACCAACCAGGGCTGGGGACAAACTGCAACCGGGGTACGTGCCCTTAGCGGGAACCGAACCCGGGTCCCTGTGGACTGCAGGCCGACGCTCTAACCGCTGAGCCAAACCGGCCAGGGCATGTTTCCTATGTATTTATATGAACATCTTCTGTACTATGATTTTACACCAAATCCTACTTCTTTTCTCTGGCCATCATCTCAATTCCATTTTTTCTTTCCACCATTTCTTGTTTTCTCTTAACAGTTGAAAATTGCATTAAAACTCTAGTTCTGGTTGTAAATCTATAGCAGTGTTTCCTAGTTCAAGACCCTCCACTCCTACTGCCAGTGAAAATAACTGAGGGCACAAGTACTCTTAAGAGAGAGATATATGTATATATCTTAACAACTTTGGTTAGAGTTCTATCAAGTCAAGAGTGATGGCAGTGGTTATGTCCTATTGGTTGAAAGCTCTGAGTAGATTTATATCTGATTAATAAAACATTGGAAAATTAATTGTCAATCTGTGCAGTTTGAGGCATAAATTCTTTCTAAATACCTGGCCCGTGGAGGTGGGTGGGGGTCAAAAGGGACAATAGGAGGCGAACGCACTGTGAGTCACTGGCCTGTAGCAGGACTGCTGTGGTATATGGGAGGGTAAAACCAGCTACACCAGCTTTTCTTTAACATTACTAAAAGACAGTCACATTTTTTATGCATTTCCCCATGAATTTTGGAGTAGACCATTATCAAAGTATGCATAGATCAGGAGTGCCTTTTTACTTCAATGTTTTGTTTAGAAATGTAATTGGAGAGATGGAATCCCATAAGATTGCACACTAGCCTGGAAATCATTTGTCATGAGAAATGGAGTGAGAATGGCAGATAACTGTAAGGTCCGTAAACACAAGAGAACTGTTGTAGTCCTGAAATTCCAGAGCTAAAGTTTCTTCAAATAATTTGTTTCTGTTTCTTCTTTTGGTGCAGTGAGGTATTTTAATAAATATTCCACTTAGGACATACCATTTAAAAATTTTAATCTTTGTAGATTTATAGTATTGCAATTCCACTGTCAAAATGACAGATACTGATACGTATTTTAAGGTAATCTTATATGATTATTTTCAGTGCACTGTATCAATCAATGCCCTGACAGGCCATAAAATGTTACAGCTCATAAAGAACCAGTAAATACTCAACTTTCAAGGTACAGCAGAAGAACTATAAATTAAAACTATAAAATAATTAGTCCACTATCTCCAGACAATTTTGTTTGAGACCTTCTCTGTCAAAGACCACTATTTGAAAAGGACCTGGTGCTTACTAAGTCTGAGTTTCACACACTGTGCATGAATATTTTCTTTTTTACTTTCTGTTCTAAATATCTCCCCTCTTCTCCCTTCCTCAAGGTGAGTTCCTTTCCTCCCCTGGCTTCTAAATTCACATGTCTCCCAGACGTCTTTGTCACTGCACCGATCCTATGCCCCAGTGTCCGTTGGCCGTGGCTTGGGTGGGATCTCCCCTTACAATAGCAGACCCAAGACAATGGTTTGAGTGCGAGCAGTTAATTGGGAGGGTGCCCCAGAAAGCTCCAGTTGGGGAGTGAGGAAGTGATACAATAATCAAGGGTTTGTCATGAAGCAGAATACCATTGTGTGCAACTGGGGTTCAGTCCTGATGGGGATCCTGGGGGACAGTATAGAAAATGCCTTAGATTTATTCCCCCCAGAGAGATGAGGGGGCTGGGGTCCATATCTGCCAGCTCCCTCTGTCACTGCCCGAGGGGAGCTGCCTCAGAGAGTAGCTCCCTTCCCCGGGTCTGGGGAGGAAGCGCTCAGGTGTAGTCTCAGCGCCTGCAGCGGGGGTGGGCAGTGCAGTGCCTGGAACTGCCCTTTCCACAGAAATGTCCCTCAGATCCGTCCTGCTCCGTGTACCCAAATGCATGTTCCCACACAGCCTGGGGAACGTGCTACCACGTACAACTCCATCCAGGCAGAAACCGCTCACCACCCCCTGCCAGCGCTCGCTTCCTCCCAGGGACCAAATCTCATCAATTTTACCCCCTCGATAGATCCTGTCCTGTTCACCTTCTTTCTCTCCACCTAGTGTGACATTACTTTAGTCCCTCATTATTTTCCCCACACTCTCCTGCATTAGCCTCCTGACTGGGTTGCTGCTGGTCATGCCTGTCTACCTGCCTTTCTCCCTCGAGAGGTGAGAGTTGCAAAATGTAGGTCTGACCCTGTCCCTTCTCTGCTTAAATCATGAATGACCGCAGGGCAAAGTTTAAACTCTCTGGTCCTGCACGCGAGGCCTTTCACGGTATCGCCATTCTCATCCCATGTGGCATCCCCACCTCACTGTGCACCTGGACTCCCCGGACCTCTGCGGGCCCCACCCAGTCCAGCTCGTCCAGGAGGAGTCCCCCTCTGCTGGTGCCTTATCTTGGCTCCTATTTGGCTGTGGCTGTCTTTGCTCGTATCACTTAACACTCCGGTGTTATTTACTCCTCACTTGTCCATCTCTTCAGCTCACTCTCAGTGCCCTGAAGGCAGAAGCTCTTTATTAGTCTCAGTCTCTAGCATCTAGCACAGTACCTGCTCGTAGTAGGTGCTCAATAAATAGTTGTTGAATTAATTAATTTGCACAGATCCATATGCCCCAATGCCCACGGGGCATGGCTTGGATGGGATTTCCCCTTATGACAGCAGACCCGAGACGATGTTTGAGTGCGAGTAGTTAGTCCGTGCTCTTCTTTAATCCTTAAAGCAGTCCTATAAGATCTCATTATTATCTTTACAGATGAAAATGTCGAGGTCAGGTAGGCTAAACACCTTGCTCAAGATCACAGAGCTAATAAATAATCAAGCCAGGATTTGAACTGAAATCTGTCTGTAAAATCCATAGTCTGTCCATTAAATCACATCAATTTTTACCATTGTAAAGCACTAATCATTTCCTCTATTTCAATTTTTATGAATTTAAAGGAAATAACCTGAATTTTAAAAAATTTCTAGACGTGAAAGTGTTTACAGGTAGCTTCTTCTAGAAAGGAACTGATCAGCCACCAGGAATGTGACACCCACAAGGGTTTACATAGAGCTTGCTGAGAGTAGCCTGTGACTTTGCAGTGGAACTTTTATGTGTGGGGCCAGGTTAGACCATGGAAATGAGTATCTATGGTTGAAGTGTGATGCCTCTGAGTTTGTGCAATTTAAATAAGCATCAGTCAGTTTGACAGTCAAGAGGATATATGTGAGGGCCTGGGGGCTGGGCAGGGTGAGGAGATTGGGAAATATAAGCGGTAAATTTTCATACATCACTGATTGTGGAAGTAAAACGATTATTCATCAATTACAAGGCAGTTACGTGGACATGTTTCTGGGCTTTTACTGCACTATTTATGTATCCCAGTCTCCTGCAAGCTCCTTACGCTCCACAGCCCACCCTTGCCAGTCAGTGTCAGTCTCAGTGTATGCCGGAAACACAGTGGTCATTGAATTGAGAAATAAACAACAAAAAAGAAAGGATGGATTGGAAGAATGTTTTTAGAATAAAGCCTGCACCTTGGAAATTATAAGGAAATAGTTTGCCAAAAGAAAATTAGGTCAGCCTCAGAGGAGTATTTTTGTGTTGTGGAACTTAGGATACAAATTTATTTATTTACTAAAGGTATTAAATTATCTATAAATCCAAAATTGCAAAAGTGTGTAAGTGCTAAGTCAGTTGGATCCCTGATATAAGGACTTGGAAAATATAAGACTTGGAAAATTCAAACATTGTGTGAAATGTAGGGGAGGAAATTAATGAGAAAATTAACAAGACACTATAGTACATGGAATGTAATAAGCAATCAATAAATGTTTATCATTAATTATCATTAATATTATTATAAGAAAATACAATTGCTGAATGAGATCTTATTCTTTTGTGATGCTGGTGTTAGTTAATGTCCACCTATTAACAATTATACCACACACATGCACACACACACACACACACACACACTGACTCTTCCTATGAGACGGAAATTAAATTCATCATTTATCAAGTGCTCACAATTCTACCCTCAAAGAACATAGCGAATATGAAAGAAAAATGGAAATATCAGATACCATTTTTATACAAATGGGCCTTTTTACACCTGCTTTAAAGGTGTTTGTTTGGGTTAAACCTTTAGGTTGCATTTTTGTATTAGTCTGATATCACCATAATGCAATGGAATCCCTTTTCCATTAAATCTGTCTTTAAAAATTATTAAATTGGAGACAGAAAGTACTAATATTCATGGGATTTCTCAAGTAAACATTGACATTTAGTCCTGGTAGGCTGGGCCTGTGACCCAAATGGTTAATTCTAAATTCCCAGAATGAATGATATCCTTCCAGTCGAACCAAAAAAAGATAATTAATAGAAAAGAAAGCAAGCATTAAAAATATACCTACCAGCTTTGAAACATGCACTCAATAGCTCACTCAAATATGTTGCTGGGGATCATGTTCTGTGGAAAAAAGAAAGCAATATTACATGCCCCTAAACTTGTAAAGCCACAAGGAATTATATCATTCAAGAATCAACATTGTCATATGGAAATGCTGCTTGATTGTATCTGCTCATTCTACTTCGGCCTTCCAGGTCATCTGACAGTATGGGAGGAGTGGTGGGTGAGACCGTCTCACTGGTTGATTTTGTATATGGTGCAGGGAGGGCCAAGTGAACAGACCTCTGGAGGTCACTGATCTGAAAGAGACAACTGCACATTGGGCTTGAAATGACACCCCTAGTACTTTAGCCTTGCCCCAGGACCAGTGCCGGAAAATCCTGCCCTGTCTTTTTTTTTTTTTAAATGGCTGAGGGTTTTAAAAATTAGATGTAGTATTCTTTTTTTTCTTTTTTGTATACACTTCTATGAGTTTTCACATATGCATAGATTCAGGTAACCACCACCAGAATGAGAATACAGAACAGTCTCATCTCTCCCCAAAGTTCCCTCATGCTGCCTCTTTGTACGTTTCCATAACACCTAACCCCTGGTAACCGCTGATCAGTTCTGCATCCCTCTGCCTTCTCTGGAATGTTATAGACACGGAATAGTCCATATGTAACCTTATGAGTCTGGCTTCTTTCATTTAGTATAAAGCTTTGAGAGCCATTTGTACTGTTATGTGTATCAGTAGTTTGTGTGGATATACCTCTTTTTTTTATTTTTATTTTTTATTAATTTAATTTTGTTACAGATGTTTCTCCTTTTGTCCCCATTGACACCCTCCTCCCCATCCCCCCCATCCCGTCCCCAGCTTTGTTGTCCATGTCCATCAGTTATGTGTACATGCATATAAGTTCTGTGGTTTATCTCTTCACTCCCCCCCACCCCCTCTTCTGAGGGTTGTCAGTCTGTACCCCACTTCCATGTCTCTGGGTCTACCCTGTTCCTCAGACTGTTATGTTCATTATATTCCACAAATAAGTGAGATCATGTGATATTTGTCTTTCTCTGCTTGGCTTGTTTCACTTAGGATAATACTCTCTAGGTCCCTCCATGTCATCTCAAAGGATAGGAGATCTTTCTTTCTTACAGCTGCATAGTACTCCATTGTGTATATGTACCACAGCTTTTTTATCCATTCGTCTACTGATGGACACTTGGACTGTTTCCAGATCTTAGCTATTGTAAATAGTGCTGCTATGAACATGGGGGTACATATATTCTTTCTGTTTGGTGTTTCGGGCTTCTTAGGGTATATTCCTAGGAATGGGATCACTGGGTCAAATGGAAATTCAATTTTTAATTTTCTGAGGTAACACCATAGTGTTTTCCATAGTGGCTGCACCAGTCTGCATTCCCACCAGCAGCGTCCTAGAGTCCCCTTTTCTCCACACCCTCGCCAACACTTGTTGTTTGATGATTTGTTGATGGCGGCCATTCTGACAGGTGTTTGTTTATAATCCTCCCACTGAAGGGCATTTGGGTTGTTTTCAGTTTTTCACTACTGTGTATAATGCTTCCATAAACATTCATGTATGGGTGACTTTTGTTAATGGAAGTTTTTATTAACTGAATGCTGAGCCAAATGCTATATGTTCAGGTTTATAAGAATCTGCTAAACCATTTTCCAGAGTAGCTATATCATTTTGCATTCCTCTAGCACTGTGTGGGAGATCCAGTTCCTCCATATCCTTCTCAACACTTGGTATGGTCAGTTTTTTATTTTATTTTAATAGCTTCTCTGTCTTCTAATAATCAGGTTTCTATTCTCTGTGCCATTGGGGACCACCAGTGGCAGCCCGAATTACCTGTCAAGAATCTTGTGACATACTCTCTAATTAAAAGTATCGGCCTCATTTCAATCCAAAAATGTACGGTGGCACGAGATACTTCTGAATACTGTCATGCATTGTAAAATCATTACCTTCTGCGTCCTGTGGCAACTGGAATGCTTTCTCATTGTGAGTAATTAAACATGGCCTGTCATTAAACACTAGCTCAAGTGTTTAAATTGGAAAATGTGAAAGAACACCCATAAAACTTTACATATCCTTCGGTCTTCTCTTCATTACCATTTGTGATGAAGCCCATTGCTTTCTCTCCAGCAGCCTGCTTTCAGCAAATATCCGTTGAGCTCCCTCTTTGTGCCAGGAACTTTTTCAAGTGTTAGGGATACAGCAGTAAACAAATAGACCCAAATGCTTGCCCTCACAATGCTAAAATTTTTAGAATGGGTCAGGCAACACAAAATAAATAATTTAAATAGGTAATTTTAAAATGCAAAGTGCACCCAAAAATCAAAGCGCGCCAAGAGTTTGGAATCTTAAATAGAGAAGGCAGGAAGAGCTTCGGTGAGAAGGAGTGTTTCAGTAGAAACCTGAGTGAGGGTGGATTGCAGAAACCTCCGTGATCGTGTTCAGGCAGAGGAAACAGGAAACAGGCACAGGCTTTGAGGCAGGAGCATACAAGGCATGTTCAAAGAGCATCGAGAAGATGGTACAAGATGAGATGAGAGGATATTGTGTAGGACCTTGTAAATCACTAAATGATTTTGGCTTTCACTCGAGTTGGGAAACCATTGAAAGGTTTGAGAAGAGAAGTGATGTGATTGGACTCTCCCATGTGCAATGGCGACTTGGGCCGAGAATGGAAGCAGGACGGCCAGCTTAGAGGCCGTTGCAGCAATCCAGGCAAGGGATGTGCTGGGTTTACCAGGTGGCGCAACGGCAACATGAATCTAGCCAAGCTGAAGGAATGTCTTTTATTTAATTTTATGTATTTATTTATTTTTTTAATCCTCACCTGAGGACATTTTCTCATTAATTTTTTTTTAGATAGAGTAGGAGGGAGGGAGAGAAAGAGATAGAAACATTGATATAAGAGAGATACATCGATTGGCTCCCTCCTGCATGACCTCGACCAGGTCCAGGGATCAAACCCACAACTAAGGTACATGCCCTTGACTGGGAATCAAACCCGTGACTCTTTAGTCTGCAGGCTGATGCTCTAACCACGGAGCCAAACTGGCCAGGGCTGAAGGAATGTCTTTGATCTGGACATCCTGATACTATATTGAATGCTATTGCTATTTTTAAGGTAAAGACTCATTTAGGGCAAAGATTTGTTTTTAACATACATTTGAATGTCATCAAATATTTGGAAGGCTGAGCCTGAAGTATCTACATAGTACGTATTATAATTCCAAGCAAAAGAAGCTACCTTAATCACAGAACTTTCAATCCGTGTACTCTGGAAAATGCTGCATTTATAGGCTACAGTTGAAGTGTAGGGGCTCAGTAAGACACACTTTTATCCCTGGTACTGAAGACACGTCTAACATTTTGTAGCATATTGTGGAAGTATTGGTAGTTTCCATGGCCATTCACAGGCAGCCGATGAAACCATCAGACGAAGCTCACTGGGGGTTCTCATCTCTCCTGTGCGTTCCTAGTTCAGTGAAAAATGATGGTATTATGAGCCCCTTTTAGAAACTACAAAAGCTTCTGACATATTCAAAATGATGAAAACTGTCTTTGCCAAGCAAAATGTGATCAAAAGAAAAGTCTTGGTGTCCTTTACTCAGATGGCAACACTGGGGTGCTAGATTACGCATCATTTTTTTTTGGATACGTTGGTAAAGAAAGAAACTCCCTGTTTTCCACATCAGCGAGCCCTGGTGTTAGTCTCTGTCCACAGGCTGGAAAGAAATCTTATCTAAGGTCACAAGCATGACCTCCTTCTTCAGAGCCACTTTTTCAAGAAGTGTCATCACGAAGTGGAAGCAGAATATGAAGTTTTTCTCCATACAAAGAGGTTCTCCGGCTTTTTACTAAACATCTTCAAACATGAAACTGCTTTTCAAGAAGCTGTTTCGTTTATTTGAGATAAGAGCAAAGTCCCCTGAGGTAACAGTTTGATAGAGAGCCATACATTCATATGTGAACTTATATAATGGATGTTTCAAGCCCATGGCATTTAAACTGGGGTCCACAAAGATTTTTCAAGGAGGATAAGGGCATGGATTTTAACAGAAAAAAATTCTCAGAATTTCAACTTTCTGTTAAATTTTTCTCTAGAACTGATCTGCCTGAGAACAAACTTTAGATTATATTTTCTTTTTCACTTTTTCTTTTATAGCTGCCCTTCTACTTAAAAAAAAGAAAAGAAAAGAAAAGAAAACATTTTTCATTCACCCCAAATTTAATATGCTGCATTGTCCACGGTATAAAACCCTCCAAGACATAAAATATTCACACTGATTTTGAGAAGGGGATTGATTCTAATGAGTAGGTAATAAATCACTTTGCAAGTCAGGTAGTTTCCAATTCCTTAATTTTTTTTATTAATCTTTGTTGTTGAGAGTATTAGAGATGACCCACCTTCCCCCCCCATTGTCCTCCTCCACCCGGATCCTGTCCCACCCCAGGCCTTCACCGCACTCTTGTCTGTGACCATGGGCAATGCATATAGGCATATAAATTCTTTGGTTAATCTCTTCCCACCCTTCTCCCCCTTTCCCTCTGAGACTCATCAGTCTGTTCCATGCTTCTGGATCTATTTCATTTGTCAGTTTATTTTGTTCATTAGATTCCACATATAAGTAATATCATGTGATATTTGTCTTTCTCTGACTGGTTTATTTCACTTAGCATAATAATCTCTAGGTCCCTCCATGCTGTCTCAAATGGAATACCATGCAGCTGTAAAAAAGAGGGATCTCTTATCTAATTTCTTGATTTTGATGAAATTGAAGAGGGACCTAATCCAATTGTCAACTGATAAATTATTAAATATAATGTTTGATGACAGAAATTGTGATTTTAAGAATATAATGTAGAAGGAATTTAGAGACTTGAGCACCATTGCTAGAATTGAATTCTTATCCATTCTTACCTATTTATATGAATAAGATTTCTCAGGCTTACACATATAAAATTAGGTAGGAATAGAACTGATGCAAAACACTCTCATTCCACTAAGGTAATACTCATTCAAAGATATATAAACTGATAGAAAATAGATTGATTCATCTTATTAAATGATGCAATTCAAATAAAAATAAGTTTACCTTTATTAATTACCAATCAAAATTTATAGTATATTTATGTTGTTTTAATAAATTATGCATTGTTAATAATTGAAACTAGAAAATAAAAATTAAAAACCTAGAATAAATTTTAATACTTAAAGCCTTTCCATAGGAAATAAATTTAAAAAATACATTCACACCCAGCCAGTGTGGCTCAGTGGTTGAGCATCGACCCATGCACCAAGATGCCAGTTTGATTCCTGGTCAGGGCACACGCCCAGGTTGTGGGCCCGATCCCCAGTGGGGGGCATGCAGGAGGCGGCCAATCAATGTTCTCTCTCATCAATGTTTCTATCTCTCTCTCCTTCTCCCTTCTTCTCTCTCTAAAATATCAATAAAGAAAAAAATGTTATTCACATTTTATGCAGAGAAATAAGATTGAGTAATCAATAAAAATATTTTCAAGCATAAAATGTACATAAAATTCAAAGTCCTCTTCTGTGCACTAATATTTACACCTTTTACTGTAGAACTTTTAGCATTTTACCATCATTATTTTCACCTCTCTTTCTGAAAATTCCAACCTCTGGGCTACCTCTGAATGTGTTTTTGTTGATTGTTCCTCCTCTTGACCACGAGTCACTTTTTCTTGCTTTGTTGTATACGTTATAATTTTGTTAGGAGGAACATTTTGAATAAGATATTAATAGAGACAGAATAAAATATTTGTCTCTCAAAAGGGGAATTCCCTTCTGTAAGGCTGCAAGAGTGGGAACTCAGTCAATATGAACTCTGAGCAGATTTGGGTCTTTTTTGCACCTATAGTTTAATTTGGTTCACCACCACTGGCTTCAGATATTTAGGTCATTACCCCAACTTTCCTGCCAACAGGGCCTGGTATCAAAGTATGCAGATTCCAGAAGCCTTCCTGTACTTTGGAGTTCAACTTCCAAATTTTGGAACTCTGAGTGATCATACTTACAGCCCAGGTGGCATGGTTTTGAGTCACTAGAGAGTGTTCTTCACTGTGTAGTCCTGACCCTGCTTTCTGCACCTGGGAAGATGTTCAGTCCGACTGTCCTTCCCAGCTTTTGGAGTGCTGTCTGAAGACCGGGACTGCCCTGAATGAGTTTCCCTTAGCTCTTCTGCCCAGCTAGGAACCTTTGGTAGTTGGAAGGTTGGCATGCTTCTGATTTATTTTTCTGGGCTCTCTACCTGTGTCCCCCATCGCTCTCCACCTTTCGAAAGACGTTTAGCTGGTTTCTTTTTGATGCTCTCAATGGGGGAAGCCATAAGTGTTTTCTTTCCTATGGAGGCCATGTATCTCTCTAGAATTTACTTTATTTAGGCATCTGTATACCTGCCTGGCTTTCTCTGTAGCTCATTTCATTATTTATTTACTTAAAAATTTTTGTTTGTCAGGGTCGAGACAGTGGTCTGCTGTGACTTTCTATATCCAAACCACAAATTCTGTTTAAATGTATATCAAAACTGATTATTGTTGAAATCAAATCATTCATTGCTTAATTCCATTAATTCCAATTAAAAGTGATATTTCAACTTGATTTTTAAAGATTAGTACATACAATATGCCAAGAATCATATTCTTCATAACTAGTTAAACTTATGATGAAAAATTTTAGGTGTCAGCATTAAAAATATAAGGGAATATCTAGTTTAAAACATTTGGGGGAAGTACATGACTGATACCAGCCATAATAATAAAGGTAGTCTTTTTATTATGTCTTGGTCGTGGGAGTTAGGTGGACTGGCCCAGCTTTGCTTCAAGCTGCTTGTCTTCTGAGCTTGACTTCAATCACCTTTCTGCAGGCTGGAGCGGAATGGGGTCAGAGCCTGTCAACTTCTCTCCAGCTGGAAGTCGGAGACATCGAGACAATCTAGAACTCTCTAGGAAAATACATTTTTTAAAAGCTGCCGCTTATTTATTTTATAACATTCCTCTCAAATATATAATTTTTCAATATCCCCGATGTAGATAAAGCTAAGTTTCAATTTCCAACCCAAATGTAATACATTTTAGAATTCAGAATTATTCCTGGAAAAAAAGGATTGTTACAGCAAATTTTGCTTTACCAAGTCAGCAATTTAAAATAATCTATTCCAAAATAAACACTATTCAACATATATAGTGTAGGAAATAGTTTTACTTTTTTAGTATATCACTTATAATACATTATCTATTCAATTTTCCTTTTTTTAAACCAAAGTTTTCATTCTATAACATTTGCTTTGGCATTGCATCCAACCAGCTTTAAAAGTTTATAAATTGCTTTTTGTTACTCAAATTAAAAAAAAAAAGGACAATCACTTTGGGATAGGTTGCTTACTTAGCCATTTGATAGCTAAGAGCAATTTAGTGGATTTATTTGGATATAAAAATTGGCTACACTGTTTCTTTTTTCAGAATGCTTCTTATGTTGTCAAATGACAAGATAGTCCGCAGCGCAAATGGTTATTTTTTTCAGTCTCTATCAATTCAAGACATAATTACTTGGACAAAAAAGAAAATTAAGTTTGTCTGTGTTTAATAACAGTTCCTGACAATGTAAGGTAACTATGTAGTCATAATTATCAGAGAACTAAAAACTAATTTAAATGAAAGTTTTAAATTTTCAAACATTTCAGAGGTAATCCGACAAACAATTAAAATGCTGACTATAAATCAGTCTTATATTTTCACTAAAGAAAGTTTCCTAAAAGCTGAACCACCCTAATTTTCCTGATTACTTTGTGTATCTGGTCAAGCAATATAAAAACAGCCCAACACACCATAGTTTTTACTAAGTTGCCCCTCCGCCACAATTAAAAATATTTTATATATAAAGTTTGGAATACAGTCAAACAATTATTCACAGCTTTCACTTCACAACGGATACAAACAACTAGCATTCAGGGAGCAGTTGTTCTGTGGCCAGCCCTGTGTCAGGCCCTTTGCAAGAGCGATCTCATTGGATGCTTATAACATTCTGTGAAATAGGCATTATTATTCTCTCCATTCTGGAAATGAGGAGGCCACGCTTAGTGAAGTCAAACAACTTGTCCACGACGTAACTAGTAAGTGGCATAGCAAGGATTTGAACCCAGATCTGTCTAACTCCAAGGTACTTAACCATACTACTACCCCACTATATTTTATATGCTGAGTAGTCATATTCTAAAACACTAAATATCAAATATTGCTCTTAACACACATGCATTTTATTTTAGTTAGCTATTTCTGCAATAATGCCATGTAACAAAACACTCCAAAAACAGTGCTTCCAATAATTAGTACCTATTTTTCCTGGTCACAGGAGTGTGAGGCAGGCAGGAAGACCCTTTTTTGAGCTGCTGGTCAGCAGAGCTTGGCTTCAGCCTTAGAATTGGGTCTTTGTGTGTTCCATGTGTCATCACGTTCTCACACCAGCAGTGCTCTCAGGTATTGTGTCTTATGGCAAATCACAGGAGTGTAAGAGTACAATTTAAACCATGCAAACATGTTTTACACTTCTTCTTGCGTCTCATCTGCTCTTAGTCCATTGGCCAAAGGAGATCACAGGGCCAAGTTCAAAGTCAGTGGGGCAGGAAACATATACTCTACTCCATGGGAGTATATATTTCTTCCCCAAGGGAGAGAATATTTCTAACATAAATTCAATCACATATTGCTTGTGCGATGCTATGGATAGAATGCTCTCTTTTATTATAATAAACACTGTGCGTACTAAATTTATGCAGCGAAGGAGTGTATATATGCAGATCCTACTTAGAAAAAAAAACCAGAAGCATATTATAAGCAATCAAGTAGTGTTTCTGTTTTTATGAATAACATTTCAAAGTTTAACTAATTTTTAAATTTGTTAAATAAAAGACCTGCTGCTATTTGGAAAAATAACTCTAATAAGGCTTACATTATTTTAAAACAAGATGGGTTTAAAAAATATATATATGTGTATATATATATGTGTGTGTGTGTGTGTGTGTGTGTGTGTGTGTGTGTGTGTGCACACACACACACACAAGTTAAATTGCATCTTGGTTTCTAATGCCATTCCCCAGTAAAGGGGAAAAGTATGGGGGGGGGTAACTTTACAAGGGAGAACGCTGACAGACGGTACTTCAGCCAGGTGTTCAAGGTGAACATCAACAGTATGTCATGATATTGCGTACTCTTGCTATGACGTGGTTTCTGTCTGTCGTCTTCCTCCCCAAACGCACTACCCAAGATCAACATCAGAAAAATCCCACTTGAGGGACTTACGACAAAATACCTGACCAATAGTTTTTAAAACTGTCAAGGTCACCAAAAGTGAGGAGCATCTGAGAAACTGTCACAACCAAGAGGAGCCTAAAGAAACATGACAACTAAATGTAAAGTCATATTCTGGTAAAAAGGAAGAAAATCCTAATAAAATATGGACTTTAGCTAATAATGATGTATCCATAGTGGTTTATGAATTGTGACAAATAAACCATAGCAATGTAAGATGTTAATAGCAGGGGAAATGGTGTGGGATATATGGGAAGTCTGTACTATCTTCACAACTTTTATGTAAATATAAAACTATTCTAAAATCATAAAAGTTTCCTTAAGAAAAATAGTAAATTGCAGTTACATAAAATAAAGAAAAATAATAAAGACAAATTAAAAGAAAGAAAACTGTTGCCCAGACAGTGTGGCTCAGTGGACTGAGCATCGTCCCATGCACCAGCAGGTCACTGGTTTGATTTTGGGTCAGGGCACATGCCCGGGTTGTGGGCTCAGTCCTCACTAGGGGACGTGCAGGAGGCAGCCAATCGATGTTTCTCTCTCACATCGATGTTTCTATCTCTCTCTCCCTCTCCTTTCCTCTCTGAAACCAATAAAGATACATTAAAAAAAGAAAGAAAGAAAGAAAGAAAGAAAGAAAGAAAACCACAGTGATATAAATAATGAGTCTTGCAACATTCCAGCATCGCTGAGAGGAAGCCAAGAACATTTGAGAGCTTTTCCAAAACTATCAATGGTATAGAATGATTGAAAAACTCCATTCATTGCATCAGAAAATGAGGAGTAAATACCCTTTTGATGTTTCTCTCAAATCAATAAAACACTCGTTAAAAGCTCGGTTGGATTTTGGTCACGCTGACCTGGCTGCCAGTGGCCGTCCTCTCTGTCCTACGCATCACTGTTTCTCTTGAGAGCAACCATGACATTCCTTTTCTGGTTCATATGTTCTAGAAAAAAATGAAAGCATATTGTCAGTCATGTAATTGATATACAGTGCTTCTTGACATGTCTATTTTTAATTAAAACACATTTTAATTAAAAAAGGAGAGAACAATTTTAAGAAGAGAAGCTTTCTGCCAGATGGTGATTCCTAATTTACCTCGAATGTGTTGGGAGGCACATGATTCATTTTTGATTAGTTTGGGTTTGTGCATTGTGGAGAATAGTAATGTTATTATGAAAAATAACCACCCACAGCATCCCTTCTAAGTAAGGTAAGTAGGTGTGGGTGGGTATGGCCATTGCCATTCGTGGATGTGTCTTATAGTTAGTTATTCACCCAGAAATTTAAAAAAAAATTTTTTCTTTATTGATTTTAGAAAGAGAGGAAGGAAGAGAGAGAGAGAGATAGAAACATTGATGAGAGAGACTATCAATTGGCCGCCTCCTGCATGCCCCCCACTGGGGATCTGGCCCACAACCTGGGCACGTTCCCTGATCAGGAATCGAACTGGCGACCTCTTGGTGCATGGATCGACGCTCAGCCACTGAGCCACACCGGCCGGGCTCACCCAGAAATTTAATGGCACTCATAAGTTTTTGTGTGAAGCTTGAATGCATGCACTCGTGCTTTTGTTAATATAACACCTACAATATCAGATTCAGATTTGCAAATGCAGGATCACATTTCAGTGCCAGGCCTCAGAGCCAAGAAGTACTGCTGGACTGGACGGGGTCTACTCACACTGGTGGCCAGGGCTTCCAGTGAAGCAGGACGGGAGGAATAGTATTGTTCCTCCCTTGCTTTTTCCCATAGCTTCACACCTTCCTGGCTTCGTGACCGAATCTGATTTCTCACAAGCTCTGTCCTCCACAAATACATCGATCTCACACATTCCACATCTACAGACTGCAGTGAGTATATGTAGTACTATACAATCATACTGCATATAGTGTACTGTACACTAGACCACAGTGAGCACAGCTCTGCATGTACAGACCATAGTGAGATCAAACAAGGTGGACCAGAGGACAGTCGTTGTTCTGAAGAATTGCTTCCTGGTTAGAGGGAGCAGAGTGAAACTAACACTGCAGCATTCTAACTCGCAATTACAGCATGTAGTTAAGCCAGACCTAAGTGATCAAAGTTGAACTATCACAGAAGACACCAGAAGCAATATTCTCTGGATGTGTGACTTGGGCAAGCCAATTAACTTCTGTGAGTCTGTTTACCCACCTGTGAAAACAAATAACAAAACCTGCCTGCTATAGTAATTGTAAGCAATGAATGGGATAGTGACTATTAAAGCATTTTGTAGTGGTCAAATAGTGTAATATACTTTATTAATACTGAATTCAGCAACATTGTTTTTCTTGGATTTGAATATTCTATTGTCTGCAAAAAAAAGTCCAGTGGCATTTCTTTTGTTTTTGTTGTTTTGTTTGTTTGTGTTTTCTTTTAAAAATATTCTCTCTGAACCTAAGAAGGAATGAAGCAAAAGAAAACAAGTGTTCCAGGTATCTTGGACCTTAAATGAATCAAAATAGTTATTTTTAATCAAGCTTTGGATTTATAATTTAAATCATTCATGAGAATCTCACAGTTTCCTTTTTCTTGCCCAGATTTAATCCCTGAGTCATGATTGGTATTAAAATAGCTCTAAAAATGAGAATAACGAAGGCATTGTCAAAAACAACCATGCCTTTCAAAACAAGATGCCATTTTATTCAAAATCCTGGTATGAAATGTATCCCAGTCTGAAAGAAGGAATTGTTCGGTGGACTCGGTGAGAAGACTGTGCTTTCTAGTGTCCTTAAAAGAATGTTTTCAGTATTTAAACACCGAGTTTCTAACCACAATTTTAAGAAGTGACAAGGATAGGATATTGTATTGATTCTTACAAGCTACTAAAATGTAGTGAGAGAAAATTGATCGACAGGTTATAGAAACTTAAATTGCAGACTTGATGATCTTAAAAAATAATAAAATCTAATCCTCTTATGATGCAAACTCACTTGTGATGCATGCCTCAGATTTTCCACTCAGTTCTGGGTGCAGCAAAGGTACCACATACCCTACATCACAGAATTTATCTGTGATGAAAGTTAGCGTGAGAAAGGGGAGTAAGAACCTCAAGTATCCTTGAGTGTACCTCATAGAAGTCAGATATTTGACAGGTGTCACATATATCTTGAAGTTAGTTAACATCAATCTTGCCAAAACACAGTGTTACTTCTAAATATTAAAGTGTATTTACACAAAGGCTATAAAGACATGGCTCATTACTTTTACCAAAATGCAGTTGATATGACACTGCTGTAATTTATCTATCTAACTCCTACTTTTTATATTAGTTTACTTTGCATTGGCATGATTTCTAAAGTGTTCAAATCTTTTAAATTTGCATTTCAAAGTAGCTATAAAATATGTATTCCATTGCAAAACATTAGCATAAAGCAATTCAGTATTATATATTCTGTCGGAAATGCCAGGAAGAATTCCACAACTATTGCATTTCCATCTGGCAGCATCTTCCTACACTGATATTTGCATAAATATTTCAGCAATAAAGTAAAGTTATGAAACATAAACTCTTTAGGTTATATTCCAAATTGATAACCTCTTCAAAATTTAATAAGCAAAGGAACTATGCAATTGCAAGGAAATTACTATAGTGCTTTCCACCTATTTTGAACTGTCCTGGGGAAATAGTTCCTTCCTCAATACATATTTCACTCATATCTTACCTGTACTGTCCATAAGGAATAAGCGTTCAGTGGTTGAAAATATGAATTCCTACCCACATAGGTATGAATGTTTAAGTAGTCTAGCCTCCTTTTCCAGAACGTTGCTCAGCCTGAATGAAAGACGTACGTGCTGAGTTAATGACAGGTGACTGTTGTGGAATTGGGATATTATGGAGCGAGAAGCTTCCTTTTTATTTAAATGAATGTCATCCTTTTTAGTGCAAAGATAACATTCATTCTCAGAGCTCCATTTTCCAAGATTGGCAATGACTGCGTGCTAACCAAATTTCCGGAAGCTCATTAATTTTTCACCAGTGATAGCAGATAACACCTATGTTTTCACCCATGATATTCAGGGAGTGTTCCTATGTTCAAGTGTTACTGAGGATAGAGGTAGGAGAGGTGCTTTATATGCTACTTTATTTAATAATCGAACTCAGCATCTATTAGGGTCCATTAGGAGGTGGCTAAGAGGCCCTCAGTGGAATCAGACAGAACTGGATAGCAATTTGGCTCTGCCTCTTCCTGATTCTGTGACCTTGGGCAAATTTCTTAAAATCCTTAGAATTCTTTTGCTCCTCTTGAAACCAGTGGTCATGGTAATGTTGACCAGTGGGATATTCCGTGAAGTAAGGGAGATAGTGTATGTCAAGTGCTCACTCCAGGGCCTGGCGTGGGAAAGGCTGAGAACACGTGAGGTTATTACTATTAAAACTTTTCTTGTTTTTATTGTCATTGTTGTTATTACCCATCTGCCCAAGCTTTATTAATGACTTCTATCTCGTAGAGTTATTCTATGTGATTTAATAGAGAAAGAAATCGCCTGGTAGTCAGGGCACCTGGGCTCTAGTCCCAGCTCTTTACCTACGGGTGTCTCTGGCTCAGTCAGTTCCCTCTCGGAACCTCATTGTCTTACATTTAAACAGTGTTCAGCTTGAAGATGACAGGCGAGATCCCTTCTGGTTCTGACTCTCTCATAGACTGATTATTCCAGAGCCTTGCAGTGGTGTTGCAGCCTGACTTATTCCGGGTTACCCAAACATTGCAGGAACCGTTCATCCTGGGCTCTGTGAGCCCTGCTGCTACCCATCGGAGTGAAGTGAGTCCATGGAATTGTGCTTAGCCCTTGTCAAAGTAAGAGGTTTTCAGGCTGTCAAATAAGTAAATGAATACGTAAATAAGAACGCTGGATAAGGCTGTCTCTACACGCAGCACTTGTTTTACTAAACTGTTTTGTTTTGTAACATAAATCAGCAAAACAATGGAACCTATACACACAGCATTAACCAGCCAGTTTGCTCATATACTTCTTTTTTTGTGTTTATGATTTTGACATTACAAAGGCATCATCAGAGAGAACTACGTAATTTCCTGGAGAATGCTTTTGACGGCCAGCTTTGTGTCTTGAAAAAGATGAATAACTTAAACTTCCTTTGCAGCATATACCTGGATATAATACTGGTCACTGTTTGTAAGGGGTCCACTGTAGTCTAAAGCTCTCATGTCCTCCAAAAAGGACTCTTGTGTGGGTTTGGTGGACTGGAGCTCTAAACATATACTTACTACTTGTTTGTTATTTTAGATCACCTGATCATAGAGTGAATCAGGACTGTAATGTTACATGCATATACATAAGACATTATTATCCTCTTCCTCCACTAATTATTTGAGTTTTCTGTGAAGTATTTTTGCCATTTTGTCAACCATGCAAATCTAAACACCACTATCAAAGTATATTACTGGCTGTCATTTAATGATCACCTGCTATGTGCCCATCACTATGCTATACATACCCTGTGACCCAGCAGTTCTACTCCTAGGTGTATACTTAACAGAAATGCATACATATATACAGTATATGATATATATGAGAATGTTTGGAGCAGCAATTTTTATAATAACCTCAGAATGTAAACGCCCCAAATGCCATCAATAGTAGCATGGATGAGCTGTAGTAGGGTCACACTGTAGGTAAAGCTTATAGATGTGCTTTATATGCTATGTTCCTTCATAATCTTCAAAACTCTGCATGTACTGTTATCCCACTTTGCAACAAAGTGGAAGTTCAGAAGGCTAACCGGACTTGTCTGAAAGTGTTCAGCTAGTAATTCTGCATCCACATACAACTCTGCTGGGTTCCGAAGTCCAGGCTCTCAGGTACGCCTCATGATGGCTTGAAGCACTTGTGCTGGGCCCCTAGATGCTTTACATACGTCATTGCATTTAATCTCGTCCCGTTCTAACGTCACAAAAACTGCAAAGTTAGGAAACTAAACTCAGAGAAACAAGAAAGTGAGAAAGTTAAGATTAAAACTCAGCTGCTTTTAAGTGGGGAACAGACACATCTCAGAGGGAAGGAGGATGGGGGGGCGGGATAAACCACAGAACTTAAATGCATATATTCACAACCAATGAACACAGACAACAGTGCGGTGAAGGTGGGGGTGGGGTGTCAATGGGGGGTAAATGAGGGGCATTTGTAATACTTGCAACAATAAAGAAAAAAAAACTCAGCTACTTTTGACCTCAAAACCCACATTTGTCTATCGTGACACAGTGGCTCAGACGGTATAAGCTGCATTCATTTTTCTTTAAATGAATTTATAAAGCTTTGAGTGAAAATTTCTTATGTGTAAAAATTAGAGATTGTATAGTATCAAGGGCTTAAATGTGTTGAAATTATTTATACTAAATTTAGCAAAATTGGGGCTATTAAACTTAGTAGTCTGTTTTGATATTTTTCTGGCTTTTAATTTTTAAAAATGGTGATGATAAAAAAGGAATTGGGGACAGTTAAGGTTTTCCTTACAATGAATTTGATATTTTTAATGTTTATTGACAAAGACTAATAGTAAGTGTGCCTGATGTTTTTATCTGAAGTTTGTTGGAAAAACATGATGAATATTTTCAAGGTTATTTTCATTTCTTAAAAAACAAAACCCATAAATTGTACTCTTAATATAGAGTAAGAGAAAGTACCTAATGTAACAATATAAAAATTTAAAAATATTATCTGTACAGTATTTCAAAATTAGGTCTTCAGGTAAGAAAAGCATCATGTCAGCTCTTTAGGGACCCGATAGGATTCTCAGAAAACCAGTGGGGGGACTGAAATATCAGTTTTGGCCTGAACAGTTCCTGAGACCTTCCTGCAGCTACAGCTCTGTGGAGCTGAGGATATACAGTGTGATGGCAGTGCCTTCCATGTGTGCGTGATTTCCCAGGCAATACTGTAGGTTCCCACTGGGTCGGCTGTGCAGGTGTGAATATGCTCATTTTACAGGTGAGGAATCCAGTGTTTGGAGAGGGGAAGGGACTTCACCCGAATTCTCCTAGCTGGTGCATGACAGAGCCAGCAATCAAATCCAGAGTTTGGAATCCAACTCCATTTTTTTCCTAACACACAAAAAACTTATTCTTGTAATAATCCAACACATAATTGCTAATGTTTTGTGTTTTCTGTGAGTTGGGGGAAAATGGTCAACGTTCTGTGTCCTTGATAGCATAATTACCACAGAGTAACTGTTGGGATTTAAATCATTTTTAATGCTACTGCCACAGGAATCAATGCATTTAGTGACATATCTGAGTGAGTAGGAGATGAAACGGAAAGGCAATTTCTTGCATCAATTGTGTTCTAATCTCTCCTGCTGGTTTGACCCTCGTTTATGGTATATTGAGTGCCCAGCAAGTTGGGTAGATAAATCATAGACCATAGGACCTGGAAGAGACCTTAGAGTTTGTCAAACCCCTTGCTACAAAAAAGGGGGAAACAGAAGCCTCAGCTATGAAGGGAAGAGCCACAGATTACACAGGTTCTCTAGGGCAGAGTGAGGCAAGGACTCGTCCACTGTCTCCAGTAGCATGGTGTACTACCATACGTTTGGGAGCTACTGAGATGAGAATGTTTTTAATTCACTAATATATTTATTTGTTTTTTATTCTCACTGTTGAAAAGACATAGAATGATAAAAAGGTATTTCCCAGAAGTTGGCCAAGCCTTGCCTCCCCTGAGTCTGAGTGGCTCCCTTGTCGCACAGGATCATAAGGGACTTTGGAGCTGCCATGGACATGACAGTGATCACACACCCCTGATCTGTGTGGGGGCATACCCCAGGAGCCATGCTTACAACTTCTCCTCTTGTTCCATTTCCCACCTGCTCGCAAGGCTCCATTTAGTTCCACAAATATACCAACTGCGTTCTGGTCTCATGTCCTTTACAGATGGGATTCCCTCTGCCAAGATGCTCTTTTGCCTTAAGTCTACACAGCGAGATTCTTCTCCCACTTTAAGTCTCAGGTGAGGTAAGGTGTAAGATTCCCAACCAAACCTGAATACCAGAAAAACAGCAAACATTTCTTTAGTAAAAATAGGTCCCAGATATTTCATGGGGCATACTTATCCTAAAAACTCACCCATTGCTTATCTGAATCTCAAATTTAACTGAGTACTTTGTATTTTTAAAATATTTTATTTTGACATAATAGATTTATATGCAATTGTAAGAAATGTACATGAGTTGTGAGAAATCATACAGAGAGTTCTGTATACCCTTCACCTAGTTTCCCCCATGGTGACATTGGATACGACTGTAGTACGATATCACAATTAGGAAATTGACAATAACATAATTTGTGACTTTATTCAGATTTCACCAATTTTATAAACACCGTGTGTGTGTGTGTGTGTGTGTGTGTGTGTGTGTGTGTGTGTGTGGTCTATGCAGTTTTACCATATGTAGATTTCAGCAACCACAGCAATCAATAGACATACCAGTTCTATGTGAGGCTCCTTCATGTAACCCTTTATAGGCATAGCTACCTCCCTCCTTCTTTCCCTCCCTAAGCCCTGGCAGCCACTAATCTGCTTCCTCTTTCTATAATTTTGTTCAGAGGGAGTATTTATAACAGTTATATTCTTACTTTAACATATATTGAAAAAATGAGCACGTCAAAACCATTTAGAGACATTGCTTAGGATGAAGGTAACCTGGTTATTTAAGTTTTGTAAAGGAGTCAGTTTAAAGAAACACAGTGAGTAATCAATAATTCCTGTGGTGCACAGCTATGGTAAAAATTATGGAGATAGTAGAGGATGTATCTGAGAAATTGCAAATTTGAACAGGGTAGAAGAAGTGGGTTTAAGGGGGAGGCACTTGTTCACCTCTTTTTAATTCTGAAAGTTACCCTTAAGTGTGGGCTGCGCATTCCAAGCCAATACTCCTAGTCCAGTTTTCAGGGCCCAACTACAAATTCAGCTAGTTATCCCCATACATTTTAGCAATCATGAGTGATTAAGTACAAGAACGTTTAAATACAACATCGCTGATTCTCTGCTAATAGAAATTACCATGTGACATGCAGAGTCTAAACTTTGAAAATTTTCATTAGACATAGTTTTGTTTTTCCACTTGTAATTTATAATTACTTAGTTCTCAGTGAATCAAAGGGAAAAATAAGGCAGAAATGAACAGACTCTAACTTGTTCAATAAGGGCTAAGGACAGCAGTTTGCGTAAGTCTACAAAACTTACTTATATCTTCATATGCATAATAAAAACGACGATGAAGAAGCAGGGCTAAACATGTATCACTGTTTAGGTCTAAAATAGTATTATTGCTTCCTTCATTCTTCCTATAGGTGTGATAACAAAAAATACATTTTTAAAAAAGAGAGTTTAAGTGTCGATATATTAACTTTTCTTCATCAAGGCAGCCTTAAGAGTCTCCGCCCAAAATGTACTTATGCATCTTCTATCTGGTAAACTACAACCATCATGGGGAATCTGAAGTACGTTTTTATTCAGAAGGAATACAACAATTCCTTCTAATCTTCTGTACACAAAGTAGGCATTCAATAAATATGTGTGGGCTACTTCATTGATTTAATTTAGGATAACTTCTACTACTTTAAAATGAATGTTAAAGTTACAAATTATTTCACTTCCTAGTGAATTGGATTTTATTTATTTTATTTTTTAATACTTAATTTATTAATTTTTTTATTACAGATGCCCTCCTTTTCCCCCCTTTGACACCCTCCTCCCCACCCCCAATTTCACCTTATATAAATTCTTTGGTTTATCTCTTCCTGCCCCACCCCACCCCCTTCCCTCTGAGGTTTGTCAGTCTGTTCCCTACTTCCATTGCCTCTGGATCTATTTTGTTCATCAGCTTATTTTGTTCATTATATTCCATAAATAAATGAGATGTGATATTTGTCTTTTTCTGATTGGCTTATTTCACGTAGCATAATACTCTCTAGGTCCCTCCATGTCATCTCAAAGGGTAAGAGATCTTTCTTTCTTACAGCTGCATAGTATTCCATTGTGTACATGTACCACAGCTTTTTTAATCACTCATCTACTGATGTACACTTGGGCTGTTTCCAGATCTTAGCTATTGTAAATAGTGCTGCTATGAACATAGGAGTAGATATATTCTTTCTGATTGGTGTTTCAGGCTTCTTAGGATATATTCCTAGAAGTGGAATCACTGGGTCAAATGCAAGTTCCATTTTTAATTTTTTGAGGAAACACCATATTGTTTTCCATAGTGGCTGCACCAGTCTGCATTCCCACCAACTTACATCACACACAAGAATAAACTCAAAATGGATAAAAGACTTAAATGTCACTTGTGAAACCATAAAAATTCTATAAGAAAATGTAGGCAGCAAAATCTCAGACATCACATGTAGCAGACTTTTCACTGATACATCACCTAGGGCAAGAGAAACAAAGGAAAAAAATTAATAAATGGGACTACCTCAAACTAAAAAGCTTCTGCACAGCAAAAGAAACCAGCATCGAAAGGAAAAGGAAATTCACTCTCTGGGAGAACATATTTGCCAATGATACATCAGATAAGGGGTTAATTTCCAAAATATATAGAATGCTCATACAACCCAACAAAAGGAAGACAAGCAATCCAATAAAAAATGGGCAGAAGACCTGAATAGACACCTCTCCAAAGAGTACATACAAATGGCCAAGAGACATATGAAAAAATGCTCAAGGTCACTAATCATCAGAAAGATGCAAATTAAAACGACTATGAGGTATCACCTCACACCTGCCAGAATGGCTGCCATCAACAAATCCTCAAACAACGAGTGCTGACAAGGGTGTGGAGAAAAGGGGACTCTAGCACTAGAGTTATTTAAAATTTTTGTTTTCATTTCCCATGAACTTCTAAACAACAACAAAATTGAGTGAAAATTTTTCTTACTCACTGACTTGCAACAGTAAAAACAAATCTGTTATTTCAACTAGATTCACTCCATAATTTCATTACTTTCTAAAAAATAAATTTAGTCAGCTTTTACTGAAAATATACAAAGGAAACGGGTTGGTGCTACAGCTAGTGTAATCTGTACCACAAGTTGTTCTAATTCTGGCTCTTAATATAAAATAATTTTGTGCTTGGGAATCTTGTTGCATCTTAATTAGAAACATCGTGTTACTATATATCCAGAAGCTATATCTGTAATATTTATCACTGCATTAATGCATAAGAACTTCCCTTGGATTTTATGAAACGAGGCATGCATATTCTCTTTCAGAAAAATGTGTCTGGAGTTTCTCAATGGCTATCTCAGATAGAAGAAAGCTTCATTTCATGCTTTAACTTGTATAACCCAGACTTCTATAACATTCTTCTCATTGGAATTTTGAAGAATATAAGGTGATTATTCTCACGAGGAAAGACTGTGGATGAAAATGGCTTAATGGTGATTTAAAATCAAATCGAAGAAGGTCTATTGATGGCAGGGTTACTCTTACTTTTAAATCCGGTGGGGGTAAAGGGGAAAGCTAAACTGAGAAAACTAGTAGGGTTAACATTTTCAAAACTTTGTGCACGCTAAATACTAGGTAAATGCAAACAAGACTGTTTTGATTCTTCATGGCAGTATTAAAAGAGAGAGAAATAGATTCCATTGGGAGAATTTCTTGCTTTTTCTGCCCTGTTAATGTGCTAAATGTAAATGGATTGGCAAGGCTGAATCCATGCCTCCCAAGGATGGATTAAAGTTTTGACTGAGTTTATTGACAGAGAGTGTGCCAAGTCCACTAGCTCTGTCACAGCTGTGCCCAGTCTATAGATTAAGGAGGCTCCGCGTTACATCAGCAGCTCTATTTATTTTTAAATTAATTAATTATTTTTATCCTCACCTGAGGACATTTTTGCATTTATCTTCAGATTGAGTGGGAGGGAGAGAGGGAGGAAGAGACAGAGAGAGAAACATCGATGTAAGAGAGACACATTGAGTGGCTGCCACCCACACAACTTTAACGGGGGCCGGGGACAAACTGCAACCGAGGTACGGCACGGGAACCGAACCCGGGACTCTCTGGTCCACGGGCCAATGCTCTAACCGCTGAGCCAAACCAGCCAGGGCCATCAGCAGTTCTATAGAGTTGTCCCACCTGCAGACATTACAAAAATCCAGGCTGAGCAGCGGGGACTTAGAACTTTTATACACACACACACACACACACACACACACATACACCCCCAAATTTACTGGGAAGAGTTTAAAGAAACTGAACAAGTTCTCTAAAAGGATGAAAAGGCACCTAATGATTTACTCCCTGGAACTCTGCCACGGGGCATAAATCAATGATATTCATGTCTCCTGCACTGAACCCCCCAACACCATTACCCTGTTAGAGTAAAAACAAGGAAATGACTAGATCAAAGCAGCTGGGGCCGAGGACATTTATCTTAGTCATTATTGCACAGGAAGGTGACATTAGATAAGATCAGATAGCTATGTCCTCAGAAATCTGAAAATCAATTTCTTCAGATGCATGAAATAGAAACTTGATAAGCCGCTATTGCATTTCTGGTACTCACTATTTATCCTGGACTAAAAATGATATTCAGTTGCTTAAAGAAAGAGTTTCTCCATTCCCTGCACTGACTAATCCTGATTCTTCCTGGCCCCTCCTCTCTGCAGCCTTCCAACCCACCCACCGACATCCTCACCCACCCTCTGCCCATCCCCATTACCAAATGTATGCCATTACCCACCTTACTATATTTTCCTACTGAGGATTATTAGTTTGCACTGGACAATTTAAGTTAGAATTTCTTTAGGGAGTTAGAGTACTACTCTTTTTACTTCTGCTTCATTAAGTTGTTGTTTTCACTGCTTTATTTTAGAAATTAAGAGGAGTCATTTAATTAAAAAAATTTTGGTGAATGCCCTGGCCAGTTTGCTCAGTGGTTAGAGTATCGGCCCGTGGACCAGTGGGTTTGATTCCAGCCAAGGGCACGTACCTCGGTTGGGATTCGTCCCCAGCCCTGGTTGGGGTCTTGCGGGAGGCAGCCACTTGATGTGTCCCTCTCACGTGGATGTTTCTCTCTCTCTCTCTCTCTCCCTCCCTCCCTCCCACTCTATCTGAACAAAAGTGGAAAAGTGTCCTAGGGTGAGGATCAAAAAAAATTTTTTGCTGAAGGCCAGTTCTGTTCATCAGAAAAATTCCTCTTAGGGTTGAGTTTTTTATTTTTAGTCCTATGCTATAGCTGGTATGTTTTTTGTAGGCAACGAAATTCTCAACATACCCACTATTTCATGTGTCCTTGGCCAGGCCAGTCTGTCTTCTCTCTGTAATGAAACCATAGTTAATTCCCTCAGAATGGCAGGTCAATGTCCAGGCTTTGCTGGAACTTTTGGTTTTGTTTTGGAGGTGGTCTGCCACTTAGCAAGTCCCTGTTGCTACTTCTATCTGAGAGCAGTAGACAGCAACCTGATAAAAATTCGGATTTTGTTGCTAGAGTTTGAATTCGGCATCTTAACGTGGAAAAAAATGTAGCCTGAGAAGATCCTGAGCTTAACTACCACTCATTACTAATTAAACAACAGTAGAATCAAGTTTCTTTAGTTTTTGTTTGTTTGTTTGTTTTTAATGTGTCTTAGGGTCTGAACAGTTAAGTATCCAAAGATGCCTAACTTACTCCCAAGGAATAGTTCAGGCTCTGGGAGAGTTTTGACTCATTGTAGTTTTTAGTTTCTGTCTGCTGGAGCAGTTCCCACGGAGGTAGACAGACAGACGGACAGAGCCTCCGTTACAGCCGAAACACGCTGGTGAAGCCCTCGGCGCTTTGCCGGGGCCACGCAAAGACAGAGCAGTTCTAAATTATACTCTCACAATGCTTCCCAGAGAGAACGCGGCAAATGAATTCCATTCTTTTAAACCAAATTGAATATCTAAAGGAAAATAAATCTGAACAACCAACCTAGTTTCATGTGTTCTTTTCCCATAATTTCACTGCTTTATTTGAATTGAGTTAGATCAAATTTAAGATAAAACACCTTTACACAAATTTTAGAATGAGCTTTTAAAAGAGAGAGAGATTTGTGTCAGGATGGAGAGATAGCTTTCCTATAATTGAATATCACTTGTATTCATGATGTTCCACTGTCTAGCCACGGTGGCTTTGTGATTAAAATAAAGCTAAGAAAATCTAAGTTCAGGAGAGAGAGCCCACGGAACCTAGATACTGTCAGATGCTCACATGTAAAAATACAGAGCACACTAAGGATAAAGTTCTCTTTTCTTATATATATTTCAAAATTACTGATAAAAATTAAAATTCTGGGGAGATATATATTTTTCAGATAACGAGTTAGGCACAAAATCTGTGCGTGCGGGTGCACGCGCGCGCGCGCGCACACACACACACACACACACACACACACACACTAACTGGGCAACCAGTTGAGACAGACTTGGGTGAGTTTTATCAATGAAAGGATAGGAACTATTACTTTTTGGAACAGATTGTTTCAGGGGAAAAATTACTGTGTAGACTAGGATGACTCAAATATTTATCTAATCAAAACTTATGAATGAAATCTCACAGGGGATTTTCAGAAAGTGTTTTATTTATCCTGTTTTTTATTCAGGCAAAATTTTTCTTCATTGGCGCCCCCCCCCATTTTATCACTGTGCATAAAATCCTCTTAAGAAGGAGTAAGTTGTATTTATTTATTTACTGTAGCAAGAAGCACTTATCGAGAATTTACTAAGCACCAGGTACTGTCCTGGGTATGTAATGAGAACATGGATAAATGTAACGCAGCCACTACCCTTGGAATCTGCCTTCCAGAAGGGCTACTGCGAGCTGAGGGGTGACGGGAGACTGCCGTGATGCTGAGGTGCCGACAGTCAGAGCAGATCCCCTGAAGTGCAGCTGACTCTGCCCCCGTGGGACAGGCAGAGAGGAAAGCTTCTGCCTGGGTGGGAGGGTGGGAGTGCTGGTATTTGAACCAAACTTTGAAGGATGAGAGTTGGGTCCTGAGAAATGTTGGTGCATGAGTAGGAGCCAAGAGACAGAGTTAGTACAAAACCAGGAGCCAGCAGTGGCTGCCAGGGGGACAAACACAGAGCCTCAGGAGAGGGCGGTCAGAGGGGTGGGCATAGCTGTAAGAAATGTCTGTTGGACATGCCTGGCTGCTCCACCATCTCTTATAATACCCAGCATCTAGTGTAGTAGGTCCCCCTCTGAGGCCACTCCATGAAGGTGGATGAGGTGTCTGGCAAGTTCCCAGAACCTGAGGGAACAACCTATGCAAAGGCCAGACTGTGCAGTGTCATTGGGAAATGGCCAGTGGCAGTTGTGTCTCGAGTGTGGAGCCTGGGCCTGGGGTGCAGGGGTCGCCTTCCCTACAGGGCAGGGGCTCCACGGGGGCCGCAGGGCAAGGCCCTAACCCAGTTCGCGCTTCTCAAAACCAGCCGCCCTGCTGTCGGCGAAACCGCTTCGCTGAGAGCTTTGCTGGCTTTCAGGCTTCGCAAGCAAATGCTTCGCAGAGCGTCAAAGACGTGTCGAAAACAGATGCTTGAAACTGTTTGGTATTCCATGTTGGTATGTCATGTAGGCTTAAAATGACACAGTCTGTGAAAAATCTCCAGGGCGGCCTGGAACGTAGGTAAGCCATAGACGACTGGGAGATACCGAGGTACACTTAGAGGGTTTCTTGGTGGAGGAAATAAAAATGCAAGCACAGTTTTGTGCATTGAAGTGCACGTGAAATTTCATATGATATTTGAGTCAAATGTCTATATAATAGTACTTATCAATCTTCTGAAGGACAAGGAGAAAAGGAACATGATTATATTCTGATAGATTTCAGAGTCACATAAAATGGTGTGAGAATTCATTTTTCATGAGAGAAATGAGGATTACTGATCCCTTATGTGTAACGGGAATCCAGTCCTTGCCTCTGATGGGTCATGTGACCTTGAGAAAGTTACTTAACTGCTTTGAATCTCTGTGTCTTCATTTTTTAAATGGAAATGATACTACCTGCCTGTCAACTTAACTGATTACTATGAAAATTAAAAGATGCCGCATAGATAAAAATATATGGTAAACTGGCCCGGCCAGTGTGGCTCAGTGGATTGAGCATAAGCCCATGGACTGAAAGGTGCTGGTTTGATTCCCAGTCAGGGCACATGCCCAGGTTGCAGGCTTGATCCCCGGTGGGGGGCGTGCAGGAGGCAGCCGATCAATGTTTCTCTCTCACATCGATGTTTCTATCTTCTCTCCCTTCCTCTCTCTCTAACAAAAATCAATAAAAACACATTTTAAAAAAGATAAGGTATTATCAACATAATTAATATGGTAACTTTAAAATTTCCAAGATTGAGTTGATTTTAAAAAGAACAATATACCATATGAACCAGGAATTAGAGTAGAACAAAAATGCAAGGTGGGGGTGGGGTAGGGTTAGTGAAAATCCGAAAGAAGCCTGTTCTTTAAACCAGTAATCAAAGGATTGAATGCTACTCTAAGAAAGTATGTCCTCCTGTGAAAGAACGAGTGATCTAACCATGAGTAGGTCAGTCTTGGAAAGGGAGAGCACATGTAGTCTCACGCAGGTATTGTGGACAGCAGGCCCATTGCAGAAACAAAGACCCATCGGTGTGACTTTTGTGGACAACCCTGCTTGGTAGCTGACAGGACAAATGTGGAGGTGACAGGCCAGCGTGTGTTTAATAAATGACACCTTAGAGCAAACACAGACCCAGAACTTTTCACTGCCAAATAGTGCATGACGGGACAAATGTAAGTATCTGGGCCCAGAGGAGCACTCCCTGGTTGTCTGAAGATGCTCAATGCAGACATCATAAGGAGCCCAGGGACCATTAAGCTTCCACTTTCTTTCAAATTTACGAGCAGGTAGCCTCACGGCTTAGATTTTAGCAGAGCATCAGCAGTATCTTGTAAATGGGGAATGTCATTCTAAAACATTTACATACAGTGGTAGTCACTTTTTCTGGTGTCTAGTACTATGAAGTTTTAACAAATGCAGAGATCTTGTGACCACCACAGACAGAAAACAGACCAATTCTAATATCCTTTGTAGGTAGGCTCTTCCTTTATCCCTAACCCCTGGCAATCACTGATCTGTTCTCTGTTACTATGGTATTGCCTTTTTCAGAATGTCACATAAATAGAATTTTTCAGTGTGCAGTTTTTTGCTGGTTTAGGTTTTGAGCTATGACAAGTTACTATAAAAGTACATCCAGACCCAGCCATCAAAGGAAGTGCAGCTTAGATTCAACTGGAGATGGGATTCGTTTTCATGCATGCGTGCTTTCTCTTCGTTCTGTGGTGCCTGAGGTGGACAGTGTTATGTTCGCATAAATGCTTTTTGCATTGGGCCTTTCTTCTCAGGGGCATCCGTAGCTCTCTATCACTGACAGAGCCAAACTATTCCAGTCATTTACTGACCACTTGTTTTTAAACCAGGATGTGGTCCTCAATACTGATGATTCAGAGGTGAGCAGCGTTGGTCTCTGCTTTGACCGAGAAGTAAGTTATCCATTCATTACTTGCTCCCTGGTGCCAGACATCTGCTCTGAAATTCTTTATTCTCCGCAGACACAATTTGGCTTATTTTCACCTTTATTTATTCAATATTTGAGCATGTAGTGTGTGCCAGGCACCTTTGTCAACACTTGGAATAAAACAGCAAACAAAATTAAAATCCCTAATAGACTTTACAGTCCAGCTGGTGGAAACAAATAATAAACCATAAATATAATAAGTAAGTTGCATGATATATTAGAAAGTAAAGAATGATATGGAAAAATGAAAAAATAAGGTGAAATAAAGGAGAGCTAGAGGAGGGTTGAGTTGCTATCTAAATGATTCTTTTTTTTTTAGAAAAAGTGACATTTTTTATAGCGATGAGAACATTATTCATGAAGTTATCTAGGGAAAGAGCATTCCTGGCAGGGAACACAGACAGTGCAAAGGTCCTGAGGTAGGAACATGTCCAGAGTATTTAAGGAAGAGAAAGAAGGACAGATTGCTGGAACAGAGAGAGCAAGGGAGTAGGTCACGGGTTCATACAAGTAATTGGGGTGGGGAATGAGCACCTATGGGACCATGTAGACCATGACAAAGTATCTGGATTTCAGTTTGAGGGAGATGGGAACCATTGCAGGGTTTTGAGAAGAGGCATGGTTTGAGCAGATTTACATTTTAGGAGGCTCTGTCTGGATAGTGTTTTGAGAACAGATTGCGGGGAGCAATGGGGATGCAGGGAAGCTATTGTAGTAATCTAGGAGAGAGATAATGGTGGTAAAGATATATAAGGTGGATATACTTTTAAGGTAGATCCAACATGATTCTCTAAGAGTTTGGATGTGGGTTGTGACTTTAAAAAAAAAAGAGTATTCAAAAATGACTTTATTTATTTTGGGGCCAAGAAACTGAAAGGTTGGATTTCCAATGAAATGGATTAGGGGACAGCATGAATATAAAAGATTTGGGGAAGATCAGTAGAGATCTGGGTTCTGTCTGGAGTTTGGGAAAGAAGTATGAGCTAGAGATATACACTTGCGAGTTCTTGGCATATAGATGGTATTTAAAGTCATATGACTGGATCACACAGAGAGGTACCAGATCGTGTTTCTGTCGAGTTTCTTAGCTAAGCTGAACTAGAAACCCGGAGCAAGATGGGAAAGCTGCATTCTCTCAGATATTAAATGTCTCCTGCAGTTTGCCTGGGTTTGTTGGAGAGTGGTCCTCCCTCCCTCCTTTCCTCATTCCTTTCTTCCTTCCTTCAACTGAAAATTTCTCCTGTTTTCAAAATGGAATATTTGTCAGTCATGAAATACATGTGAAGATTAGTTAATAATGAAGATGGTTTTTAATTATTCACATGTCTAAAGCGGCAGGGGGATCAAATGGACCATTTTGCTCATTCTGCATGTCCCCCATCCCAGATGGTGAAGAGGGCAGTGAAGAGGTCTCTGGCCGCTGCTGAGAGAGAAGGCAGGGCGTTTCCCGAAGGAGGGTAGGGCATGTGGAGACAGCGGCTGCTCCCTGCACGCCGCATCCTCGGGTGGCTGCACTGTTCAAGTTGCCTCACGAGGCCAAGATTCAGGGACAAGGCAGATCGTTCACAATGTGATATATGATTAGTTACGTTTCACCAAGAACCGCCTCTTCCCTCCTGAAACCAACGCCAGCACCATCGGTGAGCTGGGAGCTGTAGGGAAGGTGGCCTGTGCTCACCCATCTGAAGGAACTCTGCCCTCTCCTCTCCATCTCAGCCGCACTGAGGCAGCTCCGAAAGCTCCCTCTCCGAGACCCGAGAGGGGAACCCATGATCTGCACATCTTACCGTGAGCCTGTGTGCCTCGCACTGAGCACGCTCCTCCATCAGGGGGCCTTCTGCTTCCACCCTGCCCGCTGCCTCTTTCCAGACAGCTCTCTGCACCGATGCCCGGAGGGCTGAGCCTCTGTCAGAACTCTCCCCAGTATTCTGCATCCCCACCATCCCGGATGTTGGCCACTTCTCTGTGCCAGGTAGCTTGGTCCTCCTGGACAAAACTGCATAGACAGAAGCATAGTTCAAAGAGCTTCTGTAACACTATTTCCCCCGTTTCCCTCTCCTTCACCTCAATTTTCTACTTCCAAATATTCCCAATTACAACCCTTTTGAAAATAAACTTATGTTTGCTCTTCTTACCCTCCCTTGAGTGTGTATGGTGGGTGATGATCAAGGTCTAGGTCAGGAAAAGTTAACATGGAAAATCAGTAGCCACACCTGGCCGGTGAGGCTCAGTGGTTGAGCGTCGACCATGCACCAAGAGGTCGCCAGTTCGATTCCCGGTCAGGACACATGCCCAGGTTGTGGGCCCGATCCCCAGTGGGGGGCATGCAGGAGGCGGCCAATTGATGTTCTCTCTCATCGATGTTTCTATCTCCCTCTCCATTCCTCTCTCTCTAAAATCAGTAAACAAACAAAAAAAATATTTAAAAGAAAATAAGTAGCCACAATAGAATGATGTTCATTAAAAAGTGAAAGGAGTAGCATAAAGAGATTTTTAAAAATTGGCCCATTTAGTAAATCAGTTTAATAAATAATAGTTATTTTTATGTGGCATGTAAGAGAGTAAACCATAATCCGGTACCTTGTATTTAGATAGTAAGTAAAGTTGCCTCTTCCATGAAATATGGGGGGAGAGACGATAAATGAACACAGCAGCTGCTATGTTGTTTGAAAGCTGATCATGTGATAGTAATGAACCCGAAGGATGACGGGCCTCACAGTTTGCCCAATAATGAAATATTGAATAAATACAGCAGTGATTGCTCCTCCCCACCAGACAGATACGCTTCTGTGCAAGTAGCCATCTGGCAGGCTTTGGTAGATAAAATGGTCGTGCTTCATTATCTGGGTTTCTGGGATACCCCTAACAAAACACCCACCAGCCCAATCACCCCCCAAATAACTCTTTTATCTAAAACCAGGACAATTACCTGGCATCTCTGCTCCATAGACTCTAACATTTGGTCAGGCGAAATCATTTTGAGGGTGGTATTTGGGACTGCAAATTGATATTGTCCTGTTGAAAGTCATTTGTTTGGTATTATTTAGCCCTATTCTGCCAGAAAAATAAAGGTATACTTTTTGATATTGATAATGAGTTCTATTTTTACTAGGCGCCTGGGGAAGAATAAAAAGGGAATTCAGAACATACCTGAATCAAAATAGGAAAATAGATAGAAACTCTTCAGCTTTTATTTAATGAAAACTATGAATTTCTTTGGACAAGCTAATTCTAGAATAGCTAGCTTTGCCTCTTTATTTTTCTCACAATGCTGCACACCTATTTTGCATGTTACTGGTTCCAGTAATAGATTAATACAGAATTTGGGATCTTTCAAAAGGAAAGACACTTTTTTTGTTGCTGCTATCATTACTCGCTACTCTCCATTGATCTCAAGATAAAAACTACATAATAGCGATGCCGAGAAACAGGGATTGGGACCTGATGCAGCCTTCTATATGAGCAATAAAACATACTCTGTGAGAATGCTACTTTTGGAAGTTGAGCACGTAGGAGACACTCAATAAAAATATTTTGTGATTTGTTACGAAGGACTCTGTGGCCTTAAATATATGGATTTCCTAGAACTATTGGTATAGGAATGAAATCTTAGTAGTTATCGATGGCAACGAGAGCAGGACTCACAGAGAAAGTAATCTTTGTTTCTGTCTCTTGCACCGCAGAGGAGGAGTTTGTGTCTTTGAGACTTGGTGTCTAGCACGTAGTAGGTGTTCCGAGAACATTTCTAGAGTGGATCTATAGCGGAAAAGGTTTACAATATCCTCCCGGGGGCTTTCCCAGAGACAATATTTCCTCCGTTCTACTGTCAGAGACTTTAAAGTGCTTTGTGGTTTGGAATGGAAAGAATTGAACGTCACCCCTGTGATTTGGGCCGCAGAAATGAGGGGTACAGCTAGTGCAAAGAATTGGGCAGAGGGATGGGGAAGTCACTCGTGAGTTCAATGTTTACCATAAATTCTCCACTTGACTAATTAATCTCTGCCTTTGCAGGGGCTTATTTCACCATTTCCTTCCGGGTGGAACAGAATTGAGACAGTGCTTGTCAAGTTCATGGTCAGCACAGACTCTTAGAGCTAACGCACACGTACACACAGGATTGGGCGGCGGTCCATTCACTTCCTTGGACGTTTCAAACTGTCGATAATGTTTCAAAACTCTTTCAGTGAAAAACAAAGCACCTCACAGGCTTAGAGTTAAGGCATCCTCCACACACGGACTCTCAGATCTGGTATGTAGTCTCATGACAGGCATGGAACCCGACAGTGATACCGTAGAGAGAGGCCTGCATCGGGCTGAATTCATTACCATCTTCACACGGAAAGAGGAAGGGACTGGGGCGGGTGCCTGAGAGATGGCAGGCTTGACAGGACTGCCTCCTGGTATAAAGCATAGTCATATCGGTCTGTCTCTATTGCTATTGCTCTGTAGACAGCTATTCTACCTTTAGGGTATTCTGTAATAGAAACTGCATGGCACAGGTTACTCCGTGATTTGCTCTGTTAGGGGCTGGTATGTTGAGATGCACTACATTTCTTGAAAGTGGGAGTTGAATGCCGGGGTGTATGATGCATATTTCCACTGAGGGTCTAAAATAACACCCAGTCTGTTACTCTCTATCCCTTTGTCTTGATCACTTTCTCATATTATATATATTTACTGTTTATTGATCCTCACACTAGAAGGTAAGGTCCATGAGGGCAGGGAGATTGTCTGCCTCTTCGCCATTGTACCCTGGTGTCTAGCACAGTCCCTGGCATATGACAAGCACTTAAAACATTTGTTGAATAAATAAACAATATACTCTGTGATGGTCCTAAGTCTGAGCATAGGTCTCTTGGCGTTGATTCCTTTCTATGCACTGCCTCAAATTGTGTAGCCGTCTGTGCTGATCTAGAGCGAGGCTGGAATCCAGCGGTGCAGGAGGGGCCATCGGTGGCCCTTTCCGTCCAGCACGGCTTCCGCCCAGACAGCCCCCTACAGGGCTCATCCTCCTTGCTCCGGTGACCTCAGCTTGGCCAAGAGCAACAGCTCTTGTGCTTTAGCCACCTCTCACGTCAGGTACATGAAGTGTTGTTGTGACGTGCTGTCACCCTCCTCTTGGCTAAGGACACCCTCTCTTGGTTTTTAACTTATTCCTCCACATTGGTCCTCTTGGCTTTCCTGTACTCAGGGTTTTTAGCAACCACTTAAAATTAATGAAAGGCAGAATAGCAGTGAGTGAGAACTCAGGCACTGAGGTCATGCAAACCTTCGTTGACATCCTAGTATCAGCATTTGCCAGCCTGTGCCCTTGGGCATTTACTTAATCTCCCCACCACTCAGGTCCGTCATCTGTAGAGTTGAGTAAATGATAATATATCCACCTCACATCGTGGCACAGAGTGAACATTCAATAGCCATTGCCTAGTACTAGTACTAGTGATTTGTGTCTAGACAAGCCTCTTTGGGCTTACGTGTTTGCTGACTCCCTAGACCATCTCTCACAGGCCCCACTGGATTTAAAGTTAAGAATCGTCTAGTAAAAGATGAGCTACCTCATCTCCCACCATGCCCACTGACCTAGGGATTGCCCACCTATAGATTATATACGACAGCAACATTTAAAAAAACATATTTTGATAGGGCAAAAAGTTTATATTATAGGAATGTTAATTTTTATGTAACAAGTAATGACATTTTAAGAATACCAAATTCTGCCCTGCCGATGAGGCTCAGTGGATTGAACGTCGTCCCATGGACTGAGAGGGCCCGATTCGATTCCCAGTCAGGGCACATGTCCGGGTTGTAGGCTCGAACTGGGGGCCGTGCAGGAGGCAGCCAATCGATGTTTCTCTCTCACATCGATGTTGTTATCTCTCTTTCTTCCTTCCTCTCTCTCTGAAAAATCAATAAAAACATATTTTAAAAAGTTTTTTTAAAAGAATACCAATTTCTACTCTCAGCAGGATTTCATTAAAAATATTTCAACTCTCCCAAAATCTAGAAAGGAAATAATCTTGGAATACAGAATGAAAAGTCCTTCCCAAAAAAGATCTAGCAACTGTATCTGTACTGGGCCATCTGTGAATCTGTATCTTTATTTATTACACTGCCTTTGTTTTGTTATTCTCATTTCACTGGATACCTGTGAAAATTTCGTACAGACAAGCACTGGTCCACAGTCTGATGTTTGAAATCCCTTCTCACCATGCCCAAACTATCTCAAGCAGTCCCTTTAAAATCTTCCAGGGGAGTCTCGGTAGCCTCCTGTGAAAACTCTTCTGATGGTCAGTCCTACTCTCTGCCAGAGCTATTAATCCCATATGACGTAGATATTGCAACTTGTGACTTGTTTTAGTTTACTTTACAATCTCCTCACTGCCAGTCAAATAATAGATACATATCTACGTACTTGACATTTTGCTTGTGTATCGCATCGAGTTGGGATATACAGACTATCTTGCATATTCCTGATAAAATTTGTTCACAAACCAGAATTTTTTGTCTTTCACACAGAATTGTGGGACTTTGCTCCCACCAGCTAGCTTCACCCACAATGCCCTTACCCCAACGTGTGAGAGATAGGTCTGGAGAGTCAGCATCCTGAAGAGATCAGACATAATCAGATAAAAAGTTAAATAATGCAAGAGGTAATAACTATTCAAACAACAATGTAAAGAATGTCACAAGATAGCATATGATTAATTATTAAATTAATTGCATTGAAACACCTATGCTTTAGTAACCCAGAATTAGTGAGCGTTCCCTGGTGCTTTGGCTGTCTGTGTTAACTTGGTTATGAAATAACACATTACTTGTTTATGAAATAACACATTAACACACTACATTTTCCAGATATCTCTCTTGATTTCTATTCCAACTCTCTGATTCTTTTCTAATTCCTGATTTTACCAGGATTCTTTCTAACTATCAACTCCAGCTTCTCTCCCTTTTTGCTATCTTGAATCCTTCAAACTCCTTTGATCAGCCTCTCTACTTCTTAAGTGCACCTGATACAATGATTTTCATCAAGCACTGCCTTATATTTGTCATATCCTCTATAATTTTTCACAGATTCCCAATTATTAATTGTCCAAATGGCACTCTTCCAGCTGGTTTGGGGCTATATAAGGACATTGCTTCTCTCTCCCTTGACTAAACAACCCTCATCCAATCCACCAGTCAAGCCCCACCACACTTATTCTCTTGTTTCAGATCTCTAATCATGGTGACTTTTGGTTACCAGTTTACAGTATGTTTTAGAACTAAACTGCAGTGTTTAACACTGCCTCACTAGTCAGAAGACCAAGGCATAAGTCCTGAAGAGCCTCATATCGGTGAACTTTGAACACGTTACTGACTCATTGAAAACCACAGAATAAAATGGTGGTTCTAGAAGTTGGTACTTTTAACTTTCATTACTTGATCAAATGAAAAACTGGCAATTCTATGAAGTAGCCTTTATCCCTAACAACAACAATAATGTCAACAACAGAAAACAATAGCCTGTCTCCTGAAATGTTGCTGATCCATGCAGCCTGCATGTTTGACAACCCCTAGGTTTGCAGACTTGGTGGGGGATATGGGTGGGGAGATGATGTATCTCAGCTTTCATCAGCTGATGTTTCACTTTAAATCTGCTGGGGCGTGTGAGAGATAGGTCTGGAGAGTCAGCGAGTGGTGAAGCCTGGAGAGGTATGTTTAGACACAAACTTCTAATGATAATTGTAGGTAAGTTATTGAGTATAACCAAACTGATGAAACAATAAATGAGATGATGAAGTGACTGTACTTTGTAAACTCTAAGCTTTACATAAATAAGTCAGTTCTACTACTGTTCTGCAGCGGATTACATCCTACTAATGTTTCAGTTGAGTGCCTGGTACTTTTGCAGAAGTAATGGAAGAAGAGTAACAGCACCTACATCTAGGTTATCCCCTGCCTCTAACTCACTGGAGGGATTCTCTCTGAGGTTTTGTATTTTTATCTGGAAACATTAGGACCTTTTATGTTTTTTAAAAAGTTAATATCTACTGTAAAAAATAACACGTCAACAAATTGGACAACCTAGAAGAAATTAGTAAATTCCTTGAAACACACAACTTCCTAAGACTAAATCATGAAAAACCTAGAAAATCTGAACAGACCAATTCCTAGTAAGAAGATTGAATCAGTTACCGAAAATCACCCAACAAACAAAAGTCCAGTATCAGAGAGCTTCACTGATAAATTTTACCGAACATTTAAAGAGGAATCAATGTCAATTCTTCTCAAACTCTTCAAAAACATGAAGAGGAAGGAATACTTCCAAACCCTTTTTATAAATCCAGCGTTAACCTGATACCAAAACTAAACAAAGACACTGCAGGAAAATAAAATTATAGGCCAATATTCCTGATGAACATAGTTGCAAAAATCCTCAACAAAATATTATCAAACCAAACCAACAATACATTAAAAGAATCATACAACATAATCAGGTGAGATTTATTCCAGGGATGCAAGGATGGTTCAACATCTGCAAAGCAATCAATGTAATAAACTATATTAATAAAATGAAGGATAAAAATCACATGATCATCTCAAATAGATGCAGAAAAAACATTTTACAGAATTGAACATTCATTCATAATAAAGACTCTCAACAAACTTAGTATAGAGGAAATTAACTCAACATAATAAAGGATATATATAACAAGCCCAAACTAACATCATACTCAAGGGTGAAAAGCTGAAAGCTTTTCCCTCTAAGATCAGGAGCAAGTAAGAATGCTCACTCTTGGCATTTTTATTCAACATAGTTCTGGAAATCCTGGCTAGAGCAATTAGTCAAAAGAAACACAGGAAATTCAAATTAAAAAGGAAGAAGTGAAACTGTCTCTATTTGCACATGACATGATATTATATAGAGAAAACCCTAAAGACGCCACCAAAAAAACTTAGAACTAATAAACAAATTCAGTAAAGTTGCACGATACAAAATCAATATACAAAAACCTGTTGCATTTCTATATGCTAGCAATGAACTATCAGAAAGAGAAATGAAGAAAACAATTCCATTTACAATGACATCAAAATAATAAAAAACATAGGAATAAATTTAACCAAAGAGGTGAAAGATGTGTACACTGAAAACAATAAGACATTGATGAAAAGAAAAAGACACATATGAAAAGATATCTCATACTCATGCATTGGAAGAATTAGTATTTTAAGATGTCCTAAAGCAATCTAGAGATTCAGTGTAATCCCTGTCAAAACTCCAATGGCATTTTTCACAGAAATAGAAAAACAAGGAAACTTAAGATGTGTATAAAACCACAAAAGACCCCAAATAGCTAAGGAAATCTTGAAAAAGAAAGAAAAACAAAGCTGGAGGTATCATGCTTCTTGAGTTACCTCTCTTTATATATGGTGGAAAGTATATGTAACTCCACTAAATATATATATATATATATATATATATATATATATATATATATATATATATATATATATATATAATAGTCAAAATTATTCAGCCCCAAGAAAGAAGGAAATCCTGCCTTGAGGGCATTATGCTAAGTGAAATAAGCCACACAGAGAAAAACAAATACTGCATAGTATCACTTATATGTGGAGTCTAAAATTTTTTTAAAAAGTCATAGAAAAGAAACAGAGAGTAGAAAAGTGGATGTCAGGTGCTGGGGCGAGATGGGGGAGTGGAATAAAGAGAGGCTGATAACAGGTTATACTTTCAGCTAGAAGATGAATTAGTTTTGAGGGTCTAAATTAAAACATGCTGACTATAGTTGATAATACTGTTTTGTGTAATTGAGATTTGCAAAGAGAGTAGAATTTAAATGTTCTCACACACACCCAAAGATAAATATGTAAGGTATAGATGTGTTATTTAACTAAATGGGGAGAATCCTTTCACAATGTATACATATTAAATCACTGTAATGTACACTAGATATCTTACTATTTTATGTCAGTTATACCTCAATAAAGTTGATATTTTTAAAAAATTTAATGATATCAATTACAATTAATTTTCAGGTGTTTTATCCATTGTCTTCAGTGAAAACCTACTTTGTACTTGCAGCTCTTCTATTAAAATCCCTAGTCTGGCATCACTTTTATGTATTCCAATAATTTATTTAACCATCATCCATAACATACTTTGCCAATGAAATGATAAATAATATAAATGTGCTGTTGAGGACTTGTATTCAACAATGGCAATTTAGCAATATTATAACACTGGTAATACCTTGTGTTGTGCATCATTTGTCAGTTGTACAAGTGGATATTCTTTCTAATTTCAAGATTAGGGATTTGGTATTTCAAGGATATAAGTGATCAATGTTATGTTTATATCACCTATACATCAGGTTGATCATCTATAGCTAAGGATCCCAATGTAGAGGGGGAAAAAATAAAACAAATTTGTTTAATATTATTTATGTACAAATATATTTAGATTTTTTAAAGGAAAGGAATGTCATATAGCTTTCAAATTCATGGATAACTGCCCCCAAGTGGTACTTGTTATGAATATAAATAAAATTGAAGAGACAATTTGGTACATAAATAACCCAAGGGCAGCGAAATGAAAAGTGATTTTTCACATCCAAATGTATTGTCTAGACAATGACAAACATGTGCACATTTTAAATATTCAACATATGTGGAGTGTGGTTAGCCAGTGAAAATATCAGGATTGATTTCTTTCATTTTATTTTTATTTCAAGTAATCAATCAACTGGCCCTAGCCATAATCAATGAGCAATTAACAGGTAAACAAAATCATTCTTTTCAACCACATTCACACTCCTGAGAACTACCTCTGGACAATATTGCAAAAAGAATCAGGCTGGGAAGCCTGAGTCTGGTCCCATATTTTCTAGGTATCAACTGTGTAACTTTAGGCAAAATGCTTTCTATTTAATGCATCAGTTTCTCCATGTGTACATACTTTTAGTGAATATGATTATCCTAAAACCTACAACGAATACTATGTCACTACTCTGCTAAGAATTGGAGTAAAGACCTTAGTTTTTCAATAGCCTGTGAGGCTGTAGCTCTGGCTCCCATCTTTCCTCTGACCTTCACCCTGACTGTTTCTCACTCCCTCACTCCATCCTGGCCACACTGGCCTCCAGGAGACCAAGCACGCTCCCTCCTTCTTTCCCTGTTATGGATGTTGTTCCCTTTCTTTCTTCCTTAAGTCTTTATTTAAATGTCACATTCTCAGTGAACCAACCATGTCTCGACACTCCTTCAGCCCTTCTCTACTTGATTTTTCTCCATTGTGTTTATAATTATCAAACATACTGCACACTTTACTGGCTTGTCTGGTTTATTGTCTGTTTCCCCTCATAGAATGAACACTCCACAAGAGCAGGGATTTTTATTTGTTTCATTCAGTGTTGCGTCTCCAACACCTAGAACCATACCAAGAACATAAAAAGCATATAGCTGTCTTTTGAATAAGTAAATTGGTCATATATTTCCTGAGGGTACATGTAGCTTTGCCTTATATCATGCTGGTTGCTGAGGATCCAAAGGTGAATAAAATTGCAATTCTAACCATTAGGGAGGTCACAGTCTGCAGATGGGATTAAACTCTTGCCAAGCAGCTGGGTAGCTTTAATAAGACACATAACTACAAGGAGTATTGGAGGTGGAAGCATCAAGCTCTTATAGGGACAGGAAGGTTTCATGAAGGAAAGGATATTCAAGCCGAGATGTGTAGCATTCCATCATTTGGATAAAGCCAAAAGTACTAAGGGGACAATGAGAGAATTTCCTGCATCACAGAATTTTCAAAATTAAAAGAAACAGTGCCCAGCTGGTGTGGCTCAATGGTTGAGCATCGACCCATGCACCAAGAGGTCGCTGGTTCAATTCTCGGTCACAGCACATGCCCAGGTTGTGGGCCAAATCCCCAGTGGTGGGCATGCAGAGGCAGCCAATCAATAATGTTCTCTCTCATCGATGTTTCTATCTCTCTCTCCCTTTCCCTTCCTCTGTCTCTAAAATCAATAAAGAAAAAATAAATTAAATAAAAAATTAGAAGAAACGGTGTATATGGAAGTGTTTTGCCAACTAATGCAATAACAGAGTATAGGTATTATCATTACTTACCTGTGTTAATTTCCTTTCCCATTGACATCATCTCACAGAATATCCCATGATACAACTTTATGGCAAAAGACAATCATACGTATTTGAATTTTACTGGAACAGACCATCAACACTGAGATATCCATATTGGTCAAAGAATATATGTCAAAGAATATATGAAATATTTAGCATGCCTAAGCATTTTTACAACCTGTTTTCAGTAATTAAAAGCTGTTATCTCTAACTTCTCAGGCTGAGTACAAATTAAGTAGGACACTCTGAAAAAAATTAGTCTTAAAATAAGCCATGCTATATTTCTCAAGTGTACAAATTGTTAATTAGAATCAGGAAATGAACAGAAGGGGCTTAAAATAAAGACCTTCAATTTCAAATTAAAACTGAAAATGGACCATTCTTGTCACTGGCATTAAAAAAGAGCTAAGAATTATGGGGGCTGAAGTGGAAGTTGAGAATTTTTGAGATCATTAAATAATTTTTATAATTGTTGATTAAAATGTGCATTTTGCCTTTTTATTTTAGTAGGCGATTTTGAAAATATTTTAGAATAAAATAGCTTTTTAGAAGACATGAAATGATTTCTTTTTGAATTTTTGCATTTAATTTATAATTTTATATTATACTCAAACTTTGTACACTTTAAAATCCAATTGCCTTTTGTTTTTCAGTCATTTAGATCAGGGGGCAGCAGATTACACCCTTGAGACCAAATCTATACCTGTTTTTGTAGAATCTGTGTGCTAAAAATATTTTTTACATTTTTAAATAATTGGGAAAAATCAAAAGAACAATGATATTTGTAGCATATAAAATGTTATGATATTCTGATTTTAATGTTCATAAATAAAGCTTTATTGGAACATAGCCACACTCATTTGTTTACATGATACTTATGGCTGCTTTTGCTTTACTGAATAGTGGCTATTGAGATGCTATCACCCACAGAACTGAAAATATTTACTATTTGTCTTTTACAGAAAAAGTCTGCTGACTCCTGCTTTTCATCATTATTGTCAATGTTATATCTGCAAGAAAAATGACATTTATATTTTAAATAAGCACTAGTTTTTCAATATTTTTATTAGTCTTCTAAATATTACTATATCATTAACAGAACATATGAAACCATGGCTTTATGTGTATCTGTTGATTTTTGCTATTTTCAGTACGTGTTGTCAATGGGGGAGGAACACAGTTTGTTGACTTGATTTATAACTTTAAGTTTTTATACATAGGGTAGGTGGGGCTCCATTGGAACTCTTGCCCCAGCTCTGCAAAGTTGGGGGAACTGAGAAACAGAGCAAACACAGAAGCAGAAGGGGTGGAAGAGGTGAGCAGAGTGATAGCCAAGCAACTGATTTAACAGAAGACACTTAAAAAACAAACAAACAAACAAACAAACAAACAAACGAAAAAACCAACAACAGCAAATTAGAGTCAAAGAAGCATGTGTATTCCGTGCCCTGTGGGAGGCAACCAATCGATGTCTCTCTCTCTCTCTCTCTCTCTCTCTCTCTCTCTCTCTCTCTCTCTTTCTCTCCCCCTCTTTCTTTCTCTCCCCTCCCTTCCTTCCACTCTGTCTAAAAATCAATGGAAAAAAATAACCTCAGGTGAGAATTAACAACAAAAAAATAGTTTATTGTATTTGGGAAACTATTAATAGTTTGATATATTTAGACTAGGGTGGGTTTGCCCGGCCGGTGTGGCTCAGTGGTTGAGCATGCGTGCACCCATGCACCAAGAGCTCACCGGTTCGATTCCCGGTCAGGGCACATGCCTAGGTTGTGGGCCAAATCCCCAGTGGGGGGCATGCAGGAGGCGGCCAATCAATGTTTTCAATCATCGATGTTTCTATCTCTCTCTCTTCCCCTTCCTCTCTAAAATCAATAAAGAAAAAACATGAAAAATAAATAAATAAATAAATAAATAAATAAATAAATAAACTAGGGTGGGTTTGTGGGAATGGGGGAAGCAGAGCTAGAGAGGTAGGCAGAAGCCACTGATGAACTACTTTAGAAGTTGGGCATTCAGGAAATATTTGGAGGAAATTTGGACCTGGTCTGACATTTAAAAATATGCCATCTTCCAATGATGTTGAAAAAACACATATAGGCTTCTGAGTGAATCTTCTCTAAAACAGCCTAATGTGGATTCTAGAAATGATATTGATTGTTCCTTTGCATTTGACCCATGAATGAACTATGGCTGATCAAACAGAAGAGAAGTGCCCATGATATTGTTGTGTGCTGTATAAAATAGCAAACAATGCTTACAAAGGCACTGAAAAGCCAAAAGACCCTGTTAGGCAACAGAAATGGTTTCTTGGAGGATGCAAAAATTACTTAGACAAAGGCTAGTTCCTTCAGTTGTAATCCAGTTATTTATGCAAAAAGCAAGCAGTATTCCACTGTCTAGGAGATAGTGCAGCTTTGTGTGCGTTATGCAATCTTCATGAGAAAGAGACAAATGACTATAACATCAAGGACTTTGTAAAGAAATTGTGTTTCAGGGCCAGTTCTGCACTGGGAGCCCAGCACCCTGGCATAAGCATTTCTTGGCTCCGGCTGGAAAAGCCCTCTTTTCCCAGTAGTTGTGGCCACCTGATTCCCCAACAAAAGCTTCAGCTCTACCCCTCATCCTGGAACCAGTTGATTCCTAGGTAAAAAACACTTTAAAGACCCCTAACTGAGCACATTATTTGACTAACTATCCCTTTATATATGTTCTGACCTTGGACCCCTGGTCTAGTAACTAGATTTTAGAAAACACTTTGAACCTCAGCATCTCTGGATGGGCACCGACCATTCTCTTTGATCTTATACAAGTGCTATTTTTCAAATCCTTGGCTGGACCTTTTCCCTCTCACCCTTGTCCTACTCCAGGAAGTATGCCATGATTCTTGGTCTTGTTCCACCTCTGGGCCAGTGCACCACAGTTAGCTGACCTGGACACTTATCTTTGCATCAGTAGCCCCAGTTTTAGACTCCGTGTTGAACATAACCACTGAGAAGAGCACACTGTGTTAGGAGTCAGGAAAGCATAGGCTTCCTTTGAAAAGGCTGTATTTGACCCTCACTATTGTAGTTTTTAGATGTGGTATCTGTTAACTTTATGGGTTTGGACTTGCTTTTCACAGGCTAACTACTCCATTGTGATACCACAGATGAATCTTCAAAGGTGGTTGGACTCTTCAATTTTCACTTTATTCTTTTTCAATTCCTTAATTCTTTTGAACCAAAAATAGGCTTAATTGCTAGGGGTTGGAGATAGATTAACTAATTGTTTAGCTGGATGGTGGAAAGTGCATTCCACTTTCTGAAAGCCAAGAACTCCCACTGACACAAATAGCCCATTTTCTATACATTCCTGTTAATTTGCCTGATTTCCAACCAAGACTAGCTGGACAACTTTAGCTTGTCACCAAAGAGCCCAGAATCTGACCCGATCCTGGTTCTTTCCTGAGGAACAGCAGGGGTGAAGAACTTTCTTCCAAGTCCTGTCTCATGATCACACTCGGGTTACACAAGGACTGGATTTTCTTACCTCTGTCTTGTGCAGATGATCTGCGATAGACTACAAACCTATGCCCCATAGGAATAATAGGCAATCACAAATCTATTTTATTCAGACTTGGGCTGTCAGCTGCTGTCTCAGTCATTCTCAGTCATTTTTTGGTAGTCATTTGAGATTCTGAGTAACTCGAAGAACTGACTGGTTTTAAAGTAATTGAAGAACAATGCCTCTCCTGGGGATAATGAGTCATTTACACTAGAGTGATTTTTATTCTTTCATCTGGAACTATATAATGCAATATTAATTTTGTGTTTTTAGCCTCTCATCATCCTGTGGTATTTAAACATAAAAGGGGTATTGTTAACAAGTCTGCTTCCTAGGATAAATCTTACTGATTTAGAATTTACAAACCCAAGGCAGAGCTCCATGAACCACAAAGACAGTAGAGAGGAATGATTGGAATAGCCACGCCATCCAGACTCAAGGAAGATGAACATGTACTGCATCTTTTGTCCTCTTGACGGGCACTTCCTTTGGTCAGTTTGCTGCAAGGCTCTGTTGGGTAGAGTGTGGGGTCAGAAAGTAGGGGTAGATTTTAGGAATGATTAAGAGCTTAGGAAGGCAGAATCAATGATTGGCATTCTCCCTTTGAAAACAGGATCCATCCCTAACAATGAAAACACTTCAAAGGCATACGTATTTTTTGGGGTGACTTTGGGCTGGAAAAAAACTGCCTTCAGCTGCTCCACAGGTCTGCATTCTTATTGCCTAAATTGTTGTATTTAGGGGAGCAGCCCAGGCAGTTTTTAAGGTTCATCTCAGTTTTTGTTTGTCATCAGTAATTTATTCTGGAAAGCTGGGTTTTGCTGAGGTTTGCCATCCCAGCCAGTCAGTTCCAACTACAATAGGTGGTAAGTAGAGATATCTGGACAGAAAGAATGATTCTCCCTGGGATGATGTTGTAGGTTATCAGAAACCCTTTGACTCCTGGGGTGGTTGTTTTTGTTGTTAGTAACTTTCAAAATATTTGGGAGTTGTTACATCTCTGACCAATCCCACAGAAAAATGCTCTCTGAGGAGGAAGAGGTAGTGACTGCGTGTTTCTGCTGTATGGCTGCCCTGATTGGTGTCAGGTCGTGGGGCTTGTGAGTGCACCGTTGTTTTTATGTTGTGCTTACACTGCACCCTTTGAACTCCTGGCACAGCGCTTTCAAGAAGCATCTGAGCTCTCCCAGGCAGGAAAGAAGGTAATTGGAAGCAGCTCCGGAAGCTGGCTCTGTTCACCATCATCTGTTATTATCACCTAGACACAGCCTCTTGTGAAGCCTTGGTATCTGAAAAGTCTGCCTCTGAAGTCTCAGTAGCAATTAATAATGTCCACACCTAAATCAAAATTCCTACTGCTATTCTTGCTGGTAGTATAAGATTCTTCCTGTTTCTTTCATAAATTAGTTGATAACTGTCTCTTCCCTTTTGAGTGAAAGGATTTTAATTACACAATGCTCAGGAGCACAAAGCGTAGTCTTGCAGCCAGCAGACAATGGAGGCTCGTGATAAAAGCACATTAAACCTTCATTGAGGTTGTTTATACATTTGTAACGGTGGCTGTGGTCGTCTCTGATAGCAGGGACAATAAATCAAGACCTTAGAATGTTCTTTTTATTAGCCAATGATTTTATAGCCTGTGGTGGCTTTTTAACTATCCATGTGTAAAATGGAGTGATATAATTTGTAATTAAGGAATTAAGTAGTTTTAATTCCCCCAATAGATATTTAGGGCTTTCATATGATTTGGAAGATTCAAGTTGGCTTTGAGACAGTGCATTGATAATCCCCTATTAGTTAGCACAAACCACTGTGCATGCTGGGAGCGTCCATAGTTTTTATCCTCAGCCCTTTATTGCAGTGACATTAGTCCTGTAACTCAGAGTATGACCACCATCGTTGTGGTGTTGAACCCAAACAGATGACAGAAAGAAAAGCCACCTGATCTCCTGGGGGAAAGATGGGATGGGAAGGAGAAAGGACATGTGGAGAGAGAACCCCCTGGGAAAGCAAGAGAGATCTGTTATCGGACTGGACCACATACCAGGTGTGTGGATTCAGGCTTGTTGTTTAATCTCTGTAACCACAGTTTCCTCATCTGTAAAATGGAAGCCGTAACATCTGCCTTGTTCAGAGGACCGATGAGATCATGTCTCTGACAGCGCTGGGCACAGTGCTGGCTCAGTCAAAGGTGCCCAGTAAATCTGGAGTCCTGTGGCGGAGCGGTCTGATCTGTTTTGTCTCTTCCAAGAGAACTGCATGGAAAAGTAAGAATGCGGTGGCCTCTTTGAGTCCCCCAAATGTCATCTTTTTGTTTTCTAGCAGGGAATCACAAATGAAGTTTTGCATTCAGAACCCTCATTTGATGCTGAGGATGTGGATTTAATTTATAATTTGAACTGAAATCCCAGTCTAACCAATTAATGTAAGAGAAAATATAGCAGACAGGAGAAATTTTAGAAACATGCATATCTACTTTGAAATGCTGAATCAAGTTTCCTTGAGTCTCAGAAGGTTTCCGGCAATATTTGCAAAGTGCTTTCATTGTGATTGTTAGAAATAGGCAATCCTGAAATCCTGAGGGGTGGTTGGCAGCACAAATCCCATTTGCAAATGGGCCTCAGATAGTACCATCTCCCTCTCTTTCAGCTCTTACACTCTCAGCATCACATCAGGAAACAGATGTTGGTTGCCTTGTTTACCATCCGTTGCTGATGTGTTTAAGGCTGACACATTTTCAATTTGTGTTTCTTCTTTTCATCCAAGCAACTCGCAATATGTGGGCCACCAAAGTTCTAGATATGGCATGGTCAGATAGAAGTCTTTTATTTCTTCTAATAAAATATATTAGGATTTATTTTGTTTTGAATCTGCCTAAGATGTTGTTGTCACATTATTACTATTATTATATTAATACCTAAAATGTATTAATATGTTAATACCAATATTGATATATAACTTTATATAACAATGTATAATAGTAGTCATTAATAGTTGTATTTTATATATTATGATAATATTGCTATTTGCTTATCACCTGCCCGGTGCCAGACCTTATATACATTGTTTAAAATCCTCACAACATCCAAGCAAGATGGAAATTATTGTCCCGAGGTTACAGGTGGAGAAAGTGAGTGAGGCCCAGAGAGGTTTAGCAACTTTCTCACTGCCACACAGCTAGTAAATGGCAAAGCTAGGATTCCCGTTCAGCCTGGCCCGTCTCCAAAGCCAGCAGCTTTCACATCCCCTGCTGCCTCTCTTCCTTGGAGAGTGGACCACTCTAGTGAAAGGCGCGTTGTGTGTGAAATACCAGTGCACAGCCATTGGTGACAGAGGTCTCGAGCTGTTGCTATTTCAGTCTCTGTTAGGCTTCAAGTGTGCCAAGTGTCACTCTCCTGTGGGCACATTGTAACCACCTCATGAACTACATTACAAGGAGATGCTTAATTGACCATGGCTGTTTATGAGTGCTCTTGAGTGAGGCAGATCATTTATGGCGACTTATTTTCACAGTTACACGTGGGGTGGATTAGTAAAATACAAACAGAATTTCAAGGAAACTCAGCTGGCACTAGGTGAACATAGCAGATTCTGAGTGATGAGCGCCGACCTTTGAACTTAGAGTCCTAATTCCTGTTTGAAGCCTAATGCAGAAATCACAGACTTGTATTTTATAAGACGAACTTTTTAGTCATTATGAAGATTTTTCTTTTAGAAAATCTGAGTTGAGCATTATTTACTATAGGTGTGCTTTCTTCCTGATTTGTTTTTGTTGTTGTTGTTTTTTTTGTTTTTGTTTTTTTTTTTACCATATTTAGTTTGGGCCAAAAAACTTGGAATCACCCTTGGCACCTTTGCCTTCCACGCCATACCTAATCCATCCCGAAGCCCTGGTTTCTCATCCTGAACACACAGAGACGGAGGCAGCGCCTCTGCAGCAAAGCCTCGCCTGAGCCGCCAGCCTGCCCTGCCTGCCTTTCCACAATAGCCTCCTAACTGGTCTCCTTGCTGCACCCTGTCCCCGTGGACTGTTCTCAACACACAGCCAGAATGATCTGTTTAAAACCTTAGTCAGTAAGACCTCCTCTGCTTGTAACCGTTCATCGTCTTTCCATCCCTCTCAAGGCAAAAGTCTACGCACCCTGCAGGATCTATTCCTTGTCACTGCCTCTCTGCCCTCTCTTCCTGTCATACTCTTATTCCCCACTTCCGCCACCCAGCCCCCTTTGTGTTCTTTGAGAACCATAAACATTTCCAGCTTCTGGCCTTCACTTGTTTGCTCCATCTGCCTGAAAGACTTCCCCAAATACGTCTGGGCAATGACCTCACCTCTTTCAAGTTTTTGTTCAGAGGAGGCTAAACTTCCATCTTATTTAAGATTACAGACTGCCCCTTTCTCCTGCTCTACTGCATATTTTTTTACCTAGCACTTACTAACTTATTTATTACGCCCATTTGTCTGATTGCTGCCAGAATGCAGGACACGGGAGAGCGGTGACCCTTGGCTCACTCACTGACCTACCTCAAGGGCCTAGAAAGGTGCCTGGCACACAGGAGGTGTTCAGTCACTGCTTGCAGAGTGTTGAATAAATATAGGTGGGGTGCCAGCATAGAGAAAGAAGAATAATGGTTCTATCTTATGTTTCAACATTTGGCAGAGATTTTATAAACATAACGAACGTGTATGAAAGTGGATAATTCCATAGTAGACAAAGCTGGGATTTGACTGATATTTTGGACTAAAGTGGTGCTAGAATCATTGCCTGGTCCCCGACACAAGAGGCCATTCAAGGAATGTAATAGGCCTTTGGCCCTGTCCAGGATGTAGATTGACCTGGCTCTTCACCTGGAGGGCTTCTCGCTCTCTGAAGGTTCAATGATGTTTAAGAACAAGATGACTTTTATGTTTGCTCCCAGTTCTACTTTTCATTGCCTGTGGCAGCAGCAGCTCTTCAAAGCAGCAGTAGCATGAAATGACCAGCAACCATATCGGCAGATATTATATATACGTCTTAGCAAAGAAATGGTCGTTGGGGCATTCAAAAGGTAAAGAGATTCAACCACAAAATTAGTCACAGATCTGTACTACAAGGACATTAACAGAAACAGTAATAAAAGGTTTATCATCTGTAGTTATAAAAGATAAAGACAAGCAGCAGCAGCAACAACCCTAGTATATAATGCCTACAGTCAGATTTGTTTTTACCTTTACATTTTATCAAATTGAGCCAATTAGTGTGACCAAATTAACCCAATATTTAAGAATTTGTGCCCATTTTGTTTATACTCTACTTGCTTCCAAAAAAGATAAAAAACAAACAAAAAAGGGGAGCAGATTAATGTCAAAGATGCTGATTCAGTAAATCAAAAAACAATGAAAATCAAAGGGGGAAAAAAGCAAATAAATAAATAGCAGAGGCTGAAGGACTATGATTAAGAAATAATTGCCTGGCTGGTGTGGCTCAGTGGTTGAGCGTCGACCCATGCACCAAGAGGTCGCCAGTTTGATTCCTGGTCAGGGCACATGCCCAGGTTGTGGGCCAGATCCCCAGTGGGGGGCATGCAGGAGGCAGCCAATCTATGTTCTCTCTCATCGATGTTTCTATCTCTCTCTCTCTAAAATCAATAAAGAAAAAATTAAGTAAAGTATAAGTAATTAAACTTTTAAAATAATGAAAATTAAATAACAGAGGGTAGGGATATGAATATATTTTAAAAATAATTTAAAAGAAATTTGTATTTCAAGCAGTTTAACATAACATTTAGGTATCAGTTAGAACATGCTGTGTTATGCTGTAGTAACAAGTAATCTCAAAGTCTTCATGGCATAATATAAATCTTTTTCTTGCTCATGTTATGCATGCAGTGTGGTTTGACTGTTGACTGCTTCTAACTGACCAGTTTCAGGCCCAGGCTAACAGACTGCACCATCTTTTGGACATTATCCATAGCTTTCTAGGTTATTTCAGCCAGGGAAATAGAGAGCTGGAGAGTTGACCTCTAGCCATTAAATGCTTTGGCCTAGAATCGCTCATATTACTCCTACTCACTTTTTCTTCATCTTTTCCTTTTCCTTTTTTTTTTTTGGACAAAAGTCACATGGCCACACCTACCTCCAAAGGAACAGGACACTGTAATAATCTTCTGTGTATAGAAATAGAGAAGAACTGGATATAGGTGAACATAAGTAATAATGTCACATCACAATGTTAGTCTAAGCTATTTGGCACTGAAAGTAAAAAAATGAAAGTGTTTTAATGGCTCTCTTTGCCTAAGAAAAGATCATATTAGTTCATTAAGAGAGAAAAGCTTTTACTCACATTACTACTTAGTGTTGGACTTTGGCCCTTCTACCGAGAAATGCTCTATATTTTATTTATGGACATCTCTTATATCAATCTTTGACAAATGTGCCAAGGCATTGGGATAATTTATAGTTTTGTAAAGTCTATTTTATTGAGACAGATAATCCATATATAGAGAATCCTGATATTCTGTTCCAAAGACTAATCAAGTACAGAACCTAGAATAATTAATATTTGGCATATCCTCCACACTCTCTAGAATGTTAAGTATTTACCTAGAATTTGGATAAGTAATTATTTCAGACTATTCAAATTAAAGTCTCCAAGCAGTACTTAATGATCAAGAAAGGATGTCCCAAATTTGTAGAAAACCCCTGTAATTTTGTTGTAACGTGTCAGCGAGATAACCAGAGATGCACAGCCGAATTGTAAAGGAGCGCTTTATTCTTGCCGGCGGGCTGCGGGGGGGGGGGGGGGGGGGGGCATAGTCTCCCCTCAGATCACAACCCCCATCCTTCTTACTCGTCCCATTTAAAGACAGACGCCCCATCCCCTTTTTGCCCCCCCCCCTCAGGGGACCAGTACAATAGTGGGAGTGACAGTGATTTCAGAAGTCAAAATTAGCATTATTTACCAACAGCACAAGTACTTGCAAATACCTGCAAATACCTATACTCAGGAAACTGCAAAAGCCTCCCAACACGTGGGGCAACTATAATCTTGGGCAAAATTCCTTTACTTCTAAGCGTAATTAACCTATTATTGGAAGAATATCAAGGAAGGTCTATTGATGATAAAAATGGAGTCATTTAGTTGCCTTAGCCTTGGGGCCTACATAAAAATGGAATCTAGTCGCCTTAGCCTCAGGGCCCAGATCAATTCTGGATGCATGTAGCTTTGTTTTGAAAGCTAAAGAGTTTGTTTTATTTCTTTGTACATACATATATCTGTTCCCTAAGCAGCAAAGAACTGAAGGCAAAATACCAAAGTACAAAAGCAGTTAGAATGTGCCAGGCTCTCAGAGAACCACTTGAGTTAAGTCTCCAGAATCCAGTATTATGGGGTATTGAAGAAGTGACTGACACACAAGATTTTTTAGTATAAGAGTAAATCATCATCTGTCTATATCATAAAAATCCCTAAAATAATAGATTTTGAGCAGGACTGCTTCCACCAAGATAAATTAGTTGCAAAATACAACCCCATGTAATAATAAAAAATAAAAGTTAAATAGATATGTTTAGCATTATCTATCTGATCAACAAACATTTGCCAAAATTAAAAATCTGATTTTAGTGTTTTTAATGAAGGGTATAACTAACAAACTCAGATGTTTCTAAAGGGTACTATCAAATGATTTGATTGGGTTGGCAAACTTTTTCTGCAAAGGCCAGATAGAAAATATTTTTGGTCTACCAGGCCATGTGACCTTGGTTGTGACTATCCAGTTCTGCCATTGTGGTGCAAACCCAACACAGTATGTAGATAAACAGGCACATGTTCTCATGAAACTGTGTGTACAAAACAGGTGGTAGGTTAGAATTGGCCCATGGACTGAGCTGTAGTTTGCTAATTCCTGCAATAACCATCATTATTACTCTAAATAATACCAACTGATATAGGTATAGATATTAAAGGGAGTGGTCAGGAAAGTGACTTATCACAATAGTTGTCATCTTTTCCCGTAATAGATCCATTCCTGAAAAAGAAGAGCTATTAAAAATATATAAGAAATAATTGAATTCATGGCAAAATGTTTGAATCATTTCCACTAAAATCGAAGTAAAGAACATGATAAGAATGCCTGACGTCACCTCCATTACTCAGTGATGTTTTGAGAATCCTAGCCAATGGAATAGAAAGAAAAAGAAATGAGGTATAGCTATTGGAAAGAAGGAGACCAAACTATCATTATTTATAAGTGATATGATTCTTTACCTGGAATATTTAAGAGAATTAACCAAAAAACTTGTAGAATTAAAAAACTAACCATAAGGTGAACATTTTTAAAAAATCAATTGCTTTTCTATATGCCAGCAATAACAATTAGAAAATGTAATGCTAAAAGATTTCACTCTCAATAGGTCAGAAACTAAAAATGCCAAAGAGCGCTTGGCCAGTGTGGCTCAATGGTTGAGCTTCATCTCATGGACTGCGAGGTCCTGGTTCAATTCCCTGTCAAGACACATGCCCAGGTTGTGGGCCCGATCCCCAGTGAGGGGCATGCAGGAGGCAGCCAGTCAAGGTTCTTGCTCATCAATGTTTCCATCTGTCTCTCCTTCTCCCTTCCTCTCTCTCTAAAATCAATAAAGAAAAAAAATTTTTTTAAAGTAAACAAAATTTACTTTACCGGTTTGGCTTAGCGGTTTAGAGCGTCAGCCCATGGACCAGAGAGACCCGGGTTCGGTTCCCTCTAAGGGCACGTACCTCGGTTGCAGTTTGTCCCCAGCCCCGGTTGGGGTTGTGTGGGTGGCAGCCACTCGATGTGTCTCTCTCACATCGATGTTTTTCTTCTCTCTTCCTCCCTCTCTCTCTCCTGCTCTATCTGAAGATAAATGCAAAAATGTCCTCGAGTGAGGATTAAAAAAAAAGTAAAGAAATAAAAATAAAAATGCCAAGGAGTAAATTTAATAAATGTGTAAAATCTAAGTAACAGGACTATAAAACTTTACACAAAGACGTAAAATAATACTCAAATAAATGAAGTAGTGGTTGAGTTTCGGGGGGAGGGGAGTCAATAATTTAAGATTTTCAATTTCCCCAAATATATTTATAAATTCAATGTAAACCCACTCAGAGTTCCTACAGGCTTTTTTAGGAACTGGACAAGGTGATTTTAGAATTCAGTGAGAAGATTAAATGTAAAGGCAGAATTAAGAAAAATGTGGGAAAGAAGAACATTGAGGGGACTTGCCTCTCCAAATATCAACTCCTGTAAAATTACAGTAATTAAAACAGTGTTGTATAGTTTAAAGAAATAAATAATAGATCATTGATACATAATATTGATTTCAAAGATAGATTCATATAAAAAGATATGAGTAAAAAAGGTAGAATTTCAAACTGGTGGGGGACAAAAACTCTTTGATAAATTATCTTGAGACAACTAGTATATTTATCTAAAACAGACATAAATTTACATTCTTTCTTCATACTATGTATGAAATAAATTCCAGGTGGACTAAAAATCTACATATATAAAAATTTATAAAAGATTTATAAAAATGTTTGTAGTTTTGGTTGGGAAATACCCAAGAAGGAACATACTGAGATATCTGACTTAAATGAATATGTGTGTGGTGTCTCATGATATTTGTCAAATATCTCAATATATATACTGGACAAAGCTTAATATCCCCAATATAGGCAGAGCACCTTAAATTAATGAAAATTATAATAATATTTTCAAAAGAAAATGAATAAAGTATACATATATTGAGTGTTTTATCAAATAGCAGGGACTGTTTTGAATGCTGTATTTTTTTGATCCTCACAGTAAGTCTATGATATATAATTTTCCCCAAATTACTAATTGTTCTGGAAAGGCATGTTAAAACAAAAATTTTCCTCTGTCCAATGGAATTTTTTTTCAAAGATTGATAGTATTAACTGTTGGCAAGGTTTGGGGATGTGGTCACATTCTATACTTTTTATTGGGAATAAAATTGGCTAAGCATTTTTGGAGTACAGTTGGCTGTTTGGTCACTGTTTCACACGGTCCTGCCTTTTGATCTAGCAATTCCATTCACGAGAAACTTCCCTGCACCAAAACTAGCAAATATGTATTAAAGTAAATGTGTAAGGTTAATCAGTGAAGTATTATTTCTAACAGAAAAAAGTTGGAACAATCTGAATGTTATCATGCATTACTCTGACAAACCAAGATTAAGGTGGGAAAATATAATCTCTTGCCTTAAATTGTTTGGAAAAATTGTTCAAGAGCTGGAAATGGGCAAAAGAGATTGCTAAGTGTTCTTCCACTGGAGTGCAGATGTCTCGTGGATTCTCCATGGATTATCTGAGTCCATAAGATGGATGCACTTTTGTATTTCTATTGACTAGGCTACTGTATAACTCTGAAAGGCTTGAAGTTGTAGAAAATGGATATTAATACAAACGGTTCTTGTCCATAGGAATGCAAATGAATTATGTTCTACAGAAATATGGTTGATTTTTACCCTATAGAAAAAGATAACCTCAAACAGTACATTTAATTGCCCCATGGAATAGTAACTAGTTTCATATTTATTAGCACATTCATTTCACCATTCCTGATCAACTATATGTATTTAATGTTTGTTCTTTAAGTTCTCCTGTGAACTAGACTTAAAACGTTACTGATTCCCTTATTAACTGATGAGTGGAAAGCAATCTTTGACATGTAGTCATTTTATATTTGCATGAGAGTCAGGATTATACCTTTTCCAAATTATATATTAGCATGTTTAAGTAGTAGTTTTGTATAAAACAAGAAGTTCTTTATTGCATGCTATTTGCTATGGCTTTAGCCATCTGTTCTTATTCAAAATCAAACTAAATTTGACTGTGTCCTGGACAAGATTAACATTTTATTTGGTGATACTGTTAAATTCTGTGTTGAGACAAAGATGAAGCTTATCTGTTGTACATGAAAACAAAGTGAGCCAGAGAGTATTTCCTGGAGGTTCTGTCTTATCCCAAAGTTCTACAACACAGACTTCCCAAGAACTGTATGCTGAAGGAGGAGGAATCGTGGACAGCAAAACATTGAGACGTTGGAGTGCATGCATTTAAAACAAAAAACCTACCTCCCATGATAATTAAAATATTAGGAATGGTCTTGGAAAGACTTTTTAAATTTCACATCCTTAACCTGTTTTCCCTTTGGCAAGGTAAAAATGCATGATGGGTATTAAATTGAACAAAATAGAGTTGTGTCCTGTTCTAATCCATTTTGCTACGTGTGGGCTGCCAACACTGGCATTTGTTGAGGTAAAAGTGAAGGCACCATAATACAGACTTGTCATGCAGCCAACTCAGTCTTCTTGCCATGTTTGCAGTGCCTCGGGGAGGGGGAACAATCAAGGTGCTTAGGAAAGAAAAAAATAAAACAGAAGTGAGAACTCAATCTGGAGAGCCCGGTGGAGTGCCACTGCTTCTTCCCTTCGCACAATCAGTTAATCACCCTGCAAACGCCAGAGTCATCAGACCCTGAGCTGAAACAGCGAATTCAATGTTGTTCCCTCCTTTAAATATCTCCTTTTCAGTTATACAGTATTTTATGAAAAATTGATGTCTTGCTAGTCAACATGATGAATGTCGGGACATGCAGGGAATAGTTTAAAGAGTTTGTTTTAACAGTTATGCATTTAAATTGTCCCATTATACTGGACATGTTTCCTCTGCCAACAAAAAATCAGTTCTTAAAGGTCCAGTTCTCCTAGAATTTTTTTTCCTGCTTTCAATCATTTTGATAGCAATTCTGATAGATTCATGAATTAAAATGATTTCATCCAAATGTTAGATTTCAAGGTGGCAGTTTGGGGCCTCTTTTTCTTTTATTGCAGAGCTTTAATGCATAATACGAGAGACATTTAGAGTTTAAAAATATGATGCATTCTCTAAGGAAAAGAGATATCTAGGCTCAGTGGGGCATTTGTCTGAAAGCAATTAAGTCGTGCAGTGCGAATCAGTATAAAAGCCATTTCTGCAACTCTGTAGTTTTGTTTAAGTCCAATTCTCAGGTCAAGGTCTTAGCCTCAGATATTGCTCATAGCAGATACATGATACATATTTATTGAACACATGAGCACAGACAAAGTATCATCCATTACTCTATTCTCTCAATGGGAGAACAAAGGTAAATTGTCTTTTTCTCTCCCCTTGTCCTTTTTCTATTTACCCTGGAATCATGGAGTTATAAAATCACATGGCTGTACCTTAAGAGCCCTTAATGTCAACTTATGCATTTTACAGATGGAGCAACTGAGGCCTAGAGGTTTGCAGTCTTGCCCACAGCTGCACGGCCAGTTACTGAGACAGCCTGATGGCAAATCCAGGCCTTCCAGCTGTGAGTCCAATAGCCCTTTTATTGTGCCAGCTTGCCTTTCAGGTGTTTCTGTAATGCTGGCAAAGTGGAAACTAGCCACCTGAGATGTGGTACACCTCTCCTTAGCACCTGTCATGAGCTTTTACCCATTTCCGTTTACAACAGGCAATGTTATTTCTGAGCCCCCCACAAAGGAGCATCAGTGCCAACCTAGTCAGGCCGGTGTCTGAAGGACTGTCCTAAGAAAGACAGGAAAATATGACTGAAATTTAAGAAAATGTCCTTGTCAGAACTCTCCTCAAGGAGTTTTTCTTATAACAATTCAGCAAAGGCTTCAGGAGTCATGATGAGAGTTCTGGTAGGTCAGGGTAGTCATGGAGGAATGTTAAGTTGGAGAATGAAACGTGATTGGCTCTTTTGAAAAAATAACTTTGAAAGAGTAACTCTATCAGTAGAATGGTAGCATGTGTTAACCTGAAAATAAAACAGCTTTTCAAAATGAGAGAGGCAACAGGCATTTATATGAGATGAAAGAATAACTATTTGTGACACACTGATTCAGGCAGAAGCCCAAATCGTGTTCTGATTAGGAGACAACAGCAATGGATATTTATGAGAAAGGGAAGGGGAACAATTACATTACTAGAAGGAAGACATTTCTATTGGTGCAAATAACGTAACAGTGATGCGAATTCTAAACAATTTAAATTTATTTCAGTCCAGTAGTCATTGTAACTGCTTTCTTGCTATCTTTGCAAATAGTTCTTTGGGGGCACAGTGTTTCTTAAGGTCCAGTCCAAAGGTTGTTCTGCCTTGTTTTAACATTCCAAAGGTCTGAGGCATTAGATGTGCAAGGCAGTTCCTCTGGCATGGCAGCTCCAGCTCCATTCATTCGTTCGTTCGTTCGTTCATTCATTCATTCACTCATTCATTCATTCATTCAGTTATTTGACACATGAATGCGAGATTGAATGCAGGGAGAACAATTAGGAGGCAGCAGCAGAAAAGGGAAAGGATTTGGGAGGAATTGGGGGGTAGGATAATTAGGCCTTGATAATTGATTGAATTTGGAGTGAGGAATCAGGAGACTCAAAGATGACCCTCAGGTTTCTCACTTGACTGACTGTGGGAAAGTCAGAAGAAGGGGCACATTTGGAAGGGAATATGCTGAGTTTTTGTTCAGGTTGAGTTTTAGTGCCTTAGGGCACCTGAGTGAAAGCGTCCCATGGATACTATCTGGAATTTAGAGATATTCAGACAAGGGTGGGCAGTGTGCTCAGGCTACAGCTCAGCTCAGAGAAGCTGTTCCCACTCTAACCTCCTATCCTCACGCCCATCCCTCTCCTCCTTCCACTCCAGCTACACTGGTTTTATTGCTGTGGCCCCACCCCAGCCTGAAGACCCCTTGTCTCGGCCATTCTTCTTGCCTAAAATGTTCATCTCCCCAAATCTACATGGCTAACTCCTTCAAGGCTTTGCCTAAATTTCTCTTTCTCAGTGTAGCCGTACCAAGAGCACATTATTTGAAATTGTGATCTTAATCCCCCCTCCCTTCCACACACACATTACTGATCTTTCTTGTTCTATTTACTCTTTATTCCATATTTTTATCATTTTGCATCATACTGTATCATGTATTTATTCATTGTATCTATTGTTTATTGACTCTCTCCTGCAGGAATGGAGGGACCATACAGGGAAGGGTCTTTCTCTGTTCACTGATGTATTCCAAGTGCCCAGAATAGTGCTTGGTGCACAGTGGACACTGAATAAATATTTATTGACCAAATAAATGTTTGCATAGCACTTAAGTGGCCTGTCTGCTGACTTGCTGAGTATCAGAATCTCTGTACGAGAGCCCTCATTCCCACCACTGTGGGAGTCAAGGGAAGAAGGAGGTTAATATGGGCCAGAAGAGGTGCAGATGAGGAGATTGGGGAGCCTTGAAGAGAGGAGATTTGGATAGGTACAGAGAAGATGAGGAACACGTTTGGTAGTGGAGAGTACTATGTCTGTGATAATTGGTTGAGAGGCAAGTGGTTAAGAAATGTTAGGTTTAGTTCCTATCAGAGAACACAGTGGTGTATTGATTGGTTAGACTATTCATTAAATAGTATCTAAAATTAATTCAGTACCTATTACTTGCCAGGTACTCTGTGTGTATTACCTTAATCTTCCCATAAACCTATAAAATAGTATTGCTATCTCCTTTAGACAAAGTAAAAAATTTTGGCTCAAAAGAGTGAAATTACTGGACTCTTGAGTATACAGCTAGTAACTGTTCGGTATTCAATGAGTCTCTGTCTGGCTCCGAAGCTCCTTCTCCCTCTACTTCAGTATCATGCCTTTCAGAAGTGAATGAGTCTGATTGTGGGGTCCTCTGTCCAGCAGATATCCCCAGGGTCCTCTTGCCTCTGGGTAACTTGGAGTGACCCTAACATGGGCTCTGAGAACAGTAAGTAATTGATGGAATGTACTTTGTCCTTCACTCATTGTACCTCTTGAAAGGTAAAAAAAGAAAAAAGCACTCCTTCCTTTACTCTCTACCTATATCACACTCACACTTCTGGTCACCTTGTATGTGGAGGTTTCCCACACCAAGCAGTGCTCTGCTTATCAGTTGATACCAATCAGGTCTCCTACAGTTTGACTCAATGTTGACACTAAAACTACCTGTAGGTAGTGCAGACCCCACAGATTAAAGGCTCCATTTTACAATAGCACCCCCACCACCAATTCAGACTCTAATCACATGTCCAAGTTGTCAAATGGAGTTGAGGGTTTTAGGAGCTGTGTGCCAGGAACTGGGAAGGAGACCAAATATATATTTCTTGTCATAAATTACAATATCACATCTTTGTTCTGCTCTTTTTTGTTGATATTTTTATATCAACAAAATACTCACCTGGGGATATTTTTTTCCATTGATTTTTTTGGAGAGTGGAAGGGAAGGACGGAGAGAGAGAGAAACAGCAATGTGAGGGAGATGCATCGATTGGTTGCCTCCCACATGTGCCCCAACCAGTGCCGGTGATTGAACCTGCAACCCAGGCACATGCCCTTCACTGGGAATCAAACCCATGACCCTTCAGTCTGCGGGCTGACACTCTAACCACTGAACAACATCGGCCAGGGCATCTGCTCCTCTCTTAACTCCTATTTCATTTGGAGTTTCATGTTTGAGACATAGCAAATAATACCCATGTCCTGGGTATGGATGAGAGCACTCTGCACCTTCAGGTCTTCCCCATAACTATGAGCTCTGTGACTCTGGGCCAGTGACTTAATTTCTCCAAAGCTAGGAGGCCTCAGTTATTAAGTGAACATAATAGTAGTACATGCCTAATAGAGCTGCTGTGAGGATCAGCAGTGCATGCAAACCTCTAACCTTGTGCCTGACACACAGTAAGGGCTCAATAAATGCTAGTGATCACAGCCCTTGTCCTACAGCACTTTACGTGCTCTTTGTCTGGTCCTCCACCAACAGCAGGAGACCTGAAGGCTTGAAGTGTTAGATATTCATTCTTATATCTTCATACTTAATAATGCAACACAAATAAATAAGTGAACAGACTGTAATTCCACTCAGTTCAGTAAATACCCAGAATTATCATATATGACAAGCTCTGCATTTGGTGGTGAGAGCTTGTGCAGAATTGAAAATACGAGCCCTACCCTTTCAGGGATCTAGAATAAGTGCAACGTAGTTCAATGTAAACAGTGTAGAACAACATCTATTTGTTGATCCTCATTAAATTAAATCATTTTAGATAACACTAATAAAAATAGCTACAATATTTTACCCTCTTGTTATATGCCTGGTACATGTATAACTTCATTTAATCCTCACACCAACCCTAAGTGACAGTATCTAAAAACAGATATTATTTTATCTGTATCTAAAAGAAAACATATTCCATAAGATTAAGTAATTTGTTCAAGTAAGAACAATTTAAAAGCACTAAAACCAGTGCTCACATCCAGGGCTGTATAACTCCAAAACTTCTACTCTTAATCCTTCTGTCTGCACGCATTGTGACTTACATATAGAAACGTCTCCCAAATGTTCAGTTATGAATGTGAGAGTGCCCCACATGTGTGGATAATATTGTACCTACCTGAGGAATCAGACCATGGCCAGTGACTCTCAAGCTCACAGAAGCTCAGTGACAAGGACTGAAGATCTCATCGCCCACCTACTCTATCCATTCCTTTAATGGGCAAACCCAACATAGTAATAACCAAGAAATTTCTCTGCAGAAGCAAAAATTGGGGAGCATTAAATATATTGCTACAGTACCAGTAGAAGTCTGGATGACTCCTACTTGAACTGCAGCATATACCTGTTAAAGATGATCAGTTGGTACCATAACAGGCCAAAAATTAGGTTTATGCACCTATATATACTGAATCATTAACTAAATAATCCAAAACAAAAAAATAGCAGCCCCTAAAAACTGCTAATAAGAACCACTTGTTTCTTTATTAAAGTCTATGAAGTCACATGTCATTTATCCATAATGGTGAAATGAAACATCTGCGTGTTTGAACCAGTTCTCAGGCTATATCTGGACCCTCCTGGCGTGGCACTGGGCCACAGATCACCCACTGAGAATCACACTCCTGTAAGCTTGTAATAGCAACTAAAACTGAGGTCTGGGTTCATCAGACCCAAAAGTCACTTTGTAAAGCTCAAGTTCTTGAGCCGGACACCATTCATGAGGCATGAAGACCAAGACTGTGATACTTTTGATTATAGGAAAAGTGGAGTGTAGTCATAGAGCAAAATCAGGGCACAAAATGAGATCACTTGTCTCTTAATGTAACTGTCAGTATCAACTATCAGTTATCAAGTGTTTATTATGTACCAGGGATTGTGCTAACTGCTTTGCATGTACTATCTTGTTTAAACCTCGAAACAAACCAATAAGGCAGTTACTGTCATCAGTCCCCAGTTTACAGCTGAGGAACTGATCCATAGAAATGATAAGCAACTCCTCTCATGATCCCTTACCTAGTGAGTGGGAAAGCCAGATTTTGAACCCAAAGCTCATGCTCTTAACCACTAACCAGTTCCATCACTATACCCCAAGTTAAATGTCCTATCAGCCTGTGTTCAATCAGAGAGCAGACTGCATCCCTTAACCTACAGGTTATCACTCAAGCTGAGATACTTGTAACAGTAAAAGGGGGCACTCTTTTTTGTTGGCATTCACCAGGACTGTGCCAGGGAAACAGGACATAGGATCAACCTATTAAATATCTTTCCAGTCCACATCATGACATGACACATGTATAGCAAGAATTCAAACACCAGTCTGTAATTGTAGTTGTAAGCACGAGCTTAGATGGTATGCCACAAACACCTGTGGGATAACCATTATAATATATAGTGATGTGTTAACAGACCTCTAGTATACTTGGAGAATATATATTTTCCTACTTTGAAAGGGACCAATCAATTGTATGGGGCCAAAATGGTGCTTTGGGTCTTTGTGGAATAAGATTGCACTATGAACTTTCACGGAGGCAAGAACCTTTATATCAGTGATGAGAGGCTATTTACAAAGCCTGCTCCCAACAACCCTGCCCCAGTGTGAATGCAGTTCAGCTAAACAGGGGACAGGCACAGCTGCAGCCCCTGGATGTGTATCCAGGGTCCAGACTGGACTGGGATGTCAGCACAGGACCAGCGCAGGTAGAGGCATAGAAGTTGGGGTGGAGGAACACAGAACTTAGCTGAGACATCCTCCAGAGGTGTGCAGGTTCCTTTCTGATAGGGATCTTTTTATGGGAATTAATTGTGTTTATGAACTGAAAAAGGAACTTTTAAAATTCTTCTGCCTGGATATATTTATTTTTTAAACCATCACAAAGCATACAGCACTTATCTCTGAGAGCTAAACATTCCTACATTCATTCAACAAATATTTATTGAGAATACATTAAGTGTTCCAGGAAGTCTTCTAGGAGCTGAGGATGTAACAGTGAACACGACACATTCTCTGACCTCATTCTTGAGTGTGTCTAAATGCTTTTGTGGAAAATAACATTTTAAAAAAGGTATTTAGGTTAATTTCTGGGTTCTCTGTTCTGTTCCATTGATCTATATGCCTATTCTTGTGTCAGTACCAGGCTGTTTTTATTACAATGGTTTTGTAATACCTGGTATCCAGTATTGCGATCCCTCCCACTTTGTCCTTCTTCTTCAAGATTGCTGTGGCCATTCAAGGTCTTTTATGATTCCATATAAACTTTTGGAGTATTTGTTCTAGATCTGTGAAATATGCCATTGGTATTTTAATAGGGATTGCATTGAATCTGTAGATTGCTTTAAGTAGTATGGACATTTTAATGATGTTGAGTGTTCCAATCCATGAACATGGTATATGCATCCTCTTTTTTTTATATCTTTCTCTATTTATTTTTTCAATGTCTTGTAGTTTTCTGAGAATATGCCTTTTATCTCCTTGGTTAAGTTTATTCCTAAGTATCTTAATTGTTTTGTTAAGGTAAATGGAATTGGTTTTTAGTTTCTCTTTCTGAGTGTTAATTATTGCTGTATGAAAATGTCATCAATTTCTGGATGTTAATTTTGTATCCTGCTACTTTGCCGAATTCATTTATTAAATCTAGTAGTTGTTTGGTGGAATATTTAGGGTTTTCTATGTACAATATCATGTCATCTGCAAATAATGAGTTTCACTTCCCAGAAATCAATCCAAGACAGTATGCTCAATTAATATTTGACAAAGGAAGCAAGAGCATACAATGGAGTAAAGGCAGTATCTTCAATAAATGTGGAAAAATTTGACAGGTACTTGCAAAAAAATGAAACTAGACCACAAACTTATACCATACACAAGAATAAACTCAAAACAGATGAAAGATTTAATATAAGTCATGAAACCATAAAAATCCTAGAAGAAAATGTAGGCAGAAAAATCTCAGACATCACACGTAGCAGAATTTTCACTGATATATCGCTAGGGCAAGAGAAGCAAAGGAAAAAGTTAATAAATGAGACTACATCAAACTAAAAAGCTTCTGCACAGCAAAAGAAACTAGCATCAAAATGAAAAGGGAACCCACTGTATGGGGGAACATATTTGCCAATGATACATCAGATAAGGGATTAATATTCAAAATATATAAAGTACTCATGCAGCTCAACAAAAGGAAGACAAGCAATCCAATTAAAAAATGGGCAGAGGATCTGAATAGACATTTCTCAAGAGGACATACAAATGGCCAAGAGACATGTGAAAAAATGCTCAATGTCACTAATCATCAGAGATGCAAATTAGAATGACTATGTATAAGGTATCACCTCACACCTGCCAGGATGGCTACCATCAACAGATCATCAAACAACAAGTGCTGACAAGGATGTGGAGAAAAGGGGACTCTAGGACACTGCTAGTGGGAATGCAGACTGGTGCAGCCACTATGGAAAACACTATGGTGTTTCCTCAAAAAATTAAAAATGAAACTTCCATTTGACCCAGTGATCCCACTTCTAGGAATATATCCTAAGACACCTGAAACACCAATCAGAAAGAATATATGTACTCCTATGTTCATAGCAGCAATATTTACAATTGCTAAGATCTGGAAACAGCCCAAGTGTCCATCAATAGATGAGTGGATAAAAAAGCCATGGTACATATACACAATGGAACACTATGTAGTTGTAAGAAAGATCTTGTATCCTTTGAGACAACATGGAGGGACCTAGAGAGTATTATGCTCAGTGAAATAAACCAGTCAGAGAAAGACAAGTATCACACGATCTCACTTATTTGTGGAATATAATGAACAAAATAAGCTGATGAACAAAATAGATCCAGAGACATGGAAGTAGGGAATAGGAGGGAAGGGGGAGGGGAGGAAGAGATAAACGAAAGAACTTATATGCATACGTGCATAACCAATGGACATAGACAACAGTGTGCTGAAGTCAGGGGCGGAGGCAGGATCGAGGAGGAGGGTGTCAATGGGGGAAAAAGGCGGGACATCGGTAATACTTTCAACAATAAAGATAAATTTAAAAATAAAAAATATATAAAATAAATAAGGTATTTATATAACAATATTTTTCCAAGTTATGAAAACTATATCCCCTCTCTAGCCTCAGTTACCACCAGTGCAAAATGAGGGCACTGACCTGGATACCTCCTCAGGCCTCTTCTAGCTCTAAATTCCTATGATCCTGTTGTCACTTTCATCAGGTGCTGTGAAGGTCAATGCCTTTCTTCATTCAACTTTTCCATTCTTAATAGTAAAAATCTAAATCTATCTCAAAGCAATACATTTGACATTTTTTTATACACTGAATACAAATGAAAAGGTTAAACACATAAATCAACTGAGGAGCTAATCAGGAAGTGTGGTTAGGCACCCAGCATGTGACACAAACGTTTCCACTGGCCTGTTCTGGACGACTCTGCTCTCTCAGGCCTGGTGGAAACCACACCCCAGAGCAACGTGCAGGGCACGGCACCGTGTTTGAAGGAGAACTTTTATTTCCCTTTTTACTATTCTTGGGTCATAAATGGAGAAATAGATTCCAAAGAGGACTGCCCTTTTGCAGAATGAGAAGAAAATTTAGCCCGGCCAGTGTGGCTCACTGGATTGAGTATCATCCCAGGGACTGAGAGGTCCCAGTTTGATTCCTGATCAGGGCATGTGCCTGGGTTTTGGGCTCGATCCCCAGTGGGGGCGTGCAGGAGGCAACTGATCAATGTTTCTCTCTCTCTCTAAACAATCAATAAAAACATATTTTTTAAAAAAGAAAATTTACCGTTTCAAGGTCAGGACTAGTAGCCATTGGCAAGATAATGTAGGGAGGGGAGAGAGAAGAGGAACATTATGCTCCCGTTCTACATGTCAGCACTGTGCAGTGACTTATACATATGACCTCCAAGTCTCACAAGAAGTCTAGCTGGTAAGCACTGTTGTTGTTCATCTTAAGACGAGAAAACGAGGGGTGAGAAAAGCACAAGTAAACTCTCCATCACTCAGTAGCTAGGACGTCGCAGAGCTGAGATGCTGTTTGAGTGTGGAACCATGCTCTTTCCAGGTCCTCCCTTTTCTCGGCTACCCCAACATCTTTAATCAAGTTTAAAGACTCCAAATTTAATTATATATTCAGATTTAAACTTTTGGGTGTTCACATTTAGCCTCATAGTATTATTATATTAAAAATAACTTATAGAAGTACTCCTGAATTTCTTTAAAAGTCTTTTGTCAGATAATTCTGACATCTGTGTTATGTTGTCATTGATACCTGATTGTCTTTTCCCATGTGAGTTGTGATTTTCCTGTCCATTTTGTGTGTTGAGTAATTTTGGATTATGGTCTGGATATTTTTAACGCTATGTTTTAAGGCTCTGAGTCTTGTTGAAATCCTATGGAGAATGTTGATATTGTCGCCTTAGCAGATAACTGATCCAGTTGGGTTCAGGCCACAAGTTTCTACCAGCCTTCGTTGTGTTATGGTTTCAACATCAGTTCTGTTTCTCCCAGCTCACCCAGTTGTGAAGATACATGTAAATGCATATCACAGTGCCCAGAACACAGAGATGCTCAAATATTGCCAGTTGTTCTTAAATAGTCATAGCCTGTGTCTACCTAACTTGGCTAAATCGTATGATTGAGGATTGATTGGTTTTTAGATCAGACTAGGAATTGGGCCAAATGAATGAGGGAACAGTTGGTTTGGCACCAGCATGGTGAAGAAGAACGAACAGTCTGTGGATTCAGAGTCTAAACTGAACACCAGTTTGGGCACTTATTAGCGATGTACTTTTGGTGAGACATTCCAGCTAAATTTCTGTTTCATTGTCTGTAAAGCAAGATAAGTAATATATTGCAGGATATTTTTGAGAATTAAATAAAACTACACAAATTAAGTACTGAAGTTAAAATATATAAAACCCCAGGTATATTACCTGACACATAGTAAGTATTCCAGAACTATTTTATTATTAATTTAAGAAAAAAGGCACTTCAGTAATAAAGTTGTTAAAAACAAAACGAAACAAAAAAACAGTGATATTTTCAGTACATGTGCCAAAGGCCTACTTCTGTTTTGTTTTGCTCTGCTTTACGGGTATATTTTCCTCAGAGGAAGATGCTGCTGTGGTTCTATATGGGCTAAAACCTTTCCAGTGGCAACAGTCCAACAGATTTCCCGTCTTGCCCTCCCGTCTCTCTGGCCTTATTTCATACCACTGTCCCTTCATTTATTGTTCTTGGACCATCTTAATACCTTCCTAAATTCCCAGCCCCAGTACTTTTGCATCACCTGTTCCTGCTTTGCCAAAATCTCCACATGCTTCCTGTAGTCTCAGAGCAAATGTGATCTTTCCATACAGGTCTTCTCTGACCAACTCCTCTCAGATCATGGCCTCACCTCTGTCCATTACTGTCCATCCTGTTATCCTGACTAATTTTATTTATAGCATTTATTACTATCTGAAATTATTGTAGATATATATCTGGTTTCTTGTTTATTGTCTATTTTCACCCGGGAAAATGTCAGCTCTATGAGGCAGGCATCCTTCTCTTCCTACCATGATATTTCCCGAGTCTACAACAATGTCTGGTACATAACTGGCTTTTAAGTACTTGTTGAATGAATAAATAAGCAAACTTTCACTTTGTTGTTCATAATTTCTCGAACTGTTTTTCACTCTACTAAAAGAAAATCTATAAATAGTATTTCTTGAATTTCTGGTTCCCCCAAAACATTCAATAATTCATCAAGACACATGAATAAATTGTACATTTAGATTGATCTCCACATTTAAAATCTAGAGTTAGTGTTTTTATTGTAGAATAATCCAATGAAAAGCGGAAGCCATTAATTGTGCAACTCCTGGGCATCTGACACAAGCATGTGGTGCGGATGCGTGGGCTCCTGTGCATTAGATTATACAAAAATCACAGAATACCAATAACACGCCTAAGGTTGCATCAGACAGGGTGATCTGTTCACGTGGGGTTTGGGCCATTGCTCACACAAGGGAACTCAACTGAGATCAGCGAAGATGTCTAGCTGCCTCCCCCACACCTCCATTTGACCCCAGATGCCTGGAGAATGAACACTTCTTATATGGTCACAGAGGCTGGTAGTTATTTGTTAAGCAATGTTACTTTGACCGTAGGCAACTGATTCGTATGTCTTATTGCTCTTTCCATTTTGGCATATAAAGACTTATCTCCTTTGTTTTAACTGCAAAATACTCCATTGAATGTAAGTACCCTAATTTATTTAATTCATCTTCTATCAACAGGCATTTATGTTGTTTCTAGGTCTTTGTTAGCCAAACATCACTGCCTAGAATATATACAGACAGATATCTTTCTATACTTGGTACATTGATCCAAAGGTTAAATTCTTGTGAGGTCAAAGGACAGTTCATTTTACATTTTGCTAGCTATTGTCATAAAAACGTTTCTAAAGTGTCTGTGCCAGGTCTTGATTTTATTTTAATCACGAGAAAGCCTTCAGCCTCTTCTAAAGTAATGCATCTTTTTGAAAGAATGTTATAGGAATTTGATATTTATTAACTTCTGAATTTTATTAACTTTAGCTTATAATGTGCTTTCAAATTATATAAAATATTGACTTTTGCCATTATTATTTATGTTTTGATATGTAGAGCTTTCTTTCTTTATAAGAAGTCATATCCTCTCCATCAGACTTCACATGCTCAGCATGGCTGGCCTGGAACATTCCCATAAGGGACGGGGAGCCCTGGTGTCAGCTCCGAGATGGCCACAGCATGACGGCTCAGAGGACGTTGACGGTAGAACTCAGCGGCCACCAACGTGGCATCTCTCTCCATAAGGTTCTCATCTTTTCGGTGTTAGGCAATGGAAAGAATGAGGACTTTGGAGCTCACCCAAATATGATTTGGATCAGGATTTTGCCATTTATATACTGTGTGAATATAGGCATATTCTTTAAATCCACGGGCCTCCGTTTCTTCACCAGTGAAACTTTACCTAGAAGATGGTGATATGTACATTGATCATTTTGTGACATCTAGTCCACTTCTCATATCTGTTGCTGCCTGGGGACAAACCAAACATGAAGCAGCCACTGGGGCAGCTCACAGGCAGGGAAGAGGAAGCCACGTGAGGACGAGAGAGCCCCACACGCCCGAACTGAAGAGCTGCACGTGCCTCTCGCTGGCCTGTGACCCTGAGCAGAGTCAGGTCACCTCTCGCACTTTTTCCCTCTGCTATAAATGGAAATGTGGATCCTATTTTGCAGGGCTGGTGTGAGGATTAGAGGCACTGTGTGTGAAGCACCCTAGCACAGGGCCTGGCACACGGTAGGCACTCAGTAGTGCCACTTGGTCCTTTTATTTGCGATGGTCATGACTGTAAATGCGTGGTTGTTACTTCCCCTCACTGTTTTCGTCTTCAGTATTTCATCTAATTTAGGGAGCATATTCTCTACGTTTTCACATCTCTGGAAATGCTTTGTGGCTTAATAGCAATGACATTTTGTCAGCGCTGTCAGCCCGGCTGCAGTTATACCGTAATTGTCTTGCCTGTGCATGGGGGAATGTGGTGACATGAATGAACAACTAGAACTTCTCAATGTCTCATTTCAGAGACCACTTAAGGACTCTGTGAAGAAGGACTCGGATTCTTATTGTCTGAAGACCGGATGTTTCCGCTAGTGCCATTGTTATTACCATCAGTTACATCAAGCATTTATTGAACACCGCGCAGATGAAGGAATCTGGGCTAAGACCCAGAAATGCAAAGCCCTTGAGGGTCTTACAATATCACTAGGGAAATAGGGCACAGACATAAAACATAATTAACTGTACAAGGCAGTCCGTGGCTGTTGCCAAGAAATACTGTAGACACTACATAAATGCTGCAGAAGGCAAAGAAAAGAGAGATGGCTGGGCGGGTGAAGATTTAGAGACAGCTTCACAAAGAATAAAATCTTCATGAAGCTTTAAAATAAAACCAGGACTTAGGAAAGAAGTGGGGATGTTCTCTCAGGCATGGGAAGTGGCTGGAACAATGGAGCAATGGGAAAACCCCAAAGAATATGAAAAAATGTACGTTGTGTCTTTAGGTTGAAGCATCAGTAAGAGGAAGGAGGAAGTGGTGTGGTAAACAAGGAAGGTGAGAGCGTTAGGTGCAGGCTACATTGTGACCTTGAAGTCATATTGTGTGTTCCTCCGTATTTCAATTCATGACTTAATAGTGTGAATGCTCTTGAATGATTACCATTTAGGCCATTGCGAATAAGAGGGAAATTTCTTCTTCATGGATGAGTAGATCTGATTGTTCAGAACTAGAAGTCTCAAAAGACAATTTGTCTGACTATTATGGAAGCAGTGGCATAATTATCAACCACTCAGAAATGGAGATCATTATTTTGGCAGATGTCCTTTAAATGTAATTGGTTTGATTTGATAACCGCAGGAAGCAAGTCAATTCATTTGGCTACAAGAAGCTTTATTAAGACATTTCTGTGGCCATGGTGGGCAAATGGCAACACCTGCTTTGAAGACCACATGCGTCTGTATTATCCTGGCCATGTGATGTATAACTTTGAAGATATGTCTCACCTTGTTTCTGTAGTAGATCCAGGCCATTTCTTAAGACAGGACTGCCTGATGCCAAGGAAGGGACACATCCATCTGAGAGTCTCACCTCATAAAGTCCCCCAATGTCCATCAAAGATAAACTCACCTTTTCGGTGAGATCTGAGATCTGGACCAATCTATCGAAAATTGCAACCTCCCCCCTCTTCCCACTATGACCCTATACTTTAGACTCCTTTTGCTGTTTCTTCCTATAGAATGTGTTAGCTTCTAACATGTTAACTAAATTTATTGTTCATTGTCCGGCCTTATCTGGTTGCAATGTATGATTCAAAAAAGCAGGGATTTTAGTCTGCCGTTATTACTGCATCGTGGGAGTCTACACAGTGCCCGAAGTCTGGAAACTTCAAATATTTGAAGAAATGTTACTGCGATAAGTTATCTCAGCAGCAGGAAGCCTGGGGTGTTGTGGAGGGGACTGTCTACACTCCAGGCACCAGTTCCGCCTCTTGTTCTGTGGCTTCACAGTTCTGTTAGTCTTGGAGTCTGTGACTTTATACTACAAAAAGGAGAACCATTAAAGCTAAGAAGAATGTTAAATATTGATTGAGATATGACAAGCATAGCAATCTGTCATAGTGGTCTAATGACACCAGAGCAGGTCTTTGTACTTGATAAATATCCAGGATGGAGTTTTGATTTATAAAAGCCAGCAGAAGACCTGGGTACTTTCTTATAGCTCTCCTTCACAAAAACTGACTCTTCCTACTGCTCTTAGCCACTGGAGTTTGGGATTGAGATCATATATACAGTTGGCCCTCTGTGTCCACAGGTTCTGCAGTCACAGATTCAACCAACTGCCGATCAGAAATATTTGGAAAAAATGTTATGTTGTTGTGTCTGTCCTGAAATATATAGACTTTATTTTTTCTTGTCATTATTCCCTAAACAATACAGTATAACAACCATTTACATAGCATTTACATCATATTAGGTCTTATAAGTGATCTAGAGATGGTTTAAAGTATAGTGTAGGATGTATGTAGGTTATATGCAAATACTGTGCCATATTTTGTAAGGGACATGTGTGGATTTTGGTATCTAAGGGATGACTATACTGATAAAATAATTAAATTAGATATACCAGTTGATTTACAGGATTTCAGCTTTTACAAGGAATTCCTAACCCACTACCACCCACTGCCATTAATTAAATTCACGTTAAGCCGACTGCATGTTTCTCGGGCCCTTAAGGGGCACTAGTAAATCATGTTGCAACTTTATCAGCACCACTCAAAGAGAGGCTTGCGATGAACAGTAAGTTAAATGAAGACAATTTCCCAGTGTTAGTTGTCTTCTGAAAGTGAATGCCATAGATGTAGGTGAGAGTTGCATTATATTTTGTTGTTCAGTTGCTGAATTTAAAATCTACAGGTCATTTCAGCATCTTTCTATCAGGGAAGAACATCCTGTAGCCCTTCTCAATCTAGCACGTGTGGACAGCGCTATGCCCAGCAGAAATCTGAGGTGCCTTGTTCTAGTTTATGATCGGATTGCTAGCTGGGGAATGGGAATAATAGGAGCATATTACTCTCATTTCACAAAAGATCTCCCAGTTTATATAATTTTCTCCAGATATATCTAGCAAATACTTTGCTATACTAAGCAAGTTATAGGTCAGAAATAAAGGGCACCTGGCACCTTGAAATTCAACTAACCTAACACTAGTGGATTAATTAGCATTATTCTTTTCAAATCTCTTATCGAAATTTGTTATTTGAAAAGCTTACAACTCAGTGAGTTTTCAGGACCCGAGCACACCTGTGTGACAACATCCAGATCCAGAAACAGAACATTGTCAGAAGCTCAGAAGCACCACCTGTGCTTCAAATCACTCCCCATCCCTCAAGGGTAATCACTAGCTTCACGAGTCTTTTTTGTTCTTTATATAAATAGAATCATACACTGTGTATTCTTCTGTGTTGCCTTCTTTCGATGTTTTTTAACTTGGTGATATATTTATTTTTTTTCCTTTGGATTTATAGTTCATTCATTCTCATTGCTGCATAGTAGTCCACTGTGTGTTACCACAATTTACTTATCATTTCAACTCCTGATGGGAATTTGAGAAGTTTCCAGTGCAAGCCTATCGCAAATAATGCTGCCATGAACATTCGAGTACATGGACCTATGGTGGAAATACGTGGGCATTTCTGTTAGTTACATATCTAAGAGTGGAATTTCAGGTTCTCATTCTTCTGTAAGTGAACTGTCTGCTCTCCGAAAAGGAAAGCATACATATGCATCGAGGGGAAAAGAACGTGTGATGGCGTGGACTCCAGAGACAGCCATGAACGCCTCATGGTTTCATAAGAGGACTACAGAACAACTGTCCCTCCTGGCACCATGAAGAATATAGTTACATGTCCTCAACAGCTCTTCTTTCTTTCCCACAGAGGGGTGGGGTGAGGTATAAATAGTCTCATCACCACGAAAGCCCACAGAGAATTTCACTCTCCAAAATCAAAGCATCTAAGTGGTAAGCTACACCACTGCTTCTCATTCCAAGAAATTATCCTATTTGTATCTGCCAAGGAGAGCAGGGAACCATAATTATAATTAACACTTGCATATCACTCTCCATCTGCAAAGTACTTCGTAGATATTAACTAATGAATCCTCCACCTCTCTCCTCCTGCTGCCCACCCTTCCTCCCCACCAGGAAGCAGGTGACATCTCCGTATTATGCTGCTCATTTGCAGAAAGATAAACACAAGAACAGGTTATGCCATTTCCTTGATGAGGTCCAGCAGTGTAAAATAAATACTTTGCTGCCTGGGGCCTTTGTGAAATAAAATTACCACATACTTCAAGCCTTGAGATCTAAATTGCATAAATAAAGCCTCTGAAGAATTTTTGTCACATATGACAGGAAAGATGGATTTATCGTTGGGGTTGTTTACTAAACTGTCACAGTGGTGGCTCATGAATATCAATGATGCGGTAGCTCCTCAGAAAGCCTCGTAGGAACCCTGAGAAGGAAAAATCACTAACTGTTTTCAAACATGGGACCAAGAAAGACTATTAAGGTGTTTACTATGGATTTTTTTCTCTCAATCCAAAGAGAGAACATTTTTAAATTGGTTGGAAAAGAGATCATGGGTGAAAGAACACTTAGATTTGTAAATATAGAGAAAACAAAGTGTTGTCTGTTACTTCACATGTTTCTGATTAGAAATGAACATTTTTATTTAAGTTTTTTCTGCCTTTTTTAAAAAAAAATGCAATACTTATGTATGTTTTAGTTGACTATATCCAGATATTAACTACTAATCAAATTTGGTTTAGGTTAATATTTTCTTTTCTTTTTTTTAATCCTCACACAAAGGTGTATTTCCATTTATTTCAGATAGAGTGGGAGGGAGAGAGGGAGAGAGGGAGAAATATCGATGTGAGAGGGACACATTGGCTGCCTCCCACAGGACCCTGAGGAGGGCCCAGCAAGCTGCAACCGAGACACGTACCCTTGACCAGAATCGAACCCGCGACTCATTGGTCTGCACTCTAACCACTGAGCCAAACCGGCCAGGGCAAGGTTATTATTTTCTAAGGGGAAAAAACCTAGGCTTGTGAAATTTTTCTCTCATTTTATATTTGTGATGTATAGAAACGAAGAGATCGACTTTAATTTTAGATACAACCTACATTAGTGAAACTAGGGGCCAGGAAAGTCATCAGAACTAGCGATTTTGCCAGACAGAAGGAATTCCTGCGCAGGCTGCCTTCGGCGCTGGCTCTGCACCGGCAAGTGCGGGGCCTTCCCAGGGCCTCGGCCTTCCCAGGGCCTCGGCCTTCCCAGGGCTGGGCCTTCCCAGGGCCGGGCCTTCCCAGGGCCTCGGCCTTCCCAGGGCCTCGGCCTTCCCAGGGCCTCCTCCTTCCCAGGGCCCGGCCTTCCCAGGGCCTCCTCCTTCCCAGGGCCGGGCCTTCCCAGGGCCCGGCCTTCCCAGGGCCTCGGCCTTCCCAGGGCCTCGGCCTTCCCAGGGCCGGGCCTTCCCACGGCTCGGCCTTCCCAGGGCTCGGCCTTCCCAGGGCCGGGCCTTCCCAGGGCCTCCTCCTTCCCAAGGCCGGGCCTTCCCAGGGCTGGGCCTTCCCAGGGCCTCCTCCTTCCCAGGGCCAGGCCTTCCCAGGGCCTCGGCCTTCCCAGGGCCTCCACCTTCCCAGGGTTGGGCCTTCCCAGGGCCTCGGCCTTCCCAGGGCCTCCACCTTCCCAGGGTTGGGCCTTCCCAGGGCCTCTGCCTTCCCAGGGCTCCGCCTTCCCAGGGCCGGGCCTTCCCAGGGCTGGGCCTTCCCAGGGCCTCATGCATTCCGAGGACATGGCGGCTCCTTCGGCCAGGAAACAGGAACAATAAGGAGGGGAAGTAAATGGTTATTAGGCATCATAAGTTTGTTCAAAAGACAAATTAAGATGCTTAATATTTTATTTTACTTTCCTACCCATCTCAGCACTCCGGGGTGAAAGCCCCTCTCGGAAGCTCCAGAGGAGAATAAAAGCATTGCCCTGAGGGCCTCTCTTCACAGCGGCAGGGATAAATCAAGTAGGCGTGTGTGTAAATTATGAGCTAGGCCAAGGGAACAGTCTTTGGCAATAGAGAGGACTATATCGCTCAGAAAGGCCTTCGTCCCTGTCCCCGTACAACATACAGAAATGTCCCCAAGAGGTAACACATTTGAAATACAGAGCAGTGCTCCAAGTAACCAAAGGACACTTTGAAGGTTTAGACATGAAGAGGGAACTCAAGGCTGGAATGGTGAGGGGGAGCTGGAGCCAAAGTCCCAAGGAGGGACATGGGCCGCAGGGCCAGGACTTGTGAGACTGCTCAGAGGTAGCGCTGGAGGAGGTGTGGGAGGACGGCCGGTGAGGGGCCACGCAGACAGGCTGCACCCCGAGTGCGTGCAGGGCAGGCGGCCGGGGAGCAAGGGGAGCAGGGGCCGCTGTGCAATTTCAGCTGCCACCAGAGGTCTTGGATGATGACGTCCGAGAGGCCATTAGGTGTGACAATTAGGAAGTCTTCTGTGATGCTCGGGAGTGGTTTCAGTGTGCAGCGTGGGGCGGGAAATACTTGAAAAGGCGTGGGCTGTGAGGGTGGAGAGAGAGCTGAGGTGGGGGAGGGGCGGGAAGCGGGGAAGGAAGAGGAAGAGGAAGTCAGACCAATGAAGCCTTTCATTCGTTGGTGGCTGTTTTGTTGTTTTAGGATAAAATAAATCTTTATGTACTTGTAGGCGACAAGTCATAGAGAGAGAAAGAGGCATTGAAATATAAATGGCAGTAATAGATGGAGCAAAAACCAGGAGGAGCAGAAACATTGAACTCAAAAGTAGGTGGGAGTTAACAGTGGGGAAAAGTAGGTAAAGCAACATTTTCAGCCTTTCAGTGTATTTTATTATCTTTGGGCATCACCAGTTGCTGATGAGAAGTCTGTTATCAATCTGATGCCATTCCTTTGTAGGCTATCCACTTTTTTTTCTGGCAGAGTGTTAATTATCTGTTTTTGTATAGCAAATTTTTCTAAAAGGTAGTAGCTTTAAATAATAAACATTTGCTGTCTCATGCAGTTTCTATGGACAGGAACTGGCGGAGTGGTCCTGACTCAGGGTGTCCCTGAAGTAGCAGTCACTGTGCTGGCTGGGACTGAAGGCTTGCCTTGGGATGGGGGACCTCCCTCCAAGATGGCTCGCTTCCACGCCTGGTATGTTAGTGCTGTTGTGGGCAAGAGGCTTAAACTTCGGGGGGGTGGGGGAACAAGAGAACCAGGAAGAAGTCACAACTTTTTTAATGACCGAGACTTGGAAGTCGCACAGTTTCACGTTTAGCACATTCTGCTCGTTAGAAGTGAGTCCCTAAGTGGAGGCCGCGTACAAGGGAAAGGAATCGTGCTCTGACTTTGAGGAGAGGAGTATCAAAAATCTGTGCCCCTCTTTTGAAGCGACCACTGGCAGCAAGAAATTTGAGGAATTTCACACTGGCGATGAATGGTACACTTAGATGAGGTGAGATTCACTAGATGTGAATAATGAAGTGTGTACACACCATGCCATGTTATCCTGCCGTGCATGCCTGAGGTCTGTGTCATTCTGAGCATGTTACCACCGGATGGTGTCTACTGCGGCGTCTGAGACGATGCCGTGCTGACACTGATCATGCAATGGCTGACAGGGGAGGGGTGGGTACCTTCGTGGCCCCATTTGTACTTCATTTCCCTGTAGATGTCTTCAATGATTGCTTTAAAAAATTTTTAGAAGTGTTTTGTATTTCGCAGGAGAAACAACACTGTCAATCACAGTTGCTGTAAGTTCTGACCTGGCTTGTCACTAGCTGGTCAGAGCAGGGCAGCCCTGTGTGAGTGGAAGAGCCAGATTTGAGGTGCTGCTTCTCATCTAGACACATTGGAAAGAGGATGTGCCCCAGTTTTGTTTCCTTTTTCCTCCAGTGAGCTTGGAAGGAAGAGGAATTAATGAGGCTCATTGTGTATGCAAGGGTGAGCGGTTTGTGTTGAGCTAAGTCTAACAGAAGCTGAAAGTGTGTATCTGGCACAGCTAAGTAATTAGACTTCACATTTCTCGAATCTTGTAAGGAAATAATGTCTTTAGTGGAAAATGTCTTTAAATTCATATTCCACAGACTGAGAAGCCTCTCTCAGCCCAACCCTAGGCTTGGTCCTCTGTTGACCACATTCAAAATAAAGGTGAAAGTCACTGCCATGGTTTAGGTAATTTGTATGTTCTGCAAGAAAGGAGGGACTGCTTCAGGAAGAACATGGCTAGAATTGCAATCCAGCAAAATATATGTCCAGGTCAAATGCAGGAACCAAGGCAGTAACGAAATCACCTATTGCCATTCTTCTCAGATAACTGAAATACCTAGAAAACAATGAGCACATTTTCTCTCTGCTGCCTGATACCTGGCCTCTGGAGCCAGACGGGCTGGATTCAGTTCTGCTCTGCCACTTACTCCCTGTGTAGATTCACTTCACATTTTTCTGTCTCAGTTTCCCCATCTGTAAAATGGGGACAATACAAGTATTTTTGGCATTGGGTTATTGTGAAGAAGAAATAAATAAATATACGTAAATCACACACAAAAAAGTGACTGGTGCACTGTCAGCACTGTAAAGCTATTCTTATGATGGTTATTAATTATTACCAAGATAGTGTTGTGCACAGAGTAGGTGCTGAATAAATGTTTGCTACTTGAACTGAACACTAAGACTTAAAATTAGAGCAGGGTCTGTGCGGAGAGGCTGCTCCTGCATCCCTGCCCTGCTCCCGTTTCAGCGTTAGTGACTCCACTCCCCACGCTCTGTTACTTCTCACAGGCGCCAGAACCAACCGCCGTCCACGTCTGCCTCCCCCGCGTGGACTGCCAGCGTGCTAAGGGTACAGCGCGTGTCTTATTCCTCTCTTTATCACCAACATCTGTCTTAGTGCCTGGCATATAACAGGTGTACAATGAATATTTGTGAAAAGAGTGACTGGTTAATTAATTAAAATTAATCTGTAAATATTTATTAAGCACCTACTATGCACTAGGCAGTTTTCTAGGTAGGAGGGTACAGAAGTGACCAAGACAGCCACAGTCCTTGTTCTAAAGGAGTTCACGATCAAGTGGAGCTATTTCTGAATCCTGGATCCCGCCGAGACCCTGAGAGAGAGGAAGGGAAGGCAGGGCACGATGCCCATGTCCGATGTCCCCAGATTCCTGCTCCACACTCGTTAGTATGCAGCAGACTGCAGGTAGCAGGGAGCCCAACTAACAGTGGCTTAACCTTAAGGACACGTGCTGTTCAAGCAGTGAAAAGTCTGGAGTTAGATGGTCCTGAAAATGGTCCGTTAGTTTCCTGAGGACAGGGTGATAGATGAGTGTATCAGCAATTCTATAAGCCTTCCCCTCAAGGTAGCAAGATGGCCACCAAAACACCAGGCACCCCATCCTCATATCATCTCCACAGGCAGAAAGCATGAGGGATTTCCATGTGCCGGTCTCATTTTAACAAGGAGAGAGGTATCTTTCCCCCCACCTCTCCAGCAGATCTCCCCTTACATGTTATTATCCAAGACGTGGTCACACGGCATCTCTGTCTTCAAAGGAAGCTGGGGGACTGAGTTTCTGTTTTGTGCAGCTTCTGTACGGTTGGGAATAGCTTTTTGGTGGCCAACCAACAATGTCTGCTTCTGTCTAACTAACTACCCCTTTCCTTTCCCTTGACCTTGAGCACAGGAAAGTGTGAGTAGGCAATGTTTGATGCTCTGTGCCTCAACCCCATCCTGTCCTCCACCTGTAAAGTGAGGAGATAGACTGGTCCTTAAGGGGTCATTCAGCTTTGCTTTTCTGGAATGCGCTCATGTCCACGGGTGGCAAGGCCTGATCATAACCAGCTTGTATTTCTTTGTGTAATCGCCATGTGCCGCGTGTCCTGTGCATTTGGCTGCATTAGGACAGAACATCTGGAGTCAAAAAAGTCAGGGTTCTAGTCATAGCTTTGGATTTTGGCAAGCCACCTGTCTTTTCCAAGCTTCAGAGTTCTTATCCCTTAAATAGAGATAATTACCATGAGCAAGTTGCTTTGAGGATTAAATGAGATGTTCAGTGTAATTTGCATTTTATTTGTTTATAGTCTGCTATAGTCAGGGAGGATTCAAGGTGGATACTCTTTGTGTGCTGTTGTTATTACCTCTTTTTCACATATTTAATGTGTACAATTTGACATCCTTGATTCCTGCACCACGATCAAGATAATACACACATCCAACACCTTTCAGGATTTCCTTTTCCCCTGTGGTAAGAACACTTAACGTGAGACCTACCCTCTGAGCAAAGTTTGAAGTGCGCGGTACCGCATTGCTAACCATAGGCTCTAGGTCGTACCGCAGAGCTCTAGAACCTCTTCGTTCAGCATGATGGAAACAGCTTCTCCATTTCCTAACACCAGCCCCCACCCACCCCCAGCCCTTGCAACTGCCAATTTGCTCTGTTTCCGTGAGTCTGACTATTTTAGATACCTCATGCAAATGGAATCATGAAGTTTTGTCCTTATGTGGTTGGCTTATTTCACTGTCCATGTTCTTCAGGCTCATTCAAGTTATCGCAAATGGCAAGATTTACTTCTTTTTTAAAGCTGAATAATGTTCCATTGTACGTACATACCACATTTTATCTATCCACTTATTTATTTATATTTATTTTTAACCCTTACCCAAGGATATTTTTTCCATTGATTTTTTTTTTAATGAGAGCTGAAGGGAGGGAGCAGGGGAGAGAGAGAGAGAAACATCAATTGGTTGCCTCCCACACGTGCCCCTACTGGGCCGGGGAATGAACCTGCAACCCAGGTACATGCCCTTGAGTGGGAATCGAACCCAAGACCCTTTGGTCTGAAGACCGTTGCTCTAACCATTGAGTCACACTGGCCAGGGCCATTTTCTTTATTTATTCATCTGAAAATGGAATTCTTAAAATTCAATCACAAAAAAAATAATAATAATCTAATTAAAAACTAGGCCAAGGGCCTGGCCAGTGTGGCTCAGTGGTTGAGCATTGACCCATGCACCAAGAGGTCACTGGTTCAATTCCCAGTCAGAGCATTTGCCCAGGTTGTGGGCCAAATCCCCAGTGGGGGGCATGCAAGAGGCGGCCAGTTGATACTCTCTCATCGATGTTTCTGTCTCTCTCTCCCTCTCCCTTCTTCTCTCTCTAAAATCAATAATGAAAAAAATTAAAAAAAAAAAACTAGGCCAAAGATTTGAACACACAATTCTCTAAAGAATACATACAAATGGTCAACAGGTATATGAAAAGATGCTCACCAGGAAATGCAAACTAAAACTACAAGATATCACCTCATACCTATGAGGATGCTATTACTTAAAAAACAAAAACAGAAGAGAAACATGAGCAAAGTTGTGGAGAAAAGGGAACCCTGGTACACAGTTGGTGAGAATGCAAATTGGTTCAGTCACTATGGAAAATAGTATAAAGATTTCCCGAAAAATTAAAAATAGAACTGCCATATACTCTAGCAATTCCACTTCTGGGTATATACCCAATAGAATTGAACTCGGAATCTTGACGAGATATATCTGCGCTGCCATATTTATTGCAGCATCATTCACACAGCCAAGATGTGGAAATAACTGTGTCCATTGGCAGGCAAATGGATATTATTACCTCTTTACATAACTCTGCTATCAAAACAATAATATCAGAGGAACAGAACACTCCAAACCTAAAATGCTTCCCCCTGCCCCTTCAGTGACAAGTGCTAGCCTCCTGGGGACCGTGGGGTTGTGCCATCAGAGGTGCCGGCCTGTGAGCTCTTGGTTCAGTGTCTCCTTCCACTTCTCAGATCTTCAAGGCGAGAAAGGCAGATGAAGAACTTGGCCTTAGGTGCCTCACAATTTCAAGATTCATTCATAACAGAAGGTACATTATTTCAGACATTATGCATGTAAATTTAGTATTGTTCTTGCTAAATATTTGAAATATGCTAATAAGAAGGCCGTGTCGGCGTTGTTATGCTCATGGAAGTGCCACACTTTGCATGATGTCATCTCCCCAGTCTGCACGAGCGCTGCTCCTCACGCTAAAGCAGGTGCGAGTTGCTCTCATACCAGGCTCAAATCCTTGGAGGTATTTGAGAGGTGGGGGTGTAATAGTTTTCTAAAATCTAACTCAATTTCTCTAACAGCCAAGCTTATTGAATCATATCACCCAGCAGGAGGTACAGCCAGGCCAAAGGGAAGAAGAGCAGATTAGTCCTGTTTGCATGATAAGAACCACCTAAGCGTGTGTCTTAACTGATGGGATCTGACAGCCCAGCCTGAAAGCTTCAGCTGGAAAATGATCGTGAACCCAAAGCTGCTAAGAATGCTCTACAGGTGTGGTCACCTAAAATAACCCTGCAATCTCATGAGCGATATAATCAGCGCTGGTATCCAAATTGTAGGGCTGGAATTTTTCACACGTCCATGCACATTCTCGCACATAGTTCCTTAACCTTTTCCAACCTTTAAGATGAGCTGTGCGTGGAGAACAGTAGCATAGGCTTTGCAGCAACGCAGACCTGGGCTTGGATCCCTTCAGCACCTACTCATTGAGTGATATTTACTTCTTTGTACTGTAGCTTTCTCTTCTGTAAAATGAGAAAATACCTGCTTTACCAGTTTGCTTTGAGGATTAAGGGAAATAATCTCTAGAGAGAATCTAGCAGAGAATCTGCCTTTATAGTAAGTGGTCAATAATAGTTCCCTTCCTTTCCCCTTCCACTGGGACTAGAGGAACTTTGTACCTTTTCTTGGTTGTGCTCACTTTCTTTTTCCAAATAGTAATGGCTAAAATAATTAATTTGGGAAAAGCTAATGAACCCTCCAGTTACTTTATTGGACCTTAAACTTGGAGGATAGGTATTTGCAAAGGGAATTAATACTGAGAGAGCAAATGGCACAGTCATTATGTGAGAAGTAAGGGCTTATGTGCCAGGTACAATGGAATGAGGTTTTCTTGGCCTGAACGTCAGTTTGCCTCCTGGTCAGTCAGTGCATATGACATGTGCCAGGAGTCTGTCCTCCATGGGGCAATCCATTCCTAGGGTGCTTTATCTGTCTTCCAGGCATTTCCAAGGAGCTGTCATGTAAAGTAAGCCATCGTGAGCATGACCAGCACCTATCAATTCTTAGCCTTGAATTATAGACACCCAATTACTTTTGATTGATTGTTAGTAGAAATACTCTTCATCCTTTCTGCTCTTATCTCCTGCAGCCCTTTGCTAAGTTCATACTGGAATTTATGAGACCCCCCCCCATTTTCTTACGAACAGAATTCAAGCTACTTCTTATATGAGGTCTTCCCGTACTAGGTCCTTGCTCTTCTCTTGAGCCGCCTTCATTGGTACCCCAAATACCTGATAGTTGCCAGTCATGCCAACTACTTGAAGGGCCTTAAGGATGCTGTGTTGTCACAGATCTGCATGCCTTGAATACGTTCTACCTTTATTTAGCCAGAGTTGACCTTTCCTGCTTTGTCTCTGGCTAAATCCCATGATTATCCTCAAATATGTAAAGGTTCCTCCTCTAAGATTCTTTCCTTTCTTCTTTATTGACACGGCATCTTGGCCTATGGCAGCCTCAGGACTTATTCTACAGAATTATAGATTTTTATTTCACTCTAGATTCTGAGGTCCTTAGTGTAAGGAACTATGACGTCAAGTCCCTATCTCCACTCTTTAGTCCTCATTGCTCATTGGGCTGTTTTCTCAAGAGACAAGAGAGTTATCTTTATGTGGCTGGGTCCAGAGCCATGACGGTAGGGTAGGCACTTCCAGCTTTCTTGTTACACGTGAGATCATGTGGACAGCTCACAGAAAACCAGTCTTTCTTATTAGTTTGTTTTGCTAGACTCTGACCAAATGAGGCCTGAAACAGCACATGCACTCACACAGGTGCATATTCATAACTCCTCACAGTATGTGCTTCTCATTGCCCTTAAATGACTCTACACGTTTCATCTGTAGATTGTCTGTTTTTATCAGGATGCTAGGGGAAGCTTGAACCTGTCAGTTATTCTTTCAATCCATTTTTATTGAGTACCTAGTGGTGATGACTGCTGCCCCCAGACTGTACCTTACCTTCACAGCTCTCCTCTAAAGGAAGTCAGCACTGTTATCCCTGTTTTATAGGTGAGTCAACTTGGAAATCTCAAGTAACTTGCACAAAGCTAAGCAGCTGGTCAGGGCAGGACTGGTGTTTGAGCCCAGGTATGTGAGACTCCAGGCCAGCATGCTACAGCACCACATGACATGCCTAAACCTCACAGGGCTTACACCGGGTGATGAAGATTAGAAATACAAAGTGACAGACTGCCTTCAGGAACCTCGTGCACACCAGCACGTAGGTGCTCTGTGGAACAATAAACCACAGGGTTCTGGGCAGAGGAGAATCGGAGTCTGCCTGCCGGAGGGCGAGGTGGGAGAGGAGCAGAAGCAGAGATCAGGGCGCGCCTCCAGAGGAAGGCCTTGATGTTGGCCTTGAGCTGTGGCGAGGATTCTCATGGGGGAGAGGATGGTCTGTGGCTCTGTGCTGTGTCCAGGGAGTGGTGGAGAGGCTGGTGTGGCCGAAGTGCAGCGTGACAACGAGAGTGGGCGAGAGCTGAGATTGTGAGTCCGCACCCTGAAGGCAGTGGGGAGCTGTGTCAGCCAGGGGTCCTTGCTTATAATCTACAGAAACAGACTCTGTGTGAAGTGGAAGTAGTCACAGGAAGTATGCTGGAGACTTGCAGGTTTACAGGGAGGCTGAGAACCAGCCTTGAAGACTGACAGGGCTGCTTGGAGATCGCAGCTCCAGGGGGTGCAGAAACGAGAAACAGCAGCAGGGGTCTCCCAGCAGGAAGGGGCTGGTTGAGCCAAGTTTCTGTCCAGCACGTGTCGAAGATCCAGACTCCAGAAGGATGAGCTCCAGCCGGCAAGCTGGAGTCCCCTTGTCCTCCCTGGGCCTGAGAGGAAGGGCTGTGGGAAGGACATCCAGAGGCCCGTTCTGGTTTTCACAGAAAAAAAGAAGAATCATTGCCCAAAAAGAAAAAAAAAGGGCACTGCTGGGAGGGGCAAGTGGATGTGGGGTAGTTTAAAAAAAATCCTCTGTAGAAACTATCAGTGGTTTCAGAGCTTGGTAATCACGTGGTCAGATCTGTGTGCTGGGTGCCCGGTGACACCGTGGAGGGTGTCTTAGGGAAGTTTGGGGAGCACCAGGGGTCTGGCTAAGAGGCGGCTGCTTTGGTCCAGGGAAGAACTGTGAGCCTTCAGAGTGTGAAGATGGAGATGAGAAGACAAACTCACACGGTGGTAGGAAGAGCACTTCATTGCCACGGGTACCTATTATGTCCCTCACTCAGTATTGTTACGTTCATTTGATGAGAATATTATTGATCTAATGAGGGATGATCCCAAGGCTTATGAGTTTATAAATGAGAAAATAACACACACTCCGGGGAGACGTAGCTGTTACATTAACAATTAATAGGAAAATCTGACAAAGCCAAGGCTTGGAAGTCATGCTCGTCATGAATAATATGGAGCTGGGAGAGTTGGTCTGAGCCCAGATACATTCAGAGTGATTTCCCACACACCTGCCACCTTCAGTTTGAAAATATTTCATGTGTGGGACTGCGATTTTCTCTGACAGGCTCGGATAGGGCGGAGAGGAAGCTGGAAAAGTAAATTGCTCTTTTTGTAATGGTAGAAATGTCATTACCGTGAAGAACATTAATCGTCCTGATCAGGTATTAGATTTTGAGCCGAGATTCTGGTCCTGTAATACTCAGCATTATCAGCAAGCGTGTATGGGAACTCCGAAATATAGGATAACTGGTCTTATTTTATTATCCAAACAGTAATAGGTATATTTTTTCGAGTTATACAGTGCAGCCAATTACTTTGCCCAACACTGAAAAGAGCAGTAATTTCGAGGTGAAATCACCTGGTGCGGCCCCCTCTGGCTCCGACGGTTCCGGCCCTGGTTGCGTCTCTCGTGTCCTCTGGACCAGTCCCACCTAGTCGGGTCTGCGGGAGGAATGGGGCGAGTTCCGGGGTCGGTCGGTCAGGTTCACTGTGCTCCATTCTAACCCCAGATGTGATTACTAGAAGGCCGTAGGAAGAGGTTAGAAATCATCTTAGTTGGGGTCTCCCAACTGCAGACCCTGAGACAAGACTTTGGGAAAAGTGATAGGTTATTTAGGAAGCGTGGTGAGGGGTGGTGAAGGTAGAAGAAGAGGGAAGGAAGGACGGTGAAGGGAGCATTCGTGTGCAGCACAGCTGTGGACGGGGTGCTCATTCCCACGCAGGCCCCGCTGGAGATTGTGGGGACACACTTCAGAACTGTCCCGCTGAGGCACAGGAAACTGGGACATGTATCCACCGACCCCTCGTGTGTTGAAGGTCACTCCCAGGGTGCTAAATCTTCAGTACTTATGGGCCCGCCGCCCACACCAGCTCAGGCCACGCTTGCCCCAATCAGAGAATGCCCCGAGAAGCCATTTGCAGGTGCAAGAACCAGGTGCAGGCCACCTCCAGGGCAGGGCACAAACAGCAGGTGATACAAAATGAACTGGGAAGAATTAATCCTGTCCCTCAACACATAACAGAACAACCGGCAATGTGTGACCTAAAAGAACTTCCTCTTATGTTAAGTAAAGTAGATTGATTTCTTCTTTGAGTGAGGCAGTCAGTAGATATTCAGCCATGGATCTTATTTTACAGACTTACCATTTAATAAAGGACTTAGATGCATTTACAAGTAAGTCTACTATAGGAGCCAGAGTGATGAGAAACCAAGTCACATGCAGAGGGTGAGGGGGGAGGGCTGATCTCCAGGTAGGACGAGAAAGACTCAGGAATGACTTCTTGGAGAAGACAGCCCTTGACTTTTACATTCAAATGTGAGGAGGGTGGACATTCAGTGCAGAGAAAACAGAATCATCACAGACTCAGGGGGTAGAAAGGGAGGGACAAGGTTTGAGTCCATTTAACCTGACCTTGGGGACAGACGGTGAGCAGTTAGAAGACTGGGAAGTTCTGCTGGGCACACCTGGTGAAGAATCTCAAACACATGGCCCAAGACCCTGGTCCCCACAACTGGAGTACCAGCACACGGGGGTGCAGTGATGCTTAGAGGTTGCTATCAGTTTTGTTATTAAAACTGAACTTTTATGTTTGCTGCAGCACGCGCGCACACACACACACACACACACACACACACTGCATACTGATGATTTGTGTTCAGGTAAGCCTAGTGGGTCATGTGCCATAGCATACAACGTGCAAGGAACAGGTAAAAAATGACAGAATAGAATGACAAGACAGTGTTTACTGCCACAAGGGAGAATGTCGCCTTGCATGTATATGAATAAGCATGGGCAGGGCAATGGGGAGATCTCAACCACCACCTCAAATGCAAAAAGCAACCAACTAAATAGTTCAGTGACTGGATATAATCCACTCAATACTTTCAGCTGAGCACCTGCCCCTTTCCCAATTTTAATGTTTACAAGTGTGCCAAGAAATACATTTTTTTTTTTGTTGTTCAGATAGAGTGGGAGGGAGAGAGAGGAAGAGAGAGAGAGAGAGAAACATCGACGTGAAGGGGACACATCGAGTGGCTGCCACCCGCACAACCAACCAGGGCCGGGGACAAACTGAAACCAAGGTACATGCCCTTAGCGGGAACCGAACCCGGGTCTCTCTGGACCGCAGTCTGACGCTCTAACCACTGAGCCAAACTGGCCAGGACAAGAAATACATTTTTTAAAAGATGGTTTATCGTCTCAAGGCGATGGAGAACCATTTCAAGATTTTTCAGACGCGTGTGATGTCTGCCCTTAGTTCTGTTGTTAGGAGCATAAGCAGTGACATGGGTTCTGCATAGTTTCCATTGGGTGAGGGGTTTTCTGTTCACACACATATGTGTTGAGGCGATTTGCCCTGCTGCTTATGTATGTGGCTAAGAAGGAAACTGATTTGGATATTCCGGGATTCGAGACAAATCTCCCTTTGACATAGGTAGAGAAGAAAGAATCTAAACCCTTATGCCAGTGTTTCTCAATACTCATCTGACAGTTATGTACTGACTCCTACTGTACACAAAGGCTGCTTTAAGAGCTGAGTCAGAAAGACACTTAATATTCTGTGACCTTGGTAAGTTACTCATCTTGGTCTCAGTTTGCTCATCTGTAAAATGGAGATAATGAGAGCTGCCTTGCAGAGTAATTGTGAGGATTGAATGATATAATTTATTACAATTCTTGGGTCTTGATAGAAGCTTAATAAATGAGAGATTATATTTTATCACTAGGTGCCCTGAGGAGCAGATCTTAAAAGCCATTCGAGGTAAATCTCCTAGGAATTCTAGGTGAAATATCCCCTCCATTAGCTATGGTCATCTATATAATGGAAGTTCCTCACACACGACAGTTTATATCTGTTAACTTTGGGTGTAGTTCTTAGGGAAAATAGAATATTTATGTGTATACATACATTATTAATTGGTATCAAATGAGACTGAAGTTTATGAGAATCAATATACTGTGCAGTAATTCAATTTCCTGTTTTAGAGGACAGTATGTTATCTCACATACTCCTTTGTCTATTTAATTATTTATTCTACGATTTTTTTTTTGAGCATATACTACAAATGTTAGATGTGAAGAAGACACAGGGAAGTGTAAAATTTCTTTAAGTATCTTACAGTCTCTATGTAAAGACAAACTATATACAGGGGTGGGCAAAAGTAGATTTACAGGTATGAGTGTGCAAAAGTTTATTCTTGTGTTGTTTGGTAATTACTGTATTATTTATTTGTATTACAACTGTAAACCGACCTTTGCCCACCTCTCTATATACATGTATGTATATAAAATATTACGTATATATAATATTACTTACACTACATATATGTTATATACACACACACTATATCAGTTAAGTAATGCTACCAGACGGCATAGATTAGGAGCAAAGATGGACTATGTGATAGTGAATATTGTACTTATTTAGAAGTCTAGGTTGGAATGGTTAAGAAAGTCTCATGAAGGTCACAGGTCTTCCCTTGGCCTTGAAGAATAGCTGAGATGCATCATTTAGGGAGGAACGGCTGCTGGTATGAAGAAATGGGGCAGCGAGGAAGTCGAGACAGAGAAGACAGTTGTGTTAGGAATTAATGGAAAGTGAGGCTGTAAAAGTAGCAGGATTGAGACTGCAGAAGGGTTTTAATGCCAGACCAAGTAATCTGACCTACAGATCAGTATCATAAACCAGGATGCTTTCAGGAGACAGTAAAAGTTTGGGGTGGTGAGGATAAGGAACAGGGTGTTGGAGACAGAGAGTCTGACAAATAGAAAGGTCTTTAAGTTTAAAAATATTAAAACATTGGGCTCTCCAAACAAAACATGTCTACAGGCCAAATTTTGTCAACCAGCCTCAGTTTTAGCCATTGTTCTAGACCATTATTTGGGCTACCCATTGCCATGCCACGTGATTGGCAGACATTACTAATCAAACAAGTCACTATTTCCTGCTAAGCCTAGATGAGCCCTCAGAATCCTTCTCAATATAATTAAGTCATGAGCCTTAGTTCAGTGTTGATTCTTCTCCACCCCTGTCCCTAGTCTCAATATGACCATTACAACAAGTTTGCCTTGAATATATTTGCAAAAATACATAACCTTATGAGTGAGGGGGGCTGTACTTATTATATAAATGTGCAGTTTCTTGGTAACCCCCTTGTCTAACCCACAACTGCTCATGTTTAAACTTGTTTTCTTTTGTATTTATTTTCAAATATGTATTCATTCTGCACTGCTGGGGCTTTGGGGTTATAAGGATACCCTTCCCTTAAAGGAATCAAGGTTTCATGGTGTCCTGTGGATACAGGAGTCTAGGGATCCAGGCAGGAGTAAACAGTGAAATAGGGTTATTTAGGGAATTGAAAAACCAATTCTTGGCTCAACTGATGACTGGCCTCTACGTTTCCATCTCGTCAGCTCCCACTGAAAGTAATCATCCCTCCCTTGACCACCTGATGATGTTATTGTGAGGACCAAATGTGTTCACCAGTGTGTGTGGGTCTGGTAGACTAACAGCCTTTCAACATTATTTTTCTGCCAATTCCTCTTAAGCTTTGATCACAAGAGAATCACAGGGGGTGGGTGGGGAGGGTGGGCATACATGTCTGGTGAGACCGCTGTGTGCTCATTGAGTTGTATAATTTTAAGATTTATCATAAAATATGCTATTTTAAAGGGCATCCAGGAAGCGAGGAAAGCTTTCTTTGCAGGGAACCATATTTGGTGATAACAAGCACAAAGAACAGACATAAAACAAGGAAATAAAACCACTTTGCAGATTCAGTGTGTCATCCTAACCAGCAGACACTGAAACTTTGTTCTTCTCAGCCTCTACCATTCCAACAACTTCTTACACACGTATGAGCTCAGGTGGGCCTCACAGTAGCATCACGAGGGGGTCTAGGAAGTACGATTACCCTCATTGAGAGCTGAGGGAACCAGGATTGAGAGAAGGAAATTTACTCATGCCTGGTCAGCAACAGAGCCAGGAATCAAATCTGGGTTTTCTGACTCCCTGTATAAAACCCTGTCAACTTCTCTATTTATACCTATCTAAAAATATTATTTAATGCAGGTTCCAAAAGGGTGATGGGAATGGGAAAGAAAAAGAAATACAAGCATGGCCATTCCTCCCGAGTCTTCAGCTGGGAACCTGGGCTTGCCGTCCCAGACGTCAACTGCCCTTAGTTCACAGAGTCATGCCCTGCTGTGAGCATTTGTGTGATGCGGGCCATTCTTGCAGCTAACCTGATGCCCTGCTTTGCCCAAATGCTAGAAGGGATGGATTTACACTTAAATCAATATTTAATCTAATGTACCTTTCATGACTTCATTTGTAAAATCGTGTATAGATCTTGGATAAGAACACCAGCCTGAGAGCTGAATCAAAGCCATTCTAAGACAAAGAACTCAGTAAGAAACCATGGTGACACATGTGGAAGAGGAGACGTTTCCTTGCAAGGACCAATGTATTTCCTTACCTTCCCCCCTTTTTATTAAAGATATGGAAACGGGAGTCAATAGTGATTTAATTGTGCCCTGTTACAAATGAGGCTCAGGACTCCAATAGGCCCACAGGCATTAGCAATAATGAAGAAAAATACCCTAATAACATGAGTAGGAGTTCTTTTTAGTCATAGATCATAATAATTCATGGGGTATTTTTATTATTTGCAGGGTAAAAGGTCCCATGTATGTCATTTTTCCATATCATAAAATAAAAATAAACACATGGATACTAAATGAAACTTAAACCCCAATATTTTATTTATTATGTAGAACCTGAAATCTTTGGGTACCTTTCAAAGTGCCCCTGATTCAAATGATTTTTCCAATGCCATTTAGACTGCTCACTGCAAACTAGAAATGGAATTCTCAGATCTTTCAGAGACAGGTTGAACTTCAATTTCACAGTCTGGGAAATAAATTGTTGTCTGTGGAATGGAGATGGTGAAGTGAGTTTGAAGCATGAGAGGGGAATGAAAGAAAGGAAGAAAAAGGAAAAGAAGAGAAAGAAAGGGAAGGAGAAGAGACCGGAAGAAGGAAGGAGAGAGGAGAGGTGCAGAGGGAACAGTATACCTCTAGCGACCTGAAGGAATCATTCTCTTAGAGTAAGGTTTTACATCTTTCTCCTTGACAAGATCAGACTCATTTTCAGTGAGCGCATTTCAAGGTTCCAAGTTTAGTGAATTAGTCTACTTCACTTAAAAGTGGTTTCGCCCTCCGTATGCTAAAATATTGTCCCACATTTACTAATGTTCTCCATGACTATGTTTTTGAATGACAGTAAAATCACAGTAAGGGACTCATACCATAAATTCATGATCAGATGTCTCTATGAGGCATATAAAATGAGTGGAATTTTATCAGTGAATTCTATTACCTGCATCTAAGCATCAAAAAGATGCCTCTAGCCCTGGTCAGTTTTGCCTGGTGGTTAGAGCGTTGGCCCTCGGACTAATGGGTCTTGGGTTCGATTCCTGGTCAAGGACACATACCTGGGTTGCAGGTTTGATCGATCCCCAGTCCCAGTCAGGGTTGTGTGGGAGGCAACCATTTGATGTTTCTCTCTCTCTTTCTCTCCCTCTCTCTCTCTCTCTCCCTCCCTCCCACTCTATCTGAAAATCAATAGGGAAAAAATATCCTAGGGGGAGGATTAACAAAAACGAAAAAGAAAGTGCCTTTAACTACAGGATGCCTTCGGAATCACTTGTTATATTGATAGAAAACTTCAGTTATGTGCTTCTAAATGCACCACTCATAACTAGTATTTTTAATGTTACTCTTGGTATCTAGGGCTTTTGGAAGTCAAGTCAGATTCAGGACAAAAGCATGTTATGATAACACATCTGTCAGAAAGCATGAGCTTTGTGTTTCTGTGGTGGTGAAATGCCCTCTCACAATCTCTGTCAGCCTCTGTTCCCAAAGCCTCCTCAAGTAGAGATGTAATCACAGCAGAAGCAGGGCGCTTGCTATGCAGGTACAGCTTTAAGCCAAGTGCTTTCTCCCCTTCAATCCAATGGCCTCCCCTAAACCCATCTATGTCAACATTTTGGAACCTTTACTGGAACAAAATCATTACATTTGAAAACATACAGCATTCCTAACTTTGCACAATTTGTACTGTTATAATGTCTATGAGATTTTGAACTGTTTCTATTAATGTATTGTAATCAGCTGAGATTTTGATATATGCATACAATTAAGAACACCATTCTGTATCCGGAGGACAAATATTATGGTACACATGGGGGGTCATTTGTCTGTAAGTTATGCGTACACACCCCTCTGTACCCTGATGACACTTGTCTGATTCTGTTAATGGGCAAGAGAGTGTTAGAGCCACTGCAGTCAAAATAACAGGGAGAGCAGGTGGACAAACCACATGGAATCACAGCCGTTCATCACGTCGCCTCCAGAAGCACACATTTTCACTGTGAATGTGAATGGCATGTGCTTCGTCATTTTAGGTTTAACTAAACAGACAGTCAATTAGAAAGGTATGAACTGTGCTTTAGCTGACCTTCAGCGTAAATTAGACTGTATCAATTCTGTTACATTCATCTAAAAAGATTAAATCAATACTTCCCTTAACATTTACATCCAAGAATTTTTAGTTGACACCTGAATCCATTCATAACTATTCAAGCACTTAGTCAACACGTGTTTATTGACTGAGTGATCTGTCTAGTGCTGTGGAACATGCCAAGGTGAAGCAGACTGTCTGCCCTCTGGGAGTTTATAATCCAGAAGGGAAAATAAGGTGACCTAGAGACCCATGTCCTAAGGAGATTTAAGCAGAGCCCTGTGAGAGCTGAGAAGTGGGTTTGACTGGGGCCTGCCAAGGGCTAGGGAACTGAGGAGGCTTGAGGAGCAGATGGGACTAGGGTGGATACTGAAAAGAGGGTTGGATTTTGACCCACAAATAGATTTGCTTTCTTCCCTTTCCAGAAAGGGGAGTCCCAGCTTTCCCACTCTTACTGTGAAGAGGAATACACAAAGAAGTGCTTAAGAAAGGCAATCCTGTGGACCAAAGGGCCTGTGTCGTGTGCAGTTATTTCATCTAAACATCCTAATTTTATCTAGGCAAGAAAGGCAAAAACAAAATCTTGAAATATCTCTTATAACAGATTTGCTCCACTGTCAATGCAAGAGAGAAAGTTAGTACAATGTTAGATGGCAGGAGTTAAATTGGTAGAACTTGACTTAAGGTTCTTAGAAAACCAAACTTTTCTTTATTTGCTTTGTAAACCTTGCCACATGGAGCTGGCTTCTGAGTCAAATTGGAGATAAAAATGACAACCGATGCCATCCGTGTAGGACCTACCAGTAAGTAGCTGCTTTCTCGTCATCCTTTGCTGCTCATTCCAATTCAGGACTTCCAACCCATTCTACTTGAAGACCCCAGGCAGTCATAAGTGGAGCCAGACAGCTTGGACCTGGGGTAAGAGCTCTGCTTTTCAACTAGCTGTGTGACCCTGGACAAGTAATGTCTCATCTCTGAACCTCCGTTTTCTCACCTGGACAGTGTCATGCCCATATCACAGGGTTGTTGTGAGATTCCAGTGAGATATGCCTCATGACAGTGCTCTGTAAACTATCAAATTCCGCCTGAATAGTCGTGAGTGTCTGTGTCAACACCATCACCATTGGCGGTTGGTTTCTGCCCTGAAGAGGAAACCTCCCTTACTGAGGCAGAGCCGTTCTAAATGATGCTTCTTAGCTGTGTGACCTCAAAGAAGTCATTAGACTTTATTTTTGTCACCTATAATTATAATCATAACTATGCCTACCCTGCCCATCTTAGAGGTTCACTAAAATAATCAAATAAGATAAAGAGCTGTGAAAACAAGTTGTAAACTTAAATCATTCCATAAATGTTCTTTATTGTGCCCATACAGAGGCTTCCAGCCCACGTTCCTAATCTAGACTCCTTGACTGAGTGCCTGATCTTTCAGGCCACCTCCCTGGATGTAATTTGTCACCTGCTCTGACCTCCAAGCTTCAAATCCCCGCTCATCCTTCAAGCTTGCTTGCCTCTGATTCTAGCCCACTGAGTGCTGGTATAGCACATGTCCTACTAGAGTGCCCTGCTCTACCCTGCCCATCATTTCAGGAATCCCACTTCAGAATCAAGCTACTGCTGCTCCATTGCCCTGACACAGCTCAGTCAGGCCTCTGCACCGTGGGCCTATAACTCTTTATTGCTTAAGCTTTCAAAATTCCCAGCTGTTTTCACATTTCTTCATGAATGGATTGTTCATAGAAGGCAGTGATTCTCAACATTGACTGTACATTGGAATCACATGGGCAGCTTGAAAAAATAACAATACCTGCACCGTACCTCCAAAGAGTCTGATGTAATGAGTCTGGAGTGTAGCTTGAGCACTAGGATTTTTCTAATATGTAGCCAGGATTGAGAATCACTGAGTTAAGGGGTTGTTTCCAGCCAAGATATAATCTGGGGTAGGAGTGAGGGCTGGTGACAACTCACCTTTTACCTGCATTAGGTGTAGAGGCCAAAATCTACAACAAAAGGATTCCTAAGAAGCAACGTGTTCAGTACTCACAGCACCAGTCCTGAATCCAAACCCTACGGATATGGATTCAAAATGGAGCCTAGTCCAACTGGATTACCAGGTCTCAGGTAGCAGAACTCAGGAAAGACAGAGGTGGTAGTGACAAGACCAAATATAGGCCTTCAGCTAGCGTCGTTTATATTCCATCCTGGGTTGAGCAAAAGGGCAGGACCCTCATAGTTAAAGATAATAGATGTGATATTCCCTATACTGGACAAGAGAAGAATTTTCATAGACCCAAAAGTCAGCTTTTAGCCTATTCTTATTTGTGCACATCTGCGCAATTAGACCCACTTTGGGCCCAAGAAGTCTTGGTACTTGATATTCAAAGTCTTTGATAAAGAATCAGAGATGAAGGCAGCAAGAGCCTCAGAGTCAACCTTTTCATTTTACACATGAGACCCTGGAGCCCAGAGAGGATACTGGCCTGTCCAAGGTCGGACAGCAAGTTGAAGGCAGAATTATGAGTAGAGCACAGGTCTCCTCTCACCATCCAACAATGGGCATGGAACTCAAGCCTTGAGTGTCATGTATTTAAACTGGGAGGTCAAGAACTATGTAGAAAATTCTCTTAAAATCGTTTATGTTGTTCAGAACATTTCTGGCTGATCAGATATATTTTTAATTATTCCTATGAGACTGTGGAGCAAGAGATTTTATTAAGAGTGAAGACCCAGCAGGTGAGAGCCAGGTGTTTGCCACTTATTTTAAAGAGGAAAGGAAAAGAACATGAGACTGAGTTTTTCCTTGGATTTTTTTTTTTCATTTAGCTGGAGAGGAATTAGTAGTTTCTGATATCTTTACTCTGTGATTTCTGGGGGAGTGCAGTTAGCAGGCTGGGGTGCATTTTTCACCTAGAGCCAGGGTGTTGGTCTAAGGACTCACACTGTAGTTTGCTGCTGACTGTGACTAATGTAAAATATCTCCACGTGGGTGAGTGTCAGACTGGGGCTGAGCCACCAGAAGACCCTCACCCTGGAAGACTTTGACTAGACAGGAAGAAAGGCAAAGTAATGGCAATGTTGCATGGGGTTGTCCTTTCCAGTTTATAGAATGCTTTAAGGCTTTGTTGTAGGCACATCTTAGAAAAGTATACAAGTCAAGCAAGAGTCACAAAATAGGTAGAAACAAATCCAGCTATTTTAAGAGGGAATAAAAGACGTTTTATGATTGCCCTGTGATTTGGGGATACCCATTTCTTAGGTGTCAAAATGAAGTTCAGCAAGATCACGTGATTTGTCAAGGTGACACAGAGTAATGATAGCAATAATGGCCAAGTTTCTTGTTTCACATTCAGAGTCTGTTTTACTATCACACCACAGATGCCTCAAGCAAAGAAAGAGAGGCAGGGTTGAGAGTCCAGGAGGCCAGAGTTGGCAGGAACCCTGAGAAGCAGATTTGGCAACCCTCCCTTCAGGACTGGGTCTGAGACAGACATCTGAGGCTCATAGGCAGTAGAGGTAATGGAGGTAATATAGCTGCTTGGGGCTGCAGTGGACCTTGATGAAGGCAGAGGTGCCATTATTGAGTGTTTCTGGCTCTCTGTATGCCCAGGTTGTGCGTGCACTGAGGGGCATCTGTCTAGCCAGCTGAGTAGCTCAGCCAGCTGAGCAGAGTCTGTGTCTGAAATGACCACTCAGATATAGCCTTGACCTAATAAAATAACTTAATGGAATTTTTCACTCTGATCAGATGGTTTCAGGCTCAGTTTAGGATGACTGATCACATTCCCCACTGGCCCCTCATCCTCCCTTCCCTAGAGCTTGTTGGATAGGCTAGTGGCAGGATCCGAACGATTTTGCCTTATGGTTTGCGTCTCTTGGATGAATATTGTGGGACTTACATAAATTGCTTAACGTAAAGAATAAAAGTATTTCTGCACCTTTTCTTTATGTTGAGAGAATGGTAAGAGAATAATAGACTTCATTTTAGAGAAAATCAGATAAATTGATCTTTTCATTTGTATGGATACTGGGAGCTTTCTTGGATACTTTGGAAAGAGGAGCAAAACTCACGGCCAACTAAATGCCTTATGGCCCAGAGAATTCTCCTCTTTGGAAAAGTAATCTAATACATCTGAACACCTCTCCCCATCCTGTGAAGATTGTGATCTTTTCTATCATTTAAAGTGATGTATTTATATATCAATAGTACAAAGGCTCTAATGTAGAAAAGTAATCCCCATGTTTGTGAAAGCAGGACATATATTTAGTGTAGACTCTGGTGCCCAACTGTCTGGGTTCAAATTCAGCTCTGCCACTTACCATCTCTGTGCATTGTGGGAAAGCTACTTACCCTCCCTTTGCCTCAGTTTCCTCATCTGTAAAATGGAAATTACAAGGTGGTTAAAAATATTAAATCAGTTAAATTATTATGTCAAGTGTTAGAGGCCCTAGCACATGGTAAATATTCAACAAAACTTAGCTTTATTATGACTATTGAATTATAATTCTCTCATCCTGGATTATTTTAGTGGTCTTCTCACTCTCATTTCTCTTTAGTCTCCCTTTTTTCAGTTCAGACCCAATCTACATCCAGTTACTAACGTAATCTTCCAGGTGAACAGCATACATAGTTTCCCTATCCAGGAATTCACGTTGGGAAGGTCCTGTTACAAAAGAAAGTGGAAAACACTTTCACATATTGTACTTTTCACATATAATAGTTACCTGACTATTGTATATGTCTATGCTTATACAAACTGTCTAGATCACTGGGGCATGGGAGCAGAGAGGACAAAAAAACACTTGAAATGTTAGGGAAGTTATTAGTAGAAATTCAGAATATAACAGACTTCCACTTCATAAAATAATTCATTAGGGCCCTGGACAGTGCAGCTAAGTGGTTAGAGCGTCGAACCCTCGATCCCCAGCCCCGAGGGGCATCAAATTGATGTGTCTCTCTCACACCGATGTTTCTCCCTCTCTCTCACTCCCTCCCTCCCTTCCACTCTCTCAAAAAACCAATGGAAAGAATATCCTCGGGTGATTTATTAGGAATTTAATGGGCATTTTTCTACTCAAAACCTGTTGGTCATTCTGACCTGGACCTTAGAGTATCAAAGAATAAGAAAGTCACTTGTAGTCGCTTTGAGTAAGTGTATATATACACATAAAAATAAGTAGAAGACTTTAAAGCTCATAATTTCTAATAAAAGATTTTATAGAAGTACACAACAATACCAGGAAGGGTTGTTAAAAACAAAATAACATTGTCTTCGCATAACAGTATTTATCAACCTGGATTTATATGATTAAAATGGTAAAATAAAGCCCTCAATATAATTGATTTGGGATGTTTTTAAAATAAGAATTTATGCCAAAGATTAAATAAGCTTGTAGACACGACTATTACCTTTTTCTCTAATATCTATCTATCTATCTATCTATCTATCTATCTATCGAGTTATCAGTTATACATGATATTTTGGGGATAAGAGATAATGAGAAATTCTGGACATGGGTACTAACAACCATGTCTGTAATATAAGTTCAACTTTCTCATTAGGAAATGCTGCTTTTAAAGAGTAGGAGATTAACAAGAATAATAGCCTATCTAATTGAAGATCATTATAAACAAATTAGAAAGTATTTGTGAGTTGTGCTAATGATGCATGTTAAATGTATGAAGTGATACCGTGATGTAGAAATATGGTGAATTATCTATCTTTCACATTCTTGGTAACTGTTGTTTTCTATTATGTATGTGTTGTTTCCATTTTTTATATGGATATGTCATTTTGGGGATAGGACAGTTGCAAGATTTGTGCTTTGGGGAAATTATCTAGTAAGCAATTGGATTAAGCAAAGAGAGATAAGCAAAGAGAGATCTTGATGGAGGATCCTTTGATGAAGGGAAGAGAAGAGACTGTAAAGAGAATACTTAGTTTTATTAATATCTGATTTAAAATATCATGCAGCAGGTATTGATTTAGCAGAACTCTATCGCTATGAAAAGACAAAATGTCAAAGGAAAATATATATATGCTAGCATAAATATATTAAACCTCAAAATTGGCTTAGCAATTATAACTTTTGAAGATGTCTTCTATGTACAGAATTTAAAGCACTATGTCATGTATATATCTGCAAAGTGATACAGAGTTCTGAAGAAATAATACAGAAGAAACTTCAGAGAAAAGATAATATGAAATCATCACAAGTTATTTTCAAGCAAATGTGTCCATCTGTGAAACTGTGGCTCTGATCCAGTGATGCCCCTCCTGTCCTTGCCAACGGTTGTCCTTTCTCAGGAGCAGATGGGAAGACTGCCCCACACACATGCATTTCATGGAAAAGATCTGCCTTCTTCCCGGCCCTCCCTCTGGCCCCCAAGTGCACCCCATGAGGATGTGTTTAGCTGCAGTCTCTCTTGGCCTGCTGGGGGTCGGCGCAACGCAATGAACGTGCTGGTAGGAGTGAGGGGAAGCATCGCAAGAGAGCAAAATGCTCCAGATCTCTGGATGCAGCCCAATTTATTTGCAAAGTGGTTCCCCAGGTTACATGTTGATTTCGGTAATTATTTCCTTGAGATGGAGTCTCTGCTGACCATACAGCCAAGCCCTGTCTCTTGCTTTTTACAGCAAAGAAATATCAAAGATAAAAAATAACAAATCCATTTAGTCCTGGGCTTCATCACCCATTATCCTCTTGGAGTAGTCTTCCAACCCTTTGACTTGCAAACCTTATCTATTCACATGCAAACAAAACATTCAGTTCCCAACTGGGTGGTCTTCCTGCCCTCCAGGCAAACCTATCTGTCCACACACACTTTGATCCTAGGCTGGCCAGATTGCGAGATGCATATCACAAGGTTACATTTGTTCATCCACCAAACCCCCATTCCTACATCTAGCAACAGCCTCCCAAAACCAAAAGAGGACTGCAGCCCAGGAGGCCCTCTCATGAGGCAGGTGTCAGGAGCCGTTCTGGGCACGAAAGTGGCCGCTGGGCTCCTTTTCTTCTCTGGCTCTTGGAATCAAAGAATAAAGGAGTAACTGTACTCAAAGTGGGTGATTGTCAAATGTTATACACTTAGTTCAGCCACATAACAGATGAACTGACTTTAAAAAAAAAAAAAGTTAATGGTTTGGGATGGTTGTAATAGCTCCTTGTAATAGGTAGTAAAAGAGTTTTGTGGATTGAAGCCAAACTTATCTTGAGTGGCAAAGCATACGAAGGTAATTGCTCAGAGAACTTGTGCACTGAAGAACAGTTCACGACATTTTAACACAATCAGTGATGGTGAAATGTCATTCGGGAATTAGTCTTTAATCCATATGAGCTAGAAAGTTGAGAGACGGAAAAGTAAAATTATTTTTTTTATCTGGCTTTGGAATGAAAACAACAAAATCCTGGAGTGGTGGGGGGGCTACATTTTCCTTGAAAAGTGTAGGTGCTGAAATTGTGCTCTGATGAAAAAAAGAGCTTTTAAAAATATGCACTTCAACATATACCTTCATGTTACTTGTATGTTTTTATACCTTTTGCTCTTTTTGTAAGTATATTATTCATCATTGTTCCAAAGTTTGGCATCAAAAATCACACATATGTTTGACAATTCAAATAGGATAATTGTAAGTCTCTCCTCTCCTCTTTTATTATGCAAAATGTATTGAACACACATTTACTATTTTTGTAAACACGTCATTCAATCATGCTTGCTGTTCCTGCCCTCGCTGCCATGTTAAAATCCCATGCCCAGCCTGTGTGGCTCAGTGGTTGAGCGTCGACCCATGCACCAAGAGGTCGCTGGTTCGACTCCAGGTCAGGGCACATGCCCAGGTTGTGGGCCAAATTCCCAGTGAGGGGCATGCAGGAGGCGGCCAATCTCTGTTCTCTCTCATTGATGTTCCTATCTCTCTCTCCCTCTCCTTTCCTTTCTCTCTAAAATCAATAAAGAAAAAATAAAATAAAATAAAAAGTCTGCTTCTGGTTGCCGCTGTCCAGGCACTTTGTCTCCAGGTCCCAGTAGTGATTTTAAAATAGTGGGATCAAAGTTCAGTTATTAAATTGCAGCCATTTTAAGGTTATGGCCCAGAAAATACTGATCAAAAAAGTTAAGAAAATGAAGATTGAAAGCAGCTCTTTTTATTCTTGCTCTTCCAGGCTTCCTGCTCAAAATGCTAATCAGTGTTTATTCGCTTGACCAACATCATGTAGTACCTACTATGTGCAGAGCCTGCCTAACGGGCTGGAGGCACAGAGATGTGGATCACAGGGTCCTGGTCTGAAGAAGTTCTCACACAACCAGTGCAATCGTTCGACATCTGAACAAGTTGTTACAGTACTACGTGAGAAGTGCTATGTGACAAAAATGTGATGAGGCTATACCAAATAGGAATATTTCAATGCAAATGACACAAAGTAAAACTGAAACTCAAGTGGCCCAAACAGCAAAGCTAATTTATTAACTTACGTAACTAAAACAGAGATTTTTCAGATCCAAGGTGAGACTGGATCCAGCAACCCAAAGTATGACAAATGTCCTGGTTTCTTATCTTTCTGTTCTGCCTTCTACAACATGGGTATGTTGTGGGTTTAATTGTGCACTGCTCCCCCACTCCCCATTCATATGTTGAAGTCCTAACCCCTAGTACTGAAAATGTGACTGTATTTGGAGATAAGGTCTTTAAAGGGGTGATTAAGTTAAAATGAGGTTATATGGGTGAGTCATAATACAATCTCACTGGTGTCCTTATAAGAGATTAGGACACAGACATATACAGAAGACCATGTGAAGACACAGGGTGCTGATGGCCATCTGCAAGCCAAGGAGAGAGGCTTCAGAGGAAACCAACCCTACCAACATCTTGATGTCAGACCTCTAGTCCCCAGATTATGATGAAGTACATTTATGTTGCTTAGGTCTGTGGTGCTTTGTCATGGCAACCCTAGCAAACTGACACAGGTGCCATCTCAGACTCCATGGTTTCTCCCCACCCACTCTCAGCACCACTATTGAGGCTACAAAATGCCATCAACAGTTTCAGACTTTGCAACTTATCACTATATCATCCTAATGCAGCAAAAGAAAGCTTCTAGTGTTTCTCTGATAGTTTTAGGATTCTCATTCTGTCCTATGCCTTTGTCTAAAGAGTTGCTGTGCTTGAGGAAAGGATCCCGTGGATTGACTTACACCAACCAGCACCCAAGGGTGGGTGTGGTCAATTGCATGCAAACCACATAAGATGAAGTCCCTAAAGGAAAATCAAGGTATGTTGGTGAAGTGTAGCTATAGAGATAAACAACAAAGATTCAAAGAAAGTGATCAAGTAAGTTCACCTTGGAAAGCTGAGCAAAGGTTACCCAAAGGGGTTTTGGGGTGGGTCTTAGGGAATTAATAGGTGCTCAACAGGTAGAGGACTCAAAGGACAGTCCGGACATATGTGAGGGCACAGAAGGCACAAAGGGCCTGTTGGGTTTCGCAGGGTGATCAGCTTGTCCTGACTGTCCCCCATCTCAGGACCCCCTCAGTCCTGGGCTAACTGGTATGGTCACTCTATGTTTGGAGAGTTTATGGGGCAAGGTGGCTGAAAGTTAGATTGGAAAGTTTGGTTGAGACTAACCGGGCCTCTCATACATACTAGTCTGGACTAGAGAAAAAATCTGTAGTGTTCCTCTGCCACGTTGAAAAGTAAGTTGTAGGATATTTCTCCCTGGAGGGTAAAGGGACTCTGGCAATAATATGAATTCCATGGACATTTGCAATTGGACCCATTTTTGTGGCTTTGTTTCCCACGTATAACTTCCCAGGTACTGGCAGCGGTCCGCACATTTGTCATTCTACAGTCTCCAAGCACACACTGACTGAGTTCTGGTGAGTTCTTGGCCACCAAGGTGCTGTGCAACCCTGAGCAATAGATGATGCTTCTGACTACTTGCATATCTTCATCCATAAGTAAGATTCTTCCCAGCTCTAACATTCCATGTTTCTTAACTCTAAAGAAATGAGTAACATTTTGTTATTCTGACTTCTTAGATTTTCAAAAATAACGTGCATACCATGAAGGGTTATTTTGCCTCCTTGAGAGTTCAGTGGTATGGTGATAAGACCATATTAACAGCATTTATAGAGGTCTATGATAAAGAGTTCATTATGGTTCATTAAATCCCTTCATGCTTTTACCCACTTTAGTTACTGTATTTCCTGTAAATGGGATTGGTGCCAGGGCCACGTTAACACCATTTCACATTCTGCTGTGCTATTACCCACTGAGCTTGAATCAATTGAATGAAAGAGGCCTTTTCGAGTGTATTGATTTTCATTTATCCAAACTCATCTGTTTGTTTTGCTGCATGCTTGTATATGGGAACAGGGCACAGCTAAACTTCTCCATGGTGTTGCTTTTTCCCCTTAAGCATTTGTTTAATACCAGAATATGCATAAGACAAATACTGTATAAGAATTGCAGAAAATTCACTGTAAATACAGTTTGATATGGGTGCTACAAGACCCTGAATCTCTTTCTCATGTCAGAAAACACTGCCTAAAGCAAGATACTATATAGCCTCTTCCCCTGCATGAAGGCAGCCACCTGCCACCCTCCTAGCTCCTGGAGAACTCAGTCCAGGGGTCCTGCCCTCCTCCCCCCAAAACAAGGAGAGGGATGTTGTCAAGGTGGTGATTCTTCTAAGTGTAAAGGTTTGCTCACTATCAGGAAGCTGAGTATTCTACTGCTCTGCAAAGAAATACTCATGTTTCTTTGGCTAGAGCTCAAACTGAAATCTGGACAAAAGGATGTGTGCAAAGAGAAACAAATGCTTTAAATGTCTTTTCTCTACATTTCTGGCTTGATGTGTTTGACAGTGTGTGTGTGTGTGTGTGTGTGTGTGTGTGTGTGTGTGTGAAAGAGAGAGAGAGAGGGAGAGAGAGACTATTTATTTTGACCCATAGTTACCATGTTTAAGATAGAAAGCATTTTAACAATTTGTATTGACTTGTTGTGTTATTCACTAGATAATATGTGACCATGTGGTATAGATTAAATAAGATGTCTGAGACTTTTAGTAAATGGATCTTGACTGCTGCTCAGGTAAATACTGAAATTTATTTACCTGGGAGAATAAATACTGGCTAAGGCAAAGCCAAGGTCAATATTTCCTTTGAGTTGCAACAAATATTTCTATACACTGAAATAAGATTTTATGTTACAGTCAATGATTAAACTTAATCCAATGACACAGCAGAACATAAAATCATCAAGCTAATTCTAAGGCATCTTTCTTTATGCGTAATGCCACAAAGGATCGTCGCTGTTGGTTTAAGCCTGAATCCTCATTGTGAGAAAGAAGATGAATGAAATTCATTATGAAAAGCTCAAGTTACTTGAAGATACCAATGAGCAGGCATTATTGACTTAAATAAAATGAACCAGTAACTTTAACAAAAGTTTAAGTATGACACTAATAATTGCGTTAATTACTTTCTCTCATGCATTTCCATATCATGGGCAGTGTTAGTCAACTTTTGAGAGATTATTAATAATATTTTAGAAAAATATTTTTCATTAAAAAATAATTACATCTTAATAAGTAAAAGCCATTTGAATATCACTTGGTTAGGAGCAAAGAACGATATGAAGATGTATCTTCAAGCACATTACAATCTAGGGAGAAGATACATGCAAATACAGCGTTTTGCAGTTGTTAAGTACGTGAGATTTGGAATATCAATGAGTTTGAATTCCAGCTCTAGCAAATGACCTCCAACAAGATTTTCTGAGCCTTAGCTTCCTAGTCTATAAAAATGGGATAACGAAATTGACCTCACAGGATCATAGTAAGAATCAAATGTCTGTGAAGTACTGAAAAGGTGCCTGGCGACAGGAGAACCCTCCAGAAGTGGCAGCTATTGACTGATGTATTGCCTAAGTGACAGCTGAGAACTCTCTTATGGAGGCTATTCAGGGAGGCTCACATTCCTGGATTTGGAATGGAACCAGTTGTTTTTGCCTTGATTTCAGAGAGAGCTCTCACAGCTGAGTTGCAGAATCAGTCAACTCTTCAAGGAAGAGGTAGGATTTAGGCTAGAGGCTGAAAGAGGAATAGGATTTTTTTAGTTGGTAGATAAAACTAGAGGTAATGAGCATTACAACTGCCAGTAAAATCGCCATCATCTGCTCAGCCATGACCCTCGGCAAATCCTCCTTACACAATATATTATTTCATTATATGACATTCTGGAAAAGTCAACACTGCGGAAAGATTTTAAATCAGTGGTTGCCTGGGGCTAGGGAGGGAGGGAGGGAATTGGCTACAAAAGGGCACAACAAACTTTTGGGGATGGTTCGGGTTATATGACTAAGTTTATCCAAATTTATCGTACTATATACCTAGAAAGGGTCAATTTTATTTTTTTCAATATGTTTTTATTGATTTTTTTAGAGAGAGAGGAAGGGAGAGAGAGATAGAAACATCAATGTGAGAAACATCAATTGACTGCCTTGTGCACACCCCCCACTGGGAATCAAGCCTGCAACCCAGGCATGTGCTCTGACCAGGAATTGAACCAGGACCTCTCAGTCCATGGGACGACGCTCAGTCCACTGAGCCACACCAGCTGGGCAGGGTCAATTTTACCGTATGTGCATTATACCTAAATAAACAACAAAACACATGCACATACACACACATACTTTTAAAAAGGTGAACCATTAGAAGCCCCTCCTTGAAAGGCATTGTTTGCCCCTAGTTCTACAAGATATTAAAATGTATTTGAAAGCAAAAGAAGTAAAGCTGTGGCTTATTTACAGGAGGATAGACAGACTACTACCAGAACAGATATGAGCACGAAGTCAACCCCACTGTACATGATAATTAAATATTCGGTAAGAAGAGGTCTCACCAAAATAATGGGACAAGAAAGAGTCCTCAGTAAATTGTTTTAGACTACCAACTGGTGAACATTTTTTCAATTTAGATTTATACCTCACATACAATAGAATAAGTTTCATATAGACATTTACATAATCAGTCTCAAATCTTAAAACATAAAATCATGTCCAAAACTCTAAAAAATTTAGAAATATTATGAATAAATGACAAAAATAGATGCACTGTCTAGAACGTATATTCCCATATAAATAGAATTTTTAAAAGAAAAAGAATAAGTAGAAGTTATTCCTGGTAAATACAGCCAAAAGAGTTATATGTTTGCTATCTTACAATCCAAAATAATTAATAAGAAAATATTAAAACTCTACAGTAGGTAATTGGGCAAAATACTTAATCACATCACCTGCAAAAAGTACATATAACTATCAAATCAAACGTCTGAAAGCATTTTAACATGGTAAACAAAAATGCACATTATTTTGATAGTAGCCTTCTGTTCTATTGTGTGTACAGTAATATTGGTGAGTTCTTTTCTTGCTGCTGATAGTAGAAATTTGTACATCTCATTCAGAAAGACACTTCTGAAATACAAAAGTGTTCCTCCTCCTGGTCATTTTTTTTAACCTTATTAATATTTCAAATAAAAGAAAACAATATTTACATAAAGCTATTCATTGCAGCATTATTTATAACAATGTGAAAATGAAATCAATTTGAATGTTAACTCGTAGTAGATAGAATAGTATGCAGTCATTACAATTTTAATTATGCAAACTATAAAACAGCATGGGAAGCAATTGTTATGATCTTAAATGAAACGAGCATAATACAACACTGAATGCATATTATCTACTCAACTATGTTTTTAAAGAGTCATGTAGTAGTGAAAAAAAGACAGAAAACACTGCTTACGGATACCAGCAAATGCTTATACAGCTCACACGGTGCTAGTGTTCTAAAATCTTTATGTGTATAAGCTCATTGAATCTTCACAACTCCATGACTTCCATTTTGTCAGTGAGGAATTTGTGCTACAGAGAGGTCAAGTAACTTGTCCAAAGTCACACAGTAAGTGCAATTGCCTGGATTTGAGCATAGGCAGTCCCTTCACTATTCTATAATTGCCTCATTGTGCTGTATTTCCTGAAACATAGAAGTAGATATAATTGTGTTAGGTTATAGTTGTGTTAATACTACACTGACTCTTGCCGATCTTCCTGTAGTATTCTTAATTAAACATGTACTTTAAAAATGTTTGCCTGGCCTGGCCGGTGTGGCTCAGTGGTTGAGCATTGACCCATGCATCAAGAGGTCACCAGTTTGATTCCCGGTCGGGCACATGCCCAGATTGTGGGCCAGAACCCCAGTGGGGGGCATGCAGGAGGTGGCCAATCGGTGTTCTCTCTCATCAATGTTTCTCTCTCTCCCTCTCCTTTCCTCTCTCTTTAAAATTAATAATGAAAAAATAAAAAAATAAAAAAGTGCCTAGGAAGCATTTAAGGGATCCAGTGGAAGGGATGGAAAGTGTGAAGGAAAATGAAGGAATCATAACCTCCAGTCTATGCCAAAGGAAATTGCCCACAGGCTACAGGGCTGAGGGATCCACCTGTCCTGGCCTGACCAGTGGGGAAGCCAGTGTGTGCTCTGCATGAGTAGATGGGCGTAGGGGAACAGGAAGACTATCCTGCATTTTGATTGTGTCTCCCTCTGAAGTCAGACTCAGTGCAAGAACCAAACATGTCCTGTGGGATCACAGAGTGGGCAGTGATGCAGCTGAGTCAAATGTTTGGTCTTCTGATTCACCTGCATCAACACCAGGGGTAGAGGGAATCCTGAATTACTAGTCCCAGTGCACGATCACTATTTTGTATCATACAGCAAAACAGAAAGGCTGCTGGATGTGGTTCTGTTTTCTCAATGAACTCAATACAAAACACATTGCCAAAGGTCCACTTGGAACAGTTAGACCAGTTGTATGTATAGCTTTAAGCTAAATTATGTATTAAATTCCACCAGAACAGTATTGACTAAAATTATGTAATTTATTGCCAGTTATTGAAAAAGATGAGACAATCTGCTGTCAGTGCTTTGGGCTGCAATCGGGGGGAAAAGAATCAGAATTATAAAAATTGCCCATATATTTTAAAATACCACTAGAAAAAGAAAAACCATTGACTCTTTTATTTTGTCATCTAAATATGAAACATGTTTCTTTTTTGGCAGAAAAGCCAGCAATTCCTGTAATAAAACTTACCCTGGAGGATATGTAAGAATAAGCCTAGGAAAACGTGAATGAAAGAAATCATAAAGAATTACTTGGGGCTATAGTTGTTGATCATGAGGATTAGGTTTGACAGGAAAATATATCCTTTGGGAAATCCTATTAATTCTTAAAAGTAAATTTTACTACACCCTGTATAATTTTTGCAATGTGTCTGAGGCCGAAAACCTATTTTTATTGAATTTGGGAAGCAGAGGTTTCTAATGCCCTGAAATCTACCCAAGAGGAAATGTGACTACAAGATTCTAAACATTCAGCCAAATACAAAAAAGAAAAACACCAAAACATTAAGAATCTAAAAGTTCAAAATCATTAAATGAATAAAGCATGTAGGTTTGCAGACATTTTACTTTGGATTTATCCACATACTGAATCTCAAACAAAGACTTGCTGAAATCAAGAAGAAACTGGTATGGACAAGTATTTCAAGTGCTAGATAGATTGTTACATATTTTGAAAAGATTATTTTCTTGTGAATAATTTAATTCACTTCTTCTCTCCCACCCCAATTGTCTTTCAAACTGCGGTACAGATAGCCTCTTATTCCAAAAAACAGGTTAAAACAGTCTCTAAATAAAAAGTGTCTGGTTTCTGACGGACACTGATTCACTCTGAAAATGGACTATTTCTTATCTCTTATTAAGTGTATTGATCTCCTTTGAAGCATTTTTTGGTAATCATTAGTCTCCACTATCTGTTTGATTTCCTAGAATCCTGTTATTACAGCTACAAAACCCAAATGCCCAAGTTTATAAAGAACCGCTAATACCTCAATGATTTGTTTTTATAAATGTAATATCGGCTTTGCATTTTTTTCTGACCATCCCTTAGAATTAGAGAACATCAAGATTTCTGAAAAGGAAGAGGGATTGTTTCTGTGTGTTCCTGGTGGTCTTTGGCCAGTAAGCGTTCGTAATCCCCAAAACGATGTGTCATCATACTACAATTGGACAAGGGATTTTAAGTCCCTGCTTCAATACTAATGAACAAAATATGGTGATAAAGTAGACCCAGAGAACAAAGATGTGAAGATACAGATATTGAAAGGATAGATAGGGTCTCAGATTCATGCCCACAGGAGACAAGCAGGTAATAGGAAAGGGTGAATCCAGCCAGACGTTAGGTAAGTTGGAGGGAAGCTCTAATGCACATGAAGGCCTAGAGAACTCATGCCCCACCTAATGGCCAAAAGAAACCCATCCACTGGTCAAATATGGCTCCTGAGGGGTGCCTGTCAGAGAGCTGCATGGCAGATAATCAAACTGAATGTGTCCTGTACCCATCCTGGGAAGTCTTTTGACTATTTCTTTTCCAATTAAACCTTGACGACAATGAGACACCACTTCATACCACTAGGATTGCTATAATAAAAAAGATGGACAATAAACACTCATGAGGATACAGAACCCTCATGCTGGTGGAAATGTAAACTGATGCTTTGGAAAAGGTTGGCAGTTCCTCAAGAAGTTAAACAGAGCTACCATATGACCCAGCAATTTCACTACTAAGTATATACCCAACAGAAGAGAAAACATACAACCATACAAAATCGTGTACAGTAACATTCATAGCAGCATTTTCATACATAGACTGTAGAAACAACCCAAATTCCATCAACTGATAAATGAATAAACAAAAATGTGATAGATCAGACAAGGGGATATTATTCAGTCATAAAATGGGAGTGAAGCACTGATTTGTGCTACAGTATGGATGAACCTTAAAAACATTGTGCTAAGTGAAAGAAAACAGACACAGAAAGCCATATACTGTATGACTCCATTTACATAAAATGTCCACAGTAAGCAAATCCGCAGAGATAGAAAGTAGATTAGCGGTTGCCAGGGGCTGGGGAAAGGGAGAACTAAGAATGACTTCTGATGGGTACAGCATTTTAGGGGTAATGAAGAAAATATTTTGGAATTAGTGGTGATGGTTTCACAACTCTGTGTCTGTACTAAACACTGCTGAATTGTATACTTTAAAAGAGTGGGTTTTATAGTATTTAAATTAGATCCCAATAAACATAACTAAGCCATGATATGAGCTTATTTACTTACTGGATTTATTTTTTTCTTAAAAGCTTCATGCTGACAAATATAGAAGACGCCCCACCTCAAGCCTACTACTCACCTTAGAGTTTCTTGTTCCTAAATTTTTTATACACATAGTCTCACTTCTGCATCTGTTTTTGACAACTTCAAAAATGCTGTTCCATTATCTGAGAGCCGCTAAAATAGGAGGTAACTAGGAAAAGAAGATTTCAGAGCCTGGAATAGAAACAGGAAGTAAGACAGAAGTTATAGCAGGGGTTGAAATCTGTACAGTCAGTCTTAGGGGACTCTTCATTATATCTGCATCTGTAGGAAGGCAGATGCTGAGCTGTATAAGCCAGAGACCAAGGGACTGTGCCTGGAAGCTGCCACTTGGGTCCTAATAGGATATAAGAAGCCTCCAGAAGTCAACAGGTCAGAGTTGGAAAAACTCAAAAGCATCCTGGGCTGAAGGGCCAGTTCAGAGAAGAACAACTATGTTTCTCAGTGGGCAGCCCATCTGTGACAATTCAAAACGACTTTACAGGCATTTTATTTTTATTTATTTATTTATTTTATGAATTAATTTATTTTTGTTACAGATGTTTCTCCTTTTTATCCCCAGACACCCTCCTCCCTATCTCGCCCCCTCCCCCAAACATTGTTGTCTATGTCTATTGGTTATGCATAAATGCATATAAGTTCTTTGGTTTATCTCATCCCTCCCCCTCACCACCCTTCTCTGATGTTTGTTAGTCTGAACCGTGTCTCTGGGTCTATTTTGTTCACCAGCCTTTTCTGTTCATTATATTCCACAGATAAGTGAGATCATGTGGTATTTGTCTTTCTCTGATTGGCTTATTTCACTTAGCATAATACATTCCAGGTCCCCCCATGTTGTCTCAAAGGATAAGAAATCTTTCTTACAAGTGCATAGTGTTCCATTGTGTATATGTACCAAATCTTTTTTATCCACTCATCTATTGATGGACACTTGGGCTGTTTCCAGATCGTAGCTATTGTAAATAGTGCTGCTATAAACATAGGGGTACATATATTCTTTCTGATTGGTGTTTCAAGCTTTTTAGGATATATTCCTAGAAGCGGGATCACTGGGTCAAATGGCAGTTCAACTCTTAATTTTTTGAGGAAACATCATAGTGTTTTCCATAGTGGTTACACCAGTCTTCATTCCCACCAGCAGTGTACTAGAGTCCCCTTTTCTCCACACCCTTGCCAGCACTTGTTTGATGATTTGTTGATGGCAGCCATTCTCACAGGTGTGAGGTGATACCTCATATTCATTTTAATTTGCATCTCTCTGATGATTAGTATATCTCTTGGCCATTTGTATGTCCTGTTTAGAGAGGTGTCTCTTTAAGTCCTCTGCCCATTTTTTAATTGGGTTGTCTTCCTTTTGTTGAGTTGTATGAACACTCTATATATTTTGGAAATTAACCCCTTATCTGATATATCATTGGCAGTTATGCTCTCCCATACAGTGGGTTCCCTTTCCATTTTGATGCTTGTTTCTTTTGCTGTGCAGTTTTATGTAGTCCCTGGTATTAATTCTTTCCTTTGTTTCTCTTGCCTTAGGCAATGTATCAGTGAAAATTCTGCTGCGCGTGATGTCTGAAATTTTGTTGCCTACATTTTCTTCTAGGATTTTTATGGATTCACGAGTCACATTTAAGTCTTTTATCCATTTTGAGTTTATTCTTGTGTATGGTGTAAGTTGGTTGTCTAGTTTCATTTTTTTTTTTTTTGCATGTGGCTGTCCAATTTTCCCAACACCATTTATTAAAGAGGCTGTCTTTACTCCATTGTATGTTCTTGCCACCTTTGTCAAATATCAATTAAGCATAATGTCTTGGGTCAATTTCCAGGTTCTCTGTTCTGTTCCATTGATCTGTATGCCTGTTCTTGTGCTAGTACCAGGCTGTTTTTATTACAATGGCTTTTACAGGCATTTTAATGAGACGTCAAGGGAGAATCCAGGATGTTTCAAGGCAGTCAAGGGCTGGTAATTCAAAATTGGTTGTATTGTACTCACTAGCATTAACTTACGACATGTAGCACACCATTGGTATGATCTTGATGTCATAGAGATGTGTTTATTGTCCTCAATATTGTTAATGTATTTAATCTCCATACCACAGGCCTATTTTTTTCTATAAGGTCTTAAATTCCTCAACTGAAGATTCCCTTACAGAGGGCTTTTCATTTGTGGTTGGGAGGCATCTGCCTCTGGTTGACAGAATGAGGTTCTAAGCAGCTGGGTACAGCAAGGTTTGACAAGAGCAGATTCAGTACTTTACATTTTTATTTAAGCTATCAATATGCACTATGATGTGGACTACATCACCAGGAACAGAACAAAGCAAAACAAAAACTAGACCTCTTAATGAAAAAATGGATATTTTCTAAAGTCCCAACATAAAGGAATTGTTATAAATTATGGTAAATATATAAAATGAATTATTATCTAGCAATTTTAAAAGTTATATTTATAAAGGTTTCAAAAGCATGGGGAAATCCACACATATTAATATTGTATTAAGCCAGAAAAACAGATTGCCGAATTGTATATATTATGCTATACTAACATAGAAAAAGTTGAAAATAAAGACTAAAATTCAGTGTTATAGTTTTAACAGTGATTAACTCGAGAGAGTGAGATTACTAATGATAAGTACAGGGTGAGACAAAAATAGGTTTACAGTTATTCATATGGGAAATAATACAATAAATAATAGATAATAATACAAGAATAAACTCTGTGTTTTGCATACTCACAACTGTAAACCTACTTTTGCTCCACCTTATATGTTCCCTTTTATATTTTTCTGAATTTTCCTAATGTTCTCATGTATTACTTTTTTAACTCAGAACCATCCCTCCTACCATCAGTTGCTTGATAAAATAAAGTTCAAAAAATCGAAATGCTGAATTTCTCAGGTGCCATGCACATAGTTGTAGAGCATCTACAAGAAGGCTAAGGCAGCAGGATTCTCTGTTCAGGATGTAGAATAGCCTTTGTGGTAGCTTTTATGTCATAACTGTCACAATATGCTAAGAAGGATGTCCCCCCTCCCCCCATGGTCAGATTGAATCTGTATATGGCTGGACAAGTGGCTTAGCTTTTAAATACTCAAGTCATTTATTTTTCATCATAGTAGGCAACTGGTTGGCTAGTTTGTATTTGATTCAATTACATTTTGCACTAGGTAGTTAGACATATGAGCCATAACTTAAAAGAGGCCGTTCCCTGAAAATCATTTCAACTCTCTGCCTGCATTTTACAGATCGGAAAACTGAGGCCCAGGGAAGTTAATCAGCTGGCTGCAGGACAAAGTCTGATTAGTGGGAGGAGGAAGGCTAGACTCCAGCATCCTGATCTGGTAGTGACAGGATCCATGCAGCAAGAAATGACAGATAAACAATGATGAACACAATTTAAAAGTTAGTTTCTCTATTCGTTGAAGATTGCTTAAAATAACTTGCCTTTTTCTGATCATTAAATACCAACAAAAAAGGCAAGTCTTTTTGGTCAGAGGAAAAGCTAAGGAGGATAAGGCTCGGCAACTATGTGTGTAGGAGATAAAAATCACCTGCATCTATGATTCAGATTCAAACTGCACCGGACAGACTGGGTTTTGTGGCCCAAGTTCTTTTATTCTGTAAGACTGGCTCATTAATACCTGGGCAAACAGACTTCACCTTGATATCTACAATGACCAGCAGCGTCAGCATGACCTTGGATCTTATTAGAAATGCAAATTCTCAGGCCGCACTGAGGATCTACTGCATCAGAAATTCTGCAGATAGGGGCCCAGCAAAGTATGCTTAAGGCAGCCCTGCAGAGATCCTTATGCACCCTAAGTGTGAGAGCCACCGCCATCTAAATTATTTCCTTTAAAAATGTTTTTAGGTTATATAGGCCAGAGCTCTTAAAAGACCACTAAAACAGAGTGAACCTGGTAATCTACTTCTTACATATTCAGTAACTAAGTTTAACAGATAAAATACAAGATGCCCAGTTAAATTAGAATTTCAGATAAAGGACAATTTTTTTTTTTAGTGTAATTATGTCCCATACAATATTTGGTACATACTTTATATATATTATATATATATATATATATATATATATTATATTTTTTTTAGTGTAACTATGTCCCATACAATATTTGGTACATACTTTATATATATATTATATATATATTATATATATAATACACACACACACATATATATATATATATATAATTGATCTGAAATTCAAATTTAACTGAGAGTTCTGTATTTTTATTTGCTAAATCTGACAACCCTATCATCAGTCTGTTCTTCTACAAGTGCACTCTGAGAGGCAGGAGTGAGTAGCTGCCACTTTGGTGGGACTGGGTAGCCTCTCTTATTTTGATTCTGCAGCAAGTCAAGCTGGGAAGAAAGCACCCTGTAATTCATGCCTGTGCCTTTTTATAAGCACTTGGCTGCATGCTGTGATTTGAGAAAACAGCAATTACTACACTTAACATTACTTGTTTATTTTGTATCACAGAAAAAGATAATGCCTTTTTCTCCCTTTTAACCTAATAGCCTATTAGAAAAGCACAAGGTGTCCTCCCCATTAATCCCTCCAGGGAATTTGAGAAAATCGGGCCAAGTGAGACAACATAAGATGGAGGTTGGGGAGGAGGATTTGTAAAAGGGCGGAACCGCAGCCAGCAGGCCCTGAATGAGCAGGGGCTAAGTTTTGTACCAAGTTGTGTAGGTGGAGGGATCCATAAAAGATTAGGAAACATACTTATTGGGTTCCTGCTGGTGTCATTGTGCATGAGTCTTTACATCAATTACATTCCATCTTGACGTTATTACAGAAACATTCTTTGAGAAAGCAATTGGAGACAAGAGGTGTCGATATTAACCCTCCCAGTGCTACTGTGCTTCTTCACGAAGCCATCGGCTCTGTGCTGCCCACTTAGACAGAAGAACGCACCTACCTATATTGACTGCCCAGGCCCTTCCTTCAAGAAGAGGACAGGGATAACTTTTGAAAAGAGAGAAAATTTGTTCTAAACTATAAGGAGTTTAGAATGAAATACACTCTGAGGATTCCCTGAGTGAGAATCTTCTACGGAAGCCTTGAATGATCTTGTGAGATGCAGTCAAGAGAGACTTGGACGAATGTGGCTCATGATTTAAACATCCTGTCGACTGCCCCGACCTACAGGTACTAATTGTTAAGGCACTGCGAAAAGTATGGCAAATGCATTTCTTATTAACTAGTTATATAAATATGCATTTCTTAGCCAGTAATAGAAATAGTTTACATTGTGAATTTTTTTCCTAGTATATGTATGCTTTTGCTGCTAAGGATTAAGGAGAGAGACATAAATGGCCAAATGCCAGTCCCACCCCCTACCTCTAAAATGCAAGAGAATTTAAGGTGGGGAAGTGAGTCATGTATGGGTCAGCATGGAGACCAAATGTCCTCTGCTACCCTCCAGCCCCCGCCTCAGGGCAGGAGGAAATGACAGTGGGGAAGGGCTTGCAGTCACAGTTCTGGCGGTGCCCAACAGTGAGTACTGCATTTTTATTGAATGAGGAACAAATGGCCAGGCAGTGAGATCAGGGGCAGTGGACAAACAGAAAGGGGAGAAAAGGAAAGGGGGCCTCTGTGGTTGGGTCTGCCTTGTGTTGATGTAAGGAGGAGCAGGTCAGGAGCTTAAACATTTGTAACTTTCCATAAAATGTAACCAATATATTGTATCTGTCTTCAAAGCAGCCTCCCAAACACTTAGTTTAGCTGCAATGTGGGGATCGCTGACATAGCTCCCATAGTTTTTCACTAGCCATTAACCAAGCAGCTGTTTGGGGGAGATTTTTTTCCTAAACGAATTCAAATTTAGGAATTACTTTTATGGGCACTCAAATGGTTCTTATTTTCCCTTCCCAGCAAAGATGCTGCTTTTGTGATTTCTAACTGAAAGGCAAAGGATTGCTTGACACAATGATTCTATTTGCTTAACTGGATCTAGATAGAATTCAGTTCAATCTGCAAAAAGCAGTGGGAGAAATTAGAACAGTGGAAAGTTTCCAGAAAGCTTATAAAATATAGATTATTTTTTTAACTTCTTGTATTCTACTTCTACTAAATAAGCACATTGGTATTTGGAATTAATTGGAAGTGAAATGTGTGATAAAGTTGATAATGTTTTTTAAAATGTCTGCATCAATGACAGTCTCTATGTACTGTGTACACATGGCTATATATGGATTAATACATGTAAATAAATTCCAGTAAGTGTATACACACACATATGTTATATATGTATGTATGCATGTAAGTATATATGTGCATATGTGTTTGTAATTAATGTCTGTCACATTGTAATTGCTCAGTAAGTAGTAAGCACTATTATTACTGAGTACAGGAAAACCCCATCACGATGTGGGAAGTGGAGTCAAAAAATCCAAACGTGGAGTCTCTCTGTTGCGCAGTGAATTAATAACACAGCAGTATTTTCAGCTGGTCTGTAATGCCCCCAAAAGCTCACAAAATGAAATGAGAAGTGTAGACCGTCTATTGTACTTACGGAGCATACTGTGAACTAAGACAGTTCCAAGGAGGCATCACGTCCTCCCCTATTCAAAAATGGGGTGGGGGAAGGGACCAGAGCCAATCACCAATCACGTTAAATGTTAGCAGGCATAATCTTAGAGGTTTATGTTGTATTCTGATTAGTTGAAAATTATGATTCATGCATGTTGTATATTACCAGGTCATTCAACTAACTAGTTACCTCATTTCTTAAACAATTTAATGCAAGTGAAATATTTATTAGATTTTTTAAAAAGTATATTCTAGTCCTGGCTGGTTTTGCACAGTGGTTAGAGCATCGGCCCACGGACTTAAGAGTCAAGGCTTCAATTCCCGGTTGAGGGCACATACCTGGGTTGCAGGTTCAATCCCCAGCCCTGGTTGGGGTCGTGCGAGAGGCAACCAATCTGTATGTCTCTCTCACATCGATGTTTCTCTCTCTCCCTCCCTCCCTTCTACTCTGTCTAAAAATCAATGGAAAAATATCCTCGGGTGAGGATTAACAGCAACAACAACAAAAGTATATTCTAATGTTTACCCTTAGGCTATATCAATGTGACATCATTAAAACTGGCTGAAAAGTGAAAATTCCTTTAAAGAGACAATCAGTGTAGTTAGATTATGAAGGCCAGAGTTAAATTTCTCATGGCCGTGAGGGTCTTCTAAACGCAGACAGATATCTCAGGGCATAAATGGAAATGGTCAACAGATGCAAGATGTTTTTCTAACTCTGAATCAGAACTGAGTGGGTAGGTCATCATGTGATAAGAAGGGACCTTATCTATATTTTGTTGATATACCCAAACAACACTTTCTGTTTCCTTAAATATAGGCGTTTATCTTCTTTGAAAAATCAGATGAGAGGCTCTACTTAAATATTGCTCATGTTGCAGGTTCTGTGAAAAAAAAACACTGCATAAATAGTTGCCTAGGCTGATTGAAATCATATATTATGTACAAATTAAAACTATTGACCAACCCGGGGAACAATTACGAAGTTCTACGATGCCTTGGCGCAGAATTCCATCAGTGTCTTCTGCCTGAGCCAAAGCAAAATGACTCATTCATCTCCACGCTGGGTTATTCAGGATGATAACGTTTAGTTTTTTCAGTGTGTTGGGTTCTCCTCTCCCTTTTGGTTTTTAAAGAGTAAATGGACATTTTACATCCAGGTCACGGTTAGCAATTTCACAGCTCGGTCTTGAGTACCTTATATACAGGGTGGGACAAAAGTAGGTTTACAGTTGTTTGTATGGAAAATAATACAATAATTAATGACTAATAATACAAGAATAAACTCTGTTTCACATACCACTGTAAACCTACTTTTGCCCCACCCTGTGTATACGACCTTAAGGAACAAGTCCCAGCCTTCCTTCTCAGCCACAGGAACAGAGTTCTCAGATTTGACTTGGTTCCAAGGAAAGTTTAGGATATCCTTTGTCCCCTACCCCTCACACGTTCAGGGTAACCAGGCTTTCTCCTCATTGCCTCGGAATGGCAGGCTAGTATCTGGAAGGCGTGGAGATGATGAGACAGTCTGAGGAGCCCGCCACCTGCGTGCCGATCCCCATCAACACTGACTCCTCTCAGTGACAGAACAAGACTTCCTCTCTGAGGGTCGGTTTCCTCATCCATAAAATGAGAAGAACACACTTGGTGCCAGGCGCCTAGTAAGCATTTAATAAATATTAGTGGGGGAAAACATTGCAGAAATCTCTGAGGAGCTACATTTTAGTGGAGTAGAAAGAGTGGTGCTTTTGGAACCTAGAGTGAGTGAGTGTGAGATTTTGGGTCTGTAACTAAACTTCTTTGGACACTTATTTTCTCTTAGGTAAGAGGGGAAATATAATTACCTTTTGGACTTGTTATGAGGAGAAAATAAAGTAATGCACTTATGGGCTACATTGCTGAGAGAGCATGGGCTTTGGTGTCCAGTGGAGGGTTTGAATCCTAGATCTTCCACTTACTAACTCTGTGATTTTGAGAAAGTTACTCTCTTTTTGTCTTATTTGTAAAACAGGCACATAACACCTCCATTGCAGAGTTGCCATTTGGATTTCAAGTTAATTTCTATGAAGTTCCCAATGCCTCGTAGAGGCTTGATAAATGGGAGATGCATTGTTTTGTAAAATATTCTGTAATTCATGTAGCACTCCACAGATATGAGCTTCCAACCTCATCACTCCTATCTCTTCTCTCTGGAACGTGGGCCAGTAGCTTTTCCCCTTATCCCCGTTGCAGACCGCTGAAACCTTTGATAGTCACTACTTCCCAAGAATGCCCAGTGTATGTACCATGAACTTTGGATCTTAAAGTTCTCATTTACTTTTGAAATCTCAGAAACACAAAGAAAGCATAGCCTCAGGAAAACAGCCCCGTCAATGATCTGCTTTCTGCAGTATCAGAAATCTGGACTGAACACATGAGAAATTGTTTATCTCACACAGAAGACTCAGGAAAGGCAATCCAGAGCTGGATCAGCCACTCAAAAGCAACATCAGAGGCTCAGGTTCCTTCTATCTACCTGATGTTTCTTCCTCAGTGTGTAGCTTTTTCTTCATGGCTCCAGGGCAAACACATTTCAGGAAGGAAGAAGGGGTAGTGGGACAGCAACTTCTACTTGTGTCTCAGAGGCCAGAGATAGGTATTTAGCCACCCCTAGCTGCAAGAGAGTCTGGAGGGAATATTTAATTGGACATATTGTTGCCCCAAGTAAAATTGGGATTCTAGTAGGAAGGAAGAAGGGGAGAGTAGATACTATGTGGCAGCTGCCACAGTCTGTCACAGTGTTCTGGACTCCTGAAGGGTGTGCCAGGGAGAATGGTGGCACCTCTAGCAAAGCAGAGGTCTGTTGGGGTTGCTTCCAGAGATGACTTTGCACTGAAAATTCCAGTAATTCTAAGATTCAGACTATCTTCCTTTTAAAATTTTATTATTGTGTGTGTACTAAGAACAGGTAACATGAGATGTATCCTCTTAAATTGTTAAGTGCGCAGTACGGTATTGTTACACATGGAGTAAGATGCTGTTTGTTTTCCTTGCTTTACTTACAGGAAACGGGAATGTGAGTCTGCAATTAAGAAAAGTAGTTCCTATCTATCTATAGTGATTGGTTTGTTTTTGTTTGTTTGTTTTGTTTTGTTTTCAAATATGTTTCTATTAATTTTAGAGAGAGAGGAAGGGAGAGGGAGAGAAACATCGATGTGAGAGAGAAACATCAGTGCTTGCCTCCTGTACGCACCCCAAACAGGGACTGAACCTGAAACCTGGGCATGTGCCCTGACCAGGAATCCAACCGGCGACCTTCCCGTGCATGGAATGATGCTCAACCAACTGAACCACACCGGCCAGGGCTGGTTTGGTTTGTTTTAATCATTTTTGTTTTTCTGAGGTTTGCAGTGGGCTCAGGTGTTCAGCTGCCACACTTCTCTCAGCAGCTCTGTCCCCATGCTCCATGTCTGGCGGTCTGCCTCCCCAAGGTAATTTGTGGACATTCTACATACCAGCCTAGCCCCGTTCCAGGGCTCTGTGTTACAGCTGATGGAAATCCTGCTGGGCAGAGCACAGCAGGCAGTGCAACAAGCAATCGCCTGCATTTCATGGTTGGAGCTGCTTTCTTTAATGTGAAGAGGGGAACTCTTACTGAAATATAAATCCTATTCAAGGAAGTTTGGCCTAACTTCACACGGGCCATAGGTATTGCTATGAATTCTCTGTCTGAGAAGGGAAGATAAATCAAATACATAAAACCAAGTTTGGCGCCATAAATACAGAATATAAATGTTAACATCCTGAACAGGTCTGAGTGATAGAAGCCACCTAAGAAAAGTGTCTATTCTTGTTTGCTAGAGAGGATCTCAGAGAGAGGGAGTCACTTTGTCACTATGTAGGTGGCATCAACACAAGGGAAAATGAAAAGTGTACTCTGCTGCCTTGACCCAGTGGCTTAAGTTTTTATATTACTTAGTCTTCTGAGGTCCGTATTAAATTATGTAATAAGTGACTTATTGATTAGATTTTATCTTCCATAACACTGGATCTTAAATATGTTTATCAAATTAACTCTAGAAAATTTCACTAAGTTGAAATTTTCCTGGGAGCAGGAATTGGGCTTCTGTCCTGCATCCAAGAACCTGGCATGATGTGGGCAGCTGAGCACAGAGCAAGTGTCAATAAGTGTTGACTCAAGTTAATGACGAGAATGGGATATGGGAATGAAAGAGGGGAGGGTCTGAGGAGGGCAGAGTTGACAAGGCAGATGACTGTCTAGGGGCAAGTCCTGGCAGCTCTGAAGAGACTGGATATCTGAGGAGAAAGGGCACAGCAAGAAGGCTCAGCAGCCCCATAGAAAATAGGCATCCTATTGCGTACATTTGTCAAGAATCATGCTGCCCCTTGATTCCATCAAAGTGGAGATCAGGAAACAACTGTGCAATGCCACAGGAAAATTAAAAACACCATGAAGAAGATAAGTGTTTGTCACCAGGTCCAGTTCTGCACCGGCTTTGGATTTATGTTTAAATAAAGTAGGTCTTATTAAAGTGATTAGCCTAGCTGTGAGAGTTTTACCACGGATTCTGGAGTTCCCAAGATAATAGAGCACATGTTGAATAAAAAGATAATTCTAAGCCTCCATGTTTCTCTAGGGCCCTTTTTTAGTCCATGCTTCTTGCCCAAATTCATAAGTGTTGAGCTAATGTAATGTTCTAATTGCTCTTGTTCCTCTGTATGCAGTGATAAAATGCAAGTCATAACTCTGATTAATTTTATATTTTGATTGAGTGATATAAAAGTCCTTCTCATCTTTTATTTTATTCATGCATTACTTTTAGAGTATATTCTTTTAAAATTTTGTCTAAGAATGAGGTGTTGATACTCATGTCTTGATGAATAGTAGAATGTTTGCCCCACCCTTTCCTTCTGCCCATGTCCATTCCTCTATCTCTGTGAACTTGTATTCTTATAAAAATAGACCTCTGAATCAGAAACATTTATTTATTTAAGGAGATTTTTAATATAAGTTTAATATAAAGGGCCAACATCCTGTGCTAACTCATTGCATTATGCACACACACACACACACACACACATATTGTGTGTGTGCATACAATGTGTGTGTGTGTATGTGTGTATATAAAATGACTGAATTTATCCAGTCATGACTTGTGATGAGAAGTTAATTAACCATCTTCCTCTTTAGAATGCACATGCCCGTTCTGGGCTCTCTGAAAAAATTATTGACAAGAGCATAAATAATTGGCTAAGCTTTGGGGGAAAGCAATGTGGCAGCAGGCATCTACATTTAAGTATGTGTGCTCTCTGCCAGCATCCGTGCCTAGGCATCTGTCCTACTGAAATGCTTGCATATCTGGACAATGAACATTCAACACTGTAGTATGGCTTATAATAGCCAAAAAGTAGGAAAAAGTCTAAATATTTATCATAAGTGAAGTGATCAAATAGACCACAAGATAGCCACACTTTAGATTATTCTATACCCACTAAAAGCAGGTGATCATTGTGTACAGAGACAGCAGAAAGAGTGCCAAGATAAACCGGGTGGTAGTCAAACAATGCACGTGGGATGGTACTGTGCATGTTGATGTACATCTGTGATTTTGTAGAAAGGAGACTGGAAGGCCGCACCCAGATTGTCAACTCTGGTTTCTTCTAGGGAGCACAAGGGTTGAGTATGAAGAGGACCTTCAGCATTTTGCTAAGATAGTTTTTATATTTGAATTTTTTACAATGGGAATGATTTCATGTATTTGGGGGTAATTTTAAAAAACATCTTGGATACTATCTTCTGGTTTAAAAATAAAACAGTGTGCACAATTGTTACTTTTAAATAATAACTAACATCTGTGAGTACCATGAGTTGATGTACAAAGAAATATCAGGAAGATAAAAAAGAAGTAAGAGTAATTAAATGAGCTCTTACAGCTAGATGTGTTACCAAACAGTGCACGCACGTGTGCGCACACGCACATATGCACATATGCACACATACTTACACACTTTGGTCAACTTCATTCAATCACTTATCCAACTGATATTTATTATGTGCTAACAACTTGTCAATGCTAAGATAAATGTACAAGTGCATACTTACAAAAATACAAACACTGGAGAAATAATGAATCTAAAATTGAATTAATATAATATAAAGGTTTACCAAAGTTGTAGATTAAAAAAAGGAGTCCTTGTGTATAGGGAGGAAATGAATTATATCTAAGATTTATACTGCAATCTCCAAAGGAGGAAGGTTTGGGTGTTGTGGGGTTGAGTGAGAGAATCTTTAGGTTTTTAATTGTAAGATAAACTGTAAAATGACCAGTTACACAGAGAGATGCCAAGAAGGGAAGGAGAGTTGATTCAGTAAGTGGGTATGCTCTAGACCAAGAAGTTTAGAATCAGAGTTTTAAGTTACTGCTCAAGTTAACCAAATAAGATCTGAGCTTGAATTTCAATTTCAAGGGAATCATTCAATAATAAGAAGTCCCATTTAACTTATAAGTTTATAAACTTATTAAAATTAGTAGTAATTTGGAAGTAGACACTTTGCAAGTTCTGGCAGGCAGAAAGAGAGCAGCGTCAGGGCTGAGCCCTGGCACTACACGTTCGAAAGGGTCAGATGTATCAAGATGCGCCAGGGGTTAACTCAAGTTTACTCTGCTCTTCATCTGGAGAAGGGGCTTTTCTAAATGTTCTATTAAGTGCTCTTCACAGCCGCATTATGGGGTGACAGTTAGTATATATTGAGGGTCTAATATGTACCTATGTCATACCAGCTGCTTACATAGACTTTCTTACTTATTCTTCAAAATCACCCTGCAAGTAAGTATTATTACCATGTTACAGTGGAGGGAAAGAGGCCCAGAGGTGTTAGACAAACTGCCAGTCATCACATAGCAGAATTAAGATGCCAAACAATGTTGTCTCATTGCAAAGCCTACGTACTGTTTCCTAAAAGAAGACTATGAAGAAGAGGAAGATGAAGACCAAGAAGAAGGGAAGGAAGGGAGGAGGAAGTGAAGAGAGAGGGAGAGAACAACAGCAGGGAGGAAGGAAGGAAAGAAGGAAGGAAGGAAACACTATTACCAATTACACTGTTTTTACGTGTTTAAAACTGAGGAATGGAGAGGTTAGTTGAGTTTGCCAAGGGCTCAACTAGCAAGTGGCAAAACCCGAAACTAAGCTCACATCCTGGAAGTACTCTTCCCACTATACCACTGTTGGCTCTCCAATGGAGCCACTGTAAATCTGACAATTCATTATCTACTCATTTTACATCTGTTTATTTTCTCGAAGGAATACTGGAAGGGTGGAAAACGGATTCAAAATATTTTATCTGTCCCTAATAGAAATAGTTTTTCTCAATCAAGCTATAATGCAAAAGTGAACAAACTATGTATTATATATTCAGATTACACCGACCAATAAATAATTCTCAAAGGAAATAAGTAATGATTTTCAAACATTCAATTGACATCCCAAATTAGATCTACATAAGAAGATCAGCCAATTAACTTTGCCAATAGCTCTTTCTATTCCGTTATTCTCACTTGCATTCTAAAATTTTGTTTATATAATTACTTCAGAATCATAGGGGAAGTAAACTCATTTCTATTTTTTAGAGAATAATTGTCTTGTTCAAAGGGCAGCAGTTCGATCCATGAATATGTAAAAGATGCAAAAGAAGAATAATCAATAATTCCTTGTACTATGAGAGAAAATTGCTTCAGGTTGCAAAAGAAAAGGTTATGAAGATTAACTAAAATAATCTAATCATTTTACTCAGCTAAATGTCAAAGGAAAAGGAAATAGAATGGTCTCTGGTTTCTCCTTCCTAAAGCAATAACCCGCAGAGCTGGGTGGAGGAAGAGTCAGCAGTGTGATGGATTCTTTATGTGGAAATTCAAGGGTCAGTGTTATGTTTCTACCTACATATCTTCAAAATCCCCCTTTCTCAAATCTTAGTCATACTTTACATAAATAAATAATCAGTTACAGAAAAATATTTAGGTACCAATATGCTCACAGCAAATCCTATTTGTAATAGCAATAACTGCAAATTACTAAGTACAACAGGTGTGTGGCTAAATAAATTATGGTGCAAATATGTGCCATATTTCTTTGATCCTTAATGACATCGACTGCTAGATGCAAACTTATTTTATAGTCTTCTTTGGGGGCAAAAGACACAATATATTGCATGTTCACCAAGTATACAACATTGCAATTTACCTGTGCAGTTTCACACTCTTGCATTGAGGTTGGAGTCTTCTTTATCTGCTCTTTTGAGATAAAGTTACATCGGAGTCCTGTGGCCCTGGGCAGCTTGGGTTTCGGCAAGGACATGTGTTATCTAACCCAGGCCGTAATCTCATTCCCACCCTATTAATATCTTTGTGATTGACCATTTAATTTCTGGGCATCTGAGAAGGTGCCCAAGTTCTGTCTGCATTTCCTGTGTGGTTCAACTCATAGTTCCTCTCTTCTCTCCCAAATTCCTCAGATCATATACAAAATAGCTTTTCTTCAGAGCAATTTGGGAGTTTTTAACAGAGATGTTCAGTGTCTGAGTGATAGATCGTCACAGTGCATAAACCAGCCACATGTGTTCTCCCAGCTTTGGAAATACTATGGCCTACCTAAAGAATCTGGCCATTTCTACTACCTTTAATTCCATCGCTTAGAGGACGGCAGGCTCCCTTCTGCATGCACAATCACGTTTCCTTTCAAAGCCCCAGCAGATTGTGATATTTTTGAAGGCATGAGGAAATTATAAGGAATCTATACTTAGGTTAAAACTCAAATATATTTGGTGTACTACGTGCTTTCTGTTTTTCCTAGTTATTATATCAAGTCATTTGAAAAACTAGTCACATCAGTCAGTGTAACACAATGTTTTCTAAAGTGTTTCGTGTGCACGACTATTTGGACCTCACGTGAACTCTGTGAGCCGGTGTGATGACAGAGGGCTGCTCATTCTACAGATGAGGAAACTGAAGGAGAGTCTGACTTATTCATAGTCACACGGCAAGTTTTGACTCAGGTCTCGTGATAATCCTTTTCAAACTTTAGCAGTCCATCATCATAAGTCAGGTCACTGTCCCTTGCACTAATTATTTCCACTAAAAAGAAAGCTAGTCAATGTGAATGTGAGAAAACAAATTCAACAATGGAGTTAACATATAATTACAAAAAGGAAAAAAAAATTATTCTAGCCAACCACTAGCCCTATCTCAAGTTTGCATGGGATGAAGACATACTAACCTAGTGATACTGGTTACTTCTGGGGAGAGGGGGTACGGATGAGATGTGAAATTTAGGTTTGTCTGTAATGTTGCCCTGTGTGAAGGGGGACAGGTAGAGGGGAGACTTCTAAGTGGTTATCTATCTTATTGTTTACATATGGATGGACCTACTGGGTGACCATAATGTTGGGAAAGGGGGTGGGTTGAAGGACCATAAATGGTATCTCTTATTCTCCTCCTGAACTTCTAACCAATTGAGTTGTAGAAGGCAGATAGATATATAGTATCAAAATCAGCTCTATTACTGACGAGGTCTGGGTCGGTGCATGCACCTTATTTGTGTGGCCATGATGGCTTTTCCAACATTTACCTCTGAATTAGATTGACTTGCCCAGGTACAGGTGTATTTGGACCACCACAGGCTCCCCACACCTAGGCAGACCAGCCCCTGCAGATAGGCTGACTGTCAGGAAAGAAACTTTATTTTTTGTTTGTTGCTTTCTGTTTTATATCCCATATGTGAGTAAAACCATATGGTTCTTGTCCTTTCCATCTGACTTATTTCACATTAAAAAAGAAAAGAAACTCAACTCTAGAAGGGGCTAAGGAGAGCGTAGTCTATTCCTTCTCTATACTCGCTAACCAGATAAGTTACGCCTTCTCCCCTGGGGAGACCCTAGATGTGTTCCCCCCATGCTTTTCCTTTCTGAGGAGCAGGCTGTTCCATTGCTTATGGGAACATGAAGAAGTGTTGGAGGTAAAGAGTTCCTCCCTGACAGTAGTCAAGATTTGGGAACAAGTGAAAAGCTCCGGCACAGACAGGCAGCTCTCCTAGGCTGGTGCTATTTGGAGGTGCCTCCTGACGAAGACATGGTGACGTGCCTTCATTGACAGTTCATAGACTTCTTTGCTTGTTTCCTCCTCCTTGGCCAAGTTCCAGATAGATGAGGCAGTATGAAACCGTGGCCTCTCCCCAGTTTGCATCTATGGAATAGTTTTTGTTTTCCTTTCATCAGTCTTATGCATGGTGAATAATAGCAAAGACTTTATGACATAATTATGTAAATTTCAAACCATTCAAAGACATTTCGCTTTGACATTTACCGATGCTGTTTATCCAATGTATGTACATATTCCTCTGGCGATATCATATGATTTCAGACACCACTGTCGTCACATCAGGAATCTGACTGCGGAAGCCCTGAGGGGATCCCCTGGCTTCCTGGACTCAGTCCTTCTGGCTCGGCCTCGGCCCAACCCTTTCATGGGATAGTCATAGTGTTTAGTCACATGAATGGCTGCTAACAGCATGACTCTCAAGTAAAAACAATAATTAAGAATTTTACTAAATGAACTTCCTTTTGACCAAATAGCACCAATTATACCTTTTCAGCATTCAATTAGGAAATATGACATTCTCAGTTTTTTGCCACCAACAATCATTCAGAATTTAGAGAAGCTTCCCCAAGTCACACAAAATAATTCACCTAATAGTTACTAAGTAACCACTAGGTGCCAGGCACCGTATATAAAAAGGAAAATAACACAGGGTTCCCATCTTTGAAGAACTCACAGTCTAGATAGGGAGAGAATTGTAAAAGCAAAAAATATGATACGAAGTGGAATAAGGGAAAGGAAGGATAAGTTGATGGAAAAACCGAAGGGCCTTCTGTGCTGAATCAGAAGTTTGGACTTGACCCTTTAGCCACTAGCCATTCATTACAGGCTGTTAAGGAAAATACGATTGTTCAGATTTGTGTTCTGCGACTCTTAACTTTGGGGTCATGGAGGACAGTGGACAGAGGAGACAGAAAAAAGCAATGTAGCAATAATCTGGAGGAAAAATAATAGGGGCCCAAATCCAGGTGATGAAAAGATGAAATTGCCACTTTCATTGATTTTAAATCATGTTTAAAAAACACGAAGTTTGGTGCTAAAGGTTAAAACTGTCATGAAGAAATAATGTAAGAAGGCTAACCAGACATGTTTTGCCAAAATTCTTCTCTGATAGCATTTCCCGCACTTGAAGCCAGAACCAATTCCCGAACCTGACGTGGCATTGGAAGGTTCTGTAATTTTAACAGATTGTGGTGGTTGCTGAAAATATCAATGGAATTATAAAGCATATTTACATTTAAAACAACTTAACACCAGGAATTATAATAACACTACATATATTCTAATAAGTCTGCAAAGCCAGCTTAATACACTAGCACTTTATATGCTCATCTTTAATCCAGTAATGCTTACATTTTGTAATGCAATTCTTACATTTTATAATGCACATTTGTATTATAATTTATACTTACAGGTCCCTCCCTAAGGGCTTGTTCAATTTTATACCCCCCAAACTCCTGCCACAGGGACCTGCTGCTCGTACAGATTCAATATTTATATCCTGGACAATATTTTTTATTGAGCACCAACCAGGTGCCAAGTGTTGGGAATCCATCAGTGCTGGAGAGACTTCCAGGAATGACATTTAATAATCTCTGTCCTCCCTGAGCTGGCAGTCCACTGGGGACGTAGGACATTTCCATACCACGTGAGGAAGCTCATGACAGGGGAGGCATGGGAGATTCTGAGGATGTCCAGAGCACAGCATCTAACCCACACTGAGGGGGTAAGAAAGGCTTCTCAAGGTAGTAAGACTAAAAGCAATTAGGACTTAGAGAGGTGAAGAGGGAGCAGAGTGTGCCACGCAGAGGGAAAATCATCTGCAAAAACCGGGAGGACAGAGGAGTATGTACTTGCTCCCAGGAAGGAGGCTCCTGGGGGCTGGGGTACAAGAACCAGGTGGGGACGTAGAAGGACGAGGATAGCAGGATCAACCAGGCCCAGGTCACGAAGTTTTTATATGATTTCAGCACATGGGGCTGGCACAAAGTAAACACTCAAAATGACTGAATACGTGCATCACTGTGCGTCAGCTTGTTTTAACACCCGATCCACCTAAACCAATCTGTGAATGCAGTGCAATCCAATGGAAATCTCAATACAAGTTTTCCTAATAATTGGCCAGATGGCTTGAAAATGTATACAGAAAAGAAAACTATTAGCTAACATAATTGTGAAGAACTGTTGGAGGACATGCCATATCTGAAATAAAAACTTATTATTAAGCCATAGTTATTTTAACACTGTGGTTTTGATACAAAGGTAGATGAATAGATAGACTAAACAAAAGCAGACCTGTATGTGTATGTGGACATGGCCTTTGACAAAGTCTGTACTGCAAATCAAGAGAAAGGAAGGACTCTAATGACTGGTGCTCAAACTATTAATGTTCTATAAGGAAAAGAAAGTGGATCCATCTCTTATACACATGAAGTCAGTTATAGAAGAATTAAGAACCAAAAACTTTAATTATTTTACCCAGAAAAATGTTGTTGAATGTATTTATGAACTAGGACTAGAGAAGAATTTTTTAAACAGAACACATACGTAAAGCTCAACCTACAAAGGAAAAAAATGATAAATTTAACTACGTAAAAATGTTTAATTCTATGCATCAAAAGACACCACTTTAGACTTATCAAGGTGATCACTTTGTAAAGTATATAAATGTCTAATCACTATGTTGTACACCTGAAATTAATATAATATTGTATGTCAACTATAATTGAAAAATAGATTTTTTAAAAATTTAAGTAAAAACACAAGCAATAAATTTAACTGACAAAGAATTGGTGTCCAGAATATAGAAATAACTCCTACAAATCAACATCAACAACAAAATATAGAAAAATGACTAGAAACAGAGTAAGAAGGAAGGAAGGAAGCAAAGAGGGAGGGAGGGAGGGTAGGAGAGAGGAGAAATGACTGGAAGAGGAAGTGTGAAGAGCTAGTAAACACAAAAAGATGTTAACCTCACTAATCAGGGAAATGCAAATTAAAACCACAATGAGATAGAATTTCATACCCATCAGACTGGCAACAATTCAAAATTTCGACATTACCAAATGTTAATGAAAATGTGGGAGCATGTAAACACTGATACAGGTGGTAGCAAAGTGAGATTACAACCACACAACCACTTTGGAGAATACTTTTGCACACTTTCAAATGTGGTATCCCACAGCCCAGCCCAGGGCAAGTAAGCTACTGCCTCCATGCCCTGGAGCCCCTCTCGCACTTGCCCACAGAGAGGCATGTACGTGATGGTCATTAAGTGTTGTTTGAAGTAGAAAAAATGGAATCCATAAATTGTGACTTAGTCATACAGTGGATTTAGTCACATATGGATGAAACATTTGCATGTATCAAAGTAGATAATTCTCAAAAAATATTATTGCACAAAAAGTAAGTTGTAGAATCATACAAAAGTATGAGTTATTTAAATTTAAAATATGCAAAAATACATATCATTTAGAGGCACTTATATATGTTACTACATTTTTTAAAAGTATGTTTAATGGATCAACGGCAAATTCTCAATTGTAGTTACGCTTATGAGGAGGGGAAGAGGGGGTTTGATGGGGGGTGCACAGACAGTACATGTATTGTTTTATTTTTAAGCTGGGTGATGAGTTGTACACAGATATTTGCTATGTCATTCTTCATATCTTTTTATATACCTGAAATAGATCATTATTTTTTTAAGCTTGATAAGCTCAATTCTGATATTTTTATGTCTGAATCACAGGTTTCTTAAACATTTATATTAACATTTCACCCAAGAAGGATTTTCATATTTCTTATTTTATTTTACCTTCCTAGTGGCATTATTCTAGTTGGAGGACAAAGGGAGACTTAGATTAAGTGACTTTCCCCGGCCAACTAATTGAATGACAGAACCAGGACTGGATCCAGCTGTTTCTCCCTCACCATGGCTCCCCCAGCCCAGCTGCCACTCAGTGTCAGGGAAAGAACCGGTGCCATGGAGACAGTCTGAAATGGCTTGATTGAAGGGAGACAGGGGCTCCAAATTGCTCTAAATAGTGCTCTCCAGACAGAGCAGAGCAGATAGCATGTTTCCATAGCAGATGCTGATGGTCAGTGGGGTGAGACTGTCCTGCCCGCTGGAGCAACTACAGAAATGCATCAACAAGGTGGGGGGGCCTGATGGCCCACCCTCTCCTCACATTTCAAGGCCCTAATCCTAACGGCTCTTGTCACTAGCTTTGCAATGTTCCAAATCCCCACTCCGAGCGTGATTAAGGATTGGTCTCTTGTAATAGTGTGTCTATTTGACAACGGCATCCCGTTTAAACAAATTAGGTGAGCTGGGTAGTTCAGGTGCGAGATGTGAAATGAACCTGGCATTAGGCAGAAAGGCACCACAGTGGTTTCAAAGTGAAATTAACTTACGGGCATCTGGGAAGCAGCCCTCTTTTCTAGCTCAAGCACCACCTTTCACAGGCAAACCGGCTTGCCCAACAGGCAGGCCCAGAACATAAGGGATCAGAAAACCACCATGTCGTGGAAAACTACAAATGCGCATCAGAAAGGCCTTTCCATTTTTGTTTAGCAAAGAGAAATGCAGTATATATATATTAACTGATGATACACTGAAACTCTTGTTTACTGACGCATTTCCATAGCTACTAGGCTGTGGAATGAGTCCCTGTGATGCATTCAGCTAGTTCAAATAAATTCCTGAAAGGAATTTCATATTTGTTCATAAAGTAATTTGTAATGAGTTATTAAGAAGACTTCAGTTCAGTGCCTACACGGCTGATTGGCAACTTGAGATGGTCCTCCACTGAGCAGCATGGCCGTGCCTGGCAGTTCCCCGTTCTGAATGAATGGAAGAGCCAGTGCTTCGTGGTTAAGAAAGAGGGCCGAGAAAGCTGTGGCTCCCTTTTCTCGTTGATTTCTCCGAGTTTCTGTAGTTGCTGATCTTCTATTATGAAAAGGATACAGGTAGAATATTTTTCATTAAACACTATCTTTATTAAAGACTATTTGTTCATTGCTTCCAAATACAAATGGAATTTCAACCTGCCTCCTGGCTTCCAATGCAACTAGTATGTTGGACCTTTCCCCTGAACTGCAGGCTTGGGTGTCCAGCCGCCCATTCAGTGACTTGTTAGGATGTGTAAGGGATGCCTCAGTCTGACCATGTCCAGACAGATCTCACTCCTACCCCAAAGCTGCTGCTTTAGTGGTCTTCCCCAGCTGGTTAGTGGCGACTCTGTCCTCATCGCTTGGGCCAAAAACTTTGTAGCTTATCCTCCTTGACTCTTTACTTTCCCTCATCATCTCTATGTATCTTTATATCCAATATTCCAGGAAATCCTCTTATTATCTATCTTCAAAACATATCAAGAATTTGACCACACCTCAGCACCTCCTACACTCCTCTATTATCTTCTGCCTGGATTATGTTAGCAGTCTCCAAAACTCCTGTCCCTCCTCTCCTTTAGTCTGTTGTCAGCACAGCAATCAAAGTGTTTAGTTAAGCAACTGAGGCAGATCTTGGAACTCCTCTGCTCAAAACCCTTTAATAATTTTTCATCTCATTCAGCATACAAGTCAAGTTGAGGTCCCTAATGGCCACCCCACCTCATCTATTTCCATGTTCCCACTCACTGGCCTTCTTGAATAAATCCATGAATGAATGAATCATGGGTTCTATTTCTAGACCTCAAGGTCAGCATGGTTCTGTGGAAAGGGCACGGGTCCTGGTTTAAAATCCAGCTTAGCCATTTAATAGTTTACTTAATCAAGTTACTTAATTTCTTGATTTTGTCATCTATAAAATGGAGATAGTACACACAGTGATTATGACATAAAATAAAGTATATAAACTTCCTGCTGATTTTGTGATCAATACACGGGAGCTGCTTTTATCATTTCTTTGTCTTTAATGGAGATACTTGTTCATAGTATATTTTGAGGTTTACGTGGGAAAAAAACAATTTGAAAAACTTTAAATAGTAGCAGTGAACACTACTGAACATTTCTCCTCTCATAAAGCCTCTTGGTATCTGAGTTATAGTACACGTTGCTAGTTCATGTCTTCATTCATTTGGCAAACATTTATTGAACACCTGCTTTGTGCCAGGCCCTTTTCTTAGCACAGGAGTCACGGTAGTGAACAAAACAAATTCCTGTTCTCACAAAGATCAAGGCTGTTAAATGCAAAGCAACAGAAAATAATTAAGATAAATGATGAAAATATATAGTATTTGGAGGCACATGCCAAGTAAAAAATATAAAGCAGGCAAGAGGAGGATACGAAGAGTTGGGGTGAATCTTGGATAGGAGAGTCGGGGAGGCCACATTTCTTACCTCTCAGGCCATCTCTGGGTCCCCTTAGTGGTGCCTCTCCCTCTTCCAGGATCTTCAGCCTCAGCAGCTCCCAGGGCTCTGACCACAGCTGCTCCTCCAGCTCTCTGAACTCTTCGTGGGTGATTTCAGGACACACTTTGACAACTTCATTTATTTCCTCCCAGTGACTGGCTCCCAAATCTTCACCTGGTCAGGGTAGACTCCCACTGCCTTTACTCATGGATATCTCCATATGGTTGTCCAATCAAGACCACGTGTCTGCGATGAATTCATTCCTCTGCCCCCTTTGCTCAAGCTTCCTCCTGACACTGCCTCCGACGCGCAACCCCTCAGTGACCTTCAGTCCCCCCCCCTGCGACCTTCAGTCCCCGCCTCTGCTTCACCAGCTTTGGAGATTCCGACATGCAGCCTGTGGGACCTACTTCCTAAAGTCTCCCCATTCCTTCTCCTCCTGTCCATGCTCTCATGCCTGCTAACTCCACATTACCGCCCACGTGAAATTGCCCTCTAAAGACCTTTTTCTGTCTCCATGCTCCCCCAACTTATTTTTTACTCTACTCACAGATGCATTTCTTAAGAATGGAGTTTCGATCCTGTCCCTCATTTGTTCCAAAATGTTCTCCTTTTGCTTTTAACACAACCCCGAGTCCTGGCACAATCCGACCTCAGTCTTCCTTTCCGTCTGAGTCACACCACCTGCCTCAGCACCGCTCAGACAACTCTCCCAACGCACCACTCATTCCAGACCAAGCCTCCGCTCAGAAAGGCCACCACCAGACAAGCCCTGACTGTCCCTTCAGCCTGTCACACCCTGCTCATCACGTGAGCCCGTGGTGCGCAAAATGGCACATGGCCATTTGGGGGCAGGGTTGGGGTAGAAAATTCCATTTCTGTTTATTTTTTATACTGAACTTTACTAACATGCAATATGAAATCGGGTGCTGACGGCCTCAATCAGGTGTAGAGACAGGTGGTGTTCTGAGGGTAAGAGGATGTTACCCCAAACCACGAGTGTTGGGGTGCTCTCGCTCTTTCACGGTTCCAGAAGACTGTGGAAGATTTTAGTCTAGATATGCCCGAAGAAGTGGTTTTATGGGTCACATTATCAGAAAAAGGAGAATTTTATTATACTTGATACTGAGATGAGCAATGATCCCAAAGTCTTTTTATCACACAAAGGTTGGTGGAAGGGTTGGCAAATTTAAAGCTGAGTTGGCACTTTTGTCTTTCTAAAAAGATAAGTGTTTTGAAATCTCTGGCCTTTTCTGTGAGGAAGTATAACCATTAGGACCATGCTCCCCTGCAGAAACTTTAAAATAAAATAAAAATACACACCTTCAGAAAAGGTGATATTTGGATCATGAGTAAATAAAATGATCTGTTTGTCCAAATAAATTTGCTTCAGAGAGAGCGTTTTAAGAATGGAAGTTTAGAAATGTTTTCATTGTTACAAGATGTTTTTGCTGATTTGACATGTGTAACCTATCAAAATGCCTCCTCTAACACTTTAAAACTCCTAATTTAATTATCTAACCTGCTTTAAAATTTTCTAAAGAAACAATTTAAAGATTTTTTAACCCATTTGTATAATATATGTGTGTATTTGTGTAAATGTATAAATGTGTGTGTGTGTGTGTGTGTGTATCTCAAACCAAAACCTTCTAAACAGTTCCCCCAAACAACTGATTGACATTCAGTGAAGGTACATATTCAGGGAAGCTAGCCAGTTTTTAAAAAACAAAATAGAAAACTTTAACATAACTGGCAGGAGGGATTGATAAAAAGGTAAGTGCAGCTATCGGTCAGCACACTTTCCCGTTTGGAACTGCACATCTTTGAGCAATGTTCAGTGGGGCATTGTGAGTAATCACAAAAAAAGATGAATTAATCTAAATGTACATCACTGTGGAAATGGACAGATAAATTGCGGCCTGTTCATACAATGTAATTCTATACAACTACAAAAATGAGGGAATTAGAGCTGTATGCAATAATTGGCTCATTTTCAAAAACATTGTTTGAGCAAAAACAAAAAACAAGTTTCAGAAAGATGTATAAATGTTGAGACCATTTTATGTTATTTAAGAACACAAAATAATATCAAATGGCAAGTTTATTGTTTTAGATATGTCCATATGTGATCAAAGTAAAAACACGTGCATGGAAGTACAACGTACCAAATTCAGGCATGAGTTGCTCCTGGAGGAGACAGGCCTGGGAGGGAGCTGGAGGGGCTGCAGTGGCTGTTTCCACGTCTGATTACTCACGGGGGTAGTGGATACCGAGGTTTTCCTTTTGTTATCCTCTGTGTTTTCATGTACACCTGAAATACTTCATAATAAAAATGTTTTTGGCTATTAAAGATGGTTTTCTTTAAAATCACTTTGAGAAAATTACAACAGTGACACATTTGTAGACTTATATCCGTGGCAAACATATTCTGAGATGCTCTATTAATTTTAGAAAGCTGGCATGAAACTGTTGTGGATTTTTGAAAGTGTGGGTTATCAGATTTTTCTAACTGTTGAAGAAACTCCCTCTGAGTGTTAAATATAAAATACCAGATAGCTAAAGACCGACATGGCTATAACTTTTCAGAATCTAAAAGTACATAAAATATAGGGGACGGGGGTGGAAGACGATCCGAGTTTTCTGCTTTGGACTTGAAGCATCCTTCTGTAGTCCTCCAACAATGTCTAGTGTCACAGTGTCTTCCATATCCATAAGAAAATCAAACAAAAATGCATTAGTAATGATAAAAATCCATTCTCATTACTAATGTATCAAGGTCGATTTCAGATTAGATTTTTCCCAGAGACCCAAGTAAAACTTTGGTAGAAATCTACATGCCTAAGCCAAGATTCTGAAAACTTCCTATTTGTCTAACTTGGGGGAAATACTTCAATTTATTTAATGGATAACTTCCACTTAAGAAATTGAACTCTATAATATTAACATTGTTCACCTATGTCTTAGAACTCAAAAAACAATATTTAATAAAACAAAATTTTACCAATTTAGCAGGAGTAGGTTTAAAGGCTTGTGAATCTCCAACCTAAAGATGAAGTGAAAAAATGAAGAAAACATGAATGCATTTATTGAAAAAGCCATGTAAGCCCCTTTTAAATAAAAGAGGAGAAGCAATCGAAGAAAGAGTTCAGGGATGGTGGAAAGAGGAGAGGGTTTGTGGTCAGAAATATCCAATTAAATGCGCGATGTGGACAAGTCATTATAACTTTACTTAGCTTCACTTTCCTCACTTATAAAATAACAATAATAAGATTATTTTGAGGATCAAGTAAAAATAAAACATACAAGATTTCATTATTATATATACCAGTATCTGACTTTTTAAATTTCCAATTTGCCCTAAAGAGCCAAAAAATCCCAACGTGAAACGTTGAAGAGATCCCAACAGGGATTCATTGTCATTTTCTGAATTGCTACACTCATCTCCAAATTATTTAGGGGGGAAGAAAGGTCACAGAAGACTTGCTTTTCATAAATAAATACTAAAAAAAATGTTTTAATATTATGTTGGGAACAACAGCATATTTCTGTTAAAAGCTCTTTTTTCTTAAAGTAAAATTATGAAGGCCTTAGTGACCCAGGTTTTAAAAATTTTGAATTTATATGATAAAGATATGTAGCCATTAAAAACGAAAAGCTATGAGCCTTGAGGTTGTAAAAACAATACTTTGGGCAGTGAGTTTCAGGACTTACTCTCTGTAAAGGCCCAGAGCAGGGCCTCAAGGAGTTATCAGTCGTGTAAGAAAGACAAACACATACAGGAAGTTAGAAACCCCTGGGGTCAGGGCCACCACACACAGTTGTGCAGCTGGGACATGGCACAACACCAGGCGGAATAGTTTCACACGGGTTATGATGGCAACAGTATGAAGCTACTTGCTTGATTGGGTGTCGGACACTGAGCTATTGCGGGATACAAATATGAGGATGACTCTTCCCTCTTCAACAACACTCCCAGCTCAGTGGAGAAGACTGTAAAACAGACACATAAACAGATAATTACAAAAGAAGGTGGGAGTACTAAGACAGTAATAAGCAAGAAGAAGAGAACCTAACCCAGCTGAGGACTCATGCAGAGACTATGCCTGACCTGAGCCTGAAAGCATGAGCAGCAGTTAATACAGAGAAGGTAGGACAGGAGTGTACCAAGCCCACGGGCAGTCGCAACTGAGAGACAAGAGAGAGTCTAATGTATCCATGGAGCTGCAAGCAGTTTGGTGTTACGGGACTCTAAGGGTGAAGCATCAGACAATAAAAATCTGACTGCTCAAAAAGCCAGATCTGACTTGTGTGATGTGGTCCAGCATTACAGCCACAGAGAAGACCACGAGCTTTGGACTGGCCCAAGTCAGTAATGTCCTGTCTACTATGTGTGTCCTATCAAGCCTAGATTAGATTAGATTAGATTAGATTAGATTAGATTAGATTAGATTAGATTAACCTAAAACTTGATGTTCTGCTTATGACTGTATACTTTCCATTAGACGTATTAATCCTGATTACTTCTATCTCTTGGTTGACTAGTACTTTCTCACATCATGTACCATTGACAGTTTTCAAATAAGTCTCCATCCCAATGAATTAGACCTAGAAGTTCCATATGAGGTTTTAAAACATGCCATCAGCATGCAACTCTTAAAATAATATATATTTGTGTTTATCTAATTACAGAAGTGATTACATAATTTACTTAACCAATTGGTATTGTTAGACATTTTATTTTTTCAGTATTTACTACCATAAATAACGTGAGATGAGCAACCTTACATGAACCTCCATGATTTTATACTTATGTCATTTAACATCTGTGTTTTTCTCCTGAGAGTATATTTATAGAAGTATAATTGTGGAGCAAAAAAAAAAATGTGTATATTAACAATTTTTTTAACATATTGTCAAATTGCTCTCTGTAAAAGTTGTTCCAATTTACCCTCCCACTCTCATGTGAGGGAAGTGTCTATTTCTCCACCTTCCTAGTTATTTTTAATCGGTATTCCTAGGCTACATGCAGCAAATGGTGCCATGTCTTTCTTGGGCATGTCCCGTCAGCGTACAGACTGCCCTGTGAGAGGATCTAAGGACAGATATTCACATCCTGATGAGAAGAAACACACTCACATACGGAAAAGTTAAGGAAGCTGTGGAAACTCTAGACTAGCAATCAGAGGGAACATACTTCTGATACTGTTTATTCTAGGCCGGGTTTGCTCCATGCAGACAGCAGGCGTGATTTTTGGCCCACATTTTAAAATCAGGAGATTTAACATAAAAATCTAGATTGATGGCTTCGTTAAGAAAATTAAAAAAGGAGATATCTGGAAATTCTATGCCTATAAGGAACAAGTAACTGGAGTGAGGAAGTGCTGCCCCCTTCAGACAGGGCAGATACCTCCAGGTGGCCACACACGTATTCCACCTACCCGGCTTCACTCATGTATGTGACCTGCCTGGCCCCTGTCAGCATTTGAATTTGAAACCTCACCCCAAATACTGCTTTTTTCCTGGAATAATAGTAAAATGCTTGTTGGAGTAGAATTCTAACAAAGATTTAGATATACTGAAGATCAAACCATGAACCTGAAATATATCAACGACATAGGGTTGGCTTCTGAATTGGTATATCTATCCAGTTCTATATTACAGATTTTACCGTAATATGTTTACATAAATATATACTTAATTTTATGTATGAAATAGCCATAGCTACAACTATAATTGCTAATCTGTTTTTAGAAATATATGCAACAATAGATTTCAAACAAGAGAAACAAGAATTTTGTTCACACATACTTTCCAATGTAATTCAAACTCGAACTGCAAGAAGTTTACTTGGAAAAATAATAGCCAATAAAAATTTTTAAAAATCTAGCCCCTGATTGGAGGACAGAATTATATTAATTCATTAAGTTCAAAAGTGTAATTAAACACATATTTGTGCATGGTGTCAGGATTCTGTACGCAGTTATTTATGCAAGACCGTGTGGGAATTAAAGCCTGTAAAATAGATATTGTGAAGTCTTTTCAATTGCAACATAAATACAAACATACAGAGTAGAGATGGCAAAACCCTCAGGAGAAAGCTGAACAAATGATAAGAATGTAAGCATATACCTTTGTCAGAAGAGATGGGCCTGAGGTTTTATTTTAGCAAATCTTAGCTAAACATGTCAAGAGGATTTATGCTAAGGTTTGCAAGTAATGTAGAGTTCGTTTAAAGCACCAGGCATGGGTCCTAAGATGTCCTATATAAAGTGATTTACATAACAAGTAAGAAAGAGAATATTTTAAAGGTTTGTTTTATTTCAGTGGCTTTTAAGGCAAAAATAAATGCTTCTTCACCAAGGCATTTGTTGCCCTGTGAATATGCATGTACAGTAGCAATAGATTAGATGAATGAAGAATTGAGAAGTGTGCCTAATGTGGTTAATTTAAAATATCGTGTGTCTGCTATCCCACTTTTCCAAATCTTAATATCACTTTAGTTTTTATTTCTTCATTATCTATCAAGGAGAGTTTCAAGCATATACAAAAATAGTAGCATAAGGAATCCCAATGACCACTAAACAGTCAATTCTGCCAGAACCCCACCCCGAACCACCTTGCCCCTTCAGTATTAGTTTAAAGCAAATCCCAGATATCATTGCATTTCATCCATAAATGTTTCAGTATGTATCCCTAAAAGATAAAGACTCTTTTTCTTCAATACCACCGTGATCACACCTGAAAAAAGAAATATATCCTCAATATTCTCAAATATCTTAGAAGTGTTCAAATTCCAGTTGTCTCACAACTGCAGCTCTGTGATTCCAACATGCACAGCAGACATAAACCGCAGGGAGGGGAAGTATCTTATTTTGTCTGTGAAGAGAACAGTTTCCCAACTGGTGTTGGACCAGTTGACATCTTGCCAGCTTTGTCAGGTGAGTCCTGTGGGACCTCAGTTAGCCGGCCCTCTGACCTCACCACCCGGGTATTCTGAACTGTCCCGGTCTCTTTCCCCACCGCCATGCAGTGCAGACGGTGGTCCAGGACAAGCTGATACTATCCCTGTCCGTCGCTTTTCAGGGTAGAAGAGAGAGGAAAAGGAGGTCTCTTTACCAGTTTTAAACTGCCTTGATCACTGTGTCATCTTCCTAGGTCCCAATATTCTAGCCATATGTTCCCAGTGCTAGGTTTCCAGCTTGGCCTAGGAAGTGTACCTAGAATCAACCCTTTTGTTCAGATGTCCTTATCCTTGAGATACATTTCCTTTCACAATTTTCTGAATCTTCTCTTGACAATTGATCTCTATCAGGCCCATTTTCTTGAAAGTGAAACAGTGAACCTCAAAACAGAAAGGATTAAAATCTTGCCCAGCCTGTATGGCTCAGTGGTTGAGCATTGCCCCACGCACCAAGAGGTTGCCTGTTCTATTCCAGGTCAGGGCACATGCCCAGGTTGTGGGCCAAATCCCCAGGGGAATGGGGGCATGCAGGAGGGGGGGCATGCAGGAGGCGGCCAATGGATATTCTCTCTCATTGATGTTTCTGTGTCTTTCTCCCTCTCCCTTACTCTCTCTCTAAAAATCAATAAAGAAAAAAATAAAAAAATAAAAAAAAGATTAAAATCTTCATCCCTGTCCTCCAAGGAGATCCCTAGGCCCCCATGCAAATTTTCCCTGCCCCCCTCATCACTATTTGATTTTCATAACCAAGGAGGATGGGGAAACAGGGCCTCTGTCAGGCCAGCCGGTATCCACCTACACTCTTGGGACAGTATCCCTGCCCCACATGTGCAGAACGGGGAGGGCCGCTTAGAGGGCTCCCCCACCAGACTCCTCTGCCCCCGTGTGAGGCGACTAAACAGCCATGCTCCCTCAGCTGTGAGCATTTGTGGATTTAACACTGGAAATTCCCTCTGAACTAAACTGTCCATTACTGCATGCTCTTTGGTATAGTCATTATATAAAACTGTTAGAAGTTTTGTTTTTGACTTAAAGTGTCAACCATCTATCAATAAAGAATTTTTTGTTGTTAAAACTTACCCAAGGGTATTTTTTCCATTGATTTTTAGAAAGACTGGGAGGGAGGGAGGGAGGGAGGGAGGGAGGGAGGGAGGGAGGGAGGGAGAAAGACAGAGAGAGAGAGAGAGGAACATCGATGTGTGAGAGACACATCAATTGGTTGCCTCCTAAATACATCCTGGCCCCTTCTGGTGCAAAGGCCAACGCTCTAACCACTGAGCCACACCGGCCAGGGCCAATAAAGAATTTTTGACAGAGCAAGAAGAGCCTGAGTTTAGGTATGGCCAGTTGTTGCCCATCTTAAATGGGGCAGAAAATCTATTATAGTAATGTGCATTTGGAGTAGGCAGACTTTTTAATAAATTGTTTATGAGTTAAGTGGGTTTTAATTGGGGAGGATGAGTGATGTCCAGTGTGATCGATCTTATTAAAAGGATAAATCTTTCATGCATGAAGTTTTAATATTTCAACCATGAGATTAGAACTGTTGTGTTGAAAATCTCATTTAAATTGTTTGCCAAAGGCTTGAATTAAAAACAATTTATGATCGTATAAAGTCATCACGGCCACAAAGCAATGACAGATAACTTTTAGTGGGTTTCAGAATAATTGTTCATCCAACAAAATGGTTTCCCCATCAAATCTGATACATCTGTTAAAGAAAATGCTCAGTGGCGTGCTAATTACCTTCAATAGTTTATTACTTTTACAAAGTGTTAAAATTAGTTATATCTAGAGAAGGAACTCTGATTCTTTTGTTACAATGAATAATGCAAAGGTTTCTTTAAATTCATGCAGTCCTATTTATAAAAGAACACCTGGGTCGCTTTATTTTGAGGTTGGAACAAAACATAAAATTGTTGGAAACTTGGTATTTAAATATGCTCGTTTTGGTTCTGAGGCAGATCAGCAGTGGTAACACAGCCTTGCTGAGGACTAGCGACCCAGATCCGTGATGCTCTCACTACCAGCAGCCTTTGGGAGAGGGCAAGAGGAGAATGATAAGGTCATCAAGATGCCCCTGGTCCTCCTATTCCCCTCAGAAAGGACAAGGGCCAGGCATTGATCCCCATTAGTAACGGCCGAGAAGAGAGCTGCCAGCAGCAGGGACTGTACTATTACCCTGTTCTTTCTGTCACCTGCCTTTCACCCACTCCTGGCTTAAATGTGTCCCTTCCTGGACCCACCTCTCCAGTATGCACACGTGTGCATGTGCAAACACACACACACACACCCCAAATTATTTCTGTTGAAATCCCCTCCCCAGAGTTCCCCGTCTGCATTTTTGAGGACAGTTGGTTTCGTGGGCCACACCAGCCTCCGAATGCCCCGTACCCTGAGCTGAATCAAGGGCAGGGGAGCTGGGCAGCAGCCCAGAGCACCTGTCTGCAATGGGAATGAGATGGATCACCCTGGGAATACATCTGACACATTTCCACACACGACTCCTTAACCCAAAAAAGGCAATTTGGTTCTGCTCCTAGGGAAGAAGAGAGAATCCGCAAATGAAGAGTGGAAACCAAAATCAAAGTCTTTACCAGAACATTCCACCCCCTGTGGAATACGTTTTCTGTGTGTGCACAACAATGTCTATGCTGGGAGTAGATCACCCACTCCTCTGGCTACCGGGCAGCCTCTGACGCCAGCTGTCAGAGTCCATTCAAACTCGGAAACTGCACAGAGCGGTTTACCCACACCCGGGTGCTCTCTGGCCACCGGCACAGGCTGTGGACGCCCAGCACCGCCCAGGTGTGCAGCCAGGACAGCTGTGGAAGCGAAGGGAGATCCGACTGAGTGAAAATGGCAGCTACTTCAGGGCACAGCAACCCTTCACGTACATGCTCCTCTCCTTAACTGCACACATTATGAACAAATAGTGACTAAATAGCATGTTGAAGGAAGACCGAATCACTTGTCGGGGGGAGGCCCACGATGTACATTAAAAACTAGGCTGGAAGTAAGGACACGGTATCTGAGTGACTGAAAGAATACCTACCTGCGTTGGCTGCCACCTGCTGTCCTGGCCTTCGGGCTGACAGCCACTCCTAAGTCGGCTAGGCTGCAGCACCTTTGTCTCCCTCTCAGCTCTCTGTCAACATTCCCACTGGTGGCCCCGTGCAGGCCTGAGACGGAGCCCGTGCTGGCTCAACCGCCACCTGGGGCCGGCTCCCCACCTTCTCCCACCCCGGCCCCGTTGGCGCTCCCTCTTCCCCAGACCCTGCAGAGGGCCCGCCTTGCCCATCCTACAGTCTCTTCTACCACCGGCCTTACTGCTGCCTGGGGTAGCCACCCTTCTCCCATTCGGGCTGCAGCTTCTCCGTAGTGGGCTGCTTCTCTCTGATATGTGTCCCGAGAGTGCCACCGAGGCCGCCATGGACATGATGGGGGCGGGGTCACAGGAGCCCATTTCCTGCTTGCTCACATACATCCAGCCTGCACAGGGGACGGAACCTCACACTGCCCCTCACGGGTGCCCCTGACCGGGGGCCCTGACCGCCTCTGTCCCTGCTCCACGTGGGCACTGCCCGGCCCAGAATATCATTAGATTCTGCTCACAAGAGACCAGGAAGTTGAAGTCCACATGCACAGGGTCATGAGTCCCCTTCTGTGTCACCCAGGGAGCCACGATTTTACACAGGGAAACAACAGCCTCATCTCTGCCTCTAAAAATCTTCAGAGGTAAAATCCTCTTCTGACAGCTCGCTGCCCTTGTCCAGAACCTCACCCGAATATATTGGTGTGTGGTGCACAGTGCTTGGATGTACCCCCAAGAGACCCTAAAAGATTTCAAGATTATAGTATTATGAAGGTTGGATAATTTTTAATTAATAAAACCTTTAATGGAATAATTTTTAACTAACACTCCTGAGAATCAGATGCTACTTATAATGATAAATTATCATTTAAAATGCCAAGTGTGCAAACATACTAGGGAATAACCGCCTTAATTACTTGCTGCAGCCATTACAATGTTTCCTAGAGATGCTTCACGCAGTCTCCACCACCTGGGATGCCCTTCTGCTTTCTCCCTGATAATGTAAGTCCATTATTTCTTTCAAGGCACAACGTAAGTCTCATCATTTACAAAAAGCCTTCTCTTTCAGTCCCACCAGCACACACCTGCACAGAGACTGCTTTGTAATTGTCTAAGTTCTTTTTGGGTTAACACTAGCTCTTTGTTTCATGGAGCGTAGAAAAACTGCTTGCATACAAAAGACCAGATACACTGTAGAATACAAGATACCACGCTTACAGAAACCGATGGGCCAATGGGTAAATGACCAAGGACATAATTCATCCATCCATCAGTGCGTAAATATATAAATTTGAAAAACTGATCAAGAGAGATATGTACTGAAGCATCAGTTTGCCAAACAGTACTATCCTTGCCTAAAAGGATAGATTTAGGTTTGGAGTAAGGAGATATGAGTTCAGGCTGTGTTTGGCCATTTAACCAAACATCAGACAAGTTATTTTACATGTCTTAGAAATCATTTCCCTCATCTGTTTTTTTTAAAGCACAATACTAAATCAGATGAGCGAATGAATGCACAAAGCCCTCATAAGTGATGTAAATGTTAGTAATCACCAGTGTTATTTAAATGAAGGAGGAGGAAATTGGGCACAGGAAAAATCTGTGCCATCCGCTGGGTCAACGTAGAGATTCTGAAATATGCACTTAGAAATATAGTATTTGAACCAAATAAAGATATTGTTTTTCCTTAACATTCAGCATGTTTGTATTCTTTAGCTTATTATTTTGTAATTGATAGCAAAGCTATAAATGGCTTCGGGGATTGTTGCATATCTCTCGTTACTGCCTTGCTGTGGAGTAGCATAATCAAGTGGAAATGGGGAAAATACTTTGTCAAAGATTTTTTTTTCTGTAGGCAAGATGCTGCTGATTCTTAAGCATCTTTTAGCTGTTGACTATTTTATAATCATTGGCATAAATATAAAAATGGTAAACAATGTTTATTGTTTGCACACAAGTGCGTCTGAATTGGGGCTTTTACTGCCAGTCATTTCCAATGCAATCTCAAGAATTTAATAGGCAATCAGACAGTGATTTATCTGACCCATTATTGAGAAAGAACCAAAAATAAGCTAAACATCATTTGGCTCACTCGTGTGCACATTGCAAATGCAAAACAGTGATTTATCTGAGCTTTGTCATGGTTTTCTCAATGCTATAAACATATTCAGTATTTGAAAATTTGTTTTTATTGCTGCCCTTAATTTTTCTTTGTTCAATCACAGGAAGAAATACAGAAGCAAAGTAAATATAATGGGGTTTCATAAAGAAAAGGTATTTAAAAATCAAGCCAATGGCTGCACTAGAGAAATAATTCCCTGGGCTTCCTTAGGGCGAGATGGGTTGTTCCAACGTCATGACCAAATACCACTAGGAGAGCTCATTTAGTCTATTGTGCCTACAGGAAACGCCTCCTGTGGTCTGAACTCTCACTGGACTCTTTATCACGTCACTAAAACTCTTAGGTAAGTGGTCTGCTAAGTAGCTGCCATGGGTTTACATTTCAAGTGATGATAAAGAAGGGTTGTATTGTGAGTTCTGAGTCCCAAAACACAGTCCACATCACAAAATGTATTTTTAATTATTTATTTCATGATCAACAATTATGAAATCATTTTTTTTTTAAATGCAAAGTGTTACCCGGCCAGTGTAGCTCAGTGGTTGAACCTCGACCAATGCACCAAGAGGTCGCTGGTTCAATTCCTGGTCAGGGCACATGCCCAGGTTGTGGGCCCGCTCCTCACTCAGCGGGGGGCATGTAGGAGGCAGCCAATCAATGTCCTCTCTCATCAGTGTTTCTATCTCTTTCTCCCTCTCCCTTCCTCTCTCTCTAAAATCAATAAAGAAAAAAATGCGAAGTGTTATGCCATATAAAAAAAAGCAAGCCACAAAGTACTAGTTAGTTTAGTAGCTAATTAGTAATAACTTTCATGCCCCTCTTATGGACTCAAAGTCTGGTGAGCAAGATGGGCATATCCAGATAATGGCACACGTGAGTGTATAAACTGCACACTGGGAGAAGTGGTGGAAGGAAAAGGGCAGGGTTCCGTGAGAGCACACCGTCAAGGAAGCTGACTAGAGATGGAGAAGACTGGAGCTGAGACTGAAGAATGAGAGGGAATGTGGCCAGGGCCGGGGACGGGAGGAGGAACAAGGGACAGCAGGTGTAAAATCTCCCTGATGAGAGAGAACACAGCACACTGAAGGAAGCAGAGGAAGGCTGGGGCCCTGGAGTGTAGAGGTGAGGTGAGGTGCAGAGGGAGCAGGTGCAGACCATCCTAAGCCTTGTGGCAGGGGTGGGGAACATCTGGCCCACAGGCCATATAAGGCCCCTGAAATCAATACCAGCTAACATCACAGCCTCGCCAGATTAGCCTGACCAAATATAGCAGGCTAATGTTTAAGTTGATAGTTTTGTATGCCCCTCGAATGATGTTATACATATCCAAATGGCCCTTGGCAGGAAAAAGGTTCCCACCCCTGCTAGGGTTGACAGTGTTCCTAGAAGATTTAACCCCTGAGCTGTAACGGGAAAGATGATCATTATAAATAAAATTAATTTTGTAGAATTCAGATATGTCATTCCATATTCACCATATTTTATTACCTTTATTTCTAATAATTAAATATTATTAATGTTTAAATATTGGGCAATTATCTAAATATTTACTTAATTAACATTTAAATGATTAAATATTGAATAATCAAAGACTGGGCACTACATTAGGCACTTTAATACATCGCCCCCCCCCCCCCGCCCCGCCCCAGTAACCAACAAGGTAGAAATTTTTCCCACTTGGGCATTAAGGAAACAGACTTCGTAACCTGCCCAAGGTTCACAAGTAATATATGGCAGAGGAATAATTCACACCTGTCAGGCCTGACTTAGAGGCTCATTGATCTGTCTGCCCACGTTTGTTCTCTGCCCTGAATACTGAAGTAGTGTGTGGTCATGGTTCCAAGGGAACAGTATCCCTTTAGGTCAGTGATAGGCTGTTAACACTGCAGTTTTAATCTTGTGGTTTTCAGTGGCCATAGTCCAGGCCAATTAAAATGCACCCCTAATTCCGCAGTTTTCTAGCTAGCAGAGAAGAGGCGACTTCTAGTGTTTAGGATCTTATATAAGTCAAGAATTGGCCGGAGATATAGGTATATCAAATCACCACAATGTACACTTTACTATCTCACAATTTTATTTGTCAACGATACCTCAATAAAGTCGGGGGAGGAAAAGAATTGGCCAGAGAAAACAGATTGTAACAATTTGCAACAAACCCTTGAAGTTATCAGTAGTGCCAAACCCAGATTTGCAAAGTTCAGACTCAACTTCACACACAGAAGCCAACCCTGATCCTCTCTGATTGCAGTTGGTTTGGTCATCTCCATTCTCTGGAGACCATAGCAATTTCAAGGCCCACTTGGTAAAAGGAAACTGGACAACAATCTAAAATATTGTGGTTTTTGTTTTGGTTTTTTCAAAATAATGTAATTATGCTTATTTCATTCAGAAATGCTGTCCTTTTAATAGTTTGTCTTTTCTAGAGGTCTCTGGATTATTATAGGATTCAGTCAAGGGTCAGTTTCTTTCTAAGGCAAAATGATCTGCTCCAACTTCTGAACTTTCTTCAAAATGAAAGAGCCATATTTAGTCGCCAACAGATGAACTGTTTGTGGTGTTGATACTGAAGGGAAGTGGGTAGAAGCTGAGGGGAGGGGGAAAGGGTTTGTTAAAATGTATTGACTGCTGTGACAGGTAAAGCTGTAATCTCCCTGTTGGACTCAATGTAAATTAGCTTCTTTCTCTCAAAATGCCAACAGTGGCAGGGGCTGGGCTATGCTCTGTGCATCTTTGGAGACTGAGGCCCATGGAAGTTTTGCCATTTTTAATGTGATCTTCCCAGGTCGTCCTGGGTGTCAACATCCAACCAGCAGATGGGGACAGAGAGAAAGAGGAGGATTGGGTGGGAGGTTCTGTGGGCCCAGCTGAGAGTGGTGTACGAGACTTCTGCCACATTCCATTGACCAAAACTCCGTCACACAGCCACACCTACCTGTGCAAGGGAGAGTGGACATCTGGTCTAGCTGTGTGCCATGGAGGAAAGGGAAACTGGGAAACAAGTGGCCGGTCTCTGTCACAAGGATTTAGGAGAAAGCTTTTCTAAAGTTCTGTCTGATAATCTGGGATATGAAGATAACATAATCCATATCTTGACATTAAAGTCTTTATATATCTAAGAATACTTTTCTGTTTATCCATCTCCCCAAATCTGACAAACCTTCCACATTTCTCCCAGTTCTCCCTTTCACAACAAGTAGCTTAACAATACATCCTCTCCGATACGGACAGAAGGAAATACCACTGCTCTCCATTCTTTTGTTCCCAGCTTCTCCCACTGTAAACAGTATACTACTTAATTTAACATTCACTGAGCACCTCTTATGTGCCATGATTCAGAGCTAAAGCAGGCACCATATGTGAGAAAGACAATGACAACAGTGTTATGACAGAGGCAAATACAACTGTATAATGTAGCATTTGTAAACACCCATGGTAGTGCTTAGCACACAATAAATATGACGCCAATAATTCTTGGTAATTTTCCCACTTCTCTCAGATTCTCAACTTATTCACCAGCTTATCATTCTTCCAAAGGCATATATACAGTTGTCCCTCGTTTATCGCAGTTAATCCGTTCCAGACTCTAGCGGTTGCACCTGGCATTGAAGGATTCCTGGGGTGCTCAAATACATAGGCCTACAGTCCATACATACGGTAATTTTAATTTTAATTGTAATGCAGGGGTGTATAATTGACTCAGACAACCGAGTGCACGCTGTATCATTTTCACTGTCTCGATCAACTTTTTAATGAATATATTTGAAAAAACCACGATAGAGTGAAGCCGCGAAAGTCGAAGCGTGAAGTGGCGAGGGACGACTGTATATATAAAATATCTGTGAAGGAGGGTCCATTATTTTCGAAACACCTCTCAGGTCACTATTCTAACCCTGGAAGCTGGGCCAACTTAACGCTTACCTGGGGGCTCAGTCTGGCTGTAGTTCTGGCCCAAACTGACCCTGAGCAGGTGGTCATGAGGGTTTGTCCTCAGGTCCCTCTTGCTCTGGCTTCTGGTTCTCTGGTCTCCAGTCAGTAGGTTCCAGTCTTGTATGTGGCTCCCTCCTGCTCAGTTCCTGTCTTGCATCATGAGACTGGTTCTCCCCTCAGCTAGCAGAATGAGCATCACCCCAATTAGAATTTCCCCTACACCTTGAATAAGTCTGCCTCAGTGCTCTTCAACCAGGATGCCTGTCACCAGGCCTCCTTAATGCCAAACGCCTGTCTATGGGGGCCTCTACTAACTCCTTGCCATTTTGACTTGCCCGGATTCCCTACCCTGTCATTACTTACACAGCACAGGTCGTGGAGCCCGTTCAAGTCACAGCCACTGATGTTTGTGTCCCTCCCATCTTTCCTCCTCTGGATTAATCTCATCCTTTTGGGTTTTCTTTCTGATCATAAATTCTTGCTATTCCTGGACTAATAGATGCCTCCTCATGCACCGACTGGCCCTTGCCTAACTCGACGGCCTGGTCACCTGACCCCAACCTTCCCTGGTCTGGACGGTGCTGCTGAGGTCCTTCCCATATCTCTTTCCATCACCTGGGTTCAGCGTGCAAACCGTAAGCCTTCTACGGAAGGCCGGGGAAGGCGGGCCTCCGTCTAAAACTCCGAATGGCATCTCAGCACAAGATTAACTTTTATGGCTAAATTTAGATTTGCAAACAGTATTTTTATAAAAATAGAATGGCTTTTTCAGAAAGTTTAGAAGAAATTAACTGTTATAAGTTTTAGACAACCTAGTCTAAATATAATTATAAACAGTGGAAATGAATGTATGTATTATATTAAAGGCAATTCACAGAAGATTAAATTAAGTTGATGCATAATACAGAAGCCAACAGGCACAAACTCATTTAAGTCTTGACACAAATTATTAAACATCATTCTTTTTGTGTGACCTGATCTGTACACTGCTGTGGATCAAGGGGGATTAGCCATGTTGCTGAAGTGAGGCATTAGATGTTCTCATTCTGAAGAAAACCACAGAAGCAGAGCACATCACTTACATGTAATTATAATGATTACAATGAGAATCCCTTGGACTTAAAAAAGGAAAACGATGGAATATAAGAAGTCACTATTTTAAACAAGATAATCTAAGCATTGGCCAAGATGGTTGAGAAGGGGGTGGGGGGATTGTAGGATACAGCCATAAGTAACTCAAGTACAACAAATCATTCAAAATCAACGGCAATAGCAATTGGTTGATGAAAAAGTAATATTGGACTAAAAGTTTTATTACTTTTTCCCACTGACAGCTTAAAGAATTGACTTTTATCTGACTTGTTATTTTTCTTACTTACAATTTGTTTATAAGATAATAATTAGATAAACAAAAAGGTATTTTTGTGTCCTCTTTGAAATTCTTTGCCTAGAACTGGGACTTGGGAACTTTTTGAGGAACATTTTATGTTTCTAAACACCTGACATGCCTCCTCTTGTGTGACAGTAGCAATAATTTACTGTACGTAATTCCTTGCATTAGCTAAGAAGCTAAAGAAATATTTCATAGCTTCAACCTTGACGTAGTGGAAGCACAACCATGGAAGATAAAAGGAGCACTGCAGTAGCCTTAGGTATTTACATTTCAGGAAGTGTTGGTTTTGTGTGTCTGTACCTACCAGGCAATGCCGCTGTCTTTCAGTATTGGTTTGGGGGATAATACTGAACGCCACCATTATGTATAACTCTCTACAATGTTATTCATTAGCCAGATTTTTAAGTGAAAAGTCAAAATTATTTTTATTCTTGCTGAGTTCCCTTTACCTAACTTAGAATGGCTTTCAATGAACAGAATTTGATGCTTCATGGTATGTTTTAATAATCCCTCGCATATATGCTGTCTATACTTCTGTGGGAATATGCTTTATTAACCAAGGTAGCCTCGTGGACAAGTCCTCCATCTGCCGTCAGCCTGGTGTATTTAGTAACACCCTTTCACCCTCTTCCATGGATGCTTGTACAAGCACATGTATTCTCCTTCCAAACAGTATACATCCCTGTGAATACCTGATACTGAGAATAGCCTTGAGTTTAAGCTTCAAGATAAAAATCACTGCCCTGTAATGCAATATTGACCATAAAGATGGTATATAAGAAAACACAGTGCCCACTGGAAGTTAAAATTTATGTGAGTCTACCTACACTCTAAAAGAAACATTTTCCTACCTGATTTTGATAGTAACACTAATCAGTTTTCAAAGATCAGCAATTAACTTAATGATATTTTTTAATTATAATATTCCTTGGCTCTAATGGGATTTAAAATGCAAACAAAGATATATACAAGGCAGCCCTGGCTGGTTTGGCTCAGCGGTTAGAGCGTCGGCCCATGGACCAGAGAGTCCCGGGTTCAGTTCCCGCTAAGGGCACATACCTTGGTTGCAGTTTGTCCCCGTCCCCGGTTGGGTCGTGTGGGTGGTGGCCACTGGATGTGTCTCTCTCACATTGATGTTTCTCTCTCACATCGATGTTTCTCTCCCTTTCTTCCCCCCTCTCTCCCTCCCGCTCTATCTGAAGATAAATGCAAAAATGTCCTCAGGTGAGGATAAAAGAAAAAAAAAAGATATATACAAGGCAAAACAATATTAGAACAAAAATAAAGTTAACAAATAAAATAGGAAAACAAAAGTAAGAGAAAATAATACATATGTCATAATTAATGTAGAACATCAGAAGTTAATACTTGGAAAGGACTTAAGATGGAGGAAAGGAAGGGAGTGGGAGGGAAGGGCAATGAGCCACTGAATGTGCAAAATGTGGTGGGCATGTTTGCGCACATTTGTCTGGCCCTTCCTTCTTCATAAATCTTCTCTATGATGGCCAGATCCTTGAAGCTAGATACAGAGTCCTTAGGTATCTGCAGAATGTCTGTACTGTGTCCTGGGACCATGCAAGATGACTTAGTAATGATACAACCACAGAATTTCACTTTTCATTCTGGGGTTTTCTGTTTTCTTTTGTACATTCTTTTCTCCTCTGGATGCTTTCTCCCCATTTTACTTAATCATTACTATGTGAACTAGATAATAAAAGGGAAAAAATACCCACTACTATTACAGCGTATACACTACATCGAGAAGAAACAAAAGAGCATGTCTGCTACAAATCTTACAGTGAGAACCATAGAGACTCAGAAGAGATGATTCCTCTCCAGGAGACACTGCCATTTAGGGTTATTATAAAGAGAGGAGTGTTTCTTTAAAATTAAGAAAGACATATAAACACACACACACACATATAATACAAAAGATCAATGAAACCAAGAGCTGGTTCTTTGAAAAAATTAACAAGATTGATCAACCTTTAACCAGTCTCACCAAGAAACAAAGAGAGAGAACCCAAATTAATAAAATCAGAAACAAGTGGTGAAGAAACAACGAGCACCACAGAAATACAAAGGATTGTAAGAAAATACTATGAACAATTATATGCCAACAAATTCACAACATAAATGAAATGGACAAATGCTTAGAATCATATACTATTCCAAAACTCAACTAGGAAGAGTCAGAAAACCTAAACAGACCAATAACAATTAAGGAAATAGAAGACGTAATCAATAAAATCCCAGCAAACAAAAGCCCTTGTTCAGCTGGCTACACAGGGGAATTTTACCAAACATTCAAAGAAGAACTATCACCTATTTGCCTCAAACTATTCCAAAAAATTCAAGAGGAAGGAAGACTTCCAAGCTCTTTTTATGAGGCCAGCATAATCCTAATCCCAAAACCAGATAAAGACACTACAAAGAAAGAAAATTACAGGCCAATATCCCTGATGAACATAGATGCCAAAATCTTCAACAAAATCTTAGCAAATTGAATCCAGCAATATATTTTTTTAAAATTAGACACCGCCCTGGCCAGTTTGGCTCAGTGGTTAGAGCATCAGCCCACGGACCATAGAGACCCAGGTTCGGTTCCCAATAGGGGCAAGTACCTCAGTTGTGGTTTGTCGCCGGCCCCGGTTGGGGTCATGTGGGTGGTAACTGATCAATGTGTCTCTCTCACATCGATGTTTCTCTCTCTCTCTTCCTCCTTCTCTCCTTCCCGCTCTATCTGAAGATAAATGCAAAAAAAAAAAAAAAAATGTCCTCGGGTGACGATAAAAATAAAATAAAATAAAAATAAATTATACACCACGACCAAGTGGGATTTAGCTAATCCAGGGATGCAAGGCTGGTACAATATTCATAAATCAATAAATGTGATACACTACATAAACAAAATGAAAGATAAAAATTATGTAATCATATCAATAGATGCTAAAAGAGTATTTGACAAAATCCAGCACCCATTTCTGATAAAAACCTTCAGCAAAGTGGGAATAGGAGGATCATATCTCAACATAATAAAGGCCATTTATGAAAAACCTACAGCCAACATCATACTCAATGGGCAAAAACTAAAAGCATTTCTCTTAAGAACAAGAACAAGACAGGAATGCCCACTTTCTCCACTCTTATTTAATATAGTACTGGAAGTCTTCGCCACAGCAATCAGACAAGAAGAAAAAACAAAAGGGATCCAAATTGGAAAGGAGGAAGTGAAACTGTCATTATTTGCAGATGACATGATATTGTACATAGAAAACCCTAAAGACTCCATCAAAAAACTACTAGATTTAATAAATGAATTCAGCAAAGTAGCAGGATTCCAAATCAACATCCAGAAATCATTGGCATTTTTATATACCAATAATGAACACACAGAAAGAGAAACTAAAAAAAAAAAAAAAAAAATCCCATTTACCATTGCAACAAAAAAATTAAGATACCTAGGAATAAACTTAACCAAAGAAGTAAAGGACCTGTTCACCGAAAACTACAGGACATTGAAAAAAGAAATAGAGGAAGATATAAAAAAGTGGAAGCATATACCTTGTTCATGGATTGGAAGAATTAACATCATTAAAATGTCCATACTACCCAAAGCAATCTATAGATTCAGTGCAAGCCCCATTAAAATACCAATGACATATTTCACAGAACTAGAACAAACACTTCAAAAGTTTATATGGAATCAAAAAAGACCCCGAATAGCCACAGCAATCTTGAAAAAGAAGAACAAAGTAGGAGGGATCACAATACCAGATATCAGGTTATCCTACAAAGCCATAGTAATCAAAACAGCCTGGTACTGGCACAAGAACAGGCATATAGATCAATGGAATAGAATAGAGAATCCAGAAATTGACCCAAGACATATGCTCAATTAATATTTGACAAAGATGGCAAGAGCATACATGGCGTAAAGACAGCCTCTTTAATAAATGGTGTTGGGAAAATTAGAGAACTACATGCAAAAAAATGAAACCAGACCAACCAATTTACACCATACACAAGAATAAACTCAAAAAGGATAAAAGACTTAAATGTGACTCGTGAATCCATAAAAATCCTAGAAGAAATGTAAGCAACAAAATTTCAGAGATATCTGAATTTTCACTGATACTACACCTAAGGCAAGAGAAACAAAGGAAAAAATTAATACCTGGGACTACATCAAACTAAAAAGCTTCTGCACAGCAAAAGAAACAACCATCAAAATGGAAAGGGAACCCACTATATGGGAGAGCATAAATGCCAACAATACATCAGATGAGGGGTTAATTTCCCAAATATATAGAATACTCATACAACTCAACAAAAGGAAGACAAAGAATCCAATTAAAAAATGGCAGAGGACCTAAATCGACACCTCTCCAAACAGGACATACAAATAGCCAAGTGACATATGAAAAAATTCTCAATGTCACTAATCATCAGAGAGATGCAAATTAAAACAACTGTGAGTTATCACCTCACACCTGCCAGAATGGCTGCCATCAACAAATCATCAAACAAGTGCTGGTGAGGGTGTGGAAAAAAAGGATACATGCACCCCTATGTTCATAGCAGCACTGTTTGCAGATATTAAGATTTAGAAACAGCTCAAGTATCCATCAGTAAATGAGTGGATAAAAAAGCTGTGGTACATATACAGAATGGAACGCTATGCAGCTATAAGAGAGATCTCTTACCCTTTGAGACGACATGGAAGGACCTGGAGAGTATTATGCTAAGTGAAATAAGCCAATCAGAAAAAGACAACTATCACATGATCTCACTTATTTGTGGAATATAATCAACAAAATAAGCTGATGAACAAAATAGACCCAGAGACATCGAAGTAAAGCTCAGACTGACAAACCTCAGAGGAGAAGGGCAGCGGGAGGGAAGAGATAAACCAAAGAACTTATGCATATAAGCATAACCAATGGAAATAGACAATGGGGGGGGTTATAGACAATAGGGGGGGAATGGGACGAGGGTGTCAATGGGGGAAAAAGGAGAAACATCTGTAACAAAAATAAATTAATTTAAAAAAAAGAGACAGACATGTAGATCTCTACTCATGCCCCCTTTAAGTTCAAAACCTAATTACAATATACAATGTATATAGACATACACACATTGTTTTTCTTTCTTTCTCTTCTTTCCTTTTCCCACCAGGACTTCTGAAGTATAGAAATCAAATACTATTTCAAAGAAGGAATTCTTAATAGCAGCACATTCACTGCCTTTTCTAATGTCACCTCTAGCTTTTACATTTCTTGAATTTTAATGGTGTCTGTGTTATAAAACAAAGTATTTTTCAAAAGAGCATAGAGTAATGCATTTCTCTCCAAGAACTGTCAGGGCCTCGGCCATTTTCCCTTCCATCATCTTAGGAATGTGTAAGTCTTTCTACCCACAGGAATTTCCCTACCTGCTACCTGAAATAAGGTAATTAAGGATTAGACTCTCCTAGGAGCATGTTGAAGAATTTTTTGAACTCTCTGAAAATTGATTTCACACTGTTACTTTTTTTTTTTTTTTTTTTTGCTAATCCTTACCTGAGGATATTTTTCCATTGATTTTTCAGATGGAGTGGGAGGGAGAGAGAAACATTTCACATCGACTGGTTGCCTCCCGCACAACCTGAACCAGGGCCAGGGATCAAACCTGCAACCGAGATATATGCCCTTGCTACGTGCCCTTGACTGGGAATTGAACCTGGGACTCTTTGGTCCGAGGGCCGATGCTCTAACCACTGAGCCAAACCAGCCATAGGGGTTATTTGCCAAATTTAGTCCCTCTTCCATTTTGCCCCGTCCAGGAGGCTATCAAGTTCATTTCAGTGAAGTCCAGAAATCCTGGCACACTCTTAAAACCACACCTAGAGGAAGTAGAGGAAGTGGTCAGCGTCCCATTTTCAGAAACTTTTACAGGAGAAAATTCAGTGTTATGTTTACCGAGGAAGGCTTTCAATGTAAGTGGAACAGTTGTTGTTTTTTTCAATTAAATAATGGGGAAGGAAGACCAGGAATATAAAATGGTCTTTGCTGCATTGCCTGAATGTAAATGGCTTGAACATTCAGTTTTGTTTATTTGTTGGTTTGTTTGTTTTTAATATATAGTGAGGATCCAGAAGATGCATGAGCATCTTTCAGAAGTGATGGAAGCAGAGTAAAGAATTCATTAGGCTATCTTAGCCGCTTTCTGGTGTTAGCTAAATAGATTCTCTAAGCTCAAACTAGAAAAGCCATCTTATTTGCTCTTAGTTCCTGAGAAAAGTCCGGCAAGTGACTCCAGCTGTGTGTATATCTGCAAACTGGTTTCACTGTTTTATTTCAGACAAGTTACTTAATAACAAAGCCAGGTAAAACAAAAAACACTTAAAATCCTTTCTAAACTTTCCTGGGCAGACAAACATACCTCCAGCTACTGAGTTTTTTCATAATGTCTTAGATTTTTTTTTTTTAAGAGATAGATGTGAGAGAGAAATATCAATCAGCTGCCTCCTGCATACCACCCCCCGCCCCGAGACTGAGCCCGCAACCCGGGCTTGTGCCCTTGACCAGGAATGGAATCGGGACCTCTCAGTCCATGGGAAGATGCTCAATCCACTGAGCCATTTCGGCCGGGCAATGTTCTTAGATTTTAAAAAACCATAATAATTTTAAGCAGGGAATTAAAATGTGGTGGGGGGGGGGTAAGACCCACCCTGTCAAACTATTTCTGTAGATCTGAAATATCTGAAAAAATGGAAATATGCAAATAACCATATAAGGCAGTTTACATCAAATTGCATAGCTGGGAATCAAAGCTCAGGCCATATGTCAAATTGTAACCATTTCAGAGTCTATAGTGTTCCTTCAAAAACTGCTGAAACCTTGTGATGAGTCTTATCAAGACAACTATATGTTTCATTTGTAAAAACCGCTATGAATTGCAGCTTTTTCAAAATTCTTTATGTCCTTGCTTTTCCTTTTCTTCTTCTCCTTCTCTACATCTCCCTTCCCCCTCCTTCCCTCCATGCCTTCTGCCTTCCCCCTTCCCTCTCTCTGACCACTCCAGCGTGCTGGCAGGATTCCATCCCATCCTTCTTCAGAGAAGAGGAGGGGTCCACCTTTTGTACAGTGTACAGGCATGATATTTTATGAAAAAAATGCCCAATCATTGGTGAGGGCCTAAAAATGCACTTCGTGTGCTCGGACCTATGAATTTTCACTGTAGGAACAGCTGTCTTTTATGATGCACTTTTCCAACAAAGTAGCTGAAAGGAGGCTAATACATTTTAACCATCACCTCATAACGAGCAAAAGTTTGGAGCCAAAAACTGGTGATATGATACAAATATTTTGAACATATTGATGGTATACTTAACCCCATATGGATCCTTGGTCCCAAGGGGAAGCAGATCTTCTAAATGGCCTAGCTTATTTTCAGAAAACACAGACAGTACTAGGTAATGTTTTAGCAGGATCACCATGGCACCGTTTTGGCCTCTGCTGTATCTCCTGCCTCAAAAGTGGGGATGAGGGTGGAGGGTACGGCGTGAGGGGAAGCTTCTTTTAGGTTCCGGCAACAAGAACCATAAATAGTTAGAAGAGTATTTTCGCACTAACCTTTTCTTTTACTTACATATAAGGTGCAGGTGTAGATGACTCAAAGAAAAGAGAGGGAAATATGGTCTGGGTAAACATTTACATTTTAATTTTCTCTTAATTTCTTGAGGCCCATTATGTGTTTATCAAGGCGTGTAACAGCTTTAAGTTAACAATGCAACAATGCATCGTTAAGTGTACACCAGATGTTCCTTTTCTGGCACCTATTACTGTGAGCCCTCAACTTGCCTGTCAAGGAGAGGGAAAAATGTGTGTACTCCTTTAATAACGAACACTAACCCATCAAAACAAGAAGCAATAACAGAAAGGCTCTGACACATCGCTTTGATAAAATACTGCCTGGAAACTCATTAGTGTAACAGGCTGCAGATGAACCAGCATACCCACTCCTCAGCCGTGTTCTTGAGGAGCTGGGTGATAAAGACACTCAACAGAAGGTTAAACCTAAGGATTGAACTGCTGATGCAGTTCGAAATGATGAGCACATCCATCGGTCGCCCTTGTGAATCACAGACGCAGAGGACTTGGGAGTTAGATGAAACTGACAGGGAAGAGCGTCAGCCAGCCCATTCAGAAAACCGGTAATGTGCGTTTTGGAGATCATAAACTAAAATGATACAAGGGAAGTCGGAGCAGATGGCTACAGGGGCATAAACGTTCTGAAACTGTTTCTTGGGGTTTTTTTTTAAAGGAGCTTTTCATGGAGGATGTGCAGTTGGATCTTGGAATGCATTAAAAGTGGGGGAGTTATAACTAGTTCTTCGCTTTTTCTTGTCTGATTACCTCCCAGAGAGAAGTTACTTTAATGGGCTTTCATAGATCCACAGTAGCAAATCCTATGAAAAGATGACATAGTTCCCCTGTGGCTGATAGATTTATGGATATTTTTCCAGATCAAGTCACAGCCTGGAAAACTGGTGGTGGAGGAGAGGTGAAGCGGGGAAGTGGGTGGGTGTGAAGGCACAAGTGAAACTGTGCTATTCCTCAATCGAACCAAATTAATTGAGACAAGTTGGCTTTCCTACTTTGCAGGCAATTTTAATTAATTTTGGATCACAAGTGTCTTAGAAGTAAAGTAGAATCGAAACCTCTTCAAATGTTAAAATGTTCCATGCACTTGAGTTCTATGAGGGGAAAAGTACTTTTTTTTTTTTTTTTAACCAAAACTGATAAACTCAGGATTTATTCGGGGATTTAAAAAAACCAGAAAACATGAAATTAAAAGAAGCTGTGAAATTGCTTTGAAATATGTAGAGCACACATTTTCCAGGCCGAAGCTTTGCCCAGCTATGATTTATGGAGGAAGTTCAGAGCTTTATGATGCTACAGCATGAAAGTGGCCTTTGGGAACCTTGGGACGAGGGGTGGGATATTTGGGGTTCCATTTCCCTTCTCCTTTCCTCCTGTTTTCTGTTATCCGTGGAAACAAAGTGCATCAATGTTCTGTTAATGTTCTGATAGTGAATTGAAGCTCTAAGCTCAACAATGAAATGCAGAAACCCTCTGTTGGGCAATATCCACAGGTCCTTTATCCAGCCTTTCGAAGAGCTGTTTAGTTTCCTTCAGGTGATACTGGTTCGTCTATTGAAAGGAATCCAGGAACGTAGCTGGTTATAACAGAGATCATGCCACCCACATGAGACATGACAGAATGCTTAAGGATGAGTTCCACCCTGCCACAAAAGAATGTCTGAACCCGCCCTTTGAGAGCTATGTCATGGAGCTGTGATTCCTGTGATTGAGAAAATGAAGTTCCACCTCCTGTGGAGGGATCTGTTGGGTCTTCAGTACTGAGATGAAAATTAAAAAATTAACATAAATAGTGCAGATTACAGGTGTGGTTGTTTCTGCAACAAATTAGTAAAAGCAACTGTCCCAGGTATTTTGGGACCATTTCCAAATTCTGTTGGTTTGAATGCATTTAAGGGATTATGTTTTTGAGCACTAGGAACTAGAATTCTAAAAGAATGGCTTTGAACAAAAATGAGTCTATAGATAGATAGATGATAGATAGATATAGATAGATACATATCAAGTTGTTCACTTGTGATTTATGATTTCTGTGTCTTTTTCATATATAAAATAATATGAATAAAATGAGCACAACCACACCACCAACTAGATCTAGAAACAGAACACCACCAGCACTCAAGAAACCCTACAGAGTCACCTCTCAATCATTATTACCCGACCTCATCCCTAAAGGTAACCACTAGTCTGACTTCCGTCACAATGGACAAATTTTGTTTGGGGTCATTGTATAACTACCATTATGCATTTTATATATATATATTTTTTTTTTGTGTGTGTGTGTGTGTGTGTATATATATATATACACACACACACACACACACACACACATGCAGTTCATATATATATATATATATATATATATGAACTCTTACACTCTTCATATGTTTATGAAGATTCCTCTATCGCATTTTTTTTCACTGCTATGTAGATTCCACTGAATGAATATATTACAATTTATCTATTTTAATGTTTACGGGTATTTGAGCTATTACCATTGTTAAGCGTATTATGAATAAAGCTTCAAGAGCATTCTTATGCGTATTGGACATATACCTATATGTAGAATTGCTGAGTGTAGGATATATGTGGTCAGCTTTAGCAGATAATGTGAAATACTTTTCCAATGTGGGTTGCACCAACTTACAGTTTCACCATCAGCATATGAATTCCCGTTACTCTACATCATTTGTATTGTCAGTTTGCTTAAGTTTTAGCCATTTTGGTAGGTGTATGGTGTATCTCACTGATTTATTTTCCTTTATCGTGTAGTTGAGCATCATTTCATATGTTGACTGTCAGTTTGAGTTACTTGCCAATTTTTAAAATTAAATTGCCTTTTTTTTTACTGACATGTGGGAATTCATTATATATTCTGTATGTGTCCTTTGTTAGTTACATGTATTGCAATACTTTCTCCCATTACATAGAATCTTTGCACTTCTTAAATGTGTCTTTGATGCAAAGTTCTTAATTTTAATGTATTCACTGTTTCTTTCATATGTACTGTCTTTTGTGTCCTTTTATAGAAATCTTTGCCTCTCTGAGATCATAATAATATTCTCCTATGTCACATTCTAGAAGCTTTATTATTATACTTTCATATTTAAACTTGTAATCCACCTGGAATTGGCATTTGTGGTTCATCAGAAAGCATTTTTCCCATTTCGATATTCAGTTGGCCCAATACTAGCTATTGAAAAGATTGCCTTTTGCATACTGCTGGGTGGTGTCTCCTTTGTCGTAAATGACCACACATGTAGATGTTGGGGTACTGGAATTACTTTATATCTGTAAATCAGTTTGGGAATGATTAAATCTTTACAATATTGAAACTTCCAGCACATGAACTGAATATGCCCCTCCACTGCCTTGGGTCTTCTTAATTTTTCTCAAAAGTATTTTATATTTTTTATAAAATGTATTCATGGATATTTTATTTTCTGATGCTACCGTAAAAGATATTTTTGTTTTATTTTTATCATGAGTAGATGCTGAATTTAACAAATGCTTTTCCTCTAGCTATTGAAATAATCCTATGATTTTCTCAATTATTCTGTTAAAGTGATCAATTCTACTGTACATTCATGCTTCTATCTGGGACCATTTTTCTTCTGCCTAAACACTAAATCCCATTAGTGCTTCTGTTAGTACAGATTTGCGTGTAACTGATTCAGCTAGTTTTGGGTTTTTTATTTGTTTTATCATACTTTTATATAAAAGAAAGTATTTTGCCTTCATTTTTGCAGGTAATTTTTGCTTATGTAGAACTCTGGCTAGGCCACTTTTCTTCCTTCCAGTGTTTGAAGATATTCCAGTGATCTGGCTTCTGTGGTTTCCATTGAACACTTGGCTGTGATTGTTATCGTTGCTCCTTTGAAGTAATACAACTCATTTCTCTAGCATCTTAAGGTTTTTTCTCATCTATTGTTAAATCCATCTATTAATTCCTAATTTTATTTTTCTGGCTTTCAGTATTATTTGAAAGCCAGAAAAATATTTGATCTTTTTAAACATTTTCTGGTTCTCTGCTAAAATTCTCCATCTTATCATTTAATCTCGAAGTCTTTCCTGACATCTGAAAGATAAGCAAATCCCCTGAGTATATTTTTCCATTGTCTGTTTTTCCTTTCTCTTTTTAATTTTCAATATATTTTAATGAAGAAATGCTTTTTAAACCTTAAGATTTTATCAAGTTTAACTGAACCACAAACTAAAAATTATATTTGATTTGTTTTAAAGAAACACATTTTGACCCAGTTTGTTTAAATGGAACCAGTAAAAAGTTAAAGAGATAACTTTTACCTAATTTTTTTTTTTTTTACAACTTTAGCAAATATTAGTTTGGTCATGAATATGTGACAGGCACTCCTCCAGAAACCGTGGCTATGGTAGGCACAGGGCAGAAAGGGTCCCTGCTAACACACAGCACAGGACTTTCTAAGTGTCCTAAGCTGAACGTTCCATGTGGTTTTAGCAGTAAGTAGCTATCACAATGAGGAACATATAATGGAATACACCCTCCCTTCATTGTGTCAGTCAGTTTCAGCTTGGGACCCGCTACCAAAAGTCCTAACCATGGAGGCACGTGGTGGGTGACATAAGGGCCCAAAGCAGAGAGGCAGCTCCCACACCAAATACAGGCCATGCTTGATGAGACAAAAGAAAAGAAAACACAAGCAACAGAGAAGTATTTGGTTGACCATGTCATTAGGCAGCAAACTTTTAGCAAAATCAGTTCAGCCCAATTCTGTATTTGGAGTGAACTGAGAACAGTCACCATTGCAGAGGCTGACTTGGTCCACCGTGGCGGGAGGCACCGTGGCGGGAGGCACCGTGGCGGGAGGGAGTGGCTCCTGCAGACAGCAGCGTGTGGCAGGACTGGCACGTGGCCCACATCAAAAGTTAAGCCACAACTTAGTATTGAAAGAAGAGAAATCTCCACCAGAGCAGTAAATCATCAGAAATTAATATCACCCCATCATATAATATTTCTGATTGTAAATAACTATTAAGTGTTGGGAGTTAACTTTATATTCTTTTATTTCATAAATTATTATTTTATCCTGAATGGGATCTTTTTATCATGTTCACAAATGTCTCCAGTTAAGGAACCACTCCCAGTTATCTAACACATCAGGGATTGCTAACTTGAAGTTTACAGAACACCTTTAGTAGTTATGGGTGAGTAATTTTACACCGAATTTTGTGTGGATGTGTGACTAAGCATTTTTCTGGGGAGAAGGTTTAAAGCCTTATCTGTTTCTTGCAATAGTTTAGAACTCAAAAATGTTTAAGGACCGCTGCTATTCCATCAGTATCTAAATTCAGGTGCCCAGAGTGAATGAAACGGAAAGTAATTCCCTTACAGAATCCTGCCTTGACAAGGTTTATCTTTAAAAGAGTATGCCAAATTTTACAATGGAATATGATAATATGTACCACACTATGTCATATTTGAACTGTTATTTCAATCAAATCATCTCAAATAGCCTGCTGTAGTAGCAGTTTTGCTTCAGTTTTATGAACTAGAGTTCTTTTCCTGGCTGACATCACCAGCTTTAGTTTACTGGAAACAAACAAAAATCAAGATTGGGAGCCTGTTGTTATGAAGGAAAACAAACTTCTTCCAGTAGAATCAATATCTATAAAAATTGTTCTTCCACTACTAATGTTTAAAACAATAATGAACTATAGGATGGTTTCATTGAAAAACCTACAGGTTGCTCAATGGAAGTATTTAAACTTCATATATTTTTAAAATACGGCGTTTGTTAAATTTTACCACCATTGAGATTTTATCATTATGCTGCAATTAATATGTTGTTGTAGTTTTCTAACTTTTCCATTGAAAGAAAAAAAACTGAACAAATTTGAATAAAATTGGCTACAAAGTAACCATGAGGTCAAATTGCTGTGCGTTATGTTGGTGCATGAAACCACATTAGGGACGCCAGAATTCAGACTGGAGGCAGGTTACCCTCAGCTGGTATTATTATAATATGGCATTAAATTATTTACAAAATTAGCTATTGACTAGACATTTTGTGATACGTACAAAAGGAGAAACATGAAAATATCTAACTTACACATGCATCTAGTATAGTAATTTCATGTGTACAGATATTCCTTTAGGCTCCCACACTGCGTTTTAATTAGAATCCTTCATTTTTGGACAATGACCGTGGAATAACACGGCCGACCTTGAGTTTCTTAATCATCACTCCCTGGTAATGAATGAATCAACAAAAAGGAGTAGTTTTAGTTTCCAAGCCTGAATCTAAATGTGGCATTACTTCCAATGTTTAATTGCAGTCCATTTCGTTTTAAAAGACCATTCTGCAAAATAGCTTGGGCTGAAGAGAGGCAATTCCTGGAACATTCTTTACATATAGTCAACATGTCACTGAAAACAAACGCTAGGGCATAGGATTATGTGATTAGTGTTTTTAAAAGCATTTAATCCCTTCTTGATTTTTCAGTTACTTTTTAAAAGGAAAATTACTTGCCTAAATATGAGCAGGTGCAGGTCTAGAAATATTTGAGATAAAATTGTAAAATAGCATTGCGGTTATACCTGTAATCAAACCCCAGCCCCTTATGTAACCTTACCATTGATTTGAAGAACTTCCTTTATTATCTGACAAGCTTGCTCATTCTCTTCAGTTGTTTCGATTTTGTTGGGCTTTCAGCCATGCCTGTAATGTTGCTGAGGAGTAAAATATCTCTCATAACCAGAATCATAAATCTTTCTTATAACCATGAGACTATATCTTTATGGCCATAGATCATTTTAGTTACTGTCAAAAAGTGCCATCATATCACATTACAAATTAGAAAACTGGAAGAGCGTGTGGCTGACAATACCTATTATGTGTGGGCAAGGAAAATAATTTTCCTTTATCATAAACCAACATTTCTAATTACAAATATTTTTAGACACATAGAAATTCATTGAATATATGTTCATTTTAATTTTGAAAACACAATTAGGTTGATGTGAGCAAATAAAACTAACACAGGGTGTCCCCAAAAAATGGATACAGGGTGTCTGTAGATTCTATTACATTTTGAAATTAAAATTTTCAGTATTTTAATAAACACTGGCTTTGTAGTTATTCAAAGTTGTATATACATTTGGGGAGGACACCCTATATTTATAAGTAAGTATTCGTTCAAATGGAGAAGGTAACAAAAAGACATGGAAAAAAAGGAAGTTGGCTCTTTTATTTTATGAGGGACAAGAGAAAAGGATTACTGTTCTGGTCTCCATCTCCCACACAGAGGCTGAGCACAGACTCCATAATGAGATAACTCTTGAGTTTCTTCTTGGCAAACTAATGATTGTCTAGGTGTTCAGTGTGTAACCTTTATTGATATTTTATGGTCTTTATATAGTTACTCTTCGTAGGAAAAGAAAATAGAAATTTTGATAAGTAGAGCTTTATTTATTTGGATTAATGCAATCTTTAACTTTCTGATGTCTTATTTAAACTCTCTTGCTTGTAAACATATGTAGCAGTAGTTACATTTTAAAGCACTTTGCTTCCTTAGAATTCATAGTATCTACTATATCCTAATTGAGATGTTCTGATGAAAACTGGATGCCATAAAACCATAGGAGAGAATTAGCCACAGCATTTTCCATGTCATGCCTCTCGCCCCTAAGGTATCTGTGCACGGAAGAGCCAGTATATAACCACGGGCTTCACGCGAGGGCCGTGGAAAGAGAAAAGGAACTCAGATGAGCTTCGGAATGCGTCTTTGTCTTTTTGTCCTTAAGTGCATTTCCCGCCTTCCTGCTTTGCCCTGGGCTGCAGGAATGCTGACCCTGGAAAATCATGTTAAAGAGGCTTCTAGGACAGGTAGTGTTAGCGAACGGAAGATACTGGAAGGAGATAGGATGCAAAAGAAAGTGGGGAGCCAGGGTGTCTCCTCCTGTCACCATGCTTGGGTGGCTACCCTGGCAGCAGCTGCTTCTGCCCCATGCTCCAGCTTCCTCTGGGCAGATCCGCTGTGGCTCCGGCTTCTCCTGGGCGGCCCCTACTCCAGGCTCTGACGCACCACTTCCTTCGTCTCTCCAGCCGTAGGAGTGGTGGGTCTGCAGCTGCTCCTCCGGACCCCGCTCCTTTCCCTGCCGGCTCTTCACTTCCTCTAACACCTTCATAGCTAGGGCATCTCCTTGTTTTCCAAGTTGCTGTGACAAACACTAGGCCCACTGCCCCCGTATGCTCCCTCCGCCAGATTCTTTGCTGAATCAAAAGGCATTTGCAATCATAGGAGAGGGAGAGGAAGGGACCCAAATTGATATGGGTAGAAAAGTGTTAAGGAAAAGGAGAATTAAAGTAAAACTGATCGTTACCAGCATTACATGTGCACATATATACACATATACATACAAACATTAGTTGAAAAAATAGACACTTAATCTTCTCTGCATAATTGGTCCTTCCTGACCTCAAGCTCAGATAGATGGATTCAGAATAGTACTGTGTCACCATTTTTCTTTCTAGGTCCCTAGGTCCATGGGTGGAGTTAATTGCCCTCTCTGGCTACCAAAGATGCAAGGAATATCCAATATTGATAGTGACTCTGGCCCTGGGTCTAGTGGGAGGCTAATGAAGCCAAGGACTGGTGCTTGGAGAGCCTGAAGCTCCCACTGAGAGTTAATTTTGTTTGCGCATTTCCTAATGGTCTTTGTGGTCATTAGGCTTACTGCTGTTTGGCACTTGATGCATTTTCTTTTTACTTTTGGCTTTTGTTATCCAGGGTTCAGAGCTGAAAGCATCTACTTCTTAAAACTGCATTGTGGCTTTCTAATGGTCACAGTGTGTGGGCACTGGGCACTCTGCAAAGCTAAATATCATTTGACACAAATTAGACTAGGTAATTTATAACCAATCTAATGGCTCTTTTTTGATTAGCAAACTGTGTGTGTGTGTGTGTGTGTGTGTGTGTGTGTACACATATGTGTATGTACAGGAGTAAGAGTCAGGTCGGATGTTTTAAATAAGACTTTCAATCTCTATTGAAGGAATATGAATTACCTAAAATTCATAACCATCATTGTGATATGAAATAAGCATAATTCTTGTAATTCAAATCAGAAAACCAAGAACCTGCTGTAATCTGGGCCAATGTCTCTATTTCTATGGTGACTGCGTTTCCAAAACCAAGATCTAGGACTCCTGTTATGGCAAAGAACTTCCTTTAAACATGTTTTTAGCTCTTACTTACATAATCATCCTTATAAGGGTATGAAAATTAAATCGTTGTTTATGCACATTTCATAATTTTCAAAGAGAATAAATTATGAGTAAATAAGAATTACTCTAGAAAGTCTCCGACATTGACTTATACTATGTCTTCTCCTCATTCCTCCAAAGAATGGTTCTATTTGTTGGCCTTGTTTAATCCTTAGAAGGACTAAGCAAGAATAGAATGGTGACAGGCTCATTGAGAAAACGTTGAGTTCTTTGCTTATTACACTGGGATAGCAGACATTTACGAATCTAAATTCACATGCAATTAAAGCTGGGGTTGGATCTCTTAAAATATCCTCCATGTTCTGAACTGCGGTAATATGTTCCCAAGAGTTAAGAAAAAAAGAAATCACAGTACATAGTCTTTTCCTTATGAAAGAGATATAAACTAGCCTTTCCCAAAAACCAGATCAAAATCGTCTAGTAAAAATAAGGCAAATCCAATCCACATCTCTTTTTTCCTCTGCACATGTTTATTTCTGAAGCTCTATTATGTAGATATATTTATGTATCTGACAACTCTTATTTTCAGGAAATAAAGCAGAGGTGAAGAGCCAGTCATCCTCAGCTGTGACTCTGGGTGTGGCGCTATTTTCTTAATTAATAAACCTTTACTTTCTTGGCTGCAAACGTGTTTGCTTTGATTGGGCTTTGATGTGCGCGGGCGAACAGACCCCTTTAGTTCAGCAACGACAGTTTAGTGGAAGGAACGTAGGTGTTGAATTGGCTTGAGTCTCTGCTGCATATCTGTGAGCTATCCACACCGTTTGTGCATACACGTTTTCCAGGTGAGTAAAGTTTACGCAGGCAGTTCCGAGGTAGGACATGAAAGCTGTTGAGAAGGGAGTCGCTGGCCAGGGACCCCAAGATGTAACCACCTATTTGAGAACAGTGAGAGCCTAAATGGGATCTGCCTTATAAACTCGCTCTGCCCCCTCATCTGGGATGTTCGTGTAAGAAAGAACCTGTGAAACCAAATATCAGGGGTCCAGAAAAGACAAGCATCGAAAGCAACAAGGAGGTTTGAGGGACAATTTCAAGAATAAAAGTTGAAGGCAGTTCTCCATGGTTTCTTAATACCAGCTAGAAAGGAAAGCACCGAGAACTTTAACCTTGAGCCCTGGCCAGTGTGGCCCGGTTGGTTGAGCATCCCTCCATACACCGAAAGGTCGCTGGTTCACTTCTGGGTCAGGGTACATACCCAGGTTGTGGGTTCGATCCCAGTCAAGGTGTGTACAGGAGGCAACCGATCAATGTTTCTCTCTCACATCAACGTTTCTCTCTCTCTCCCTCTCCCTTCCTCTCTCTCTCTAAAGTCAATTTTTTTAAAAAAAAGAACTTTAAATCTTAAGAAGATATGGGACTTCTCAAACCTTTGTAGCTTCTCCATGTCTGTTACTTATTAATCTGCTTTTCCATTAATAAATAAGAGCAAACCCTCTAAAAGGAAATCCTGCTGCTTCTTGTTTGTAGGAAAAATAGGAAGGAGAATTTGGGGACCAACATCTAACTTGACATCCCAGCTTCGAGGTAAAGCATTCTGAGAATAAGAGAGGGGAAAAAAATTCTTGAAGTTTGAGGAAAGGTACTAGAGGGGAGTTACCAACTGAGGATGTGAAAAGAGAAGGTGCCCAGGCATTAAACATCTGGAAGTGGACCCCTTTTCTCACACGGGTCTCATCAGTAGCCTCACAGAGCTTGCTTTTCAAGCTTCCTAACTTCCCAAATGCAACGGTGCCAACATAGCCTATAGGAGAAAACGTTTTCTATTAGCAATTTGGTTATTAGGCCTTTCTATCTTAGTTTCTAATCCACCTCCCTGCCCTATTACAATCCCATTAAGAGTAGAAACTGCCCCATTCTTTTCCTTTACAACTCTGAATCATCTATAAATTTGGTACCCACACACTTTTCATAAATATAGTAGCAATACTTCTCATGCTGCCTTTTCAGCTAAATGCCATTCCCAAAAGTAATGAACAAAAGAATGGCCCCAACGGACAAAAGAATGGGATGTGGGCAAGATGGATTGGCATAGCAAGTGCTTGGTACATCTGTGAAAAAGGAATTTCTCTCTCAGAATTGAATGTAACCTTCCGAGAGATGGAGACCTACCTCTGCTCAAATGGAGAACTCCTGCCTGGGTCTCCAATTTGCATTCAAGGTCCGGGTCTCGGTTCCTGTGAGAACATGGATTTGTCTTCCATGCAGAGTCATTTTCAAGGAGAGAGGACTTTTTTTTCTTTTTCTTTTTATCCCAGTATTTATTATGAAATTTTTCAAATATACAAACAGAAAATGTTAGAGTGACCATCCACATACTCACCAGCTGCATAAAACATTAACATAGTGCTGTGCTCGTTCCGTCGCATACCTGTCCATCCGTGCACCCCTCTGGCTGTCAACTAACCCACTGTTCTGTGCATTTCAAAATGCAGGCATCAAAACATTTCTCCCTAAATACTTCAGCATGGATGTCATTTTAGCTAAAATTCAGTATTTGTTTACAGATTTTAATGTAAAATGTGCATCTGATAAAAATGGACATATCTTAAATGTATATCCATGGAATTTCTTTTTAATCTGCTGAGTTTTCACAAATGTATACATCTGTTATACATTTAACCCCTATTAAGATATAGTATTTTATGTTATAGTAAATTCTTTCCAGCATTACCATCATTCCGGACACTTCCCTCATATCCTTCCCAGTCAGTCCCCACCTTCCAATCTCCCCCAGAGTCGTCAATTCTCTTCATTTTTTTCTTAAATGAGAGTATTTTTCATGCTTGCCCAAGAGTCATGCAAATAACAGTTCTGGTGATGAAACTTTGCAGCTCAACTTTAGGGACATTTGGCTTCAACACAAGAAAAATTTAACATTTCTAAATGACTGATTATTGTAGATAAATGAGTAAAAGGGGAATCATTCTATTACATAAATCATCTTCATCTCCTGCCCATTCATATCTAATAGTCTGGATGTGAAATAAGTACACATTGTCACTGGATTTCATTTGTCTCATAATGGGGGGGGTCAAATAAAAAATTCTTCAATATCTGCCCGGCTGGTGTGGCTCAATGGTTGAGCGTCGACCCATGCACCAAGAGGTCACAGGTTCGATTCCCAGTCAGGGCACATGCCCAGGTTGTGGGCCTGATCCCCAGTGGGGGGCATGCAGGAGGCAGCCAATCGATGTTTTCTCTCATCGATGTTTCTATCTCTCTCTCCCTCTCCCTTCCTCTCTAAAATCAATAAAGAAGAAAAAAAATTTTCCATCTCTGAATATGATTCCCATGTAATTATGGGTATTAGAATACAGAACAAAAGAAAAGAGATTTTTATGTTACCAATGAGATCTTTTTGGCTCAGTTATTAATAATATTACGATATGCTAGAAAAAAATGTAAATATAAGAACTACATCTTGACAAATGATTAACCACTCGTGGTAGAAAAACCATGAAAGTTATGTTTCTTCTTCCAAGCTGGGGAAGAAGTTACTGTTGCATTGTGCTCAGTAATGGTACCCTAAAATGCTACTCCAATGTCAACTGACAATAGGAAGTAGCTTTCTGACCCATTGTTTTGAAAATTAAGTGAAGTGTTTCATTACTCTGGTATCATTACATCCATTGTATAGTTTTTTCCCTGTTTTTTGTTGGTTTTGTTTTCTGATAGTTAATATCACTCTTCTTCATTGCCCTAGTGAATCACTGTCCATTCTACTGTCTCTATATGAAGTCCTTTCACACACATCCTACTCCCATGATTCCTTTCCCCCACATCACTGCATGTTTTATTTCCATCATAGAACTTGCTGCCTCTTCATGTAAATTCCCATCCCTCCCATTCTCCCCATAGCTCTCTACTCGCCCCCCCTTACTTATTACGCTTTTTTTGTTTCTCTTTCCTGCTGCTAAATGATTTTTTCCTGCTGATAAGCTGTGCTCAAAATACGGAGAGGCCTGAAGCACTGGCAAGACAGTTCATTGGGCTCATTGTTCGTTGAGTGTTCCGGAACAGAGGGAAGTGGGGCTCCAGTCATGCAGGACAGCCCTGTCATGATTGTAAATCTTACAACATTTCATCAGCTTTGGGGTTAATGAACCTATATGTTTCCCACTTTTATTTCCTTTTTTAAAGTTGGAGTTTGATAGTTGGGAAAAAATTTTGTTGGAGACTTATTTTCAGTGCCATCTTTTGGATGCAGAAGCAAACCCAATATTTATTCATTTTGCACACCAGGATCAAGTATTTTGTTATGATTAACACTGGTAGGGGGGAATAATGATGATTACTGATGTTTGTATAGCACTATTCTTTGTAAATGCACTCTCGTGCATTGTCCCATTTGAGTCTAATAGCACAACCCTAGCCATTATTTTCATTTTAAGTCCAAATGTTTGCAGGCATTCCAGTGAGGGAGTGCCTCAGAACAGCTATACTTATACAGAAGCTAACCAAGACAATACCTTACCTCGTAAGGCTAATGCAGAATTGTCCTTGTTCCTTCCCTGCTGGGTTTTCCTCCCCTGGATCAGCTTAGACTACAAATCTTTCTGGTTTCTTTCTTTCTCTCTTTCTTTCTCTCTTTCTTTCTCTCTTTCTTTCTTTCTTTCTCTCTTTCTTTCTCTCTCTCTTTCTTTCTTTCTTTTTCTTTCTTTCTTTCTCTCTTTCTTTCTTCTTTATTCATTTGAGAGAGAGAGGAAGGGACAGGGAGAGAGAGAGAGAAAAATCGATGAGAGAGAACATCAATTAGCCACCTCCTGCATGCCCCTCACGGGGGATTTGGCCTATAACCTGGGCATGTGCCCTAACTAGGAATCGAACTAGCGACCACTTGTTACATGGGTCGATGCTCAACCACTGAGCCACACCGGCCAGGCAAGGCTGGTCTCTTTCCTAAATACCCTACAGTGGTAGGGGGGAATAATGATGATTACTGATGTTTGTATAGCACTATTCTTTGTAAATGCACTCTCGTGCATTGTCCCATTTGAGTCTAATAGCACAACCCTAGCCATTATTTTCATTTTAAGTCCAAATGTTTGCAGGCATTCCAGTGAGGGAGTGCCTCAGAACAGCTATACTTATACAGAAGCTAACCAAGACAATACCTTACTTCGTGGAAATTGCTACTGCAGTAATTCATCAGACACAATACATTGTGTGCTGGGACATTCGGCCACATCAACAGCCATCATGATTATACAGGTAGTCCTCTCTTGACCCCGAAGATGTGCTCCTAGAAAATTTGTATGTAGATCAAATTATTGTACATGATATTATATGAGAAAACACACCAGGGTAATTTGCTATGTAAAGAAATCCTGAAGTTTATCCTTGTGTAAAGAATTCTTTCATGATGCAAACAATCCTCATTTTATTTGTAAATTTAGGACTTTAGGCATGAGTTTGTGTGACATGATGGACACATCAATTTTAACGGACTTAAGTAGATGGTGGTCTGAGTCATACTATTCGGAACCACCCAGGGGATCCCAGCAACTGTTCAGTGAAACAAAGGGACAAATTAGTCTCTCTGGAACAATAGAACTCTGCCATTATTCTTAATATGAGTTGATATGAGAATAGGAGGCCCTTTCCCCTCTCCCGCAGTGGTTTTACCTTTCCCAGTAATTGTTTCCTCAGAGTAAACTAGAGCTTTATATTTGTGAAAAGCACAAGAAATATTTTTTTTCTAACAAACCACGTGAGCATCAGATACCCTTGAACTAAGCATACAAGGATACACAAGTGCTTTCCCTGCATTTCCTGAAATGAGGTTCAAAAATGTTACCTCTAGTCTCTGAATGCTCCTTAAGCAGGCTTTGCACTTCCTAATTTATGACCTTAGGTTTAACTCTAAATTCCCATGTTCAGTTCACAGACAAACAACTACCATGCCCTTGGATTATTTACTTCCTCTCTGTTTTCATCAACTTATGTCATATTTGCTATCTAAATAATAAATAATCACCGTCCTCACTGAGAAAGATATTTCTAAAATGCTGCCCAAATTTAGGAAAGTATAGGGTATGCCCAGATTGTGTTGCAGGGGTTGTTCCATTTTAGTGTAGGTGAGTGTCCTTCCCAAAGAGCCAACTTCAAGAACTTCACACCACTGTTCTTGAGGAAGGGAGGAATCCTCTGATTATCCATGGCTGTGCACAGGAACAGCTGAGGGTGGAGTACATTTGTCTCAGCCACCAGGATTCTCTGGAGCTATGCTCTCCAGAAAGAAAGATAAAGACAGAGACCTCAGTGTCCAGACAGGAGATTTTGTTGACAACATCGAGTTGCACCCCAAGCCATGAGAGGTGTGCCTTAGTTCATGCCCAGGAGGGACTTACATGAGATTTTATAAGTTCCCAACTTGCAGTAACTTCACGAGCTTGCTCCCAGTTTCACTCCCATCAAACATGGAAGGAGACATAGATTACATTAAGAGAGAGAAAAAGTAATGAACTTGGTTTTTACCTTTTTTCCTCAGAGGTCTTTCAACGTATCTTATTCTGTGGCCTCAACCCTTTCTTTGATATTGTAGATAGACCATGATCAAAATCCTTTACTCCCAAGCCACACCTCTAAAATCCTAAATTCTAGATTTGATAAAATGTATAGGAAAAGACAAATATTCTTCACCTTTCCTACGGATAGCTTCATTTGGGAGGATGTGGTTTGTAACTGGGTTAGAGATCTTGGACATGTTTGTTTTAATAGAAAGATTAGAACTCAATTAGTTGAGAGGGAAAAGGAAAAAAAGGACTACATCATGCAGATGCCATTCTTAAGATAATTTCAGCTTCTTGGCAGCAAGTTGGAGTTGGGGAGCATGCAAAGCTTGAAGGTCTTCTGACCCACCTGAGATTATTGCTTTAATTTATTTAATATTAAACTTCCTTATGATTAACATTAATCCTCAAAATAGATCTCCATTATTTTCAATATAGAAATGTAGAGGTTGCTACAATGTTATATAAGGAGAATGGAGTTATAAGTAATTTTTTGTCTTTATACTTCGCTATCTTTTAAATTTTCAACAAGTAGGCAGCATGTGCTACCTGTATAATTATATGTATAATTATACCTATATTTACCTATATATAAATACTTATATTATTATACTTATATTTACATATAAATATAGGTAGCATATGCTGCCTGTGTAATTATTTTTTAGTTAAGAATTGTGAAAGGAAAAACAGTAGTTCCCTATTGCAGATCAAAATCTAAATGTCCTGTTCATCATATGTCATCCTATGCACTTCTCTCTATGTATCCTTGTTGGATTTCTTCCTCAGCAAAGACTTTATGTCCACCCCCACTTTCCCCTCCTTAATATGGAACATACTTCTCTCTCCTTAAGCCACCCACATTTCTCAGCTGAATCTCAAAGTTCACCTTCTTCAACCAATCTTTCCTTATTAGCCTATTCCCAAATTCACTTTGCCGAAATTCTGTCTTCTGCACTCTGCATTCACCTGTATTTGCCCATATGTTGCCTTTTTAATATACAACTTGTATTAGAATGTAATGTGCAAATGAACAAGTGCATAAATCCTAAGTGTACGGCTAGATGAATCCTCACAGAGTGAAATCCAGATTGAGAAGCAGCGCCATCAGCAACCCGGAGGCTCTCAGCCTGCTCCATCCCTGTCACTCTCCCGCCTCCGCCACCACTGTTGATTGTTTTCACCTGCACAACATGTACTTCTCTATGACTGGCTTCCTTCCCTCAACATTATAATTATAAGACTAACCTATGTTGTTCCATATGGCAGTACTTTGTTCATTGTTGTTGCTGTATGGTATTTCATTGAACAGGTGTTCCTATGCATTTGCATTCTGATGGACAATTTTTAAATTTCCCGTTTGGGACTATTATGAATAGTGCTGACACGAACACTCTCATACATGTCTCTTGGAGAAGATAAGAACATTTTCCCTTCAGGTATATTGACGAGTTGAATTGCTAGATCATATATATATACATACATTTAGCTTTAATACATGATTCCAAATAATTTTCCAAACATGCTATATACCTTTAAATTCTCTCAAGCTGGAGTTCCCCAATGGTAAGTCATGATTAGGCAGTCAATGTTGATATCCAGCCTGGTGGACAGCCATGTCATCATGTCACCCAACTCCCGTGCTCAGCCTGTGGGTAGGTAGTCACCCTTTCATGTCTCATGAGTGCATTTGTGAGTTTTCTCAGGATATACAGCTCTCACATCCTAAGGGCTAGCATAGCTTACTTCATTTCATCAACCCCAGCTAGTGAACAGCCATGTCATTGTTGTCCATATGATGTACTCATAATCAGACATAAACCCTTGAGAGCAAGGACTTTACGCTATTTAAGTTTTTAGAATGTCTGCACTCGTCCGCCCACTTTCCACCTGTCTTAAAGAACACAGCTTTAGACACTTACAATGATATTAACACCTCACTGTGAACTTCTGCCCGGGGTATTGGTGTGTCCCCTCCCTTTCTAGCAGCTCATTTTCCTATTTCCTGTTGTGGTAGCAACATGTTGATTTTGTCTTTCTCTCCACCCTTCTCTTTGTCTCCACAGTTATGGATACAGGTAGACTGTGTAATTACGTGTCTTTACACTGAGAGGGTTTCTTCATCTTTACATGGGCTCATAAGTTCTATTGACACTAATAGCCTTTAGGTGTTTTTATGGAGTATACAGTACTCTCTATTTTACAAGGAAAAGCTAAATTGTATTCCCTTAAAATATATTTTTTCTTTCCTTCATTTTAGGCTTCCTTCATTTTACAAAGTGAAATAGCCTCATTTGATGAAATGATACCATATTATATGGTTACAGTAAGTATATATAATGTACAACATTTATATTCCCAACATTCTTCACATGCTTCATATAATGAGCATCTTACTATTACAATTTTCACCAGTAAAATTCACAGTAGGATAACCACTTTCCATACATACATCTGGGCAAGCATGACTGAGAGGCTTTTGCATTCTATTTTGCTTGAAGTAATTCTTATTTATAAAATAAATAGAAAAATTCTCTCCAAAGTAATACATTTTTAGAGATTACATAATATCAAAGGGAATAAACTGATTTGTCATTCTAATACTTCTCTTACTAGAATATATTGAACTGTGGAATTTATTCAAGTCAGAGATCGAGAAGCCTTATCCACATGAGGCTGTGCTGGGTACCAGTCCGGTGACTTTGGGCGAGCTTTCTAACCTCTCTGTATCTCAGTTTCCTCTCATTGCACAAATGGGATGTTATTTATCCCACTGTATTTTACAAGGTGTTGGAAGGATTACAAACAATGCTGTGATAAATATTTTTATGCACATTTATTCATATAACAAATATTTATTGAGCAGCTATTGACCAGGTATAGCTCTAGGTACTAGGGAAGCTGCAGTGAACAAAACAAACCAAAACCATGCCTTAATGAATTAACATTTCATAAATAAGTAAATATATACAATGTACAGGTACACCTTGGAGATATTGAAGCTTTAGTTCCAGACCATTGCCAAAAAGCGAATATTGCAATAAAGCAAGTAACATGAATTTTTTGCTTCCCCAATGCATATAAAAGTTATGTTTACACTATATGGTAGTCTATTAAGTGTGCAATCGCATTGTGTCTAAAATAATTTACATATTTTAATTTAAAAATACTTCATTTTTTAAAAATGTTAACCATCATCTGAGCTTTCAGAGAGTCATAACTTTTTACTGGTCAAGGGTCTTGTCTTGATGTTGATGGCTCCTGACTAATTAGGGTAGTGGTTACTGAAGGTTGGGGTGTCTGTAGCAATTTCTTAAAATAAGGTAACAATGAAATTTGCTGCATCAATTGACTTTTCACAAATGATTTCTCTGTAGCATGCAATGCTATTTAATAGCATTTTACCCACGGTAGAATTTCTTTTAAAGTTGGAGTCAAACCTGCCACTGCTGTATCAACTAAGTTTATGTAATATTCTAAATCCTTTGTTGTCATTTCAACAATCCTCACAGCATCTTCACTGGGAGTAGACTCCATCCCAAGAAACCACTTTCTTTGCTCACCCATAAGAAGCAACTCCTCACTTGGTAAGGTTTTATCATGAGATTGCAGAATTCAGTCACATCTTGAGGCTCCACTTCTAATACTAATTCTCTTGCTATTCCCACCACATCTGCAGTTACTTCCTCCCCTGAAGTCTTGAACCCCCAAAGTCATCCCTGAGGGTTGGAATCAACTTCTTCCAAACACCTGTTAAATGTTGACATTTTGACCTATTCCCATGAATCGTGAATGTTCTTAATGGCATCAGAATGGTGAATTCTTTCTAGAAGGTTTTCAATTGACTTTGCCAAGATCCATCAGAGGAATCACTCTCTATTTCAGCTCTAGCCTTACAAAGTGTATTTATTAAATAATGAGAACTTGAAAATCAAAATTACTTCTAGATCAATGGCTGCAGGATGGATGTTCTGTTAGCAGGCATGAAAACATTAATCTCATTGCACAAATCTGTCAGAGTGACCAGGTGCATTGTCAATGAGCAGTGATATTTTTAAAGGGATCTTTTTTCTGAGCAATAAGTCTCAACAGTGGGCTTAAAATATTCAGCAAACCATGTTGTAAACAGATGTGCTGTCTTCCAGGCTTTGTTATTCCATTTCTAGAGTACAGGCAAAGTAGATTTAGCATAATTCTTAAGGGCCCTAGCATTTTCAGAATGGTAAATGAGCATTCACTTCAACTGAATGCCACTCTCTTGTTAGCCCCTAACGAGAGAGTCAGCCTGTCCTTCGAAGTTTGGAGCCAGGCATTGATTTCTCCTTGCTAGCCATGAAAGTCCTAGATGGCATCTTCTTCCAATAGAAGGCTGTTTTGTCTACATTGGAAATCTGTTGTTTAGTGTAGCGACTCGTGTTAGTTTCCTTAGCTAGATCTTCTGGACAACATGCTTCTGTATCAGCACTTGCTGCTTCACCGTGCACTATTATGTTATGGAGATGGCTCCTTTAATTAAACCTCATGAACTAACCACTGCTGGCTTCAGACTTTTCTTCTGAAGCTTCCTCACCTCCCTCAGCCTTCACAGAATTGAAGCACATTAGGACCCTGCTCTGGCTTAGGCTTTGGCTTAAGGGAATGTTGTAGCTGGTTTGATCTTCTATCCAGACCACTAAAACTTTCTCCAGATCAGCAGTACAGCTGTTTCTCTTTCTTATTTATTGTTCATGTGCTCACTAGAGTAACATTTTACATTTCTGTCGAGAACTTTTCCTTTGCATTCACAACTTGGCTAACTGTTTGGCATGAGAGGCCAAGTTTTCTGCCTACATCAGCATTCAACATGCCTTCCTCACTAAGCTTAGTCAAGTCTAGCTTTTGATTTAAAGTGAGAGATGTGCTATTCTTCCTTTAACTCGAACACTAAGAGGCCATTGTAGCGTTACTAATTGGCCTAATTTCAATATGGTTGTGTCTCAGGGAATAGGGAGACCCGAGGAAAGGGAGAGAGATGGGGGAACGGCCAGTTGTTGGAGCAGTCAGAGCACTCGACATTTGTCAGTTAAGTTCACTGTCTTATGTGGGCACAGTTTGTTGTGCCCCAAAACAATTACAATAGTAACACCAAAGATCACTGATCACAGATCACCATAACAAATATAATAATAATGAAAAGTTTGAAATACAGCAAGAATTACCAAAATGTGACACAGAGACACTAAGTGACCAAATGCAGTTGGGAATATGGCACCAATAGATTTGCTTGATGCAGGGTTGTCACAAACCTTCACTTTGTAAAAACAAACAAAACAAAAAACCAGCAATAAAGAGAAGTGTAATAAAATGAGGTGTGCCTATATGTTATGTTAATGATACATGCTCAGGTGGAAAAATAAGTTGGGGAAGAGGATGGAGAATAGAGGAGCTAGGAAGACCTTAATGAGAAGTTGACATTTCAGTAAATACTAGAAGGAAATGAAGAAGGAGCCATGGAGATACCTTGAGGAAGAGGGATTCAGGCAGCGGAAACAGCAAGTGCAAAGGCCCTGAGGTAGGAATGTGCTGATGTGTTCTAAGAATAAAGAGGCCAGAACAGCTGAAGCAGATTAAGTGGGAGGAAAAATTGTAGAAAATAGCATCAGAGAGGTAATCTGGAGTGGATTGCGGAAGCCCACATCTCCATGAGTATATGTGTGAGAGTTTCTTCAGGGTATATAACCTAAGAGTCATATTGCTGGGTCATAAGATATGACCACCTGCAATTTTGCTACATACTCCCAAGTTGCTCCTAAGTTTACAATTTTACACTTTCATGAGCTTTTATTTGAATCCCTATTGTTCTATATTTTTCTAATTCTTGGTATTTTCAGTCTTTTAAATCTTTGGTCATGTGCTAGATATGAAATCCTATCTATTGTAGTTTCAGTGGGTATTTGCTTTACTACTAGTGAGTTTGAAGATCATTTAATCTGCTTATTGTTTATTCCAATTTCTCCTTTTGTATATATTGTTCATATTTAAAGTTTTTTTGTTTATTTTTTTCCTATTGACATGGTCCCCTTTATATATTCTGAGTATTAATTCTTGTCAGTTAAACATGATGCTACTGTATTCTCCATATCCATGGCTTCTCTTCTTTGTTCTTACGATGTTTATTGATGCATAGAAACTTTAAATTTTAATGTATCCAAATTTGGTAATGTTTTCCTTTATGGTTTATGGTTTTTGTCTTCTTTAAGAAATCATTTCTTATACACAAGATATTTGCTACCTCTATAGTTTCTCCTAATGAGCTAAAATTTCAGTTTTCACATTTAAGAATTGTGTCTCCCTGAATTGATGTGAGGTAGAGACTTTTCCCTTTGCCACATGGCTAACCGAGTCCCAGTCACTTTCCTCTTTAGAGAAATGGCAGCTTTATAATTCATTAGGTTTCCATATATGTGCGGGTACCTTTCTGGGGTTTTAACCTCTCCCATTGGTCAGATTTTCTTTCTCTACAAGAGTACCACATTATCTTAGTTGCTACAGCTTTATGATAAACCTTGAGGCATATACCTTGGGATATACTGGACAATAAACCTTGAGATGTATTGGATGAGTGGACAATTTTCCTCACCTTGTTTTTCAAAAGTGTCTTGGCTGTTCGTAACCTTTTACTTGCCCACAAAAATTTTTAAATATTTTATCAAATTTCATAGAAAAACCTCTTGGGATTTTTATTGAAATTGCATTGAATTTAGGGGTATTAATGTCTTTAAGATATTGAGTCTACTTATTAGAAATGTGTCATATTTTTTGTTTGTTTCGATATTTTTAGTTTTCATTCATTAAAGTTTTGTAATTTTCACCATATACTTCAACAGATCTTTTATTAGATTTATTCTAGGGGCCATTTTTGCTGTTGATTGTAAAGGTGCTTCTTTGTATATTTTTGCGTTTTGTCACTATTCCTGGCAAATAAGGAATGCAATTTGTTACATTGATCTAATATCCAGTAAGCCTACTGAACTCTCTTATTAATTCTAATAATTTTACTATAGATGCTCTTGGGTTTTCTATGTAGAAACTCGTCTCACCTGAGAATAAGAACAATTTTATTTCTTCCTTTGTGACTCATATACATTTTATTTTATTTTTTATCTCATTCCAATCACTGGATTAGACTAGGCCCTCAGTGCTATCTTGAAACAGAGATGGGGGTACTTTTGTTTCATTGCTAATTTTAAAAGGAATGAGTCTAACATTTCACCATTATGTACTTACTTTGGAGACTTCTTATTGATAGCTTGTATTAGCTTAATGAAATTCCTTTCTTTCTTAGTTTACTGAAAATATTTATCATGACTGGGTACTGAATTGGATCAAATGCTGCTTCTGCTTCTATTGAGATGATCATATAATTTTACTTCCTAAATTTGATAAAGTAAATTTTATTGGTAGAATTTTTAAATTAGCATGATGCCCTTTCTAATGGATTGCTAGAATTAATTTTTTAATATTTTGTCATCAGTTTTCTTTTTAATACTCCCTATTGTTTAAGGAAAAAAGTTGTTTTTAATTGGTGGGGTACAAGTCTGTGGTGTGTGTGTGTGTGTGTGTGTGTGTGTGTGTCCCATAGATCAAGGCTGTTTATTATGTTATTTTCTATATCCTTGCCAAATTTTTGTCTGCTTCCTCTATCAATTATTGAGACTAATATAGTCAGACTCCCTCAACAATTGTGGATTTGTCCATTTCTTATAAGTATGTAAATTTTATATTTGAATGCTTTTATTAAGCATATACAAGTTAGAAATGTTATATCTTTCTAGTGAAGTGAGCCTTTTATCATTATGTTGTAAATTTTTTAGCTCTGATAATGTATTTTGCCTTAAAAACAGTTTTATCTAAGATTAATTTAGCACAAAAGGACCTTTTTGGTTAGAATTTACCAAATGTTTTTTGTTATTGTTGTTGTTAATCCTTACCCAAGGATATTTTTTTCCATTGATTTTTAGAGAGAGGAGGGGAGAGAGAGAGAGAAGCATTGATGTGAGGGAGACACATTGATTGGTTGCCTCTCGCACGACTCTGACTAGGGCAGAGATCGAACCTGCAACCCAGGTATGTGCCCTTGACCAGAAATCAAACCCAAAACCCTTCGGTGCATGGGCTGGTGCTCTAACCACTGAGCCCACCAACCAGGGCTCAAAAGTATTCTTCAGTATCTTTTTCTTTTCAACAGTTCCATGTCCTTGTGTTTTAGATGTGCTCCTTAAAAGCAGACTACAGGTGGATTTCTTGTCATCTAATCTGACAGCCTGTCCTTTCACTAGCAAGTTTAGACTGTGTAGAATCATTGTAGTTGTCATTAACTTTGTATTCTGCCATATTATTTTGTGCTAGTTTCCCTGAAATTTTCTGTGCTTTCTCCCCCTTCTTCCCTCTATTTAGATTGAATTATTTTTATTCTATTTTGCCTCCTTTCCTCTCCTTTGTTGGAATGTTCACTTTTAAAATCTAAGTTGAGCCCTGGTCAGTTTGCTCAGTGGTTAGAGCAATGGCCTGCAGACTGAAGGGTCACAGGTTCAATTCCGGTCAAGGGCATGTACCTGGGTTGCAGATTCCATCTTCAGCCCCAGTTGGGGTCATGTGAGAGGCAGCCAACTGATGTGTCTCTCTCGCATCAATGTTTCTCTCTCTCTCTCTCTCTCTCTCCCTCCCTCCCTCCCTTCCACTCGATCTAAAAAATCAATGAAAAAATATCCTCAGGTAAGGATAAAAAAATAATAATAATAAATAAATAAAGTCTAAGTTGATCAATAATTCTACATTCCTCCTGACAACAATAAACTTTGATCATCCTCTTCCCTTTCACATGTTATTGATTTTCAGCATTTTGCCACCATTTTTCTTCCACTACAAATTAGTCATTAATATCATTTTGTTACTATTTTATACAATCCATTTGCTTATATTTAACCTCATGTTTTCCAATTACTCTGTTCATTAGTCCCTCCTGTACTTCCATTTGTTCCTTCAGGGTCAATTTAATTTTTCAGAGAAAAATCATTTAATGATGGCTTCACAGATGAACTATTACACCATTTTTCTTGAATGACAGGTTGACTGGTATTTCCTCAGCACTCAGAGCAGTCTTCTGGCTCCTATGTTTACTCTAGGAAACTCTGCCATCAATCATATTGCTATTCCTTTGAAATAATCCATCTTTTCTCCCTGCTGCTTTTTTGATCTTTTCTTTTGTCTTTTATGTTCTGCAGTTGCACTTCAATGGGTCTACGTGCAGATTCATTATTATTTATCTGCCTGGAATCTACTGTGGTTCTTGATTCTGAGGGTCCGGTTTGTTTTCAGTTTTACAGAAGTGTCAGTCAACATCTTTTTGTGTGTTATTTCTCCCCCACTCTTTATTTTCTCCATCTGGTACTCCAGTTAGAGACTTTGTTACCTCCTTTTGCCTGTAGACCGAATTTTTTTAGTCTACCCTTTTTTTGAAGTAAGACTCTTCTGTGATCCTGGCTTTATGAAAGTCTCAGTTTCAACTCCTAATTTTGGAGAGCCCAAGGCTTTGTCTCCCTTTCCCTACCTCCCTACCTTCTGCATACACCTGTGGAAACACTCGCTCATTGACTAGCATAGGCCCAGGCCCTGCAGCGGCTGCAGCCTCCTCCGACCACTTGCCACGCTGTTTCTGTTTCTGCCCCTGGGTTTCCCTATATTCCTGTGTCCTCAGGTGCACACTAGAAGGTATTTCTTACATTTTATTCAGCATGTTTAAGTGCTTTGTATTTGAATAGTACACATGCAAAACCTACACTACAATATCACCAAAAACAGAACTCTGGTTTTAATTATAATTTTAAAATTCCTCACCTCTTTCCATTGCCTTGATCACATGATTAAAAAGTAAAATTGTCATTACTCCAAAGCACTTTTCATATATTACAAAATGTTATGGAACTTGTTCTTCCTCACTCTCAGCTAAGGATTCATTTCCCACCTCCTCCTCCCTTCAAACAAAGAACCAACACAATAAAAGACAAATTACGTAGTGTGAGCAAAGGGTGGATTGTGGGGCTCTGGGGGGTTGCACTCTGCTCTCTCTCTTGCCCAGTTGCTGCAGTTCACCTGAAGTTTTAAAGGGCATTCATTTTGTTAAATAATTCTACTAACATTTCTGAGCACCCAAATTTATTGTGCTCAATCTGCCAATGAATCACAGATCTCAAAATGTGAATATTATAAAGTTCCAGAAAGTATGCTGGTTATTCTAAGGTACTTAGAAAAAGTACAATTATTTGAGCCTTTGCATCATTGACAAAGCCTTTTAATGTGGATGAAAGAACAGCAGGGTTGGAATGATGAGACTACCACGATTGCTCGTGGACTGCCTGTCCACACCATTCTGGAACACTGGCGGGAGATTTGCTCTCACTCTGGCTGTAGCTTGGCTCAGTGTGTCATACCACTTTGTGCACAGACTCACTCGCAATTCTACCTGAAGGCAACTGGCCGAGACCAACGCTCACCCCTTTGCAGGTGGTTTAGCAGCCCTTCACTGTGAAGGACCGGATGGACAGCAGACGTCACCACAGAAAATCCTGGATTTTTGCCCAAACAGTTAAAATTTTGCCCACCAGAAAATACTGATCATTTGACAGCAAAGTGATTGATTGAAACAAAATATTTAAGCAACTTTTCACATGGATAATTCAAGCAAAAAAACCCCAAAGTTTTTCCAATATCTAGAACAGTACTTCTCAAAATTTAATGAGTATAGGAATTGCCCAAGGCTCTCGTCTACATAATCATTCCGCTTTCGTATATTGGTTGGGGGTGGTGGAGTGCTGAGATCCTGCCTAACAAACTTGTTAGTAAACGTCACTTTGAGAGACAAGGACCCAAATGACGGAGGCAAAATGGGTTATAAATCATCCAAATCTGGGCTACAGTATTATAGCCACCAGCCACCTGTGGCATTTGAGCCCTCAAAGTGTGGCTACTCCAGATTGAGATGTAAAATACACACTGAATTTTGATGACTCGGTAAGAAAAAGTATATAAAGTGTCATTAATTTTTAAATTTTTATTACTTGTTGAAATAACATTTTGGATGTACTGGGTTAACATATTAAAATCAATCTCACCTTTTTTTTTTTTTTTACTTAATGTGACTACTACAAAATTTAAAATGCCAAGTAAAGCTCATGTTTGTGGCTCACATTGTTTCTGTATTAGTTTCCTCTTGCTGCTACAACAATTTGTCACCAAAAGTAGTGGCTTGAAACAATAACAAAAAGCTACCATCTTACAGTTCTGGAGGTCAGAAGTCCTCGGATCAGTTAGAAGTCCTAAAATCAAGGTGTCAGCAGAAATCTCAGAGACATTTCATTTCCTTGCCTTTACCAGCTTCTGGAGGCCACTTGCATTTCCTGACTGATGGCCTCTGCTTTGAAGCCAGCAGCACAGTATCCATTTCTCTCTCTCTCTCTGTCTCTCTCTGTCTCTCTCTGTCTCTTTCTGTCTCTCTCTCTCTCTCTCTCTCTCTCTCTGTCTCTCTCTCTGTCTCTCTCACACACACACACACACACACACACACGCACGTGCACATGTTCCTGCTTCTAACTTCACATCTTCTCTCATTCCGATTCTCCTACAGCCTTCTTATAAGAACCCTTGTGAGGCCATTGGGCCCACCTAGGTAATCTGGGATCATCTCCTATTTCAAGAACCTTAACTTAATCACTTAATCACTTCTGCACAGTCCCCTTTGCCACATAACATATTCACAGGTTCCAGGGATTAGGACATGGACCTCTTTGCAGGGGTTGGGGGGCATCACTTTGTCTATCAAATTTCTACTGGACAGCACTGATATCCATAACAGCCAGTTGTGTGCATTAATCACTATACAAAGGGAGTCAGGAACATTGAATAAATATTTTATATTTTAGTAAAACACCTAAGTTGATTTTCAAGGAGAGTACTTCTGATTTCAGCACAGATTCAGTGTCATATAAATAGGTGTTGTGGTTGTAAATACTGGCAAAATTCCAGATTCCTGGATTCCCTTTTTAATTCAAGAGATTTTCAGGGCCTCGGTTAATTCCCCCTATTAATTAGCACATGAAGATAATGAATATAGAGAATTAATGAATGTAAAGGACAAAGTCTGGGCAGATGAGTTATAATCCAGTTGTAGCATAATATGTCTGAAAGACTTAGTTTCTTTTGGGGCCAATTTGCCTTGTAAATTATTCATAAACGACTTCAACAAATATGTGGGGGGGCATGGCTATATGCAAGGCATTATGGGAGGACTCAAATGTGTCTGGACTTTGGAACCTCACAATCTGGCAGGGAAATAAGACATGAACACCAATGGCAGGCATCCCAAAAAGGAAATGATAAATATCACCTGTGTGGGGGTGATGATAAGGATTTGAGAGGAAGGAATAACTGAACTCTGGTAAGGTCCTCTGATCTGAACTGATCAAGGGAAATTCCTGGGAAGAAGTAGAATATCATCTGGGTCTTTAAGACTAGACATGAATCTGGATACCTTAAGCATTGATTCCAAACGATTCCATAACTCCTATTTTGTCTAAGGGGCACATTGTTGCCCTGGCCGGTTTGGGTCAGTGGTTAGAGTCTCGGTCTGCTCACCAAAGGGCCGTGGATTGGATTCCCTGTCAAGGGCACGTACGTCGGTTGCAGGTTCAACCCCTCGCCCTGGTCAGGAAGCGTGTGAGGGGCAACCAATCAATCTGTCTCTCTCACATAGTGGTTTCTCTCTCCCCTTCCACTCTCTCTAAGTATCAATGAAAAAAAACACCCTCGAGTGAGGAGTAACCAAAAAGAAAAAAAAAAAAAGAAGACACATTGTTAAATGCTGGGATTGATAGCATTGAGTTTCCCTTTTTTATTTATTTATTTTTTTCACTTCTTAAACATTAACCTCAGAGATTAGATCAATGGAAGGGGTGCAGAACACAGAAAGTGAGGGAAGAAATGGAAATTATTGCAGTACTCCCCCCACACACTTTCTGTCTACAATACAAAATAACTTGTGCTTAGATATGAGGAACACAGCCATAAACTAGCCTGTCAAAATAACAGAAACTGGCTGATTTTCAGGATATTGAAGGCACATAGTCTAACATACTATACATTTCAAAACATTTAAGATTCTGCTATGGTATAAATATACCACTCTTGCAGCAAATTTCCATCTTCATAAATTATACATAGATCCACATTATCCCCCATCTATGTATTCATCCAGCCATCTATTAAATAGCAACTCTATCCTGAGGGCTCCACCAGGATTCCACTCTGAGGAGCCTGAGGGAACAGCCTGAAGATCCAAAGCCCTGTTTTTTCACAGTTATTAATTAAGCATCCATAATGCCAGGCATCTCCAGAACCTGCACAGACATATGGCCTTTCATTTTGGCTTGCACTGGACACCAGGCAGCAGTGTGTCCCGAGTGGAGGAGGCAGCTTGTGAGGACAGTGCCTGTGCTGAGCTGTGATGGCCAGGCCGGACCCAGGGGCTGGAGCTGCTTCAGACACTCCACAATAGAGTGATAACTACGGTCTCTTTGCAAGGCTATTGAATGTCTCATAAAATATTTACTGGATGAAATACAGAATGCCCCATAAATGTTATCAAATATTTTCAACAACAAAAAATAAAATAAGGCTGGAGAAAAGATGCTCACTTCCATGGAAATTCAATTTGATCAAGACAGAGCCTCAGCAAATGGTACCCTTTCTGCCCTTCTGAGAGCAGCAGAACTCAGTCACCTCGGTGAGGACCTGAGACAGACACTGCGAGTGCCCAGTGATCTCCAGTGGCTTCATCGATGGCTCGGAGTTGGTCCGAACCTCCCTAAGAGTGGTTTTCTTTTCCAGAATCAAAAGTAGTGGCAGAAAGAGTCAGAGCCAGGACTCTGTCCTAAGCACTTTCTGCTATCCGTGGTACTTCTCAGAAATGGGAACCAATTTTAGCACGCGCGCCACCTCTCGTGGGAACAGTGGCAGGGCATTCTGAAAACCTGTTTGTAGAACCTCAGCCCACCGCCCTGAAAGCCTGCCGTGGACTATGCCGCACTCCTCTTCACTGTCTCCATTTAGAATCCATGTCAACAGGTGCACTTTCTTGCAGCTAGTATTACAACTTATTGGGGGAAGGCTTCGACTTTGGGGTGTATGGAGTAGATGCAGGGATCCCTATTCCTCCCTAGAAGTGCAACCAAAATCCTGGACATTGTACAGAAAGCAGACATAAGAAGACGTTGAAAGGAGGAGAAAGAGGTAGAATGGCTGGGACTTCAAGACCCATGAAACCACACGGTGCTGAGTGTCCTGATGGGGCGTGTGTGTGTGTGTGTGTGTGTGTGTGTGTGTGTGTGTTGGGTTTTTTTGTTTGTTTGTTTGTTTGTTTTGCCTCATACATCCCAGACAACAAAGGCCTGCTCTCTCCAGCCAAAGGAACAGCAAGGGGCAGCCGAGTTCTTAGATGATATCCATTCCACTCCAGCCTGACTGCTGAAAAGGCTCGGGCCCCAAGCCAACCACTTCCACCCTCTGGAAGCTGTAAGAGCAGCCCAGTGCCTTCACGCCAGCGTGTCTGGGAGGCTGAGCAAGGTTCTGGACTCCCCTCCCCACTGAGCAGTAGGTACTGCTACCCTCCCTCACCCCACGATCACAAAGGACACCATGGCAGGGGCCCGGACTTCCACTCCTGCCTCCTGGGAGATTGTTCTAAAATTTATATGGAAAACTGAAACAAAGTCAAACATCTAAAACAACTTTGAAAAAGAAAACTGAAGTGGGAGGCAACAGTCTACCCAATTTCAAGACCTAGTATCTCGCTCTGGTCTCCAAGACTTGGTATTGGCTGAGGGATAGACACGTATGGCTCTATCAATGTGAATCTGCATGATCTCAAAATGAAAGATCTAACTTCAAAAAGAATTAATTGTGCTATAACCAACGTATTCATATAGGGCTCATTTATTCTTTTCTTTTTATGAACTTGCGTTGAACATATTACTGAGGAATTAAGGAGTTTTCTCCCTATACCTTCAAAATCTTCCCACATTGGAGAATTCACTATTTTAGTATGTAAATTAGAACTGAATTGACTCATAGTTACATCACACTTAGCCTGATATTTTTAATTTCGAGTGTGATTTGTGATGTCAAAACCCAGATGCAAAGCCAAAATTCAGGCCACTAGCTAGAAAGTTTTAACTAGACTAGACGATCTAGATAATTTAGCAATATGACCAAGTAAGAACAAGTTGTAAATTCAGAAATAAAAGTTCTATTTATAGTTGTACTCTGAAGAGTGATCATTTGGTAGTATAAGTGACACCCTGCATCTGAATTACCTGTGTCAACAAGTAAGACAGAGATAGTCAGGGCTACATTGTACAATATATATCTAATTTTATATGGCATACTATTTTTTTTTTAAATAAAAAAAAATCCTCTCAAAACTCATTGCCATTTTTTTTTTAATCCTCACTCCAGGTCATTTTTGCATTTATCTTCAGATAGAGTGGAAGGGAGAGAAGGGAGAAGAGAGAGAGAGAAACATCGATGTGAGAGAGACACATCGAGTGGTTGCCACCCACACCAACCCAACCGGGGCCGGGGACAAACTGCAACCGAGGTACATGCCCTTAGCGGGAACCGAACCCGGGACTCTCTGGTCCGCAGGCCGACGCTCTAACCGCTGAGCCAAACCGGCCAGGGCACACCGCCATTCTTAACTCATGAGAATGAATTTAATTCAGGACGGCTCACTAAATGCAAATTAGTGTTAATTAAGATAGTTGGTAATTGTTTTCTGATACAGGGGCCTGTATTCAGTTTTTATCAGTAAGTATGCCATCTAACTGGTTAACTCAGTTTTCACTCTTAATGAAACACTACATTGATATGTAAACAGTCCATTTATTTAAAAGTTGTGTGGACACAACATTTCTGCAATGTGTAAATTTTGATCCTCATCTATAGAGAATACTAATATCAAAAATGTTTGCAGCACTTTAGGATTTAAAAACACATTTACACCAGTCAACATTTACATTCCAACAACCCCTTACCTGGAATCACTGTGCAGATTTTCCAGGGAGTGTAAGTGACTTTCCCAAGTCATACAGCAATGGAACCCAGCCAAGACCCCACCCCACGCGCCATAGCCCCACGTCGAGGAACGGTTCCCAGTCACCAGGCTGACTGCCTGCAGGTGAATACTTCAAGTCCACGAAATAATGCAACTGACTGAACAATGCTTTCATTAGGAATTGATACTGCTAGGGCAATACCTTCACAAAAGATGAATGATTATATTTTCTTCCACTAAATTTAAATATTTATTGAGTAACACGTTACAGTCATACAAATTAAAATTATATTTTAAAAGCAGTGCTCCATTGTTTCTTCTCACGAGTACTGTATCAGCTGAGCATTATGGACATTTATTTGAGACATGGACTTAGCTGAAATGGACAGTATATTGTCACGGTGACCTCAAATGGAAAAAGGGGAACTAACTCTGAATCCAAAGAATAACAAAGCAGAGAAAATGAAGAGAAATGCATGTCTGAAAATGACTTGAATTGCTCCAAAATATGAACCAGTGCTTTGTAGTTTAAAATCTCCCTAAGGCCTATATTCCTTAATCAGTTTTACTCGGAAATCAGTATCTGAGTCAATGAATGCTTTTGGCTGCTTAAATTTCTCCATGGTAGGCACAGTGTTTGTCATAAGGAAGTGATCACATCGTTTTGTGCATGTTTTTAATCTTTCCCCAGTTTCCCTCTCCTGCCCACTGGAGCATGTCTGTGTCCTCATTATTTGCATTCTTACCATGTCAATTGCCTCTTTATTCTCTCGCTGAGTACCTCTTCTCTAAGGTGTCCCAGCAATGCATAATTGCCCATGTCCAGCCTATGGATCAAACTCCAATCTAATTTGCAACACCAAGTAAATACAAAGTAGGTTGCACATAATTCAGACCTCACCTCACAATGATTAAATTATCTGATTCTAGCTTTTACATTCTCCTAGTTTCCACCTAATGTTCTCCCCACTTATCTCTTCACAACAAATTCTTGCCAGGTCATTTTGGTTTTTCAAGTGCTACTTCAACTTCTCTTTAAAAACAGTCACAAAAACCTTTCATGATTTAGAAGTCCAGGGGATTCGTTGCCTCCTTTCCCTTAACTTCTGAGTACCATCCTGACGAGGACACACGATGGCAGCCCAGGGCTTGACTCTACCCTTCCTGAGATATGAAAAGAGCCATGTGTTGTTTTAGAAGGTAATAAGTTGACCCAATTTTGTACCCGATGGAAGGGCTTTTAGTGCTTTTTTAAAATGATCTTTTAAGAGGCCCAGATTTGTGTTTGTAACAGAGTACTCCACAAATTCTTATTAAGTGAATAGAATAAAATAGCAGGACTAGGCTGGAGCCACCATTGTGGCTGAGAGTTAAATCAGAAATGTCCTCACGAGTTTTTCTAGCTTAACCCGAGTTAGTCAGATAGCATGCTCTTCACCTGGTGGGGAAGATGAGGGCTTCCAGGCTGTGGGTGGATGAGTGATACAGTCCAAAGTCCCCCAGGGCCAGGGCCAGAATTCCTCACCAGTGGTCCGGGACAGGCATTAGAGCCCAGAACCACTATTAAAACACATGGAAAATAAGGTAACTGCTCTAGGTGAGAGGTTCTCAAAGTGTGGTCCCCAGACCAGCAGCATCGACATCACTTGGGAAGTCGGTAGAAATGTTAGAAACTCTGGGGCTGGGGCCACCCCAACCTGTGTTTTCGTTGGTCCTGATTCACGCTGAAGTTGGAGAACCTCTGCTCCAGAGAAAGGGTGGAGAGCTTTCCTCATGTTGTCAGACCTAATCTCCCACCACTCCCTGCCGTGCTCAGCTCAGGCCACACGACCTCCTGCAACACCCTAGGCATGCTCTGCCTTGGGACCCCCGCGCTGGCCGTTCCCTCTGCTCCACTCTTCCCTTATGTATCTGTGCAACCAACCCCTACCTGCTTCACATCCTAGCTCCGACTCTGCCACCTCAGTGAGGGCTACTCCAGTCACCCTATATCTAATTATGCCTTGTCCTCCCCACCCCCACCAGCACCTCAGCTCCCTTTCTCCAGCTCTTTTTGTTTCTAAAGCACGTATCGCTTCTTACATATTAAATAATTCACTTGTGTATCATGCTTCTTGCCTTGTCACAAGGGCGGAATGTAAGCTCCGCGAGGGCAGCAGCCTTCGCTTTGTTCCCTGAGTGCCTGGAGTGTTTAGCACGTAGTTCGTACGCACGAAGTAATTATTAAATCAAAGAATGAATACTCAAAAGAATCCGTGACCCTAAAAAGGGAGAAAAACACTGTTCCAGAAGCAGTTTGGTAATCTTCCATGGAGGAACCCTTTTTTCTAACCCGTGTACTTACCTGTCTCTGTGCTGTTACCTGTGTGCTATTTGGGAGGCTGGAGGTCAAAGGTGTCGAAGAGGTTCAAGAGTACTGTTGGGCAGAAGTTAGAAATATCTGCTCAAACTCCTCGTTGGATTATATGTTTGTATTTCAGGTTATGATTTCTGAGTGTTTTAAGTAGATATATATTAACTCATTAATCCTCCTAAGAAATTTATAAGATAGGTACCTCACTTATTCTCCTTTTATGGATAAGAAACTATGGTACAGAAAGGTTAATATTTTGCCTGTGTTTACACAGAAGACATATGGGAGAGATAGGATTTGAACCTAGCAGTCTGGCTCAAAAGCATAGCTCTTATAGCTATACTATATCAGCAACCTTCTCATGTTAATTTTATATCTATGTGTTAGCATTTAAAATGTTTTATTATAGTTCTATCTTCCCTGCTAGGCTAAAAAATCTCAGAAGGGGCATCTCTACTTACCCAGTGCTTAGTATAATGTGGGTGGATGGATGGACAGATAGACGGATAGACGGATAGATGGACCAACGGACAAGGTTACAGGTTTCAGGCTGGCTGCTCCATTCAGCTCTAAGATAACCAGTTTCTTGAGACTCCAGAAATGAATTAATCAGCTTTGGTTTTTCCCCAACTTAAATCTGTCAAATAAGCCTGAGGTTTTGTAATTGAACAAATGTGTAGGTGATCAATAAGGGAAACTGAACGAGAAGGACATGTGTATCCAGGTACTTTTGTCCACAGGACTGTCTGTTTCCCCAGCGCCCTGCTTCCTGCCCCAGAAGGTGAGGAGCAGCAGGGGCACAAACGGGCCAGGCTGTGCCCTTTCTCTCGGTGGGTTTGGAAGGACTAGCCTCAAACACGCGACCCTAATTTCCATATGTAATCAGGACCCAAAGATCAAAGTAAATTTAAAAACTAAGAACAACTATGCCTAGAATTGAAAGAAAGCAGAAGGAATGCAAGTCGCATCGGTCTGCCTAACCATCCTAGTGAGTCCTTGAACACTTCTCCCTGCCTCTGTCTGTTCATAAACGCTGTTCTAAGAAGACATTTGTTAACATTTCAACCTAAGTTCTTACAAACGGAGGGCCTCTCAGCAGAGCCCCTGAGGACGCTGTCAGGCTCAGCCTCCTCCTCTCCCAGGTGACTCCAGCTTCCTGCCCCTGCTGCTGGGCTGCCTGGACCAAGGCCTGATCCCATCTCCACGCTGGGCCTGAGGCTGCTCCAGGGCTCCTTGCAGACCAGGCTGCTGCCCTCAGCTGGATGCGGAGGCTCGGAGCCCCATCCCAGATTCCAACCATCCTTTGTAAAAGACTTCAGTAACTTTTCAAAATAAGCAGAGAGGCATGACGAAAGGTACCGGCATTTAGGAGATTTACTGGGCAGCAGCTAACAGCAGAGAAGTGGTTATTTATCCTCATTAGAGTTACACCCTGCACATCAGCAGAGAGAGGGAGTCTCTCCACACCTGGGCAAGCCAAGCCTGCTCGTGCTGTTTCTCAGTCACTGGCTCCTGAATGCTAGTCCAAGGGCAAAGCTCCTCCACTCCAGCAGAACCACTGGGGAGACTTCAGAAATACAGGTTCCTGGGCCCAGCTCTGGAGATTCTGATTCATTAGGTCAGAGGTGAACCCAGGAAGTCATCTGCATTTTTTAAGAGCTCCTCTGGCAATTCTGACACACAAACCAAGTTTAGGAACTACGAGAAAGACTTTTGAGGATATGTCATCTTAAAATATAATTGACTTTTTAAAGTAAAAGTATATTTTTATTATAAAATGTTACATCCTCTTGTTAACACTTCAAAAAAAAAAAAAACTAGAAAAACTTAAATAAGAAACTAAATGCCATTCAAAAGTTTTCTTACCCAGAGGTAATTATAAAGATTTTGGAGAACTTTTGTTTCAAACAAGTTGACATGCAAATATTTATCATTTCAAATAAATGTCAGTTTTCTTAGATAAATTGTATACGTGTGTAATAATCATTTTATAACCAAAAGTATGTATTCTAATGATGACTTTGACAAAACGTTGGTGGCAGAATTAGAAAGAATGCAGGAGCCTGCAAAGCACCGTAGATAAAAGGAGTACACTGAGGAAGACTGTTACCTGGTGAATATTTACTGAGTGATATTCTCCTTTGTTCCGTGCTAGAATTTTTCAGGCAACTGGTAGCCAAAGTATCAGCAAGTGAAACACAAGCCTTCACATATGTACTCAGGAGTCTGAGAGCAGAGGGCAGGGAAGGCAAGTGTTGGGGAAAAGAGGTATTGTGGCCAAGATAAAACATAGGATTTCAAATTTGAATCTAAATAAGTAATTTTTAGTGCATGTTCCAGTTTGTTTATCTGAAATTCAGGTTTAGCTAGGCATCCTATATTTTTATTTGCTAAGTCTGGCAACCCTAGAAGAAGGGAACCCAAACTTTGCTAGGGCAGAGTTGGCCCAAGGTAGAGGCAGAATGTGGGCAGTTACATGACCAGACTCCAGTCCAAGAACAAGGTCATGGCAGAAGTTCACTTGCTCTGACATGTCTCAGTCTGGCACAGCCCTACCACAGTGAGGAGGCAAACCCAACCCACCCACAAGCCTCATTACCCCCATCTCAGTGCACGTAAGGAGCCCAACCACGGGAACCCGCCGTTCATGGAAAGCCAGCGTCCTTCCTGGTTCACTCCACCTCTTTTTCCTGCGTGTTCAATCTCCCTCCCCCACTGCACTCTCTCAGGCGAAATAATTGCTTCCCTCAGCAAAGTTTCCTTTAGTGATGGCTTTGATTATTCCTTTAATTCTAATTCTTTGGTTTCTTTCTCAAGAAAACATAAATTTTCGTTGGGAGCCTCATTTATTGTCCTCAACATTTATCCTTGTCTCGCTCATCATTTTTACCTTTTTCTTTTCTCTGCATTCTGGGAAAGCTTCCCAAATGTGCCCAGGACTTGATTTTATAACTTCAATTCTGATTTTACTGCTGTTGCATGCTTAGCATCCGAGCAATCTTGATTTAGTCTTAATCCTATCCCTTTTCATCTCATTCCGTTTTCTTTTTTACCTCTCTTTATGGCTTCTACTCTTGCTTCTCAGAGGCTCTATCTTTTTGTACCCTACTAAAGACCCCAAATGGTGTTCTAGCACTGTCTTCTGGTTCCTGGGGCCTGAGTAGTCACCAGTAGAAATTGCATGTGGATTACCCTGGGCTCCACGTTCTGTCTGCAGGCTGGTCGAATGCCTTTTTCACACCAAAGGCAAAAGCAGGGAGATGTGTCTAGCTGCTGTCCCCTTACCCACTAGAGCAAAACATTCATCGTGGATGGGTTCTGCTAGACCAAAATGGGACCTTCATCTTGTATGGGTTCTGCTGGACTGAAATGGGACCCTTAATGTGATGAGAAGATCCCACTCCTGTTTCCTTGACGTGCCGAGGAGAACTAGTTCGCGGAAATCTGTAATCTCCAGTGTGCTGTGCTGCCAGGACCCTTCTCGTCTCTGCATTACCTGTGGGGAAAGCATCTCCCAATATGGATCTGCCACAGTCTTTTCTTCACCCCCATCCTCTACCCTGTGTTCTTGCTACCCACAGAGATTCTCATTCAGGAGCTTTGGAAAGCCAGATGTAGAAAGACCTGTGATTGGTATAGAGAGTAGTATAGACCTCTCATACCTAAAACAGAAGACCCCAAATACAAGAGAGTTTGAAGGGGCTTCCATCAGCTTTCAGTTGAGCAAATTATGAGTGAGACCCCAGTGGAATTTCCCAGTCAGGTTCTCTGGGCCTTGTGGTTAATTCTGGTTGTCTCGTTAATCCTGGCCTTTGGTAATGGTACGAGTTTCCATCTTTTGATGAGTTTCCTGTCTTCATGGGCATTTTAGGTCAGAGGAAGCTAACCAGATTCTATCTGAAACAGAACCTGGAGAATATTTTTAGCTTGTTTCATTTTATTTATTTATTTATCCTCACCTGAGGACATTCTTGCATTTATCCTCAGATAGAGCGGGAGGGAGAGAGGGAGGGAGGAAGAGAGAGAGAGAGAGAAACATCTATGTGAGAGAGACACATCGACCGGTCGCCACCCACACAACCCCAGCCAGGGCCCGGGACAAACTGCAACCGAGGTACGAGCCCCCAGCAGGAACCAAACCCGGGTCTCTCTGGTCCATGGGCCGATGCTCTAAGCGCTGAGCCAAACCGGCCAGGGCTAGCTTGTTTCATTTTAATGTAGCCAATTTCACATAAAGAGATTTTGCTGATTGGGTAGCATTACTTAGACCATTGCCAAGAACGTCAAAAGCATACCATGCCATGGTAGGTGGGTATAAGTCAGAGAAGATGATGGACACAAAGGCACTTGACTGTGTTCTATTGGATAACAGTGAAATCTTTAACCCTCCCCTAATGCATTGTAATATAAACCCCAGAGTATAACAGGAAAAGACTACGGGGGGCAGGGTGTCCTTGGGGTACAGAATGCAGTCATCAGTGTGAAAATATCTTGGTTTCAATTGTTTTATGCTAGATCCAAATGCCCTCAAGTTATAAGGTTTTAAAAACTTCTCAGATAATTAATTCTATCCTTCACTATAAAATATAGTTTGGATAAGTCTTCCTAACTTCTTAACAGAGTTTAAGGCCCTTTTACAACTGAATTTTTCCCTTTCTTCTCCTTGGTATCCTCAAAATCCCTACCATGCATCCCCTACCCAACAGCAACACCAAACCTCTCCTTTCTGTGACCACATCAGGCCCTTTCATGCCACCGTGCCTTCACACATGCCGTTCTTCTCTGTGCATGCCCTATCCTCTCCTGCACTTGGAGGACTCCTACACATCCTTCAGGACCCAAGGCCAAGGGCTTTTTCTCTATGAAATCTTTCTTGCTGCCTGGGCAGTTTGTGGCTCCTTTCACTTTGCTTATTTAACCCTCCCTCATAATACAAGTCATGGGTGATGTTCAATATCTACTGGACTGAATGAATAGAAATGATATAATAGGAGGCTGCTGATGTGCTCACTTAAATAGCAGAAATAGTCGCTACTGGCCCCTGCTCTTCCATGATCTTGCCTAAACTTGTCTAAGAAAAAAAGATGGAGGAAATAAACTAACAGTTATTATTTATTATGCTGAAAGTTTAAGCTCAGTCACTTTCTAGCTGGGTGCCCTGGAGAAAGATTCTTACCCAATTTCTTCATCTATAGAATGAGGATAATAATAGAAATCTCCTTACAGGATTGTTATTAAAATTAAAGGAAATAGTATTTTAGACCACTTAAAAGAGTTCCTGGCCCATACTAAATGTTCAATAAAAATTAGTCCTTAATATTAATCAGCTGGAAAAGACAGCCCAATTGAATATACCAGGATGGATGTCTAAGTGGAATCACAGAGAGGCGCTTAGCCCGGCTTTGGTGTTGAAGGATGACAGCGCACCAGAAGGGATGACACTTGAAAGAAGCCTCCTCGAAGAAGTGCCCCTCCGGACAAGCAGGCAGGCTGCCCTCCTCACGAGGTACCTCCTCCAGCCCAGCATGCCTGAGGACTAATCTGATTTATGCCACCACTTCCCAGGAGTCCACTGCTCCTGTCCAGAATGTCCCAGACCCTGGGCAAAAGTAGGGAAACTGGAGGAAATCGCCTCCATCACCAACCAACTATATGGGCCTGGGAAAGAGCTCAGCCTCCCTGGGCCTCCAGGGCCTCATCTGTGATGCTCCTTTCAGTGCAAGACAGTGGAGCGATGAGGAGTTTCTAGGGGCCTCCCTCAGCAGGTCAGGTCGCCCATTGGAAAGCAGAGATAAATGAGGGCTGTCCTGGACAGATGGATGCTCACTCCTTCCCCTACCTCCCTAGCTGGACACAGAGATCTGATAGGGAAGCAGGAGAGCACATTTGGAAATGCTGCGCCTGCCTCAGCAAGAGTCAGGATGGGCTTGTATTATGGAGATATCTGGACACCTGTTAATATCCTCCAGCATGCCCAGACTGCTCTCTGAAGTGATGGAGGCAAACGCTACAGCCAGCATCCAGAGCTCCTGGTTCGACTTGGCAGATGTGATTCTCTCCTGATCACCTCTGTGACCATGTCTCCCACCAGCCCCATCCCTCACCTGCACAGCATAGAAACTCCAAAATTACAAAGTCACTCAAGGAGTGCCCTCTGCTGACCCCTGGCTGCGCCCTGTGTGGGGAAGAACCCTGACACGTCCCCAGACAGAAGCCCACCATGCAGGGGCCTCCATCCCTTTGTCAAAGTGGGGGTTAGGCTAATTCATCAGCTTCCTGTGTTTACAGGGCTGAAGAAATGGCAACTTTGTAAAAAAAAAATAGGAAAGCGGCCAAACAAAATCTGGATGCAGGATTTCATGGCTGCGAAATAAATTAAGAAGAGAAAATCACCAAGTAATTTTTCCCAGGTGAGTTTGCTTTGTCTTTGAACATTTTTTTCTCATGTTATGTCAGTGGGTTAATTGCCTTCTGACACTGACTGACAATAAGACATGTTCGCCTGCTAAGATAAAGCAAAGTTAATTGAAGGAAGTTAGTAATGAAAATATTGGACTTGGTCCATTCCAGGTAGAATATGACACTTGAAATTACAGCCAAAATGACTCCTAGATGACATAATATTTCTAAGAGCCCAGCTTCCAAGAAACCCATCAGTCACCCAGAGTTCTGCGTCCACCCCAAAAGCACGACACTGCAATCCACAAACCGTGACTCCTGAGCATTGCCGGAAAGCCATGGGCTCATCTCTAGAAAATTCATTCCCAACGTTTTCAGCACAGAGGACAGCCAATTGTTTCTATATTTATCCATAATTTTATTTCTGGATATAAACTCAGATGGCTGAGTGCATTCATTTCTGAAATATGTTTACCCCAAATACACAAATGGTTCATTCTGCTCAGTCCTTCAATGATGGAAACAGTGCCTGATAAGGCACACGACCTGATTGTTCACGTAATTGGTGGTTGTGTTACTTGATCTGCAGAGAAGTAAAACGGGGAGGAAGTCAGGTCTCTGACCCTGTGTCCACTAAGGAGCCTCAGAGCCGAATTCTCTTAAAATGCCAAAATATTCCCATTTCCAAAGGGCTCTTTGGCGAGCATCTGTCATAAATTCAAGGGAAAGTACTGTGATCACCCAGCCAGCAATGAAGCAAATGAGACTCAATTAGTCCCTGGCCGGGGCATCGTCTGCAGGCAAGGGCATCGTAAATGCTGGTCCGTGACAGCGGGCCCTGCAGGCTTACCCCACGCGGCTCTGCTGGCAGAGACCGCGCAGTTCTCGGGCCTACTGACCCCCTGCTCCTCCAGCTGTCCTCAGAATGGAAGCACAGGCATCCCTGGCTCTCAAATCGAGGGATTCCCAGGATCCACATTAACAGTCTAGAGGTGTTCTTTCATTGTTCAATGAGTGTTATTCCTTTATGGATGGCAAAGGAATAGACTGAGCTGACAGCCCACCAGAGTGACTGCAGGGCATTGTTTAAGATTCTTCAGTTTTTGCCCTGGCCGGTTTGGCTCAGTGGTTAGAGCATCGGCCTGCGGTCCAGAGAGACCCGGGTTCGGTTCCTGCTAAGGGCACGTACCTCGGTTGCAGTTTGTCCCCGGCCCTGGTTAGGTCCTGCGGGAGGCAGCCACTCGATGTGTCCCTTTCATGTTGATGTTTCTCTCTCTCTCTCTCTCTCTTCCTTTCTCTCCCTCCCACTCTATCTAAACAAAAAATGGAAAAATGTCCTCGGGTGAGGATAAGAAAAAAAAAAAAAAAAAGATTCTTCAGTTTTAAAGGGATCCCAAAACTTGTTCCAATGATACCTGAAACTTACATGAGACGAAAGCCTTCAGGTCCACGATCGGAGATGTGATTTAAAAGGGTGAAAGAGTCGAAGGAGGGCGAGCTGGGAAAGGAACCAGCATCTGTGGACTATATAGTAGGCATTCTGTGACGTAGCTTACAAATATATTCTCATTTAATTGTCAGCATTTTATTTCCTGGTAGGAAGATGTCACACTTAAACGAGTAATGAAAAGACTAATAAAGACATTATTTATTAATATGTATAGCAGGGTTTAGGAAAGCTAAAAGGCACAGTGTCCTGGGGCTAGCAAAAGCCAGGAGGGTCCTTCATCCTAAGCATCCAAAATGCTTACCAGAACCCAGAGAGAGCAGACGTATTGAGAGGGCTGCCTGGCAGGACATACGGCCTGGTACAGAGGTATGTGGCCGGCCAGGAGCCACCCAGAGTGGAAGCCAGGAGAATCAGCACCCCACCTCTCGCCTCCCATCCTCCAAACTTGTGCTGGTGCTCTCCATGGGCCAAACCCAAGCAGAGACCAGAGGGCAGGGAGGGCTGTTGCTGAGTCTCCTGTGAGCAGGGAGGCTCACACGATGTGAGGCTCACACGATGAGCCTCAGCACAGAGGTATGCAGTTACCCCTGTTTCTCAGAGGAAGAATCGGAGGCTCAGAGAGGGCGAAGTCACACTCAGCCAACCAGGGTTAAACTCACAGCTGCAGAACTGCGAAGGGCTCTCTGCCCCACTGAGTAAAATGGACCAGTTCTGAGCAATATGAATTCACACCAAAGTTTAAACGCCTGATGGTAGGAGGGAAGGAAAAGATGAGCAGGTCCTGAGAAATGGCGGGATGGAGGGAGTGGGAACTACGGGTGCGGGGAGGGATACAGAGAGGAGACCAGGGGCGCAGGAAAGTAGACTGCCAACGCCTGGCCCTGAGGAGGTCCCCTCCCTGCAGGAGTCACCATACCTGGCTCCAGGCACTGGACCACGGTCAGAGCTCCGCCCTCAGACACATAGCCAATAGGTCCCTTAACATGGAACTTCAGATTTTTAAGCTTAGGTATTATTCCCCAAAATCACTACTATTTGAAGAAAGCATACCAGAAATTATGAAGTGAAAACATAAGTTGCTTGGTCCTAACCTAAAAAGGAACATTGGTGAGTATCTTTGTAGTAGGGTCAGTATCTGCCGTGAAAATGCATGGCACTCGGTTTCCTTGGGACAAATGAAACACAGAAGCCAGGAACCGAGCTGGCTTCTGGCAGAGTGAGGATGAGCCCTAGGCTTGACTTTAAAAACCTGAGTTGAAATAGGGGACATCTGTAATAATGTCAACAATAAAAAATAAACTTAAAAAGAAAAAGGTAGAAGCAAAAAAAGAACCTGAATTGAAATCTTGGTAAGTCATTTTCTAACCTGCCTCAGCTTCCGCCCACCATCGGTTGTTTCTTACTCTATAACGGGCAAGCACTTCCAGCCCAGTGCACAGCATGTGGCTTGACTGTGGAAATCAGCGGCATGAGGTACAGATGTAAAGTATAAAATATGTAAAATACAGACTATCTTTATATTATGCAGAAAAATCAGCTCCCACCACCAAAAAAATACAGAGGCACAGAGGTTGGGATGAGAGAAGTCTCTATCAAGTTTTAAGAAACGTTCTGATTACTAACCCACTTACAGCCCCACAACCTAGCACAGGGTTGAAAGAGAAAACTTCACCTAAAATGTAAAGTAGTATGACTCATATCTTGGCAATTTTCCTGATACATCTGAGCGAAATGCAATACTAAATTAACATCTCTCATGGTTTCTCTGCCTTCGCCCTTCCCTATCTGCACCTTTTTAATGAAGCACTAGGCAGCCTGAGAATTCCTCGCCGGCGATTGTAGCATCTTCTTCTGAGTAGGTATAGTCTGGGGACCCAAGAAAATCATCCAGATGAGACGGGCACCTCCCTCTGCTTGCTATCCCGCATACCGAGAACTTAGTCATGGTAGGTGACAGACAGCATGATGCAGGTACTGACAGCGAGCTGGCTCATTTAACCAGCACTGCTGAGTGCCTCCTCTGTGCCAGGCACTGTACCGGGGCTCGGGATACCCGATAAGTGAAGGCAGGTAAGGATCCTGCCCAGGAAGCTCACTCACAGCCTAGAGAGGAAGTTGGTCAAATAAACCAGCAATTGAGATCCATTGTGATCTTTTTTAATTTTATTTGTTTGTTTCCTTTTTATTGAATTTATTGGGGTGACACTGGTTAATAAAATCTTACAGGTTTCAGGTGCACAATTCTACAACACATCGTTCGTACGCTACATTGTGTGTTCACCACCCCAAGTCAAGTCTCCTTCCATCACCATTTATCCCCCCATACCCTCTTCCACCTCCTCCCACCCCACTTTCCCTCTGGTAATCACCATACTGTTGTCTGTGTCTATGAGTTTTTTCTCTTTTTTTCCTTTGTTGTTCAAGTCTCCATCCATCAACACGTTGTGATGTTTCTATAATGGGTAAAAACAGACATACGAATTAGATCTACACGTGAAATTGTTTCAGCATCTAAACATAACATAAAGGTAAAAAATTCAGACCTTATCAGCACATTTTGCCTACATGGTATTGACAATCCAGATGTTCCTCATCGTGAGAGTGTTTGGCATGATATGGATCCAGACCCAGATTATCAGAGCTTTTTTTAAAATATATTTTTATTGATTTCAGAGGGAGGAAGGGAGGGGGGGAGAGAGATAGAAACATCAGTGATGAGGGAAACATCAATTGGCCGCCTCCTGCACAGCCCCTACTGGGGATCAAGCCCACAACCCGGGCAGGTGCCCTGACTGGTAATCGAACCGGGTACCTCCTGGTGCATAGGTCGATGCTCAACCCCTGAGCCACACCAGCAGAACTATCAGGCTTTTTATACTAAAATGTTCCACGAGGTTATTTGAACATGGTATGGACACAACCCAAGGAAGTTAATTTCCTATAGATGACGAACAATAACATCACACTGTTAAAATGATCAGATTGTCAAATAAGAACCATCTACTACTTGACCCAAGAGATTTCCAATGACATTTGTTAATAGAGCCACTGATTTAATTTTTTTTTCTTTTACCAAAAAAAAAAGCAATCAAGGGGCACAGGATGAACAAAACATGCATCAAACAGGACTGATCCCAGTGACAAGCAGGGAGGCCCATGCTGGTGGAGTCCAAAGTTAGAGGTTTCAGGCTAAAACCTTTAGCTGTATAGTCAGAAGCAAGACCTAAAAGGGTGAAGAAATAGAAAGAGGATGGGCTGGGAAACAATGAACATGGACCTCAGGAAGCACCATGCTTTCGACAAGGGTTTCAATCAGCTATGTCACTAACCTGCCAAGTTAAATTTCACAGTGGCACATGCACACGCATTGAAATGCCGGCAAAAATGAATGAAAATCCCAGTCATGAATTTATGGCTTTGAACTCCCGAATGAACTCAGAACTGGGAAGTGATTGAAGCTTAGATTGTAGACTTTAGAATTAAAAGAACATTTAGAGATCTTTCTGACTAACCCCATCATCCTCTGTGATGAGAGAACTGAGTATCTGATGGGTCAGGGGACTTGGTCAAGGTTACCAGATAGCTAATGGCTTTGGCAGGTCTCGAACACAGAGTCTATATTTGAGGGTACGTATAAAAGCTTGAGAAGTCAGGACACTCCATTGCAGAGGACCCAATAATGCAATTATATGGGTAAGGAAAAAACAGCTGTGTTAATTTGAGGAAGTAGACTTAATCAAAATGATTAATTAAAATTAAGGCTATTTTAATAATTAATAAGAATCCCTTAATTTAAAACAACCATTCTTATCAACTCTGATCATATAAAGAAATTATCTTCAGGTGAGAGGGTAGCTGCAGGATCCCAGAGCAGTCTACTTCCTAAGGCGTTGGAGACTCACTCTCCAGGAAAAGTGAGGATGCTTCAGCCCCCTCTCACCCAGATGCAATCCCTACCCTACAGGGCTCTTCCCTGGGAGTCCCTAATCTCAGTCCCAGCCTTTCAGGGGGAAAACACTGACCTGTGATGGGTGCAGCCACCTCCATGCCAGGGAGGCATTAGAACTACGACAACTGGGGCAGTGAGTCCTTAGGTGAGCTTCCCTAGGTAATTCCATTCATGAAATCTGGAGAATCAGAAATCTCTGTAAATGTCTTTCTGGGAGATTTGACTCACAAATACTGTAAATGGCATAGAGTTCAGTGGCCACTCAACTTTTGGATTTTATAGACTGTTATATTTTCAAAAAAATTCAAGGCACTCACTAACTAACTTTCTCCTTTGCCAAGTATTATAAGTACGTTTAAGAACATACTTTGAGGATATACAAGAAGGATCATCTTAACCCCAGAAAGTAGGAAGGAGATGTGTAATGAAAAAAAATATAGTGCTGTAAGTTAAACAAGTTCAACTTTATGAAAATCTATATTGCCCTTCTTTTTTAATTTCACACTAGACCAGTGAAAACTTTATCATGGTTATCTCCAACCAATCCACAGACAGCAGTGGGAAAGCATGATCTTTTTCTGTTAGCATATGGTGCTAGAGGTATTTATTCAGAATATCCACTGACTGCTTTAACAGGAAACAGATCCCAAGTAAGATCATTGGAGAGACTTCACCAAAGGCACTACTTACAGGGGTGCAGGCAGAGCTAGGGAAACAAGGGAAGATGAGGCACCATGACAAGCACTAGCAGGAAGGTGTTACGGCTCCCAGGCTGCGGGCCGCAGGAGTGTTACCAGGACTCAGGAGAGCTGGAACCATAGAGGGAAATGCCACCCAGAGTGGAGAAGGAGCTGCAAAAGCTTGTCTTGACCTCTTTCCCCTTCTGTCCCCCAGACTCTTGCTAGGCCTTCCCTTCGCCAGACCTACCTGGAAGCCAGGAGGCAAGGGAGCCCAGGTGATGATCACCAGGGGTCAGCCTCCTAGGCCTAAAGCAGAGAGAATAATGAAGAATGGATTTGATGGTGGGGGAAGGGGGAAAATGGAGAAGAGCCAACACAAAACAAATAATTCCTGAATCTTAACAGCTGATCATGCTTCTTTTGAGCTCCTTTGGTTGTTAGAAACTCAAAACTCTTTATGGGCTAAACAGCAAAGGAGCAGGCATGAGAGTGTTTCCATATGCTTACCTTTCTTGTTATACCACTGTCTTCTTTCTAGTGCCATTTTCCTGTTAAATTTCAGTGCTGTATTTGAATTAAATTAAGTACCATAAACTTCACTCTCTAAAATGTGCTTGTCCTGAATATGTTTGGGACTTAACCATTAGTCATTCAGTTCCAATAATTATTTACATACTTCATCTTCTTGATTTGCTCTTAAACCAAGTCATATGGAAAATCTTTTTATTAAAACAGAAACTGCTTTTAGCTATTTCTAAGGAGGTAGGTAGTACATTTCCTATCAGTGGAAGGTTAAATCCTAAAGCATAACAGAGACTGAGGAGGGAGGGATAAAGAAGACACTTAACTCTCAAAGCCTCTATCAGTTGTTCTTGGTGATAAAAGTTGGAAGCTCTTTCTCTAAACACCTTAAAGAGGCTCTGGGTATCCCATGGGAGACGCAGGTCCACAGGGAATGGGTGCACGTTGCTCTGCATTCGAACGTGGACGAAACCAACTCTGCAGAGGAGGTAGGCAGCCTGAGTGAAGAGGGCATGAGCAACAGGGCGGGAAGCAGAGCACGTGGAGAACGGTGGTCCCTGTGACGGGAGGAACCGAGGGCCCCGAGGACCTGGGATGAGTGCTATCTAAGTGATTTTGTATTCCATAATGTAATGCTTTCTCCATAGAGTCAAACTTTAGTCAAGTCTGGTATGCATAGAAATGTTTTGCAGGGATAGTCTAAGGGAAAACCAAAAGAAGCCGAGTTCCACTCAGGGGTCGGCATGAGGCAGGGAAGACAGCAGCTGTTGAGGAGAGACTCTAGCACCACTGGGAGTCAGCAGCAGACACAGAGCTGTGAGCGACTGAGAGTGTGAGCCTCAGGAAGTCACAGGACTCTTAGGAAGTGGTTAGACCGCCCTCAGAAACTTGGATAGGGGCTCAAGCCAATGCCATTTAAATTTCAGCAGGACAGAGAGACCATACAGGACATCTGGGTTAAACACTGGATTCCAGGAAACCACAAATATGGATCTGCTGTTGGTCAATGAGACCCGAGTGATCCAACTTGCTACCTTTGTTGAACTGAAGTAAAATCTAAACTCCTGGATTGGAGGTTTTATGCAGCCTCCGATGCTGATGCTCTGCATTTGACAAGCACATGACTTCAAATGTATATTTGCCAGAAATTAGCCCTCAAAATACAGGGTGTCCCCCCAAAATATACACAAAAAGTGTAATTATAAAGCCAGTGTTTATTAAAACACATTTCCTTTTTTGCCCAGCTGGTGTGGCTCAGTGGATTAAGCATGCACCAAGAGGTCACCAGTTCAATTTCTGATCAGGGCTACATGCCCAGGTTTTGGGCTTAATCCCCAGTAGGGGGCGTGCAGGGGGCAGCCAATAGATGTTTCTCTCTCACATCAATGTTTCTATCTCTCTCTCCATCGCCATTCCTCTTTCTCTAAAAAAATCAATAAAAATATATTTTAAAAAATACATTTTATTTTCAAAATGTAATAGAATCTACAGATACCCTGTATATATTTTGGGAGGACACCCTGTATATAAATGGAAAGAGTCATAAGTGACAGATATTTAACTTTTTACTGGGCCACAAAACTACTACAGTATTTAGATTAAGCTGCTGTTTTGCTATATAGTATAAGCTACATACTGTTCACTCCCTTTACTCTCCCTTTCAAGCAGTAGTCTGTGACGATGGTTGAGTTATAGAGTCTTACCAACTTACTCAAGATTTTCAAAATGCTTTAAAATAAACTCATCTGACCTCACTATCAACGTGTTCAGTATTTTGGTATTTGCAATTGCATATAAAATTATTTTTAGAGCAATGGGATATGGCAATAGTTCTGCAAAGGACGTTCAGAGACCTCAGACAGGCTAGCTCTGCTTGGAAGACCTGCATGAGCATGTATAAGTTTCTTGCTTTTCTGGATCTCAGCTTCTCCATCAACAAGTGAACAGATTAAGTATTGATTGCCTAAGGCCCCATGAGCAAAAGATATCTGGTGTTCTAAATATGTAAATCCACGAATGACTCCAATTCTCTGTCTCTTTTGCTGCTTCTTCCATGTACTTGCTCTATCAATTTTCCAGAAACAACGGGAGAATTCAGTGTTCAGCCATCTTAACCTTCATAGCAGTTAATCTGGAAACACTGGCTTGAAGTTTTATTTCCACTTCATCCGTTTGTCACCTCTGGACTAAACATGAACCAGGCAAACACTAAATTCTAGGGATTCAAAATAGGAGTAAAATAAACCCCTGATCTTGAGGAGCTTCCAGCCTAGAGAGGTGGAGACATAAATAATTCAAATTCTGTAATAAAGTTATATATAAAGCCCAAGGGAAGATGGATGTAGTGATTACATTTTCCGAGGGAGTGAAGGCATCAGAGAAAGTTCTAAAAAGGAAGGGCTCTTTACAGTGGCCCTTCTGCAACGAGTGGGAGCCCACCAGCTGGGCCGAGGAAGAGCCCAGGTTCCGGTGTGTGCATGTGGGTTTGAGTCGGAGTACGTAGCCCTGTTAACAGACCATGGGGGATGCAGAAGGGCAGGAAAGTGAAGATCAAGTTGCGATGATAGGTGGAAGGATAGTCCTTTAGGTCAAGTGGCAAAAGCTGTTAACTGTTCATCATTACCCATTTCTTTACTAAGAGAACTCCCATGTTTTAGCTGAGCATATGACCAACCAGCTGAAGACTCCATTCTCTGGCCTTTCTGACAGCTTGATGTGGCCACATGACTTAGTTCTAGACAATGAGGTTGTAAGAAGTGGTAAGTGCCACCTCCAGAATGGTCCACCAAAAAAGCCTGGGTATGAATTCCCTGGCCCGGTCCCCTCCCCACTGGCTAGAGAATGGAAACAGCAGCAGCCATTTGAAGCCTAGAGGTGGCAGAGTTGCCCTGCTTAGTCCTAGATGACTTGCCTCTGAACGTTCTGTGAGAAGGAAGCATCTATCCCATATAAGCCACTGTGCTCTCCAGCCTTATTACAGCAGCTTCCCCTTGTGGGGTTAAAAGAATATTAATACTTTTTCTCCCACCTCTTAAATTCTTCTAGGCTGGGCTAATAATCAAACTAACAGACAGTTTTTAAGAGGGAAAAAACAAAGTTTTAATACATGCACATGAGGAAGCCACATAAGCATGAAAATTCCAAAGACAGTAAGGCAACATTGGGTACATGTGACATTTTGGAAAAAGGAGAAAGTGGGAGGGGAACGGGGTCTTAGATTTCAGATGTGAGAATGGGCGATTTACAGGTAGGTGAGGGAGAGTAGAACACACCTGGCCGGGAAATTCTTGCTGGTGACTCAGGAACAATGGGACGCAGCAGGTATCTTGCTGACACGTGGGGTCTTCCTGCTGGGTGAAGATTCTTAAGGTGACTGAGCCTGGGCTCCCTTCCCAAAGCAGGTTTCTCTGTCTGAATCTCCTGGGTAGGAAAATGGGGGTGTGGGCGTCAAAGGTTTTTTCTGAGCCTTGTTTTTTAATAAACAGCTTAAATTCCACATCCCCCGAAGCAGCTTCAGGGTAACAGCACTTCGCCCTGTGCCCTAAAACAGCCACATTCCGGAAGGTAGAGTGTACCCGCTGAGCGGTGGCAAAGGCACAGAGGCAGGGAGGGATACCTGATCAGGCGTGTGCGTGTGAAGGGAGAACTGAAGGAGAAACTGGCAACTGAGAGACCAGGAAAGGGGGACCCACACTGCGAGAAGCTGCTCGGTGCCAGATACTGTCCTGGGCACCTTCCTAACATGGTCTCATGAATGCTCACTATAACTCCCAGAGAGGTTGTTATTATTTCCTTTTACACGTGAGGAATCCCAAACTTAGACAATTTAAGCACACTCAGTCTCACAGGCGGTAAACAACGAAGGTGGAACTCCCACCCAGGCTTGTCTGTTTCCAAAGCAGGTGCTCTCCCCTCTGCAGCAGCCTGCCCGGGGGTGAGACTGACACACCGGTGGGTGGGGGTGGAGTCGTCCATTTGGGACAGGGGAGGGCAGTGGTAAATGGAGGGTAGCGGATGATGTGAAATAGGTTTCAGACAGAACTGGTCGTTGCTGATGACTGACTCAGAGCCTTTTGTGGATTTTGTAGCCTGGTGGGGTTTTTTTCTAAATTGGATTCAGGGTTGTTTGGGTTTTTTTTCTTGTTCTTTTCAAAACTCATTGAGTTTATTCTCTCTCTGGGAGTCTGTTTTTTTTATTGTTCAGAGACACTTGAGGTATTTCCTAAGGCTCATCACCTCCCTCTGTTCCCATTAGGGTGCCCCTGTCTCCTTTTCCACATCAAACACATACCACATGGAGCTTGAAACCACATTTATTGGCAGACACTTTGGAAACCTGGAGGATGGCTTATTTTACTCCAGGCCATCATTAACGAGGCATTTCATCCATTGCTTGGAGCAGTGGTCAGGTCTGGAATGGCATTTCAAAATGTTTTGCTCTTCCTTGCTTGCACAGAAAGTGGTTTAATTAAAATTGGTATTCTAAATAATGCAGTAACATTGACATATAAAAGTCCGGTCATTATTCAGCAAAGAGCACAGGGAGGCACCCAGAGGAAGAGTTTGGAAACCAGCTTAATCTTCCATGGCAAGTGTATTTGTGTTTTTGAACATTAACTTCCATATGTGATATATCCAGCACTTCACAGGCTTCAATATTTCAACAGAGTTAAGAAGTCTAACAGTAGACAAGGTCAGAGTTATCTCCATTTCCAAAGAAGAAGTAAGCTGAAGTGGTTAGTTGACTTGCCCAAGCTCTCTTGGCTAGTGCAGTCTTAGAACTCAAAGAAGGTCACTTATCTCCATGGTCTGATTCCACAACTATGGAACAATATATGGTAATAACAGAAAACAAAAAGATAGAACCTTATATTTCACAGTGGTCTCTGTCCTCATACATTTGCTCTCTTTCAAACAAGCCAAGTCATTTTACAAGCAAATGCCATCATTCCCAAAGAAATGAAAACACCTACAATATTAGAGAAACACTCTATGGGAACTAAACTCACTTTTCAGATAATAACAAAGGTTGTACTGTGTTTTCAGGGTTGGAGTTTCTCTTCCCAGAAACTGATTTATAATGGGCTGTCAGTGACTTGACCATGGGCTACTTGGTAGAAAGCCTATATAGGCAGGACAGAAATGTAATTCAAAAGCAAAATGTTTCTTCTCATTTCAACCTCTGGAGAGACCATTTCATGAACTTCCAGAAAAATATCTCAACTCTGGAAACTGGGTTGACAGCCCCAGTTCTTGTGTATGTCAGAGGTGAGACCACTGAGAAGTTGTAGGACTCATTCAGTGCACCATTCTACACAGTTCTACATGGCTAAGTTTCTCCAGAGCACAGACGCTGTGTTTTTCTTCTGTGGATTTCTAGTGCCTAAGACACTAGGTGATCATTAAATGTATGTGGGATTATAATGCACCCAGATGAAGAATATGAGCCTCTGCCAGTATTTTGCCAAACTAGCATAGATGAACTCACTCCGATTGTTTGCATATGAATATTTTCACCCCAACAGTTAATTGAAGAGGATGCCCATGGATATGGCATCTACTTCTGCCTCCACCTGTATCGTTGGGTCCCATACTGTCATTCTGTCCACTCCTCTCTGCCTTTCTCTTTGACTCCCTGTGTGTTTCTGAATCATTCTCTCTCTTTCTCTCCCTTGTTCTCTCTCTCTCTCCTCCATAAAAGTCCTTACTGTTTTTCTCATGGATTAGCTAAGAAATAAACACATATTAAGAGTCGTTTATAAAATTTATTATGAATTAGTCCTGGTAGGAATGATTAATACTACTATTAGAACCAAATTTTACAAGTATTAAAATTATACTCCATAAAATATATTAACAAGAAATTAGTGAGAAAATAAAATATTCCTGAGAAAGTTTAGTAATGAAAAAACTGACGCATGAAAATTGCACTTTGTAGAAATAATGGTCATAAGAGAAAAACTCATTATGGACAAAGCTATAATCCTTTAAAAAATAACTTATCAATGACAAAAATGAATGCTTAACATAAAATTTAAATGGAAAGGATTGCTCTTAGTAAAAATAATTTCAGTAAAATAAAAATGAAAATAAGAAAATATGAAAAAACATTAAATGCACTCTATAGAAAATTAATCAGGAAATTAAATTGTCAATGGTTTTCACTACAGAAAACAAACAAACTGCTTTTTGGAACCAAATTATTCAATGTTGGTATAATCCTGACTGAAATGTTTATATTAAAAATATCCTTGGAATCAATTAATTAGATCAAAATAGTAGCCACTAAAAATCCTCTACCAATGACCTCAGATATCTGAAAGCCTACCAATTATTTTCTTAACCAAGAAAATCTCTTACCTGGACATGAGTTTTTACTTTATTCACATGAAGAAGTTGGAATAATTTCCCTGTTTCTAAACTTCTATAATTCTATGATTAGCCAGAGAAGTATGAAATTCTTTTAAACTAAATTCCAGGTCAGTATAAATAAAGAGATCATAAATAAGTCAGAAATAAACCCAGGCAAAATGCCTTCTTGGACATGTAATATGAAGACTTAGACAATTAATCATATAAATGCCATAGCTAAAGCCATAAATACTTTGTCACTTTGATAAATTATTTTAAAAAAAATTTATAAACTGAGAAAAAATGTTCACTTTTTTATTCATCTCTGTAATTTTGCAAGGTAGACACTGTTGGATATATAAAAATAGAGAGTTTGAGGTAAAGTCCTAAAATCTGATTTTTCCACATTTTATACTGCTGGCCAGAGACAGTATTTAAGTTACATTTAATATTGAACTAGACCAGTGATTTCCAACCTTTTTTTTTTTTTATCTCATAAACTATTTACTAAAATTCTGCAGCACACCAAAAAGAAATTATATTTTTTGTCGATCTGACAAAAATAAATATAGGTATAATTCTGATTTTTCACACTGGACTGCTATTGTTGTGTTGACTATTGTCATTTTTTAATTTGACAGTCTAAGGGGGAAGAGGTCAGTGGTCCTGACTAAATAGTCAGGTATTGCATGTTTTAAAAATTCTTGTGGCACACCAGTTGAAAATTGCTGAACTAGGTACTTAATCCTGGGCAATCATAAGATAATAAAGCACATTCAGGCAACTTATGAGCAAAATTACTAATCAGACCATCAGTGTAAATTTGGGCTCATTAAGCAATCAGTAAGTTTCTGAATTCTTTTTGTGTAAAAATTATTTCCTTTAGTTTTAGCATGCATTTCCAATTTTGTTTAAAATATTAAACATTCCAAAAGATATTCTTGCCCGGCCGGTGTGGCTCAGTGGATTGAGCGTTGTCCCATGGACTGAGAGGTCCGGGTTCGATTCCTGGTCAGGGCACATGCCCGGGTTGCAGGCTCGATTCCCAGAAGGGGGCGTTCAGGAGGCAGCCAATTGATGTTTCTCTCTCACATCAATGTTTCTATTTCTCTCTCCCTTCCTCTCTCTCTATAAAAACCAATTAAAACATGTTTTAAAAATAATAAAATAAAAGATATTTTTATTCGAAAGCAGTTTCATTAATTCCCATTTTCTGGTAAGGTGATTGACATGACCCACAGGTTGAACTTGACAACTGCTAGCAGAGTATGAAAGGCACATGTCTGAAGTTGCTGCCCTGGAACAAACTGCCCGGCTAAAGCACCCAACACACACTGCCAGGCAACCCTGCCAGTCCCAGGCTGGATGTGGTTGGCAGTCATCAGAAAGAAGTTAGCAAGCAAATGTGGCCATTTTTACTAATTTTTCTGTGTATATAATATCCTTGATTATATAAAACTAAACAAACAAAAACTTGGATTTCATACAGAATCATTTTTTTTAAAGGTTCAGAAACCACTGAAGCTATGTTCCTTTGCATATTTTAGTAATTTTTGCCTTTAACAATAAAAATAATAACCATAACAATAATTTCAGCTAACACATACTGAGGCACTCACTATTCTAAACTGATATGTATTTAATCTTTACTAAAACTCCATGGGGTAGGTACCATTATTAAACCTATCTTACAGATGTGAAAACTGGGGCTCAGAGAGGTCTTGTAACTTGGCTAAGGTCACACAGCAAGGAAATGTCAGACCCAGGATTTGAATACAAGTAGTGCCTCTGCAAAGCCTGTGCAGTGCAGCCTCCCAGCAGTGTGGGTTGTGAGGTGAGGGGGGTGGGAGGAGGATAATTGCATACAGAAATTTAAAAGCCTTTTCTACAGCAGCTGAGTGAGAACTTGAGGCATGAATTTTCTGTTGAATATGTTGTCCTTTCCTACATGCAGTTTTGTTTTCTAATCTTAAAGTTTCCCTTTCCTGTTTGATTACAATTTAATTGCTGTTTGAAGTTCAGTGTCCCTTAAGAATTCTAGGTGAATGTCCTTATCTTTCCTTCATTCCGTTTATGGGTCAGGGCTGCCTTATCTCTTGAAACCTAACCTGTGTTAGTTTATCAATTGCATTTTGGAACGGTCCAGTGGGAGGAGTGATGGAATAATACCAGCATACTCAATCGTGTCTCCTTCATCCCCAGCTTCTCCCAGCTCCACCCTTTACAATTCTGACAAGTCTTTGAAAATGACCAAGTTCAGAAAGGCAATTGTGTAGTTTAAACCACTGTGTTGAAATTAAAAGGTGAGGTGGAAGCTTAAAATTAAAATAAGTTCAATTTCTGTTACGTTTCACTGAAAAGCTATGCATTCAACCCCTAATAATAAAATGGAACGGCACTTTATTCACGTATTCGTGGATCTAAGAGGTATTAAAAAGAGCCTGCTACCTGCCAGGGCGTGCTTGGCCCAGGGAACACAAAGTGACCTGAGGCCTGACAGACTCCCCTCAGGCAGCTCAGGACAGACAAATGTGAGAATCAAAAACACATAGGTGCCAGGATAGTTCAGTAAGTGTGTGAAAGAGGAAGGGTCAATTCCCCCTGTGGATGGTCAGGAAAAGTTTCATCAAAGGTATGATACTTTGGTTGAATCTCAAAAGAAGAGAGTTTCCCAGGAAAGCCCAGGAACTGGGTGGGTGGGCATACATTCTAGACAGCAGGCACAGAGGGACAAAGATCGTGGGGCTTAAAACCACAGGGCCTGTTCTGGGTTCTACAGGGAGTTCAGAGAGTATTCGGCAGGGCGGGGAGAGTGTGCAGGGAGGCGTGGAGGGGAGGCTGGGGGTAACCAGGCCCTGGCACAGCATTGCAGCCACAGGAACAAGTGTGTGCTTCCTCAGGGCAGTGGAAACCATCTAGGGTTTTAAACAAGAGAGTGTCGATGTTAAATTCATGTTTGTGGATGGTCACTCTGGCTACAGCACAGACAGGAGGAAGAGACTAAGGGCAGGAAGGCAGATTTGGAGGCTGTTTCATTAGAGTGAAAAATGTTGAGGCTAAACTAAGGCCATTGCGAGAGGTACAGCTGGTCTACCTGATACCTTGATAGGTTTCAGAGGAAGGCTACCCCTTTGGACACTGTTAGAAAAAGGCACCCCTCTGGGCTGTGAAGCCCACTGGCTCGGGTGCAGAACTCTCCCCTCCCTCAGCCAGTAGCCTTGGCAACAGTGTGAAGATGAAGAGGAAGGAGGTGGGCGTGATAATTAAATGAAATGTGGGCAATGAGGAAAAGATGAGTCTCGGACAACTGCCAGATTTTAAATCTGGGTGAATATGTGAGTGATGGTAACATCTACCAAGAAAGAAAATTTAATAACAAAAATAAATTTGAAAGAACAGAAAACCATGTTAAATTAGTGCTTTCAATGTACACATGTTGGGGAATCCAAGCATAATCGTCCATTGAGAGGGTTGTCCTGATGGTCAGCAACACCTAATTCTACTGGGAGAGCTTCCTCTGTACCTGCAGCTGCTCCCACAGCTCCAGAGGTCACGTGTGGGGATGGAGGTGGGAGGGTGAAGAGGGAAACTATTTGGTACAAACAGCTCAGGGATACAGCATGGCTGTGAGAATCTGAGGTCTGTATCCCATCCCCCATTCCATCAAATTTGGAATTCCCTTTTCCTCCGTAAGTGGTGGAAATATGGAAAAGCAGAGGACAAGTCCTCTCATACAGCCAACTGCACTTGCCTCCCTTCCCAAGAGCTGACCTAGAATATTATAAACAGGGTCTAGAGCTCCCAAGTCCTAGGACAAGGGAGCATTTCTGGTCCTTTCTCTTGTATTCAGTTGGCACAGAGCCCGAGGCATACTCATCTTCTGACAGAGCATAGTAACTACACCAGAAATTGCCACAGAGATGATGAGACATATGAGAGCTGAGGTCATGGATGATTCCTTTCAGGAGCTCTAGGACTAGGTATAGTGTCATATAGAGGGGATAGTGGCTCAGGAATTGTGCATCATTGGTTAACACAAGACTGCAGTGGAAGTAGCACTGCCTGCCTTTGGATAGTATATCAGTCAGGATAGGCTGGGCCATGCTGTGGTAACAAATAATCCCCAAACCTCAATGGCTTAGAACAACAAAGCTTTGTTCTCACTTGTGTTGCATGTCCCTAGAAAGTTCTACTGTACCTGCTGAGTTAGAGCACTGGGGCTTTGGGGGTCTTACACCAACAATTAAATGTCAGGTGGACCCATCCTAGGGTCCAAAAAGTGCAGTTCCTCCATGTGCACAGAACACAGAGAACCAGAACTATTTGGTGAGCAGCATTAACAACTACCCATTTGTGGCTTCAGAAATACTCACCATTTACCCCTTAACTTTGTTATCACCCAGGATATGAACAGGGAAAGAAGCACTTGGAAGTATGAAAAGCAAAACAGAATGTCATGAGTAAGTTGTGAGTTCAGTATTAAATTGCAAGAATAACAATTATAGCAATGATATCTCACAGAGCTCTTTCTCTGTTATGTGCCTTGTTTTATCCACAGAATGATCCTATATAAGTATAGGACAATACCCACTTTAAAATGAGGAAACTGAGGCTCAGAGAGATCAGTAATTTGACCAACAGGTCTACCTGACCTCAAAGCACCAGAGATGCTGTATATGAAGATGGAATATACTAGTTCCCAGGTCTTTTAATTTTTACCCTTCAGTTCCATAATATCACTCAAATTCTAACTTCTAATTCTACACAAAAGCGTTCAAGAAGCTGGGTATATATGTTTGGCTTAGTTACAAATCTATGCAATTAAAAGCATGAGGGCATGCACTACATGAACACAGAGATATGAAATGTCTACTTCATACTTTCAACTGCTTGACAAAAGAATTTGTCTACACATATATATTTATGAAACTGATTTGTGTGTGATTAACCTCCTCGGAAACCCTGAAAATCTAAGAGTGAATTTGTACAAAGTGTTCGACTATGATGATGAGACTATGGAGTATGCTACCTTCTTCTTGTTCTACTTCTGTTTTCTTGAAGTTGTCCATGTGCCAACTTTCCATCTTTTTAGGTGCCGAAATGGCAGCCCACGGCTCCTGAGTGTTTGTTTAGCTCTGGAGCAGAAACGTTGTTATTCATATAGAGTTGGAGAAGCGTGGTCCTCACAGGTAGCCCTGCAGCCCTCCTTGTGCTGCAAGGAACTCTCTGACCTCTGACCCTGGTTCATGAGTCCTGTTTGGGTTGGAGCCCAGGGGGCTGCTGGGATTGACAGCATCCCAGAGGCTACTCCACCGAGGCCATCCATCGCTCTGATTGGCCAAATCAGTCACATCGCTTTCCCGTGGTGCTCTGCTCTCTCTCCCTTTGCGGCATTCCCTAGCAAGGTAAACAGCGCCATTCAGCAATTTTAAAGGTGACTTCCAATAAAATATGTATGCAGATTTCCTTCATGGCCGGTAGACTGAGCTATGAATTTATACCAGGTCAACCATGGAGAGTCTTTCAATTAAAAAAGAAGAAAGAAAATACAGCATTTCTCTTTAAATGAAAGAGTCATTAGGGCTTTTTTCATTTTTGTTTATTTTATCCTTTTTTTTCTTTTTTTAATGTGAAGGTATGTTTTCTCTCTTTTTTAATGAAAAAGAACCAAAAAAAAGCCCATGAAGAGCAACTGACTGGAGCTTTTCAATCTTGTAATACCTGGAAATAAAGAGAAATTCTCAGGGTCACCAACCATGGCTTCACATGGACACTGTGCTTTGGGCTGACGCCTGCACACGCCTGACAGCCTTCACCTCTCGGGTGCAATTTAAGCCGCTGCCATTGGTCCCCCACCCTTGCTTATGAAAACCGAGGGATTAGCAGAGTCTGAGACAGAAACCCCGCTGAGCCGCCAGCATCAGTGGGCTTTGCAGGCTCTCTTCTCTTTCTTTCAAACCTGGGTACCCATCTCTTTCAAGGAACACTGTCCTCCATCCCTGTAAATGGGTAGCCTATGGCCTCTGCCAGACAAAGAGTGCAGATTGCTTTGTACTTTTTATTTGCCAAGAATTTACTGGAGCCCATAAAACAAATTCCTGTAGCTGGGGAAACTGTGCCCTTTTTGTTTGTTGTTATTGTTGTTTTTAATCTAGGCGGCAGTCCAAAAGTTTGCAGCATGAATGAACTGTTATGCTCTGCTTTCTAGTTTTATTTGGCCTGGGAAAAACAAACAAATGGCAGTGCTTAGCGTAACGGTATGTATTAGAAGTTGCTCGTGTTTGGCGTTTGCCTGATCATCTTCAAAATAAAGTCTTAAGGGTGAATTTTAAAACATTAAGTCCCAGATATATAATGCAGTTTGTTGCCAAGTAGCAAAAGCATTAATCAAATCAAATTTATCTTTGTAACAACACTATATCTAGGTAAATGGAAGATATGTTTATCCCATTTTATAGATGGATAAACTGATTGGGCTCAGGACCCATTCATTCTAAGGTCACATGCTATGGGGTCACAAAATCAGTGTGAGGTGGCTCAGTATTCATCACTGTCCCAGAGTCCACGCCCTTGGTGCTGGCTCCCTGCCTTATAGGATATTGGAGATTAATTTAATTTTGAAGCATAACACTTCACGTGAAAGCCACTATAGGCAAAATTTGTGACCGTGCCCTATTCATTTTACATCTATTCAAATATATCTCTGAAACTACTGAATGTTCCATAGTTGTCAGAGCTTTCGTTTCAGTCCAAAATAGGAATTGAATAATGGAGGGGAGGAGAAAAATGACACTTAGAACTACAATGACAGGTCATGCTTACTGTGACATAGTGTGTTCTTTTGAAAATTTAATTCATCTGCAAACTATGGCGTGCATAAAGCCCAGTTTCAACTGGGAAAGGAAATAGAGAATTGTATTTGTTGGAGTTTTGCAGTGTCTGGAATAATGTGCAATAAAAGTAACATAGCAACCATGTCCCTACTCTCCTTTCATGCCTGAGCTCTTTCAAGTGCATTGACCTTGTAATTCTTGGAAATAATACACTGCAGGATGTTGTGAGGAGGGACCACTGGAGGCAAAGGAGATGCTATGGACTGTGCCCTGCTCAGCACCGTCCTCACGCCTGGCGCATTCTACGTGATCAGGGGTGTGTGGTGCCTGTGGGTGGTTTGCTGGGTGCAGAGAGTGGCTGGCCATGTCAGGAAAGTAATAGAACCAGGGAGGAGCATCAGCAAAGCCGTTCCTTTCCTTGACTGTAGCTTCAGGCTTTGTTTTTGTGGTTGTTGTTTAATTCTTCTTATCATGACATCCTTTAAACTACCTAAGCTTGGAATTAACCTGGCAATCCTCTTATACCTCTAAGCTTGTATTTTCTGCTGTTTGCACCAATATGTTAGACACTTAAAGTACTAATAGGCTCTTTTAAGTAAGCAAATGCTCGGCACTATCCTGACATCCACACTAAGTCATCTGTTACTGTGCTCAGAAGAAAAGCGCAGGCATGAGAAGTGACTGGGACTACTGGGTGTGGTATCAGCCTATCACCATTGTCACCTAAAAACTGCAGCTTCATGGGAGGAAGTTTTCACAGCAGATAGAAGGGTACTGAGAGGATGGGAATCAGCAAGAGTCATACATTCTCTAAAGACAACTGTGTCAACCCCAAATGCACTATAAATACCATAATCAGAGGGGATTTGAAGATTTCAAACAGAAATGCAAGACTGTTTCCTTCTCTGAGTACTTGGCTGAAAGGACTTGGGCTTCGGAGAGGAGAAAAGTTATTCATGGGCACTGAGAGTTCTTAACCTGTGAAACTCTGCATTTCAATGTAACCCAAATAATCCAAATCTTTCTTTCATGTTATTCACTGGCATCTCTGAAACCTTCAGTGAAATCAGCTTGGAGTGAAACCATTGTGTTCCCCAGTGAGGTTGCTCATCCTTTCATTTTCTAATAAGGTAACAGCTATATTTGCTACTTTTTGAAGAGGCAGCTGAAGCAGAAGGGTGTGCGTGTGTGTTTTACTGAGGACATCTGCCTCCCAGCTGCAAGGCCCCCAGCTCAGCCTCTGACCCCTCCCTTCCTCGAAGCAGCAACCCATTTTATCAGACAAGTGGAAAAGTAACAGTTCCAGAGATTTGGGAGAAGACCCCAAAGCAGCTCTGTTATCTGTTAGCCTTCCCAGACCCCCTCTCTGCTCCAGGCGTGGGCCCAGCAAGCGGACACAGAGCTGTCCGAGCGGGCAGTGCGCCACCAGCACACACGGCAGGGCTTCCGGCCAGATGCGAGCGGGGCCGCGAGAGGCGAGTCCAAGCCTGCAGTGTCAACACATCTGCCAGCCTGAAACAGTCCATTCCAGGTTAAAGGGCTCTGCCAGTTTCAAACTAACATAATTATACACACAATAGCTTCTCTAGGCAAAGAAAAGGTGCTTGATCTAAAAGGAAATGCTATGTATTCCTGATGATTTTTCTGGAAGCTGGACATCACTTTGTTTCACAGAGTCATATATTAGGCTTATGAGATAGCTGTAATTCTCTTTATCCCAAGATCTTTTTTTTTTTTTTTCTTTATTGATTTGAGAGAGAGGGGAAGGAAAAGGGAGAGAGAGATAGAAACATCGATGAGAGAGAACATCGATTGGCTGCCTCTTGCATGCCCCCCCACCCCACACTGGGGATCGGGCCCACAACCTGGGCATGTGTCCTGACCGGGAATCGAACTGGCGACCTCTTGGTGCATGGGTCGATGCTCAACCACTGAGCCACACCGGCTGGACTCTTTATCCTAAGATCCTAAAGTCCTCTGTAATTTAATTAGTCCTCATGTGTGGATGCTCTAAAATATTGGCTTCTATGACGATGTTCCCACCCTTTGACTCAGTCAGTATTCCCAAATATAAGAACTGTTTGTGAGGGAATAATGCAAATGGAGAAAATATGTGTGTAAATATGTATGTGTGAGCACGTGTGTGTGTATGTGTGTGTGTGTGTGTGTACACAGAAATATTATAGAGAGAAATACATAAATATTCAAATATGTTCCTTGTAGTATCATCTTAAGATTAGAAACAGAAACAGCCCAAATGCCCTCTATTAGAAAACATCCGTTGAATTACAATAAAGTCTCTCAATTGAATAACGTTCAAGCATTACAAGTGCTACATATGAATCTATAGTAGACTTGAAAATGTTCATGATGTAATAGTTGTTTAAAAAGCAAAATTGAAAAATTGTTTTTTATACTATAGATACACTTGTATAAAAATAAGAAACGTGTATAGACAAGACCTGAAAGGAAATAAGAAAAATGTGGGGGTGAAATCTTTACTTAAAGGAGTGAGGAACTTGTTAAGTGTTTATTTAATGTCATTATCACGTTGTTTGAGTAACAAGAGAGCAACGTAAAAAGCATAGTTTTCCACTTTCCATGGCCACTGCTTCCTATGTATCTGTAAGGGGGTGTGTGGATGTTCAGCACTGCAGGGGGCTGTTAGCTTCCGGCTCTTTCAAAAGTGTAAAATTTGGAAGGTTTTGGGTAAAAGAATCCTGCAGAGAGAATATAATGTATTCCAAAACCCTACTGGGCATGTCTAAGCTCTGCCTTGATTTAAAAAGAATCTATTCTACTCACACCTCACGCTTTCTTCCCCACAAGGGCAGGACAACTCTGGGATGCTAGGCCCCTACGTAGTCTTCCCCTCCCCTGCTGCCTTCCCTACCTGAGTCTGAACCTCTCAGTTGTAGGAGTATCAGGATGCTCCTATGAGGCATAAATTTGATGTTTCCAAGTTAATGTGTAACTAAGCAATCAAAGCACATGTGGTTATGGAGCATCTGAGATGTCAAAGGTACCTTGTGAAATATTACGTATGGTGCAGCATCCTAAGAAACAAGCATTGGACATGCATTATCACATTTGATCCTTAAAGCAATCCGCTAAGATGCATTCCATTAATAGCCCCATAGTACAGATTAAGAATGTGAGATTTGCCCTGGCCGGTTTGGCTCAGCGGTTGGAGCGTCAGCCTGCGGTCCAGAGAGACCCAGGTTCGGTTCCCGCTAAGGGCGCGTACCTCGGTTGCAGTTTGTCCCCGGCCCCTGGTGGGTCGTGTGGGAGGCAGCCACTCGATGTGTCCCTTTCACGTCGATGTTTCTCTCTCTCTCTCTTCCTCTCTCTCCCTCCCACTCTATCTGAACAAAAAGTGGAAAAAAATGTCCTCGGGTGAGGATAAAAAAAAATAAATAAAAAAGAATGTGAGATTTGAAGATTAATCAGCTGTTTAATGGAATGAAAATTAAGTAGCCTGTGGCTCCCAGGCCATATACGCTAATAGACCTAATCTCTCTGCCTTTCTGAATACTCATCCAGGTATTTTTTAACTTTTTATGACATCAAAGCCCATGAGGCTTCCCCTAGATAAGCCAGCGATCTCCTTTAACTTGGAGATGTAGAATATGAACCGTGAACTGGGGACCCAGTAGAGCAGGGTCTAGATCTTCCCAGTGTGATCCGTATCGAGGATGGACACTCCTGCAGGATAATTAGAGAGAAACCACACACAGAACAAGAGGCTAGCAGAAGACAGAATAATGGCTGGATTCATGGGTATGTGTTTCACCCAAAATTCATGGATCTTGGACTCCCCAGCTTAAAAAGTGATGCCTAAGGCCATGGACATTGGAGGTGGAAGACAGATACCTACTTACCCAGAAGTCAAAAAGACAGCTGCAAATAATAGCTCAATTTGGGCCAAGGAAGCAACCTTAAGCTAAGTCAATCAGAAGAACCAGCATCTGGAGGTTTAGGGCCTCAAGAAAGGTCACAGCACTTGAGGGGCTTGTTCAGGATTTGGGACTCTGGCAAAGCTCCCTGAGTAGGTTAAGTCTAAACGTGCAGCTTCTGCCAGGTGCAAGGTTTGTAGCTCTAAAACCCTCACACCAGGATGGAAGTTAGCCACATGTTTGAACCAGCACTGTATATTAGACTTGGGAATAAAAGGAGGACTGTAGGAGAGGAAGAGACAGGGAAAGGCAGGAACATGGGAACAGGGGTTTTGATAGAGAAAGTTGTCCTTTGAGTGAAAACAATCAAAGAGAAACTGAAAATGAAGCAATGCTCCCACCCCCCGGCTGAACCTTTGCACTGGGTCACAGTGGAACAGGGGTTTGTTCAGGGTGGTGTGGTGAACAAAACATGGGCCCTGGAACCAAGAGAGGCCCAGGTTCAGGTCCAACCCCCCCCCCCCCACTTCTAGCCAATGATTTCTGTTCCCAGGTTTGATTGACAGACCCATCCCTAGTTACCCCAACTTCACTGCACATGCATCTATCGCCCCTTTGTTGGACCCCTTCCCCCAGTGACCTGCAGGGAATGGGCTGGTGGTTCCCTAGGGAGTGTAAAATTGCAGCTTCCTGGTGAAGCTGCCCAAATGACATGCCTATAATGTCTGTCCTGTCCTTTGCTCCTTTTCTATTATTAATAACTAGCTAATTACAACGATATCATAATCACTTCATTGTTCCCTGGCAACCAGCCCCCATCCGTAAAGGCTTTCCAAAGCCACCTCATTAACATAAACTCTAATGTGTTCCAAAGGAGTTTGTTATGAATAACAAAAGACAGATGCTCCTTTCACCTTCATTGCTCCTATCACTTAGGACATTCCAAAGCTTTTAGAAGATCTGTGCCAGAACTGAGAAAGAAAACTAAATATATATTTCTTGTTGTAAGTAACAATATTGCAATCCCCATTTTACAGATGAACAAACCAAGGCTCAAAGACATGAGATAATTGCCCACGAGTAACAACTGGTTGGTTAGTGGTTAAGTCAGGATTTGCACCTAGGTTCATCTGGCACAGAATTCTCACTAAGGTATGCTATGCTGCCTGTCTGAGAGTTCATCACCTAGTGGGATGGCCTGGCCAGGTAGAGCCTACGATGGAGAAAAGCTGACCTTAACAGCTAGTCAGTATCTATGTGAACCAGGATTTCTACTCCCACTATTAAGGGTACCTTGTAGCAGAGCAATACTCATCTAAAGAACACCTTGACAAGCTGAATAAAATTCCACTTCTAGGGGTAAACTCAAAAGACTTGAAACCAGGAACTCAGATATTTGTCGACCAATGTTCACAGCAGCATTATTTACAATGGCCAAAAGGTGGAAACAACTCAAGTATCCATCATCAGATGAATGGATAAACAAAATGTGATAAACACAAACTATGGGGTATTATTCAGCCATAAAAAAGGAATGAAGTTCTGATACATGCTACAGCATGGATAAACTTTGAAGATATTATGCTAACTGAAATAAGCTAGACACAAAAGGACAAATATTACATGACTCCACTTATATGAGCTATTTAAAATAGGCAAATTCTTAGAGACATAATAGAGGTTACCAGGGGCTGGAGGGAGTAGGGCATAGAGAGTTATAGCTTAATGATTACAGAGTCTGTTTGGGATAATGGAAAAATTCTGGAAACAGATGGTGGTGATGATAACATAACATTGTGAATGTACTCAATTCCACCAAATGGTAATATTCAAAAGAGCTAAAATAGTAAATTTTATTTTATGTGTATTTAATAAATAAAAAAACCTTTAAAAAAAGATTAATTAAGCAATAAAAAAAAAAAAAAACCAGATTGGAAAGACATCCAAAAAATCTTAATAATGGTTTTCTCTGGGTGGTCTCTCTCTCCTTCTCTCCTTCTCTCTTTCTTTGTCTCTCCCCCACACTTATTTGCATTCTCTAATTTATCCTTACTGCATATGTATTACGTAATTTTTTTAACTTTAAATTTTACTTTTCAAAAAAAGGAAGGGACAAAACCAATATGGTGAGATTAAAAGAAGTCTATGCTTTATCTGTGCACAAAGTACCTTAGGAATACAGAGGATACCATCTGGATTTTACTAGGCCTGGCAACAACCTTGATTGTAGGGTTTGTTTTGGAGGGCTCATGAAATGTGGCTGTGCATCATCTTGCCCTAGGAAACCTCACCTGGAAGAGACATACCCTGGGTCTCAATTATTCTGATCACTCTGCAGATCTTTAGCTCTGTGCTACAGCCCCACACAGGGCAAGACATCCACAGCCTCCAACTTCAAAGAGGCACCCCCTGGAAAGCAGCTGCCCAGCTGGCCCTGCGGACTCTGCACTCTGCGGAGATTGGAAGAGTCAGGCAGAAACCCTCCAGCAGAGAGGAGGAGGAAAGGAAACACCAGCTAGTTTCTTTCCAGGACTCCCTCTCCCTCAGAGCACTGCCAAGGCCTCGCAGCAAGGCTGCTCCCCTTTTACTTTCTCCCCAGGATCTTTTTAGAAAGATTAGGTTGAAATCAGGGAAAGGAGAGAAGCCAGTTTTGTTGTCTTGGTAAACGGGTCTCTGCCCCCTACTGACCTTGCCTTTCTGGGAGAGAAAGCACAGACTGTCTTGTAGCCATGCCTCTCAAACTTGGAACAAAAGTTTTGGAACTGGGCCCTACCTTGGAATTGGGTTATCAGGCAAGGACCTGGGGCATTGCTCGTTTGCCCAGGGTTTTGCCCTGAGCTGGTTTGACTGAGGGACCACTGCTAGGGAGGAGGGAGGTGTGATGAGCTCCCAGCAGATCTGTCACTCAGGCCAAGCAGCTCTCCAGTAGACGGGTTGAAACCGCAAGTCCGGGAGATTGCACCTTTAATGTGAAAGCCCCTTCACTGTTAAGGGGCACATATGTGAGACTTCTAAATAAGGTGCTGAGGATTAAAGATGGTATTTCTTTTGGGATTATGCCCAGAAGGTTAAATCTGGATTTAATTCAGTCATCCAATATGGCCCCAGAGATCAAGCACCAATGTGAGAAACTTCTCTTATGTCTGAGAAAACTCCTGGCCACACCCTGGAATTTCATTCTTTTGTTTTCAACCTCTGAGGTCCTGTGATTTCAGAATTGAACTCTCATTTTCCATATTTGTTTCTCCTGTGCCATAGCCAACTCTCTACTGTAGCAACTTATACACATATAGTGTATATAGAAGTTTATTTTCCAGAGAAACTGAAATGGAGACTGTAGACTGGGACCCAGTGATGTGCCGGAGATAGCGTCTCAGGCCTTGCAAGAGCCAAACGTCCGCATTGTCCCCAACTCTGTTCATACATTTACGTCATATTGGTGGCTTGAAATCAGCCAAGGGAGGGTGTTTGCACTTAGAAATCAGCCCAAAGTAGAAATCAGGGTGAGTTTTTTGTTGGTTTTTTTTTTTGGAGGCCAAGTGTAAAGCTCAGAAATAGAAAGATAAAGTTTAAATCAGCATGTTAACGATAGGACCCTCAAACCAACTTCTTCCCCTTTTCCTGCCTCAGAATGCAGCAACCAGGCATTTCCCACAAGGCAGGAGATTAGAAGTTTATCTCTGGAAAACCAAATGGCCCCAGAGATAAAGACCTATAGTTACTATAAGTGCTGTCCCTTAACAAACAAAAACAGCTGATGTATCACTCACGGTCAGTAAGTCCCACGAGACTTTCAAATAACTTTATAGTTCCTTATTTTAATTACAAACTTTCATTCCATTTTCATCAGAGATTTGTGGGCAACCCCCTATATGAAAGCCATAAAAACATATTTAAAAAAATAAAGGAAACAGTTAGGAAAGCAAAGAAATATTCAGAAAGATAAAAGATGTTATTGCAACCATAGGACAGAATAGTAGGTTCCTGTATAGTTATCTATTACTACATAACAAATCACCACAAATCTACTTATTATTTCACAGTTCTGTGGGTTAAGACTCCTGGCATGGCTTAACCGGGTTTCCTGCTGGGGTCTCAGCAGGCTGCAGGGACGGTGTTGGCTGAGCGGTGTTCCTTTCTGAAGCTTGGGGCTCCCTTCCAAGCTCCTGTGCTTGTTGGCTGGATTCAGGTTCTTGTGGCTGTAAGAGGTTGCAGGTCCCTGTTCTCTTGCTGGCTGTCAGCAGGGGTGGCTCTCAGCTCCTGGCAGCCAACTGCAGTTCTTTTCCTGGTGGCGCTCTCACCGGCTCTCTCCCAAACGGCAGCTTCCTTCTTGGAGGCCAGCAGGAGAATCGCTCTCTACTCTTTACAGTATGACATAACCTAATCTAGGGAGGGACTTTCTCATGGGCTTTGCCATAATCTGTTGGCCAGGAGCACATCACAGGATCCACTCCAATACAGGGGGAGGAGATTACGATAGCGAGTGAGACATTGGGTCATTTTAGGGTATGTTTGCTATCATTTCTATCGAAAAGGACCAGAGAACAAGAAAGATCCTAACAATTTAAATCCAAAAATAAAAGCATTGAATAGGAGAGTTGGAAGGAAAATTCGAGGAACTCTCTCAGGAAAGAGAATAAAAACAACAACAAAAAGAAATTTAAGATAAGAGACAAAGGATTAAAAAAAAAAGTTAGAAGACCAATTCCGGAGGCCCAACATCGCACTAACAGAAGGTTCCAAAAGAAACGGAGGAGGGAATGTATCAAAGATCTACCACAGAGAAACATCCCAGACCTGAGCAGCACACGTCTTCAGATCGAATGGCCTCCGATGTCCAGCACAGTGAGTGGAAGAGAGAGAGAGAAAAGAGCCCTGTCCCTGTCAATAAGGCTCAGCACCATGAAATTCCAGGACCCAAGGAGTGAAAAAAAAATCCCACAGGTTTTCAGAGAGGAAAAATAGATCAGATACAAAGGATCAAAAATAAAAGATGGCATCAGACAGTTCTCAACAGCAATTCTGGGAGCTAAAGAGAATGGAGCAATGCCTTCAGAATCCTGAAAGAAGTAATGTTGACATGACATTTCAAGCCAGGCATACCAAAACTCAAGTGTGAGGGCAAGAAAAAGACATTTTTCCATATTCAAGGGCCCAAAACATTACTGCCCATGCATTCCTGATTAGGAAGTACTGAGAATTCATTTTTGATGATACATGGTAGTAAGCCAAAAAAGAGGGGGACATGGAGCACAAGAAACAGGGGATCCAAGTAAAAAGAAAGATGTAGGAAGCCCTGGACATTAGCATACAACAGGCTTACAGAGAAACAGTCAAGGTTGGAATAGCAAGAATGAGGGTAATGGGAGAAATGTTTCCATTAAAGAGAGAGGGTTAGAACAATTAGAGTATGTGCTGTGATTAAATATGTGGAAAATATTAGTGATAGGCGATTTGATAGATCTTTGGAAAAATCTGGAGTGGGGAGAATTGTAATTGTTGACCTACACCTAAGTGGGATGGGGGAAGCAACTCTTAACTCCTGAAAAAAATAAATCTGTAATCTTAGAACACTCCTTAGATCAGTAGTAATATTTAGTCACCAAAAAAGCAAACACAGACTGTTGATTTAATCAAATCTATAGGGTATGGGAAAGTCTGGGGATTTGTTTTTCAAGGGTTGGAGCAGCAGGGAAGGGGGGTTAGATTGCTTAATAACAGGAAGTGAAGAAATAGTTTAAAATTGGCCAAGCAAACAGTGGCACTGTGAACGTGCGACATGTGGAGAAACTGTATTCCAGAAGAAAAAGGTAGGGAGAGGGTTGCCATGGGTTGCCTCCTGGAGGTAAGAAGGAGGGATGGAAAGAGGACTGGTTACTTTCCTACTGTTTGGTACAGTAAAAATGAGAAAGAAAGCAAAGAGAAACTACGTAAATGCATTACTTGGGTTTAAAAGATGTTTTTTAAACTGGTATATCAGATTCCGTCAAAATCTGTAAGCATCCAAGTTCTTCCAGCCAGAATAAACAGACAGGAAATGCTGCACTGTTAGAAACAGAGGCCCACCTCTCTGTTTAGTCAGTTTTACCAAAGACAAACAAACCAAATTTATCTTCCTTTTGTTACAACTTCCACACTGATTTTGACAAATTTCCCCGAGTGCCTGGGCTCCACTGCAAATTACCGCTTTCTGAGTCCGCGCCTGGACTGCAGCGCGGCGGGCGGGGCCTGGTCCCCGGGGTCCGTGTGCGGCGCTCCCTCCCTCGCAGTGGACCTTCTGCGTGGTGGGCTCTTCCCCGTTCTGCAGAATCACCGCATTTGGAGCCATTCTTCTCTCCAGAGGTTGGGCTTTTTTTTCTTTTCTTTTGATTTCTTCTATTCTGCGGCGGCTGTCATCATTATTTTGATGCTGCGTTTTAATAGTAGCTTCAAATGCAAATTTGACAACACAAGCTGAACATTACGAGTTGCAAACAAAGAAACTAAACTTCCATGCCTGTTTCGAGAGGCTCCACCTGATCTATGCAAGCAGATGTGGTTTAGTAGCAGGCCCAGCAGACAACCTTGGCTTTTGTATCATGAGAAGAGGCCAAATTTTCTGAAGACAGTCCCCAAACCTGGGCTCCCAAATGGAGTCTCAATGATTTCTTCTTGCTCCATCTTTTATAACTTTGCAGGTAGTTGAGATCCAGTCGGAGACTATGTTTTGCAGTGAATCTGTTCTCCTCTTTGGATCATTAATCCAACGGTGATAAGCCAGATATGTCACAACCGGAACTGCCCAAGCAGTGACCAGGCAGAGCAGGAGTAGGCCTGGAGCTCCCGGTTGGCACAGGCTTTCAGCCTTTAGCTGCTGGTCCATAGTAGAGGTCACAGGAAGGGGGTTTCTTCTGTCCAGGAGCTGAGGAACAAGATGGTTGCTTGGGAGACCTGGGAAGCAGCTTCAGCTACTCGATATGGGAATATTTAAATGCTTGATAGGGCTGGGCTGTGTCTATGCATACTGAAATCACCCCTGCATGATTCCCTTCCAGTCTATAATATAGTTCCTCTTGTATATGTCTCTTCTTCCCTATTATCTGATAAGATCCTTGAGAGGAGACTGGGGATCAGAGTCTTATCTGTGTATGATAGAGAGCTACCTCTAGATGAGTGGATGAGTGAATAAATGAATGACAAATTATTTCTTCTGTTTAGGTTTGACTTCCTTGCTCTTGACTTAAAAAGTACTCCCTATTGAAATTAAACATGCCAGATCCTAAGTAGGGAGGGAATAATCACAAATCTAGTCCTTTGAAAGGATGACAGGACTTAGAAGTAAACATGCAGAGATCAAACTTTTTTTTTTTGGAAAAAGTTATTTGACATAATGGATGTTTGGGGGAAAGATGAATGTTCTTTGTTAGAGTGTGTTAGTTTTGTAGGTGGATGTGGAGTGCAGTGGCAAAGACTTTATGCTAAATAATTTTCTTTTAAAAAAATGGATACTACATTGGCAGTGTTTTAATTTTGCAATAGTTCAGGTTTAAATTAAAACAAGAAAATCAGACCGTAAGATCACACTGGCAAATCTTTTTCCCTGCCAAAGCTAGTCGAAAAATAGACGGGGAGAGAAATCCATTAATATTAAGGAGGAAATTGGGTGTGTTTTGTTGTTGTTGCTTTTTTTTCAGATCAATTCTCAGAGCCTAAGAAGTTATCAAGCTATAAGGATAAGGGATATGTAAAGGAATGTAAGTTTTATCTAGGTCATAAAATGTACAGCTATTTTCCTCCCTTGATTTAAATGTGGAAGTGATAGACATCCATAATGTGCCAGCCTAGCAGGATCAAAACCATGGAATCATAGGTTAAAACATTTGCTTTTCATCCAGAGAGAAATGAGCATGAAGTAAATTTATCAAGGGACTACATTTTTAAACCACGCATTGCATGGCTGCCTAGGACAGGAAGAGAATTCTACTATATTAAAGTAGTAATTCCTTTTGAACTATAAGTATTAATGTAAGATGATAGAAATGGACCAAAATAAACAATTTTCAAAGAAGAGGCAGAGGCCAGAGTATCATCTTGCCTCTCCAATACTTTATTAGTTGTAGTTTTAGCTACTTGTGTTCTCAAAAGATAATTACCTAGAATTCCCTCATCTCATCTGAAGCTCTGAGCAGAGTTAACTTACTGATATCGCACTGTTGATAATGAATCAAATGCAGGATTTTCCTTTCGAAGCAACTGAATGGGTTTATTTAATGCAAGAGCTATTGATGATTTGAAGTAAATAGTAAATTACTATAACTAGTCAACATTAGACTTTGGAATATTTTTAGTTGTTCTTTAATAAGATTCTGAAAATAATATGTGTTTCTCTAATAACATGTTTCAGGAGCTTTGGTGTTGTAGACTATTGCTAGGCACTGAGTGTAGAAATAAATAAGGAAGATGCCCTATAATCCTGGAACTCAAGACTTAGTCTAAGAAATAGACAGTTCCACAGAGCATTTTAGCAGAGCCTGAGAAGTTTCATAATGAAAGTATCCAAAAGAAAGACTCCTTCTCTCTGCCAAGGGTAGCCAAGGAGGTCTCTTAAGCAAATTCTGAGCTAAGTCTGTAAAGAAATAGAGACATTAGCCAGGCAGGAAGGACATTCCAGACAAGGGAAATGGAAATGCAGGAAATGCATGTGGAATTGCAGAAGCACAAACTCAGACTGGAAATCCAATATTTAAATTAATGGGACACACGGAGGCTAAAACTCCTTCCAGAAAAGTCATAGAGAGTAAAATAATTAACATTTTCCTTTACAGAGTAATTACTGCAGTATGTTCTCAATGCTTTCAATAAAAATTAGATGGAAAACGTCCCAAGAAATAGCCATAAACATGCTTGGGAATCCCTGGCCAGTTTGGCTCAGCAGTTGAAGCGTCAGCCCTCGGACCAGAGAGTCTCAGGTTCGATTCCAGTCAGGGCCATATACCTTGGTTGCAGTTTGGTCCCCGGCCCTGGTCCGGCTCATGCGGGAGGCAACCGTCGATGTGATCTCACATTGATGTTTCTCTCTGTCTCTCCCGCCCACTCTGTCTGAAAATAAATGGAAAAATATCCTCGGGTAAGGATTTAAAATAAAAAATGCTTGGGAAAATTCCAGCGTTGGTCATTATAAGACATTTCTGTAATATTTAATATTTATGTCCCTGAGAAGATAAATAAAATGCTAAATGGCTTATACCCATAAAATAAGACCAAGATTTGCTATGTTTGAATATTTTTTGAAGAGTTTCATATAGTTCAACCATGTATCATAACATGCACTTTTCAAAATTGTCTCCTTTTAACATAGTTTCCCTATACAAATGGAGAAAAACACAAGCTAACATGAGTCATGTGGAATTTGCAAACCTTATAAAGTAAAATGCTTTCCTGTCCTCAAGTACCAAAGTCTTCCTTCTGAGCCCAGCTGAGAGTTGGGCTGGCTCAGGAGACAATGGACTGACCTGATTCCTGCATTAATGAGACAGAATCTTATATAACACAACATTATATAATGTTCTGACTCTACCTCTGTGGACCTCAGTTTTCTTACTGTAAAATGAGAGGGGAGACCAGATGACCTCTAAGATCTTTCAGCTCTAGCCCTGGCCAGTTTGGCTGAGTGGTTAGAGCATCGGCCCATGGACCAGAGAGACCCAGGTTCGGTTCCCGCTAAGGGCACATACCTCAATTGCAGTTTGTCCCCGGCCCCAGTTGGGGTCGTGTGGGTGGCAACCACTTGATGTGTCTCTCTTACATCCATGTCTCTCTATCTCTCTTCCTCCCTCGCTCCCTCCCGCTTTATCTGAAGACGAATGCAAAAATGTCCTCTGGTGAGGATTGAAAAAAAAAAAGATCTTTCAGCTCTAACAGTAATTCTACAACTTTTGTATTTCATGCTTGGCATCCCAAATATGGCATCCTAACGACTTTCCCAGCCTCAGTCAATGAAACTACTTCTTCAGCACAAGTCTCAGCCGTGGCAATCAAGGGTCTTACTCGTTGTAACCTGCCTAGTCCATCTCACTTAGGTCATAATCATATGTCTCAACCCTCAAGTGGAACACATTAGACTATGACTTTCTTTTCTAGGCTCTCACCCAGCAAGGGTGACTCATTCAACAACATCAGCCTAAGTCCAAGTTAGAGTGCAGAAAGAATATGGAAGTCTATAGACCTGCCTCATAGGCGTTAGTCATTCCACCTATGGTGGGAGGCAGCGTGGTGTGATGGACAGAGCCTTTGGAGGACTTTAAACCAGAGTTCTAGTCCCACCCCACTGTTAACCAGCTGTGTGACCTTGAACAGGCCACAAAATAGGCCACTATTAACCTCTTAACCTTGTTGTGAAGATGGAAAGTTTATAAACTCTTAGTTCAGTGCCCAGAACATAGCACATAGCAGACATAGCAGATACCCATTAAATGGCAAATATTTGTGCTACTCTTTTAAATCCTTAAATTTATAATTTCTCTCTCTCTCTCTCTCTCTTTCTCTCTTACCAGTTTACTCCCTAGCATAGTAGCTTCTCTGGAGTTAATGTTCAGTGTTTTCCATTGACTAATACCTGTAATCTTCTACACCTGAATTTTATTTAACGTCATAGAACTGAAGGACATTTCTTATGTTTTGGAGATTAAAGACAGCATAGTTTGACAACGAGAACAGTAAGAACAAAACGTGTGCCGGTGCCGCCTGTCCATTTTCCCACACTGAACGTCGATTCCCAGGGTCTGAAGTTATCTGAGCTCTGAGGTTCAAATGAGAAATCGCGGCGCTCTAATCCTGATCCCACCAGCAGCCGCGTATGACAGAGCCACAAATCCCTTCTCGGGGTCCGTTCCACAATGCGTCTCTGTGCCTGGGGGGGGGTCAAGTCTGATCTTCTCCATTTGGTGATTTGGGTAATCCTCTGGCCTCCATCCTTGGGGATAAACCTTATCTAATTCCTGAGAGGGAAGCAGGGAACATTCCTTTTCTATCCATATGTACCAGACTAGATGCTGTGTGACAGTGGGTGTGTACATGAAAGAAGAACAAGAGTGGTCAGCTGACTCTTCTACAACTCTCTGCCTTCATTTATAAGAAACTTAGGCCTGCTTTTTAATTTTTAGCCCCAACACAAGAAAGCAGGTTCTTCAAAACTGTTCGCCAGAGGGAAGGTACAGCCTCGAGATCTGGAGGCAGAGGCTCCCGAGACACAGCCCGCCTGGCTGTCGGTTTCGTCCCCATGGAATGGCCAGAAGGACCCACGCTCCTCGCCTTGGTGGGGACTGAAAAATGCTGTGAAAAGATCAGGCTCTTCAGCAGATAGCTCCCTCTGAACAGAAATGCATATCAGACTAATGTGTTCTGCAGTAGTTCTGGCCAGCATCAGAAAGGCAATGTTAAATTTGCATTATCTGTGTGAAAAGTGGCGTGTCATCGGGGATAGACATTTGACTTAGAATCAGATTTCAGTGTTTGTCACTTACTGTTTATGTGACCTTGAAAAAGATGCCTAGAATGTGAGCTCCGGCTTTCTTACATATAAAATGGGGTAAGTGATACCTACCTCACAGGTTTATTGGGAGAACTGATTGAGAACACTTGGAGAAAATGTCTAGACGGTACCTGACACATAATAGCCATTCAGTAGGTGTTGTTGAATCTGCATCAAATTATGAAATAAAATTTCCTGTGTTGGTTTATGTCCTATATCTATCTCATCCCTCCAACCTGGAATTTTGACAGAAGTATTAAGTTCTGTTTTTAGAAACATTTATTATTGATTTGTGTTTGTGTTCTTTTGAGTGATTAATTATTCAGCATTAATGGTTTTGGTGGCAGTAAAGACAGATTTCGAAGATTTACCTCTGTGTGAATTGTAATAATTATATCATCTCCTCATATTTGCATAGAGCTATGCTCTGGGAAAGGCTTTCCTGTCTATTTTCTCATTTGTTCAAGAGTTAGTACAGTTATGCTCTTAAATTTTAACATCCATTTCATGGAGATGAGTTTAAATGCTTTTCTGTGGCTGGATTCGTATAAGGCTTTTTATTTTCAAATCCTCATTTGAAAATGGTAGCCATAGCCTATAACCTAACACAGAAATGACACCCAAACAGTGTGTCAAAGGAAATTCAGTAAAACTGTGAGTGTACATTACGGGGACCAGGGTCTGACATTTGCCTTGGCTCCTAAGTGAGTGTAATTCACCCGAATGGGTGGTACTTGTGCAGTTGGCCGCACGCCGGCAGACACCCCAAGGCCCCTCTCCGCAGTGGGTAGCCTGCCAAGGAAGGGAAACAAACGGCTATCTCTAAGAAAAGAAAATATTGGTGCTAATTTTTTACGGACATTTTATTACAGCACAAAGGAAGTCCACATCAAAGCAGAAGAAGGAAATTATTTTGTTACATGTTTACATTAAATGATTTTTAACACTTATGATCTCAGCTTGGGCTGGGTCTCCAAACAGAGTGCATTTTTGTAGCTTTGTTGTGTGAGCAGTGCAGCCGAGGGGAACCGCAGGGAGGAGAGTCAGAGCCAGAGGACCTGGTTTTGAATCCTATCTCTGCCATTTACTGACTCATAATCCGTGATTTTTAACTTCTTGGAAATTCTGTTTCCCTGCATGTAAAATGGAAAGCACAGTAAAAATTTCCTCATGGTGTATTCGGAGGACTAAATGAGGTAATGCATATGTCAGTGTAGTAGTATCACTGTTAATAGTGATCATCGCAATACTGGTACCGAGGTGTTTGCATTGCCATGTTCTGAGGGAGTCCGAACCCCTGCCCCACCTTCCCCCACCCCCGCCTCCACGGAGCTCGTGCTCCTCCCTCAGGTTCAGAGCACAATAAGCTTGCTTCCTCTTCACACAGCACAGTGCTCACCGCGTGAAGACTTTCACGACATGTTCCAAGCCTTCTCATCTCTGCTTAATTTTCTCCAAAATATTTATAGATTTTTCAAATGATACAGTTTATTTAGTCAGTTTAGGTCATTGCCCAACCAGCTATCTCACACAAGTAAGGTTCAGAAGCTCTAAGGTATAGCTGGAAATTAAAAAACAAATGAAATATCTGAGGATATAAAATAATTGGGTTGGCCCTGGCCAGTTTGGCTTAGCAGTTGGAGCGTCGACCCTCGGACCAAAGAGTCGTGGGTTCGATTCCAGTCAAGGGCTAGTACCTTGGTTGCGGTTTGATCCCCGGCCCTGGTTGGGGTCATGTAGGAGGTAACCTGTCAATGTGTCTCTCTCACATTGATGTTTCTCTCTCTCTCTCCCTCTCTCCCTCCCACTCTATCTGAATATAAATGGAAAAGTATCCTGGGGTGAGGATTTAAAAGAAACAAACAAACAAAATAATTGGGTTGGACAAGGGACAGATAGTGGAGCCGGTGGCAGAGACTGGGGGCAGCGTGAGGGGCCTGGAGAGACGCTGCAGCACTCAGTAGAATAACTGTTCTGGGGGGGGGGGGTGAAGAAAGTGCTAGGAAGGGGCAAGTCCTGCTTGATTCAGTGGGGTGCGGGGGGCAAAGGTGAGTAGGCCCTGAACTAGAAGAAGAGTGGCCCAGGGTGGTCAGGGATGGGCCCCTAGTCGGTGAAATTTCTTGTAAACGACGCAAAAGTATATCACGTTCAGCCCCTTCAAGGAGAGAGGTCAAGATTTAGTGAAGCAATATCTAGGAATCAAATGACAGCACCTGCTCCAGGGGTTCACACGAAGGGTGTCGCTCTGATTTGCAGGAGAATGTCTTGTTTCCCAAGAACTCTCAATGACGTAGGTTTTGTTACCGTCGCGAATTTGCTGTGTTCCAGCCTGTGGCTCAGCTTTGCAATTCTAAAAGCACAGCAGAGTGGCGCTGACCCTCTGAGGCAGACTCCCGTTAGCCGAGCCCATGAGACGCAGCGTGCCCACAGACTCCTTTACAGCGACAGCTATTACTGCCACACCCCAAATAGTCAGGCGGCACACCGGCACGGTCCCTCCCTGTAGGCGAGCTGACGTGGGAAGCCAGTCTGTAATCAGAAGGTAGCTTGGTGAGCACAGAAGCAGGACACAAGGAAACAGATGATTTGAATGTTTAATGGCATCAGGCTACAAGAGCTGGTTTTATTCTTCAGTCGTAATAGAAATGTCCTTGACTACCTGCAAAACTCTGTAACTGTGGACCTTTCTGCCTTGGACTGGGCTTGTCTAAGCATGACTGATCATTTTCCTCGAGGACTCATTTTTTCCCATGTTCCACCTTTCTAATTAATGCTTTCTTCCTTAGACTCGTTTAATGTATTGTAATACATATCACTAACCCTTTATATGCTGTTTCATGTAGGCCTAGGATCTTTCTCTTCTCATCCAGTACGTGTTGACTTTTACAGTTTGACTCTAAGAGACGTATCTTATTTCCCTACTTTCGTTATCTGGAGGCAGAGGTGGGTGAACAGGACCAGGAGCGCCCCTCACCCTAGTCCCCTTTTACTGATAACAGGTACTGTGAATTTAAACATACTCTTCACTTTCCTCATTCAGCATAGGAACATTTCTGGGTTGTCAATGTCCATCTTAAAGAGCCACACCTGGAATTAAACAGTGTTCCAGGGATGGTGTGATGTGTCCACAGAAACAACAACCCGTCCACACCTTTTCTCAGGCAGTGTGCTTCCAGTGATGCACCCTAAGATAGAATTTGTTTTCTCAGCAGGAAAATTGCATTGTTGATTTATCTTGAGCTTCAAATAAACTAAATCTCTTAAATTGTCTTTTTAAGTTAAGCTGCATCTCCCTGGCTTTTGAGTGGTAGTTTGACTTGTCCCCACTGAATTCTATTTTGCATGCTTTGGCCCATCAGTATAGCCTACCAAACATGTCGAAACTAGTTTGTCACTAGTCAGGAACTGTGAATAACTAGGGTCACATTATACACTGAATTTCCACAACAAGTAATTATTGCCTCTACTTTGTTCAGACTCTCGGTAATGCTCGTATGAATAACTGCACCAGTCGCGTTCTTTCTGATCATTTTCTCTTTATCCATTTGGAGATTTTTATGAGCCATTTTTCTGTTGCACTGATGACCACAGAAGGATTGAAACAAGATTAGCTAAAAAAAAAAAAACAAAAACACATCTCACACTGATCAATAAACAGGTCCATAAGGGTACTTATTGCTTTAAAAGTAAACAGGGTAGAACACAATTCTGCAAATCAAATAATGCTCACTAAATTCAAATTAAAAGCTAGTTCTGTTATTTCACAAAATGATAAGATTATTCTTGCTTTCCTTACCTTTTGTAGTGCTTATTTTGCAGTTGAAATATGAGCATTCTGCCACATGGAGTAGAAAGAGTCAGATTATCAATCAGACAAAAATATTCTGGAAACGTTGGGGAATAAAAACTGAAACAGACAAAGATCCCACCCCCAAGGAGCTAACCCTCTGGTTGGGGAAAAAAGACTGTAATGAGAATTTTGAACTGAATCTTGATACCTCTCTGACTGACTGATCCCCAAATCATAGCTGGGTTAGCAGCCCCCAAAGTTTTGAGGTAGAGAATGTCACCTTAACCAAACATTGCCTTTCTTATTTTCTGTTTTATAATCACGATTCTAAGGGGGTGGGGCGGCTGATGTACTTCTTCTTGTTTTTAGAAATTGCTAAGAGAATGAGACAATCCACATAGGCTAGAGTTGAAGAAACCATGACTCAAGCATGAACTTGAGGAAGGTCCTTCCTTCCCTTAATGTCCCTCACCCCAGGCTGGCCCTCTGATTAGCTGTATCTGAAACGAGGATTGCTGCGGTTATACGTACCAAGAGCATCTAAGCCCTAGGACCTTGGTCAGTCAAAAAGTGCCCATCACATTGACTTCTAAAAATGATGGGGTGACTCTTGCCTTATATCTACATCACCAAAAGAAACAACTCAAAGGTTCTTTCCAGAACAAAGTGATAAGCTATTCTCAAAGTTAATTCCATTTCACACTAGAGAATGAAAGACTGCTTACAACCTCCAGCATGGCCAGTGTACTCTCTCAACAACTTACAGGTTCAGCCTCCACCAGACACCCCTGTATGGTAGGTAGCATACTGTGTCTTCAGTGTAGAGGATGGATTGGAAGGAGGTATCCTAGAGGCCAAGACCAGTGAGCGAACTGTCGCCATGATCCAGCAAGAAGATGGTGATTTAGTGTCCATGTCAGTAGAATTGGAAAGAGGATGGACTTGAGCAATATTAATGAGTGAAAAGAAATAGAATTTGTGTATTGGATGTGTAGAATAAGGATATACATCAAAAACTGGTACCCAGATTGCGGGCTTGGGTGACTGGTGGGTGGAGGTGCCACTGGCTATGAAGAAGGGAAAGTCTAAGTGAGAAGACGCCGTGTCAGCTTTGATAAGGCTGCATTTAGAGATTCTGCAGAATATTTAAATGGATGTCTTAGATTGTCTTCTCCCAAGTGGGCTATGAGTCAAGAATCACATGCAAGTGATTTATAAAGGAAGTGATGCCAGGGGAAAAGTAGTAAGGAAGTGGGGAAAGCAGGACGAGGAAGGGGAGGGAGCCAACAAGGATATGATCTCTCTGGCAAAAGTTCCACAGAACACGCTTTAGCCTGGACTCTGATGGGTAAGGAGCAGCTCACAGCTCCCTCACCTGTGGCAGCCATGGAATCGAGTGAGCAGCTCAGATCTCTCTTGAACAAAGAGAACCTTCGACAAGGAATGCTTTTAGCCTCAGCTTTCCAGCTGGGACATGGGCCTCCCAGGCAGCCTCCAGCCAACCACTGAGCATAGAAGTATGATTAGAATGACTTGCCGTGTGTGGGACTCCTGTACAGACAGCGTCTGCACTGGACCACCCTTCTGGACTCGCCAAGACCTTCTCAGTGGTGCATAGCCGTCTGAAGTTTATTCCACCCAGCCCTCCTTCCTTCTGTCTCTCCTTTCACGGGTGTCACATAAACGCCCAAGTTGCAACTGTCCCTGCCTGTAGGCATAGCTGCTCTGGTAGTCTGGGGACAGCCCTCTGAAAAGGAGCTGCGTGGTTGGCAAGGAGAGCACAGTGGGGAGCCAGGACACACAGAAATACTAACAAGGGACCCAAGGGGGTCTGGGAAGAGCACCAGCGTTGTGTGCTGGGTAAGGAAGCTGGGTATCCATGTGGTCTGGAACACAGGAGAGAAATCTGGGCTAGAGAGTGGAAGCTATTCGTGTGTTGTGTGAAGACTAGAAGATAAGGCAACTGAGACTGAATATATAGAGGGGTTAAGGTAGGGGAGACTACAGCCAAGGAAAGAACCAGAAAGTAAATTGGCATTTAAGGGGCAGACAGAGGAAAGAGAAGTTACTGAAAGGGAGAAAGGCCAAGGAAAATCAGAAGAGGGTGCGCTCAGAGAAAGCCAGAGGAAAGGAGACTCCAGAAATCAGGGAGTGGGGGACAATGACAGATGCTTTCAAGGCCAAGCAAGATCACGAGTGCAGTGAGTTCAATGGAGAGGATGGGGAGGCTGGAGGAGGAGGGTCAAGCTGCCAGGCAGTTGAGAGTTGAATGGGAAATGAGGTGGAGACCCAAAGTGCCCAGTGCTCTTTCAGGAGCCTCACCATTGAATAGGAGAGACAGGGCTTTGAGGGAAAGGAAAGTACCTCCTTCTCCAATTCTTTGTGGGTAGAGGGACACGTGCCTGTGAGAATTTCCAGTGATAACAGTAAACTTCTATGGAAAAACGACTCCATGACAACTCTGTCCCTGTATGAAGTTCAGGGTCCATTAGAACAAATGACTTTGCTAATCGTGTGTCTTCCTAGCCATTGCACTTTGCCCTGGAAAGCCATTATAGCTAATGTTCCAAAGCTTTTTACTGCGTGTACCCACTGAGCTGATCTGAGATAATACAATTGTTCAGCGCTGTTCATTTTCCTACGTCCTGTCTAGAAGCTCAATTGCAAGTAGTTGCTGACAGAAATGAAAGTGAAAAGCCATCTGAACTAAATCAGTATTTCTTCCCACTTGCTTTCTTTGGGAAGCAGGAAAGATTTGACAATGTTACATGTTCAAGAAGCTCCCCTGACAAATAGGCTGTCTCTCCTGCAGAGTCATGGGAAGCTGATTTATCCCAACATCTCTGCCTGGAAGTAAGCTTAGGAGGCAGGTAAGAGACAACCCGCTTCTTCCCCTAGATGCCACCAGACCAGTGAGATGGACCCGCCCTTGGCTCAGGTTTTTCAGAAAGTGGAGCCAAGCCAGGGCTGAGGCAGGAAGCCGTGAGAGCTTCCTGAAGTGAACAGCAATGCAAGGTGGAAAACTGGAATTGTTGCGTGATCCCGGCACACAGCTTTCCACTCCAGCCCCCAACTTCCCTTCTTCAAAAAAATGGGAGGAAAGAGTGTTGGCCTCGCCCTTGGCAGGAAGCTGGAGTGAGGCAGCAGCCCACGTCCACCCTGAAGTCATGTGGTCCTGCTGACCTCCAGGCAGGAAGTCGCATAGTGGCTGAGAACATGACTGTGGGGCCAGACCGACTTGTCTAGAGCCTGTCGCTACCACCGCTGTATACACTCCAGTAAGCTCTTTCCATCTCTCGGCCTGGGTTTCCCTTTTCCTAAAATAAGAACCATTATGCCTACCTCACAAGATGGTCGTGAGGACTGACTGGGATACTGCCTGGGACATGTTTAGCTTAGGGCTAGGAACATCATAACTGTTTGATCAATGGTGGCTAGTAATATCATTATGGAAACTTGTACTTATGATACTCATTGAGCATTGTCTCATCTTGTTAAGTCAGTTTATGTCCTCCTTCCTGGGTAGTCTCTGTTTACACACACACACACACACACACACACACACACACACACGTCCCCTGCCCTTCTCTGTGTCCTAGAAGCTGACTTCTATGGACAGCTTCTGCCACACTCCCTTGCTGTCTGGCTTAGTTACACCAAGATTTCACCCAGTAGAACACAGGTGCTGATGAGGGAGAAAGAATAGAGCTAAGTCAGAATATTTCTCCCCCATTCCCTCTCAGTCTTGGCAGGCTGGTCAGTGGTGATGGGTCCCTCTTTCAGGGGGCCCCTTCCACAGCTGCCGCTCTCAGGTCCCACGCAGCACTCTCTTCACTGCCTTCCTTTAGATTTCTTGTAGAAGAGAGAGAAAAAGTTCTGTCTAGTTGCTTTGGGTTTTCTGTCACTAAGACCTGAAGCTAACCCTGATTAACATACCCACCTCCACCTTCCTGACTTCTTGGAGATGGAAGACAGAATGAGACTTGCTATCCTGCTCAAGAACCCTGGAGAGAGCATTCCACGGCAGGAGTTGGAGATTGAGAGATCTGCATTCATTTGGCAACACTGCAGCGGGAGGGCTTGAGTCTGCCGTTCGACCCCAAGGGCCTTGGCCTCCATCCCTGTGTACCTGCAGAGGTTTTGGCCCCTCTGTGCGTTCAAAAGCTCTGTCTCTCTCAGTCTCCATTCTCTGCTGCTCCCCCTCTCTCTTTATCATGAAAATATTCACAATTTTATCATGGATTAACTAAGAGATAAATCCAAACCAGTCTTTTATTCAAATTCATATTAAATGATGAAGGTTGATGGTTGAAAAATCAACACAAAACTGACAATGGCTAAAACTGTACGTTGTAAAATTAATATTGAATAAAAATGACAAGAGAACCAAATCTTCTTCACAAAATTTAAACATTTAGACATGCAAAAGTAGACCCAAAGAAATGAACTTTGAAGAAATAATGGCCATAAAAAAATGACAGAAGATAGAATCAGTACAATTTTATATAGACAGAAAATTGACTCATGAATCAGATCTGTTCAATTTATATGGAAAAGAATTGAATTCAATGCGAGCAATTTCAGTTAAATAAAAATTAAAGTTAAACAAAATAGATACAGTGTAACTACATCATATGGAAAATTGATTAAGGGATTTACATTGGCTTCAATGAAGTCCGTTTAGAAACGGTTTACTCAGTGACAATTCATCAATGGTGTTCTAGTGCTGATTAAAATATTCTTATTTAGGGTATTTTTTAAAATCAAAACAGGACAAATGGAGAAGGTCCAAGCATCCCGTGCCACCTCAACCTCTGAGTACACAACCTCCAGATGTGGTTGCTGCCATATTTCCAGAAATTTTATTTTCCCAAGACACGGGCACACTCTTCTTGTTTTAATAGCAAGGCTACATTTTTTTTTTTTTTTTAATGTAAAACCACACACAAGCCCTATAAAATCACAAGCCAGCATGCTGGAGTTTTTAACTCGATTTTTAAAAATTTGTATTTTCAAAGAATCATTGAGCTGGAAGGGACTTAGAAAGATCATCTGGTATAAACCATCCAGGACAGATGGTGGTCTATCCCCTCTCGGTCCTCCCTGGAGCATGATAGAGACGGAAGAGAAGGAATAATAAGAAATGAACATGGTTGGCAGAGAACAACAAAAACTGCACATTTGAAATTAGGAAACGGGGAAATTCCAAACTGCCATTTATAATTCTACCAATTAACTATCTTATTTGTGTTTAAATAATCAGTTTATGACTAGTCCACCAATATTTTCTCAGGAATAGGACACAATATCAAAGCTATAAAATAAAAGATTTGTTATAAAAGAAGCATATTCACAAAATTACTTTTATTCAAAGTACTGGATAATGAGAAAAGCCTTAGAGTGGCCTAGGGAGCAAGTACCCTGATTCACTCTTGGTACAGCTATAAATTTTCACAACCTTTGGGAAAGATAAATGGGTAGTATTTATTAGGATTTAAAATGTGCATAGTCTTTGACCCCCAAAAGCCCAATTCTGAGAAAAATAAAAGTGCTAGTACATAGAGATTTATGTGCAAGCCTGTTTATTGTTTGTAATGGCTAGAGAGTGGGAACAATCTGTGTGTTTATCACAGGAGAGCAGTTAAAGAAAGTGTGATCCGTCCGCATGACAGAGAGTGCACCGCCCTCCACAAAAATGTCTTGAATCTACCGTCAACGCAATGGAAAGGCATTAATGGTATTTTGTTAGCTATGCAAAAATGTTACAAGAAACATATGGTACAATCCCCTTGACATAAACCAACTGGAAAAGCTAAGTGTGAGAGACAATATATCTTAGTAATTAAGACCATCTACGTTTGAATGTTAATGTCTGCCACATACTAGCAGTGTGACCTTTGGCAAATTATTTGACCTCCTTTGCCTCAGTTTCCTAATCTATAAAATGGGGCTAATCCTGGTACTCACTTGATAGGGTTATATGTATAGCAGGATATATGTCCAGTCCTTAAGAAAATGCCAAACACATCCTAAGCACTATAAGAGTGTTATTTGCTATTATTTTTATTATTATATTTTATGTTTATATTTACATAGGCAAAGGAGAAAATGTGCAATTTATAACCTGAAAGTTTAGCATGGATCACATGAAAAGAGTAAAATTAGAGGAGGAAGCAAAGACTATGAATTTTATATGAATATTCACTTTTATTTGAGCTGTTATAACAAATATGTGTCGCTTTTGCCATTCAGAAGACTGAAACTTTCTAAAAGAAACAATAGGGCCCTGGCCGGTTTGGCTCAGCAGTAGAGCGTCAGCCCACAGACCTAAGAGTTGCGGGTTCGATTCCAGTCAAGGGCACGTACCTTGGTTGCAGTTGACCCCCCCCAGGGGTTGTGCGGGAGGCAACCAATCGATGTGTCGCTCTCACATCAATGTCTCTCCCCCCCACCCCACTCTGTCTGAAGATAAAAATGGGGGGGGGGAGAAGCAATAGGGAGAATTTTTTTAGTAAAGTGTAACAGTGAAATCTAGACATACCAGCAAGCATTTGGATCTCCCACAGATGAACATCATAGACAGCCAGACTCCGGAAGCCTCTCCTAGCAAAGATCGCACATCGCTTTCCCATTTGCAGGCACACAGCATCTCCCAGTTTCACCCCCTTATCACTAACAACGTAGTTGTTTGGTTATTGCTTCCGCCACATTAAAATGCATTTTTGTTTCTCTAAGTGCACTGAAGATTTAACAATTTCCATTAGTACCTCTGTAAAGAGCAGTTGCAAGATAAAAGGCAAATTGTATAATTATAAAAGCATTAGAGCCAGTTTTTATTATCATTTTCTATTAATTTTTAGTAAGGAAACTTTTATTTTACTAAAACACTACTGTAAAGTAAGTTTGAATGTCTAAAGCATTATATTGTTAAACTACTCAAAATATTACCGTACGTATAGCAAAAGTATAAGTTACAATTTAACTTCAAGAGACTAGGTAAAATGTGCTTTTGCTCCTTTCTTGTATAGTTGGCTCATATTTACCTAATAGAAGCAGTTTATTCATTGTTCGGGCTGCATCTTTATTAAGATCTGTTAAGATCCCCAAGGTATTAATTGAGCATTACTGGAGGAAAAATATATTTGCATTTATTATTTTGTATTAAGGCAATTATTGGTGGTCTTTAATACATTTAATGTAGTGATAGCCCTGTGGAGAAGTACATAAACTTAAAAGGAAATAAAACCAACAAAGTCACTACTAATTTTCAGGCTTTGCAAGTTGGCTTTGCGTAGTCCGTGGCAAACCTGCACGGCGTTCTCACTGCGTCCGCTCTGCCAGGCGGTCCGTAGGGTGGTTCCTCGCCCGCCCGTGGCGTTCACACCCTCGTGGCGAAAACACAGTAATCAGATAAGTAAATAAGGCTGTTGCAGCCTCTGGTAAGTGTCATGAAAGACACACGGAGGACAAGTGGCTCGGGGTTGGGGTGAGTGGAGGGTGTGCAGTGCCCACTGCCAGGCCTTTCCGAGGAAGTGACACCCGAAGGCCAAGAACGAGGTAGCCGCACGAAATGATGAGATCCCATAGAAGTCATGGTGAAAACAAGGGTGAGGTGACGTCTACAATTAACTACTCAGGGTTAGTTTCTAATGATCATTAACTCTTTCCTCTATAAAAGCGATCAGTTTACGAGTCTAATCCCAAGTGTTGCTGAACAAGTCTAAAATATACCATCATATGTTTGGGGGAAATTATTTTTAATACTTGGTGTCAATCACTATTTCCTGCTTTTAACTTTCTTATTTTATAGAATTTTGTTTATATTGCTAACATAAACAATTAGGACTACAGTCACATGCAAATTACATAAAGATGTCAGGGAAACCCCCCACTCCAGATGCCAAGATACCTCTGAGTTAGGACATTTTAGCATTAGTGCAGAATGGCCCACCTTTGCACCTGGCACCCTGCTCTCACCCATCGCAGGCCCACTCAGCCCTCGGCTGCTGGCCCGTGCTCCGTCCCTGCTCTCTCAGATCCGGCACTCACTCTTCACTCGCCATACACTCTGCAGACCTGGCGTTGCTGGGTCACCTAGGACCTCAGTTCCCTCATCTATATCTCTAAAGTCTTTCAATTTGAACTTGGTTCAGATTCTCTCTAAAGTCTTTCAATTTGAACAGTCTGTGATCTGCAATTCACTAATTACAAACTCCCTTTGGGATTGTCAGGCAGGCCTCCACCTCTTCGCTCGCAGACAGCATGCTGTGTGTCTGTGTGCCATTACCTGAGCACAGGGGTCAGCGAGAAGGGGCGGGGGAGGGGAGCGGCAGGGAGGAGGAGCTGAGTGCATGTGAGTTCCAGGGAGTTAAGAGCAGGAAGCAGGGTCCATGCAGAGTTGAGGGGGGGGGGTATGGATGGGGTCACAAGACACTTCAATTTCAATGACTACCTCCTCAAAAAATGAAGCTGCTGTACAAGATGGCCCATGACTTGAAGTAACCAAGTTCCTCATAAAGCGTGCAAAGACAATCTGCGCACACAAAGGGGCACATTGAGCTTTTGCCAGTCAGTGACAGTGAGCAGTGCTGACCAGAAAGGGTGGGTCCAGCCATCTCCCCACCCCACCCCCATGTCCCCTCAGTGCCTGCTGCCCACCGGCTGACTCCTGTCATAAAACAGAAGGCTGTGCTGCCAGTCACCGAGAGTCACTGTTCAGTGCAATACAGTAGTCAACATGATGGGCTCTGGGTTTGAATCCTGATTCTACCAATTATTTGCTGTGTGACCCTGAGCAAGTCATTTCAGTTCTCTGAACTTCAGCCTCCTCACCTCCAAGGTGAGAACAGTAATTATACCTACCTCATAGGTTTTATGAAAATTGAATAGGAAACATCTGGCATATAACTATTTTCATTATCTGGTTCAAGTCTTAAATATAAGGTGTTATTTCTACTTCACAGATGTAGAGATTGAAGCTCAGAGACATTTGTAAACTGCCCAGTCCCACAGCCTCAGAGTGTCGGGGGCAGGACTCCAAGCCGTCTTCTGCCCCCGGTCCCAGAGCTGCCCCTCATACAGCCCTTGCAGCGTGCTCCCATGTGTGCACACCTGGGACCCTCCATTCACACCCACCCTGTTGTGCTCACAGGGGTGAGTGGGGGGTCTTCCCTGAGCACCCGGCAATCTCGAATGCACACCAAATACATGACCAGAAACGGGTTCCCCTTGCATTACCACACCTGCTATAACGAGCCTACACATGTTTAAAGTGCCAGAAACCTTACATCGATTATTCTGGCTACACTTTTGAGGACATTAAGAATTACCAAGGAAGACATGCAAGTGGCCATCCTCAGAGATGGTGCTAACAGACGGTGTGAGACACAGACCAGTGACCCCCTCAATTCCCAGCTCCACCCGAGAGCCAGGCCAGCTGCCGGAGCCCGTCACGGCCCTCCCTGGACCTGTGCGTGGCGGTCGCTGTGCTGTTCATTTACTTTAGCCTTTATATAATTAGCGCATAGAAATTATTAGATGGCGATAATGTACGCGTACATCCCGCCCCGTTTACAGGCTTGTAGTTGAGGCTGTTAGTCACGCTCCGTGTGACTACATCCAAATCTGTCACAGTGGCTAAACTGACCAATAAATCCATGTCAAGTGGAGAGAATAATTTAAGTGATAATAAAAGGCAACTGGTTTAGATTTTCATTTTATTGGCAGAAGTTTCCTGCTGCCTGAATGTCATTTAACTCTTTGGGAAACGGTGCCGAGAGTCCTGAACCTCCCAGTCGTAGTGCAACAGTGGGATTAAAGAGACGTTAGTGTCCTGACGACAAGCTAATTTTGAGATCTGATTTTCAATTAATAAGTGCGGTCCGTGGGGGAGAAGCGACGGAAAGGCTTCGAGGGCCCCTGGGAGGTGCACTGTGTGGATGCAGTTGCTATGGTGATGCGCCTGTTCTCCAGGAGACAGAGCTGGAACCCAGGACAGACACGTGGAGTCGGGATGTCCTTGTCCCCATGAAGCCCTTCACCCTGACCTACACCTAGGAAGCTTCCAGGGTCTCAGAAAAGGCCGTTGTGCTTTTAGCATTGCCCTGGCCGAACCAGCGGCTTATTTGGTCCATCAGTCTGGCACATGTTCTAGTCACGGTGCCCGGCCCGCTCCCTCCCACAGGTACTTACCTGGAAAGAGCAGCAAGCTGCCTGTCGGTGTGAGAGGACGTGAGCAGGGCCTGGCGTCATGCTGGGAGGTGTGTGAATGGATTCACCAACCCTGCAGCTCCTAAGACCCACGTGCTTTCTGATCCCGAGAAGAAACCACGCTCTCTGGGGTTTTCACAGCCCCCTCCGATGCCTGTGCTGTCCAGGTGACAGCAGCGTGGACTCGTTTCCAATTCAGGGGCTGGGGAGCAAGGCTAGATTCTCAAGTCAGAGAGAAAGGTGGAAAATGACAGACGTCACGCGTAACTGTTGAAGATTCCCTAGATTGCACGTCAAGCGCAGTGTACCCAGTTTTATATACTGTGTTCAGATATTCTTAAGTATATTAAAATTTGAGACCGCCTGAGGTAGACTGAAGGGACGAATGATGTCCTGTCTTCACTGGCTTCTAGGACCCCCTAATTCTTCTTTTTCAAATTCTTACCCCAGGATATAGAAAGGGAGAGAGAGGGAGGGAAAAACAAAAACAAAAAAACATCGATGTGAGAGAGACACATGGATTGGTTGCCTCCCACACAACCCTGACCAGGGCCGGAACTTGCCCTTGACCTGGAATGGGACCCGTGACCCTTCGGTCTGCGGGCCGACCCTCTAACCTCTGAGCCAAACCGGCCAGGACCCCCTACTTCTAATAGCCCTCCTGGCTTCTCATCTCCCCAGTCTTTATGAGTTGGACTGCCCCCATCAAGTCCTGAGCCCCTGTTCTTAGCTGTCCACAGTCACTTCCTGGGAGGTATAACCCAGTCTCATAGCTTTAAACCTTCCACATACTGACTGACTACTTTCAGCTAGGCATCCTTAGGCTCCCAGACATCCACCCAAACGCAGACTCACATACCCACCTGCCTCCTCAACAGCTCCGCTTGGGTGTTTACCTGGCATATCAAACAAACCCAGCACCGAGTTTCTAGCCTTTTCCTCTCAAACTTGTCTTCCTACAGTCTTCTCCATCTCACTGGGTAATTCCATTTTAGTGGCTTGAGCTAAGCACCTTGTCATTCCTAGCTGGCGTTTCCTGCCATCTCATGATTTAGGGCTCGGTTTTGGACCCCTTACTCTGCGGTGACCCAGGGGATCATAGCAGAGGGGTCGATGAGGACAGAGCCCGTGCCCGCCCTGCTCTCTGCTGTGTGCCAGCACAAGGCCTGGCACAGAAGGAGCAGGTAAGAAGCTCATGAGAGAAGTGAGATTGCTGGTGAGGGAGTGGGAAGGTCACTGGGGCGAGACTGTCCTCGGCGTATCCACATGGTGCACCCGTTTTGATGATTACAGGACTAGCAGGCGCCTGGGATCTTCCCCACATGGCAATTCCTGAGCCCTGTCGAACCACCGTGTGTGCCATCATGTGCCAAACAGGACCCTTCACAACAGCCCCCTGAACAGGTGCAATTTTCAGTGCCTACCTATCGAGCATTCAGTACTTCTAAATTTGTATTAAGAAAACTGAACATAGTGAACCAAAAATATAAATATAGTGCTCCTGTTAATGAATCTTAGTGCCTTTTTGTGGTGCTTCACAATTTTAGAAAATCTGAGAAGGCTAGATGAAGGGAAGTCATGACATATTAATGATTTCAAATGTGTGCTGGAATTGGCAGAACAGAAAGTGGCATGAATAATTTAAATAAGACACCAATTTTTTCCTTCCTGCAAAGGTTGAAGCATGGAAAATGGGGGAGGGGAGGCTTCTGGAAAGACAGAATTATATATTGTGTTGTCCAGAGATCTCCTTGCATTTGGAGGGTTAACGCAAGTTCAAGTAACATGGGATACCATTTTGCAGGGATTATATTGAAATCTTTTGACACCACATTTGGTTCCTGGCAGCTGCTGGGGAGAGTTAAGACTAAATGTTTGATGCTCAGTGAATTAAAGTCTGTTTTTGAACTCGAATCTTCAAATCCTGAAGGAATGGTCCCAGAGAAGAAAGGGAAGCAGGACGCAGCGCGGGCGGTTGGTTTAGGGACTCCCCTTATCGCCGCCACACAAACGGCGATGGAATCGGATAGGACAGGTCCTGAAAGGAAGCTCACAGCACGGATGATGACTGTGCATAGGTCGGGAACCAGAGCCAACACAGCTCACTTTTTGCTTTAATACTTCTTCTCCATTGCCTTTGTTCCTTAAACTCCGTTTGAACACGGAGCTGCGGTGCGCTGCAAAAGAGCAAAGTCTGTTCTAGCTGTTCACAGTCACGACTTCATGTGTGTAAGTCAATTCAGTTTCTATTAGCTCTACGTCATATATGTTCCATATATGCACACACATACACATAAAACACACACATACACTGAATAGATTTTAACAGTGCAAGAAAAGCATATGTTAAAAGAAAACTACTGTGAGTATGCCCAAGTCTCAAATGAATGGAGAATGAGGATTTAAGTGGTTAGGGCAAGACCACACCTCAGGGAGACCGTGAATTTAAAGTTTTCTTTCAGAGGCTCAGTAGAAAAGATAGATCAATAGGTACTTGAGTCAATCCAGAAATTATCTGCAGCAGGTTGTCTTTTAGGAGTTGGCCCAAAGGGACTCAAGCAGAGGGAAAAGTAGAGAAATCAGCCCACGTGATCAGGCAGGGCAGCCGTCTGAATCTGGAAAAAGGACCATCCATCTGTCCATCCATTCACCCACCCACCCATTCATATACTGAGTGTATGTATACTAATGTCAGGCACTGTGTGAGCTGCTGTGAATATGAGATAAAACCCAGAACACCCCACTTCCCTGAGCTCTCAGCCCAGCGGGTGAGACGTAAGGAAACCAGATCCGGTGCCATTTGCTCAGCTCTGACGGGACAGGAGTAGGGGCTCCAAGTACACAGAGAGAGGGCAACTATTACCCATTGAAAAGCCACCTGAGATTTCAGACTTTCTAGAGTCAGAATGCAACTCCTTTCTGTAAGAACTAAACTACAAGAAAGCTGAATTTCCTATTGTATTTCCTTATTTACGCCACACAACTTCTATAATCCGTTCTATGTGTTTGAGACGCACTTTTTATGTAAGGACAGTATCTCTCCACATATTCAGATCTGACATAACCAGTCTTTCAAATTCATGCCCAGCTATGTGTAAATTATAGGGGTACATTTTATTAAACTCTTATACCTTGTTTAAAAATAGGCCATGTCCATAATCAAATAATATTTGCAGATGCTTAAGCACATACTATGTGTCAAGCCTTGTGGGAACCTTTGTGTTATATTGTAAAAATCTAGGAAGAGAATATTGTGATCTCTATTTTACTATATAAGACTAGTCCGGCTGGTGTGGCTCAGTGGTTGAGCGTTGACCCATGCACCAAGAGGTCGCTGGTTCGATTCCCGGTCAGGGCACATGCCCGGGTTGTAGGCCCGATCCCCAGTGGGAGGCATGCAGGAGGCGGCCAATCATATCCTCTCTCATTGATGTTGCTATCTCTCTCTCCCTCTTTCTCTAAAATCAATAAAGGAAAAAAAAAATGTCTTTACTATGTAAGACTAAGACTTGAGAGACTTGAGCTCAGAGTTTCTGGTTTCAAGTCACTATTATTTTTGTTGCCGTTATTATTTTACCATCACCATGTATATCTCAATGTATAGTACAGGTACATATTTTAATCGCTAATAGTTTGCAACATAAGAATACATATGACAAGTATTGTTAGTCTAGAAAGCCGTTAAAAATGCCAGTCCAGGGAGGCCTGCAAGCGAAGTGTGTCATTGGCCAGCATAGCATTTTGCTCAGTTTAATCTGAATATGAATGTTTCTTTGTGGTGTGTGTGTGTAGGGGGGAGAGGGTGGTGGGGTGAGGCAACACGTCTACGGTTTTCCAGGTCACCCACTCATAGATTGGTCCCGAAGACTTTGAGTTACTGATCCCTGAATCCTGGTACAGGCCTTTGCTTTTATGAGTGAGGAAAAGGATGCCCAGGGAAGTTAAGTCACTTCCCAAAGGCACAGCCCTCGGTGCGTGAGGACTTTGGCATCCAGATGTGAAGACAACCTAAATCGAGCAGATGCTGTGACCAGGCAGCCCTGTGTGGCTCTAAACCCAGCACTCATCAAAATCTTCTGGCAGCTCTTGTCTATTTGAGTTTGTTTTTAAATCTAAAGGACACTCTGATTGCTTTGTATTGAGGGGGGGAAAGCATTATCTACAATTGTTTTAAAAGAATCAAACCATTCAAAGGGGTAGATAATTAAAATCTTAGTTTTCTGCCTTCTAGGTCAAAACTATTAATAATTGCTTAGCATCCCTCTGAAAAACTTCCACATGTAAAGGAGAAAATGTGTGTATAGGCCTCTCCCACTTCTTTAAACAGTATCTTGTAAACAGTGATAAGGCTCTAAGCCCATACATGTGGATATACTTTTAATGGCTGAAGGTACTTCATTGATTGGAAGTTCCATAATATAGTTACCCAACCCTGATTGATAGACATCTAGTTATTTCCAATATTTTATTATCATGAATACCTTTCTAATATATCTTTGCATGTGTGTATATATATATATATATATATATATATATATATTCAGTGGGATAATGTCTTAGAATTTCTGAGTCAAAGGAAATAGACTTTAAAATTTTTTTTGGCAGAGATTTCTAAACTGCCTAATATTGAGTTGCTAAAACCAGTCTCAGTTCACAAAAGTCAGTTGTTAAATATTCAAGAATCTTGTGAGCCAGTTGTTATATTACTTATAACTTGAAACCAGCCATTTATACCATAAAAATCTGGGCTATGTATTTATTTATGGCCTATAAAGGTAATTACCACTCATTTGGGGAGGGTTTTCAAGTGTGGGGCCCACCCCAGGCCTACAGAATCAGAGCGATAGGGACGGGAGCAGAGAATCTAGACTTGCAGAGAGAACCTTTCCTGGGAGTCCAGCGTGGCCTGACGGGAACCTCAGGGGTGTTAGAAGGAGGAGAGGAGGGTTGTCAGAGGGAACTTTTTGGAGAAGATACTAAATTGGAACTTGAGGACTGTTCAGGAGTTCGATTCACCTTCTAAAGGATCCGTGTGTGGGAGGTATTTTCCTGGGCTATATGGAAAACAGACTCCTGGGAAGCAGGGGTCACGGTCACATGCTGTGGGGATTTCCCCCACTCAGCTGTCCTCCCAACCATGTGTTTCCTACTTCCTCAGAGCTCACCTCAGAACTTGCCCTGGACATCTCCCCACCGGTCCTACCAACACTAAGTCACATCCACATGCCAAAGATGAGTCAAGCGTTTCCCCCTCTCCCACCTTCAAAAGGCTACCTCAGATCAGGTTGAGTGGAAGTGAATGACCTCAAGGACATTAATATACACTCGCACCAGGAGGGGCCATCCCTCTGGATTAGGTCCTGAGCTGCACAAGTGTCTAGAGACCCAGAATTCTTAGAGGCCGGATAAGGTCTCTCTGACCAAGAACATCACAATGACAAAAACAACCAATCATCCCACTCTCAGTCCCTGCCTTCCAGGGAGTCTCCTAGAGGCTGTTACAACCTTTCTACCCAAGGCACCCATCCCACAACACTGTTCCAGTGTCGTTCTAGCTAAAGATAGAAAGGAGTCCAGCTGGTCCTAGATCTGGATAGAAGCAACACAATCCAATGAAAAGTTGAAATTCTCTTGTCTAGGTCATTCCACTAGGTAATTTTCTCTTCATTAGATGGTCATTTGGTTAAACAGATTCAGTTAACCAAAGAAGCAGTTTGGAATGGTAGGATGGCACATAGATTCTAGAAATGGACTGTCTGAGCTCGTGTCTCAGCTCTGCTATTTATTAGCTGCTTGAACTTGGGTACATTGCTTAACTTCTGTGTACCTCAATTTCCTCGTGTAAAATGTGCATAATAACTACCTACATCACATATTTTGTGAAGCGTAAATAAGATAATAGATGTGTATGTATTAGAACAGTGATGACATGTTAATTCTATAAGCTGTCGCTATTTTGATTGTCTGGACAATCTTTCAAATGTTAATTTCCACTTCAGATTGTTTCTCTCTAGATGCACAAACCCTGGACAGGAAAATTAAAGCCAGTTTCATTGCAACAGGTAAATGAAAGAAAGAGAAAGAGACATAGAAAGAGAGAAATTATTCATTTCAACAAGCTATAGTGGGACATAAGGTACAAAAATAATTGCTTTAGACCTCAATTTAACAGACCTTATATTTCCTTTAAAAATTATTAACTCATTGTGAAAAAATAAAGTTTAAATTGGGCTGTATCTCCTATTCCATTATTTGGGGTTCATTTGCTCCTCTCTTTGTATTTGGACCTTCTGACGTAATTTAATGAAAGCCAAGAAGAGTCCTAGGAACTGACTGCCCTGCAAACTGCAGGAGAAAAGGGCATTCATCCATCTCTTCCCGCGCCGCACAGTGCCCTTTCCCCAGAGGCAAAGTCACGGCGAGAGAAATGAGTGGCTGGTGTGGGCGGGGGGGTGGAAAGACCTGGAATCTATTTTATATGTACTGACACAGACATATACTCACCCAATGTCACTATGTGACTCCATTATTAATAATATAGCAGTTCAATTTCCTTATTTTTTCCTTACAAATTATGATTTTTAAAAAGTTTATCATGACTTCATGTAGAATGTATGAAAACATCCCAAGTATGAAAAAAAAGAAAGTACAGTCATAGTTTATTTTTGTATTCACTGCAGCATAGGAAATAAAACCTTATTTAATGAAAAACCACCTGTTGTAAAAGTGTCTGTGTGAACATTAACAAATTTAGTATAGGTTCCCTAGTTTATGTTTGCCGGAGGAAACCTAATGCCAGTGAAAATTGAATTACAGCCTCTTCTCGGGGCAGAGTGTTCTGTGACATGGGAGGGGTTGCAGGCAAAGGGAAAGGCATGTCCAGAGACCCACAGGGCAGAGGGAGCACAGTGTATGGATCAGAGGAACATAAGGAGTTCCTCATAAGGATGGGGGAAGAGAGTGGAAAAATGGCGACAGGCAAAAGTAAGGCTTATGATTGTTAATTTTATCTTTCAACTTCACTGGCCTAAGGGATGCCCCGATACCTGGCGAAGCATTATTTCTGTGTGTCTGAGAGAGTATTTCTGGAGGAGATTCACATGTGATTCAGTAGACTGAATGAAAAGATTGCCCTCTTCTTTGTGGGTAGGCATCATCCAATCCGTTGAGGGCCCGAGTAGAACAAAAAGGCAGAGGAAGGATAGATTAATTCTCTCTCTTTTTGAGCTAGGATGTTTATCTTCTCCCACCTTTGGAAGGTTCTGGAGCCTTCAGACTCTGAGACTTACACCAGCAGCCTCTCCACCTCCCCCGTCTCCCAGCCCCGTTCTGAATCACACCACCAGCTTTCCCCAGTCTCCGGCTTGCAGACAGCAAGTTGTGGGATTTCTCAGCCCCTGTAACTGCGTGATCTGTGTGCACAATGATCCTCAAAGTGTGGCCTGGAACCAGCATTATCAACAGCACCTGAAAACTTGTTAAAAATGCCCCTTCTCTGCCCCTTCTCACAGATTCTGAATCAAACACTCTGGGCTGGGAACCAGCTATCTGTGCTTAACAAGTCCTGTGGGTGATCCTGGTGCTTTGACTCTAATGGTTTGAGAAATGGGAGTGTAGACCATGCTGCAAGGTTTAGCCTGCACGGTGGCATCATCTGAGCAGCTTTAACACAGATGTCTGATCCCCACCCCAAGCCAGTTAAACCTGGGAGTCAGGCTCTGGCGTTGGTATTTTCAGAAAGCTCTCCAGGTAATTCCAACATGGGCGAGGGTGGAGAATCACTGGCTTAAACTAAGACTCTGTAATCTGTAACATGCTAATAATAGGGGAGGCTTTGCTCTCAGGGAAAACTCATTGACAACAGCTCTCTTCTAGTTCAAGCCTTGGTCACATTGATCAGTAATTAACATCATCCATTTTCTAATGGCCAGTACCAAACTGCCCCTGCCCTTGGCAACCATGTTTCTGTGAGACTTAGTAGCAGAAAGTCCTTTCTGCATAGATAGCATGAGGTAGACTTCCACTTAGTGCAGACTAAATCGTCAACTAAAGGGAGAACAGGGTCCAAAGTAACACGATTTAAAAATTTTTTTAATTGAATTTACAATGCAATTATTTGGGAGGGGGTCGGGTGAGATGAGGGAGGGGAAGTGGTGGGAGAGGGAGGAACATAAGCATCTATGAAGAAAAATAAAACGTCCTTACTTTGCCTTATGAATTAAATAAATAAAGTAACCATAATCCCTTTGGTCTAACCAGCAGCTATTTCTTAAATTTCAAATTTCATCTTCACTCGTCACAAATCCTTGGACACTTATTAATTGAGCAGTCTTCAATAATGATAACTACCATTTATTGAGCACTTACAATGGGATCACATCTTGGGGGAGGCAGTTTAGGTTCTAAAGACAGTATGTAAGTTGAAACTCAAATCATCAAAATTACCCTTGAACAACTCTTTTTTTTTTTTTTAAATCCTCACCGGAGGACATTTTTCCATTTATCTTCAGATAGAGTGGGAGGAGAGAGAGAGAGAGAGAGAGAGAGAGAGAGAGAAATAGATGTGAGAGACTCATTGATTGGTTGCCTCCTGCATGACCCTGACCAGGGCTGGGGACAAACTACAACCGAGGTGCATGCCCTTGACCAGAATCGAACCTGAGACCCTTTGGTCCACGGCCGAGGCTCCAAACACTGAACCAAACCAGCCAGGGCACCCTTGAACAACTCTTAATGGCTGAGCTGCAGGAGGTACATGGGAAATAAGTCCCCGAGTCCTGTGAGCCCAGCTGATCACACCTCCAGGCTCACACTGCCCACCGAGTGGGATGCCATTTCTCTCTCTGTCTTCTGCGGACTGCCCTAGAGTGCCCCACCCTGCGCTTTGTGATGGTGTTTTATATACACCATCTCTTTAAATATCCATCACAGTCTCATATGCAGATGTTATTATCATCCCTACTTTCCTAGTTTCCAGATAAACACACAGATTTAAGGAAGTTAAATGAACTTCCCAAGGTTGTGTACTGGAGCCCAGATTAGTATACAGTGTGTGCAACGACAGGACTCGGGCCCATTCCTTCTCTAAAATAGAGCCGATTTAAAAATAATGTTTCTTTAGTGGATCTTTTTACCTTTATAACATTTTTGGTAACAACAAGCCTTTTCTTAGCAATTAAGTGTGATCCCAGCATGAGTGTTGAGGCCAGTGCTATGTGATCAAGTCAGAGCTTGATCCCTTACCTCCCACCCTTTCCCAGAAGAGCCTGTGTTCCCATTTTGTGTTGGTGCGCGCGCGCGTGTGTGTGTGTGTGTGTGTGTGTGTGTGTGTGTGTGTATGCATACATATAGAAAAATTTTTTTTAAAGAGGACACAAGTTTTGGTGAGGATGTGGAAAAAAAAAGAACCTTTGGGCACCGTTGGTGGGAATGTACATTGGTGCAGCCACTATGGAAAACAGCGTGGTGTTCCCCCCCAAAATTAAAGAGAACTGTCATTTGATGCAGCAATCCCATTTCTGGGTGTATATCCAAAGGAAATGGAAGCAGCATACTGCAGAGATAGCTGCACTCCACGTTTATTGCAGCCTTATTCATAATAGCCAAGGTACGGAAACAAACGAAGTGTCCATCAACCGGTGAGGGGAGAAATATATACACAATGGAATATTATTCAGCCATGAGGAATAAGGAAATCCTGCCTTTTGCAACAACATGGATGGACCTTGAGGGTATTATATTAAGTGAAATAAGCCAGACAAAGAAAAACAAACACTGCAGTCCAACTCATAAAAACAGAGAGTAGAGCCCTGGCTGGTTTGGTTCAGTGGCTGGAGCCTCGGCCCGTGGACCAAAGAGTCTCAGGTTCGATTCTGGTCAAGGGGACGCACCTCAGTTGTAGTTTGTCCCCAGCCCTGGTCAGGGTCGTGCAGGAGGCAACTAGTCAATGTGTCTCTCTCACATCGATGTTTCTCTCTCTCTCTCTCTCTCCCTCCCTCCCTCCCACTCTGTCTGAATATAAATGTAAAAATATCCTTGAGTGAGGATTAAAAAAAATTAAAAAATAAAAATAAAAAACCCAGAGAGTAGAAAAATGGTTGCCTGGAGCTGGGGCTGGGAAAAATGAAGAGGTTTGTAAATGGTACAAACTTTCAGTTAAAAGATGAATAAGGTCTGAGGATTTAATGTATAACACTGACTATAGTTCATAACACTGTATTATATCATTGAAATTTGCTAAGAGAGAACTTAAATGCTCTCACCTAATAAATAAATAAGGTAATGGATGTGTTAACTAATTAGATGGGAGGAATCCTTTCACCATGTATACATATATCAAATAACCACGATGTGCACTTTAAATATCTTACAATTTTATTTGTCAATTATACCTCCATAAAGCTGATAAAATAAAAATAAACAATGAATAGAAGTAGGCCATATATTTGACACCCCCTCCACCCCCTGCTTGGTGGTCTCCAGAGGAGGAGGCCCAGCAGGAAGGGACCCCCTCGGGGTGCCAGACCACATACATAAGCGCCGCAGCGCCGCAAAGTGGGGCTCTGGAGGAAGAAGCAGCGGGAATGCCAGTAGTTTAAAAAGCTATCACCTCCCTCCTCAGCATCCCTGGACTCAGCTGGAACCTTCTTGCCCTTATAGTAAAGAAACAGACTCTGAAGGGGCAGGCATTTCCAGTTAGTGCCCAAAATAAAGCCGGAAGAAACTTGAGAGAGGTTCTGAGATGACTGATTGCTCAGCTTAGCATCTCCCCGGGCCCATTCTCCTCCCTGTCCCCAACCTCCTTGCTTCTGCACAGACACGGGGGAGCTCTCCTGATCACCCACCGTCCCTGGAGTTTCAACCCCGAGTGAGGAGGAGGAGCCTTGCGTGGGCAGAGCCGCAGGAGAGAGGGAACACCTCGCTGTCCCACAGCCACCTCCTCCTCCAACCACCGGGCCCCAGCCTGTAGTCAGTAGATGAGAAGCAGAGAGCGGCGGGAGCCCAGTCAGACGCCGAGCTGCTGCACACAGATGTGCGGGTTGCACACGGAGCAGCTCGTACACTGCAGTGTGAACGGCATGCCCTCGAGTTGGCAGCACACAATCCGCACAGCGTACGTGGCCGCCCTGCCAACCATCCCTGAGGTTTTGCCAAAGCAAATAGTAAAGCAGAACGCTGTACATCCTTTTATCCAAGGCAAAACAGGGGTAGAAGGACTCTACTGTACACAATTTTCTATAATGATAGTATCAAGGCTTCTTTTAAGTAACTCAAGTGCTCAAGACTATTAGGTGACCTTCCAAAAGAATAGAATGCTTATTTGCATATTTCCTTTCTTGTTACAGTTTTGAGGTGATACATGTTCACACAAATAGAAGTGAAAGGTGAAAAAGAAAAAAAGTATGCCAAGCATAGAATTAACACACAGTAAACATATGAACGTAATTGTGAGCCTCCTGGAAGCCAAGGCAAAATAAGAAAATATAATTATATCATTCTTAGCTGATGAATAAAAACATACCAAACATTCAGAAGAAAAACCCTTTTCCTGAATCTCAGTCCTTAAAGAAATGCATCATGGTGGAGCTAATCCACTTTTCCATCTTGGCCAGGCAGCAATGGTGAGACGGGTGGGGGGTGGAACTTGGAGAGTTACACACAACCAAACCTGCGTGATGCAGAGCTCAAGCTGGCAGGCAGGGAGGCCAGCTGGCCAGGTTCAGATCCCAGCTGAACTTGGCCAGCCACTTAGCGTGGCTTATTTCCTTGTCTGTAAAATGGGGTAAAAACGTTACCCACCTATGATCTGGCTGTGAGAGTATGTAGAATCATGGGGATGGTGTGCTTAGCACAGAGTCTGGTTCAGAAGAAGCCCTTAATCAATATTAGTTCTCCTTGCTGAAGCCCAGGAGGGCAGCTGTAGCTGGTGGCTGGGAGCAAATATCAAGTTACACACTGAGACGCCCAGAGAAGGATGCATGACGAGACGGGTCCAGAAAGCCAGGGTGAGGAGCCTTCTGGAGAAATCCCGAGAGATGGCCAGCCTTTGTGCCCTTCACAAGACCCAGGTTCCACCCCTCAGTCCAGCCTTGGAGTTTCTTTAAAGCATCCCTCCTGTGTCCAGTGGGGCTGTCGCAAAGCAGTAGCTATGAGGTTGTCAACAGCTTCGCTGCGAATGCAGAAGGACCTTACGTATATGTGGTGTGTTCTTGAATCACCCCTACGTGAATGATCAGGGCACCCAGTGTCCTAGGCAGGCTGGAGCATCAGGCCACAGCCCCTGTGTGTGGTGGGGGACAGGGTGAGGGATGGGCTGGCACAGGGAGTGGGCATGGGACACAGCAACCAAAGTCCTAGTGATGAGTCAGTTGGCTTCTGGAAGGAAGGAGTGTGTGAAATGCGGAGTCTCAGAGGTAGGCACAGAGCCACGGTGACCTCCAAGACAAAGGGTTGTAATGATTGGACTAGAAGAGATGGGTTGGGAAGAAGACGCTGGAGGACTCTCTCAGGACACTGCTTTTCCAGCTTTTCGGACCACAACCCATAGTGAGAAATAAAATGTACCTCACATCCCAGCACATACATACACAGATAACTAAACGAAAGTGGCACAAAGCAGTTCTCACTCTTAATGAACACTGCACTCTGGTATTATCATTTTCTTTCTTTTTTGTAATCCTCACCCAAGGATATTTTTCCATTGATTTTTAGATAGAGTGGAAGGGAGGGAGGGGGAGAGAGAGAGAGAGAGGAACATTGATGTGAGAGACACACAGCGAATGGTTGCCTCCCTCATGACCCCGACTGGGGCCAGGGGTCAAGCCTGCAACCCAGGTACCTGCCCTTGACCGGAAATCGAACCCAAGGCCCTTCAATCTTCAGACTGACTCTCTAACCACTGAGCCAAACCTGCCAGGGCTCATTCTGGTTTTTTAAATGCTGTTTTATTTCAGATTCTAAAACACTGCTCTAAGAAAAAGATGGAAAAGGCCCTTTGGGGGACCTTCATCGGAATAGATACTGACTGAGGCAAAGGGCTTCACGCTGCAGTGTGGCCGAATGTTATGCTGTAGGGGGTTAATTCATCGAGGCCCCTCATTGAATCCCTCTTGCCTTGCACGCAGTAGACATTCAAAAAAGTTATTAACCAAACTTGATCTGTCTTAACTAAACTGAAATTAGCTGCCTCAAGTATGCACCTTCTAATGACCCGACTTGACGGCTCCCTGAAATTCAGAGGAGTGAATGGATGGCATGGCCCATTATCTCCCTGAAACGTGTCCTTTCTCATCTGGGCTTGCACAGCGGCCTGATAACAGAGTTGTCAAGTCTGCAAGCTCTGGTAGGGCCTGGAGCATTGGCTGAAGATACTCTCCTCGGGGCATTCAGAGCCCAGCAGTTCCCATCAGCCTGAAGGAGCTGAGTAGCCATTTAAAATAGGTCAGGTGTCCTGTCCAGGTGACTTCGTTGGTTGCTCTGTCCTGTACACCAAAAGGTGTTGCAGGTTCAATTCCCGGCCAGGGCACATACCTAGGCTGTAGGTTCAGACCAGTGGCTATGGGTATGTGTGTTCTCTCTCTCTCTCTCTCTCCCCCTCCCTCTCTCTAAAAGTCAATTTTTAAAAATATCCTCAGGTGAGGATAAAAATAAAATAGTTCAAACTACTAAATGAATTTTCTAGAAACGTTTTCCCTTCGACTCCTTCTCTCCTTCCTCTTTCAGCAGCTGAGAATTTCTTTTTTCCTCACCCTGGCTTTGTGCCATTCGAGTTTTTGCAAAGAAAAGGTGACTGCTTCTGCACACGCAGGCGAGTGCCCTGGCAGTTCCAGAATGCTAAGGCCTGCTGACGAACAAGAGTGTTTCCATGACCATGGGTTCTACCCCAGCATTTGCAATTTCCATTCAAGCCATGCAGTCCTGGTTCTTCCCTCAGCCCTTTCCTTAGCGCTCCCAGAGGACCGGAGCTTTCACCCGGTGTCCCCTGGGAGGAGGGGCGGCCAGAGATCAGAGTTCTCACTGAAGGAAGGGGTCGTGAGGGCAAGTTATGCCTGAACCCCAGCTACACACACACACACACACACACACACACACACACACACACACACGGCAACAGACTTAACTTTCTGACACTCCATTTCTTCTTCGGGAAAACTGGAATAATAATAAATATTGTGCAAGGTTGTTGTAAAGATAAGAAACAATGTATGTAAAATGAAGGAGAGCGGAAGCCACATGGAGATACTGAAAAGTAGTTGTAGAAGTAGCGGTAGTATTGTTATTGTTGTGGCCGTCCTCATAGTTACAGTGAGTTTCTTCTTAGATGGACCCAAAGAAAGCTAGGCTTGCTTTGATTGCAACCAAATAAGAAATGGATCGTCACCATCGCCACCACTGTTAAGTATGTGTGAGTCAGCGTTCTGCTCACGTCACTTATAAAGAGTATTGGACCCAGTGTCTATCCACTGGGAAGATTTTAAAGGTGGATAACATGGATGTGAAGAGGCAGCATTCTGTGTAGTGATGTCAAATGCACAGGTCACAAGATCCCAGGAAGCAGGGGCTAGGGGGCTGGCCTCATGGGACAGGTTTTCTGCACCCATCTTTTCTGTTCTACCAGATTCAGAGTGCCACCCCAGGTCCAAGGCTGTTTCATTTGTCTTCAAATTCCTCCCACCCCTTCACCTTGCTCTGCTCATGCACAAGGCAGGTATTCAGCAAAGCTTTCTCAGGGGGGTAAATAGATTAGACAATGTTATGACGCTGCACCAGACACCCAGGCTCTGTTATAGTGTGCTCTCAGTGACGAAGGCAGAGAGCAAATGCCGAGGCCCTTTTCCCAGGTAACTCACTTGTTCTGTCCTTGAGCCCTGAGATGAAGCAGTGGGTGAATCTTTTCAGTCAGATTTGGTAAGAGGCATATGGGCAGAGGCATCCTGAGCGTGTCACAGGTGACTGGGTGAGTCAGAATCTGTCGTGGGCCACTAGCTCCACGATGAGGGGCTCTCTAGGGAAGAAAGATGTATCAGGCCACAAACTCTGAGCAGCTGAAGAAGCATTCACCTTGAGGGAGGGTGTCGACAGAAACGCTCAGAAAATTGTCTGATACAGGGAAAGTTTGTGCCTGCAAAAGGGACTTCATGCCCCACTTGTGGGCAAAATTTTGGTTGTATAGATGCATGTGTCTGCTTTTCAGCGGGATTAGGACATTCAAGGTATTAAAATTAAAAGGTCTGAGCCGGCAGGAGATCACATCCTCAACGTAAGGCCAGTGTAGAGAAAGGAGCATTTTATTACACCGGTGGGCTGTTACACCGGCGGGCTGGGGGGGTACAGCTTCCCCAAATCCTCAGCCCCGAGCTTCCTTTGTTCTTTGCTTATATAGGCACAAACTACAGAAAAAAATACATTAAAAAAAAAACCCACATTCTCTTGGCACCGTGTAATTGGTGTCCGGGTTGGTACGAGTTGTCTCAGAGGTAAGGAGCCTGCTCAGGCAGAGGTCAGGGCCATCATTAATCTCTTTTTTCTTATGGTTCCTCTGAGTTTCTCAAGGCCTTCATTAACCCCTTATCTTTGGGTTTCTCAAGGCCCTTATGTTTACAAAAAAGAAACTGCCAGGGTGCGTATGTACAGTAACTGAGGGTCAGAATGGAGTTTAGTTTTGTTAAAACATTATTAACCCTTTCAAAAATTACTAGGTCTGCTTAAGCTAAACAGAATAAGCAATCCCAGAACAAGGAGACGCTCACGTGGTTTCTCCTCGATGACTTTCAGCATCGTCTGAGCTGGACCTCAGAGCCAGAGTGCCAGCTGTTCCCATCTCGGAGAAGCACACACGGGCATCTGCTCTGCCACCAAATGCACGATGCTTAGCTGGGTTTGAACAGCCCAGAACCACCCAGCTACTGTTCCAAGATGCCCTTTTTTGGTGTTTGTTTTATAATTCAGGGTTTCTTACATCAGTCTAGGTTATATCTTTTATATTCACAACTAATACATTTATTTTTCTCAGGAAAAAAAGAAGCCAGTGGAGTGTCCTATTCCATGTTACCTTAGAATGAAAGAAATAGGACACTTCACTGTTTTCCTCCAAGAACAATGTCCTGTGTGGACCCTGTGTGACCCCTGAGGCCCCGCCCAAGCAGCCCGGTCCTCCCTGAGGCCCCAGAGTAATGCGGAGAAGGCACATCGCAAAGGTGTATGGGGACAGCACGCGACTGCTGCCCGGGACCAGCTGTGTAATCAATCTGTGGATCCGAGTGTAAAATGAAAATATGGAGAACCTTGCTCAAGACCTATTAAGAATTTCAACATAGTGACAGATAGCATTACTCCAAGTGTGGTCCCTTCCGAGCATGGGCCCTGTGCATCTCTACAGATCCCTGGGCATGAAGCTGGCCCACCCCTGGCCAGAGGAGCGGGTTGTGCTGAGCTTGAAACATCATACAAGCCCTCCCACTCCCCAGAAACCCTCCCTCACTAACACTTCAAGCTTTCCCCAATCTCATCCCCACAGCTACATTTTTGCACAGCCTATTAATTCTCCTTATGCCCAGTTAACTCCTCCTGTCTGAGGAAGGGTGGTGAGAGTCTTGTGGGCATCGTGAAGCCACAGGAGGCCCCTAGGTGCAGATCTGGGTAATATCTCCCCCGCTCTGAGCCCCGCCATTTTGGGTTTCGTCTCCTCATTGATTCCTCTTTATGTTCTCTCTTTCTTTCTTACCAGTCCAGGATCCTCTGCTTTAGAATTAGCATCCCTGCTACACTCTCCCAGGCTCTTCCTTCTCCCCATCCCATGTTGAAATCATTTATTCCGTAAACCAACCTTCCACAGTACACTCCATGAGAGTTTCAGCATCAGTAATGGGTCTGCAAGTCAGAATTCTTCCCTATGTGAACCCTAGTATAGTTTGGTGTGTTGTCAGGTTATTAGACCAAGGGCTGAGCCAGCCTTCATTCATTTGGAGCATGGTGCTGACGCCTAAGCTTTCTTCTCTGGCATTGGACTTTAATTTCTCTCCCTGAGATGATTACCATTAAGTCACTGGTTTAATTCAACCTAATGAGTTCACAGTCACATTTTTTTTTTCTGGGACTATAACTTTGATTTAGAAAACACTTTCAAAACTGATGGCTTTTTAGGAGAGACAGTATTAAGGAACCATGTGTCTAAAAAATGCAAGAAGCCAGATTTGAATTGATTTCATTGTCCCAGCAGGCTCCGTGCCCTCCCCTGGGAGGGGTGGCATGCAGTTCCACACCAGGTACCAAGAAGGATCTGTGATCCTATGAACTAATTGGTGGACTCCATGAAAATTGTTCGGAACAATCCTTTTTTGACAGCTCAGGTTTGACCAGGTACATTCCATAGTTGGGGATAATTGGAACCACCGATGTCATTAAAATCTAAAATCTCCCAAGAACTCCAGAGTTGAACTTGGGAAAGTTATTAGCCATTGCAGAATGCTCTCATGCGGCTGCAACGGCAAGTTCTCTTCTGAATCTACGTTATTGTATGCTGAGTCTGCAGCCATATCTATCCTCACAAGGTGTTGGAGATGATTAAATGAGCACATGTGTAGCAAGTGTTTGGCATACATCTTGGAACGTGGTAAGCACTCAGTAAACATTAGCTATTATTATTAGATGCTCCTTTATTTTGAAATGATATTAATTGCTGTAACAACCAGGGTACATGGAATCACTCTGTAGCCCTGCGAGCCGGTCTCTTCACGTGAGTGCTGATGTTCACATGCTAATTTTGTTTCTAGCTAAGGATTCAAAGTTCAGGTGAGCCACTTACTCTGTGAGCAGTGCTTCATAACTAGGCATTTTCACTCCACAGGGGACGCTGGGCAAAGTCTGGAGACATTTTTGGTGGTCACAACCCATGGAGGAGCTATTGGCGTTTAGTAGAAGCTATGGATGTTCTGAACAACCTGCAGTGCACAGGATAGCGCCCCCCAAAAAGTACCTGGTCCCAAATGCCATGTCCCAAGCCTGAGAAACTGCTCGATGAGAAATTTGGGTGGATATTTACCTCACTGGGCCTCAGCTTCCTCATCTTGAGAAAGGAAAAGAAACATTACTTGCAAGGTTGTTACAAATAATAGCAATAAATAAAAATGAAAAGTGCCCAGTGGGATCCCTGACATTTGGTCAACCCTGGCGCTGCCACGGGAGGTAGTGGAAGAGGTGGGGAGTGCTGTCGTCTCTCACACAAATCGTGGAGAGTTACTTCCATTAACACCTGGGTGAACAGAGAGAGACGCTTGGAACCACTTAGGCTTTTTTGTTACCGGGATAAGAAAAGGTGACAGTAATCAGCCCTTCGCCTTTGGTTTCCCCTGTGAGCTGTTTCCAGGTGCCAGCCCTAACCCTAACCCTCTCAGCTCACTGTTTCTGTCCCTGCTCAGAGAAACTCACCAAATCCGGGCTGATCGGTGATGTGGACCTTGAGACAATTTTTCTGTTCCCTTACTCGCTCAGTGATCGTGGGCACTCTGTCTCTGCCTCAGCTAAAGTAATACCTTCACAGAGAAAACGAGCTGTTGGAGGCTGTGTCTGGCATTCATGAGGCCGAGTTTCCGCAGGCCGTGGACAGCGGAACCCTGGTGAGCCGTCTGCGTGGGCCTGCCCGGCTCCGGCCCCAGCTCTGCAGGACCCCCGCCCTGTATCCCTCCATCCTCCCAACTGACAGTCCACCTGCGACTCCTCGTACTGCTCCAGACCACTTCCGAACCTGAGAATGCAGACCTCATCATTGCTGGGTTTTGTTGATGAATGTGTCAGTGAGGCTGACTTGGCAATGTTCCACCTCACACTGGATCCCGGGTTAGTGTCAGGAACCAGGGAGTCCCTGCAGAGAACTTCGGAAGGTTCTTGTGGGGGGGGCAGCGATACAGGCCATGTGGGTGGGGTTTTCCCCGGGAGGCAGATGACCCTTAGTGCAAATCCTTCTAGAACCCAAGATGAGAACAAGGCACATCTTCAGAAACTCATAAGCCAGCTTGCCCTTTCTTGAAAGCAGAACTGAGAGAGAAAATACCCTCAATGTGCTGTGTCCTACCAGAAATGGGGTAATGTACAAGACACCAAGCCCGGCCTCATTGAGCATTCAGTCAATGAAGAAATACCTGCCACCAAGCGTGGTTGGGGCATTGTGCTGGGCAAAGGGACACACCAATGAACAACATGTCCCCGCCGTCAGGAGGTTCCCAGCCAGCTGCTCACTCCTCCTGAGGTACCCCCACCCTGGGCCTAGGACTGTGAAATGAATTGCCGAGTCCTTTCCGAAGAGCTGATCCAAACTTGTCTGAATATCCTCTTTACATATTTTGATCAAAACATGCCTTTGCCCTTTAGTCTGTTCCAAACTTAACTCCTCTGCGAAGCCTGCCCCAGGGCATGAGTGTGTGCTGTGCTCCCACCAACTTTCGTCTCTTCGTCAGCCCCTTGCCTTCCTGTCCTATGTATGCAAAACGTAACCTAAAGTTCATGTAAAATTGGGCCTCTTTACGTCATGATTTAGGCCAAGACATAACCATAGGCCCCTAATAAACTAGGGCTTGAGGGGTCGGGGAGAGGGGCACTGGGCTAAGCCGCTCACTTGTCGCCGAGGGTCTATGGAGATCCTGCCCAGTGATAGGGTACCCCTGGGAGGCACTGGGCAGCCCAAGTAGGGTGCCCGAGGGCCTTATTCCCTGTGTCTATTCCTGTCATATCCAACAACTGGGAATCCAGGCAATCTTTTTTTTTTTTTAATTCATCTTTATTGTAGAAAGTATTACAGATATCGGCCCCCTTTTTCCCCATTGACCCCTCCCCCCTGCTTCCCCCAGCCTTCACCACACTGTTGTCTGTGTCCCTGGGTTATGCATATATGCATATGTTATTTGGTTAATCTCTTCCCACCCCCCACCTCCTTCCCTCTGAGGTTTGTCTGTCTGTTCCATGCTTCCTTGTCTCTGGATCTATTTTGTTCGTCAGTTTATTTTGTTGAAATCCAGGCCAGACTCATAGCGGTGTCTTTGGAGGAGACCTGTTCATGCACAGCAGGACCCTGGTCTGCTGTCCTTAAATACAGGATTCAAACCTCCAGAAAGGGCTGGGAAAAGCTATCTCTAGAAAAATAGATTTGAATTGACAGCAGGATAAGGATGGAGGAACGATATTTTTAAGCAAAGCCGTCATTCAATCAATAAAAACCTGGGAGAAAACAATCCCAAAGTCTGGACAGGTCCCTATTCGGATATGACTCAGATGCTGGACCCCCCGGGGCACACTCAGGCAGTCCTTGGCGATGGTCACTCACAAGGTAGGAACAGGGGCCAGGGAGAGACAAGGCAGAGCCCACAGAGGCAGCAGGGTCTGCAGAGCTCACGTTTGGGAGCAGCTTTGTTCCAACGGCAGGAGGGACGCGGAGGACACTGTTGACGCGCACCCTGTATCCGCTCAGAAAAGGGCTCCAGACACACATGGATGTGTGCGTCAGGGAGTCTGGGCTGCAGAGGGCTGGCTCCAGGGCCTCGCAAGGGCAGAGTCGCGATGGAGGAGATGGTAGAGGGGCAGCTGCTTTGTATGTCTTTCGATGTGCAGGGACAGACTCGTTGAACTTGTTAGCTTGACATATTTGTGTCTGTCCTGCCCAGGACTGAAAGAGTATTCAGACTGTAGGGCACAGTTTCCCTACGCTCTGCAAAATCCGTGTATGTTCTGGCTGACGATAGTGGTGAGGAGGGGAATGGCATGCGTTAAATTCCGAGGTCGCTGTGAGTTAGGAAAAGCACAGCTACGGGTACAGTCCGATGAGGCCCCGAAGCACTCGTGTGTCTGAAAGTAGCAAAGGAAGACACCACCCCATCACAGCAGCTGGAGTCCCAGTCAGTCATGGTCTTTGTTTCTCACACTCTAAAAATAGTCACCCTAAGTAGAAGGGACACCACGTGCATCAGCATCACTGTGAACTCTGGGGAATGTCCCACCAAAAGGCCAGGACACTGCCCTTGGCCCTGCTCGGTCCACACGTGGGCTTCCCTGCAGCTCTGGAGAGGGCAGCTCAGGCGCGCTAACCGCCCACAACAACTTCCCTTACTAGGTAGTGCTGGTTTCACGTTCACAACAATCCTCCCCAGCACACCTGAGAGAAAACAGAAATCCCTCCTGCTTGGAAACCTATGCAAAGGATACAGGCACGGCGCATGGACGCAGACAATAGTGCAGTGAAGGCGGGGGTGGGGCGGGGGCTGGGTGGAAGGGTGCAAAGGGGAGGAAATGGGGGACATTTGTAATACTGTCAACAGTTAAAAAAAACTATGCAAAGAGAAGTGACACCTGTCACTCGTGCCCACAGCAGCAAACTTGGAGTCAGGTCTCAGCCCAGAAGTGTGCGCTGATATTTATACGTGGACTCTGAGGGCTGCTGTGGGTGTGGAGCGGGTACCAGGCTCTGGAACAGTGACTCTCAACCTTTTTCACCTCATGGCACATAAGCTGTTACTAAAATTCCATGGCACACCAAAACACATGTTAATTTTTTGCCAATCTGACAAAATAAAATAGGTATAATTTTGATTCATTCACATCAGACGGCTATAGTGTTGGCTGTTGTCATTTTTTTATTTGACAATCTGAGGATAAAAGAGGTCAGTGCCCCTGAAAAAATAGTCAGGTATTGATGTTTTAAAAATTCTTGCAGCGCACCGGTGGCAAATCGCTGCTCCAGAAGGGTTTACCCTTTACAGTTACTCCTCTCAAAAATAATCTTCCTAAGGAAACAGATGGCAGTTCCCTCTGTCTACACCGAAGTTCAAGAGTAGCCAATTACTCAGACTATGCTGAAGATAAACAGTGTTATTCTGTTCAGTTCTTCAAATAATCTTCTATTTAAATCATAGCTAATTACTATTTAGCAAATTAAACTCATTGAGTCCTTCAGAAATGTCTGTTTTGCTGTCAGAGTGAAAGCTTTAGGGAGCTCCTGCAGCAAGAAGCTTTCTTGTTTCACTACGTAGAATATTATCTAGTTGGCTTAAATCTGTGACAGATCTTTTTGTTTTTTCAGCCCTGGCTGGTGGCTGAAGCATCATCCTGTGCACCAAAAAGGTGTCGGGTTCGATTCCTGGTCAGGGCACCTACCTAAGTTTTGGGTTTGCTCCCCAGTTGGGGTGCGTACAGGAGGCAACTGATCAATGTTTCTCTCTCACATCAATGTTTCTCTCTCTCTCTCTCTCTCTCTCTCTCTCTCTCTCTCTCTCCCTCTCTCTGAAATCAATAAACATATCCTTGCATGAGGATAAAAAAGAATTTTTTTCAGATCCCTTAAAATAAACAATACAAATCATGTTTGGAACTTCAAGGCGGACGTTTCCTGGGTGAGACAGTACCTTTCAGGATCTCTAGCTGTGGGCAGACCCTCAAAAGGCGGCGTCAAGAGGTGACGTAGGAGTGGGGCAGTGGGATGCTTGTGGAAAGCTGTGGCTCCGACGGAGCGGCTGGGGCTCAGCAGCAGTCTGCGAGAGACCTTTACCGGGCTCTGGGCTCCATCTCCACCAGCATTTAGCCACCCAGCCTCCCTGCAACCCAAAGAAGTCTTGCAACTTTAAAGAGTTCACAGTAAGGATTCCTTGAGAAGAACTAGATCCACATTATAGAATGTAATTCATTTATGAACAGTTACTACTGTTCATATATAAAGTAAACACACTACACACAAACAGAGGCATGACTGCAGTGAGGTTACACCTGCCAGCAGCACCGCCCTCAGACCTGGCATGGAGGGCCACATGCTTTAGAAGGTCTCTCTCTGGCCTTCCTCCCCCACATTCCCAGCCACCTCCCCCACCTTCCAGAGCAAGAAGTTCCAGGGACCAAGGGGTCTTGTGTCCCCCTGGATCAATGTATCCAGGACCCTGGAATTCCCTGCTCAGATGATCTCAAGCCTACATCCCTACACAGGCTTCTACCCCACATCCTCTGTCCCAAAGACAGATTGTGCCACCTGTGTGCATGCTCAGAGGCCGTGGAGTGACTGGGGGGAGGGGCTGTCGGCATGGATGTGAACAGAATTTGAACATACGATAGCGGGGGGAGGGAGCACACACGGACTCAGCCCTGTGGTGCAGGGTGGGAAGGGAAGTGTCGGGCTGCGGGCTGAGGAGCAGGAGGCCAGCTCTCCCTGCACTGCCGAATCCGAAATTCGAACCTGATCTTCCAGGCAGTTATGAAGGTGTGCTTGTTAAGATAGTAAGATAGGATATATTTATCTCACAGTTTACCAGCCTGATTGACAACTTCTAAAGATTTTAACATATGGTATGTGGGCCTTCCATCTGTGCTCATGTCCTGGGGCCCTCCGACGTTCTAGAGTGGGAGTGGCTGGGCAGATCCCCAGTTCGGTGGGGATCCTCTCTTCATAGCGTCACCTGGGTCTGCATGACCTGCTGATGTGCTTACTGATCACACCTCAGGCCATCAGCTGTACTGAGCACAGAATTCTCAGGGTGCACGTCTGTATTTGCTCAAAGTCTGTCTTTGAAAGAAGGACCTCTATCAGATATGTTTCTATTACTCCAATTATTTCACAAACCTGTGAAAGCTCTAGGAATTAGGGCAGGAATATTAGCAAATAAATCTTATCTTTTTGTGTCCATCTCATCGTCTCTTTTGAACCCATAGCTTTTGTCCTGTGTCTAGTTACCCAACATTTCCACTACAGTCATCCCTTGTTTATCGTGGTTAATCCATTCCAGACTCTAGCGGTTGCACCTGGCATTGAAGGATTCCTGAGGTGCTCAAATACATAGGCCTACAGTCCATACATACAGCAATTTTAATTTTAATTGTAATGCAGGGGTGTATAATTGACTCAGACAACCGAGCGTGCGCTGTATCATTTTCACTGTCTTGTTCAACTTTTTAATGAATATATTTGAAAAAACCGTGATAGAGTGAAGCCGACAGAGTGAAGCCGTGAAAGTCGAAGCGCGAAGTGGCGAGGGACGACTGTATACGAAACATTCTCACCCAAGCCTGCATTCCCATAAATTGTCTTATTCTCTTCTTCACTCACAACTTTGTTACAAAGTCCCGTTTCCTTATTGAAGATGATTTTATCCAAGTGAAAGGAAAAGTCTGCAGACACTAATTCATACTATGGTATGAGTGATTGATAGTCTCCTTATCATTTCAAGTACTATTTCAAAAAGCCCTAGTTGAACAAAGTGAGTAATTTCAACTGCCAGCTACCTTGGACATATTTTAGGATCAAAGTAGGCAGAAATTTTTACTTTTTTATAGACAAAAATTTTTATCAGCAAAACTTTATTGACATTGATAAAATATATTTTTAATTTTATAATTTATCTATTTATAATGAAGACCAATGTAGTACAAACCCCATGTAATAAATATCCCAATAAAAGAAAATAAACTAATTAAACTTAATTTATTATTTATTAAATCAATGGCATCGACTGGCAAAGCAGAGGAGAAACTGACATTCTCAATAATGAACATTGCCCAAAGGATTCTATTGATGAACTATTTCCTCTCCCAATTTAATTCTCACAGAGTATATCTTTATAATTTAGCAATTAAATTTGAATCATGACCGTCTCTGCTCTTCAAGCCTCCATGAAGGTGATTTCAACCCAAGAGAGTTACTTTTAAATTTAGAGAAGGCTTGTTGGTAAACGTGTTATGAGAGGGGAGAAAATTCCTGCAAATGGGTTTATAGTATATCTAATACCCTGTCAAAGACCATACTGGAAAAAGGAAGGAAATTTATTTTATTCTCTCAGATGCAATCAGAAGAGCACCCCAGATCCAAAAATCAGAGCATCGTGGCAGCATGGTTTTGCCTTGGACTTGTGTAGGGAGGAGGAGACAAGTTATAAACAACGGCGCTTCCAGCTGGGATGCTTCGGTCATCAGGGAAATCTCAGGCAGTCAGGAGCAAGGAATGTTTACCTCTGTGCCTAGCTAGTTTTGAGGAAACAGTTGAGCTCATCGTTTATGAGACAAAGAATGGAAATTTGGAGGGTCTGTGCCTGTCTCTGTCATAGGTACACAAGGGGGTCATCCATGTGCCTTATCCAGGTTGTATGGGGAAGGGTGGTTCTTTGCAGTGAGCCATTCATCCCCAGAACACAAAAGGGGAGGGGTATTTTTTGACTCTCACTCTTTTCCAGGAGCACAGGGCTCAGGGGACGTTGACATTGTTCGCCATTTGTGGAAGCAGACATCTTCCTAATGCACTGCTGTCTGTCTCCTGCTGTCCTTCCCTCTGGAGCAGCGCTGATCAGCCCTCACCAGCCTCGCTCCCCATCTCCAGGCCCTAGGCATACTCTCCCTCCAGCCTTTGCACTTGCTGGTCCCTCTGCCCAGAGTGCTCCAGCCCAGAGACCCACGAGCCACCCTCCTTCAGCTGTTTATTCAATTGCCATCTTTCCTGGGAGATCCTCCCTCCCACATCGCCTGTCTCCCTCCTTGGCTTTAGGGTTCTCCTTAGCACTTACCACTTTGGAGCACACTGTATGCGTTACTTACTTCCCTGCTTCAGTCTGTGTCTTCCTGTTAGAACACACCATGAAGACGGGATCTTTCACACTGTATCCCCAGCACCGGGCACATAGTAGGCATGCAATGATTTTAGATAAATATGTTAAAATACTTAGCATATGCTTTGCCTCACACATAATTAAAGTTATTTATCACAATTCTCAATATTCTCTGGGGATTTCCACAGAATAACATGAATAGCATGACTCAGGAAGAAGAGTATTCCTGGTTCCCTTCTGAACACAGTCTAAAAGTGTGCATTTTTAAACTTTATTTTTATTTTGTATCATTAAGACAAAAGATCCTAAATCCAGTATATAGCAACATATGTTCCAGATGTTAACTTTCAGAATTTAGGCCTTGCAATACACTTGTCCAATTCTTCTGAAAGAAGACAGCAAAGCACTGTGTCCATCAAAAAACGGTCTCTCACCCCTCAGTGTCTCCTGATCTGTGGAACCACATTTTAATTACGTGCCACTCATGTTCCGGGCACAGAGGTGTTGATCTCCTTTCTGCAGCAAGTGAAGTTTGCACAATTTATTCAGAAATTGCTTTTGGGTATTTGGTTTTGTTTTTGTTTTTTGGTGGAGGAAGCAAGTATAGCAGCATTTCCCCAAACTTATTATTATCCTGTAGAAAGTTTCCGTTCCCAGAGAAGGAGGGGAAAAAATACTTTTAAATGATAGAGAAGGGAAATTAAATTCTCAGGTGACATTTCTTTATTTTACTTTTTATTTTTAGACCTCACCCAAGGATATGTTTTTACTGATTTTAGAGAGAGAGAGAGAAACATCAATGGGTTGCCTCCCTACCCCCCTGACCGGAATCAAACTCACAACCTTTTTGGTGCATTGGTCGATGCTCCAACCCACTGAGCCACCCGGCCAAGGCTATTTTACTTTTTATTGTAAAACTAACATTATCACAAGTAATAGAATTTTTAAAAAGACTTTGGTGAGTCTTTGGCCCTCATAAAGATTTTACTTCATTATTTCATATTTCCCTCCAGTCCCTCCTCACATCCACATGCACTGTTTCATATACCTGCAATCATAGCATAGATAAAATTTTCTATTTTTAGGGATTTTTCCTAATTAATGATAGTCTAGAAGCATTACCCACATTCTCTCAGTGTTTTCTAAATTCTCATATTTTTGTGCCTGAAGAATACTCTGTCGAGTCCCTGAAGTGCCAGTTCACTTGTTCAGGGGAGCTTTCCCTCTTTCTGGGCTACTTGCCTCACTCATCTCTTCTCATTGGACCTGTCATCAGTTGGACTTTGAAAAACATCTTCCAATTTAGTTAGTTGACTTGGCATGACTTGGTGTTATCCAAACAATGTTTCACAGACCTTGCCCCTACTGACAGGTGTTCTGTGCTGGGGTGGGAGTGGGGCACAGGGAGACTGGGGCCATGAAAGGGGGGAGCCCATCCACTAATGTATCTGGGAAGATGTGTATTTGAAATACACATCTTTGAACATTGTACTGATAGACTGAAGGTTCTGAGAGCTCTTTCAGAGGTTACCTAACTTTAACTCACCTTCCCCAAATGCTGATCATCTCAGCTCTGCCTTGCTCACCTGCACCCTGTGAGCATCTGAGGGAGCATTGGGGTTCACTGGGGCCTGGGGGAGGAGCATTGCTCTGGTGACTCTCTAACCAGAGTCCTGCTTGTTCAGGGACCCCTTCCTTCCTGCTCAGAAGCATCTCTCCGCATTGATTTCACAACTAGACTTTCAAGGGAGCAAATGGAAACCCATGTTGTCTTGGGTTTTGTCTAAAGGAAGATAACAGGGCAGGTGGGCAGGGTAAGTGGTCTGGTTTCTGCTCCCAACCACACTGTCCTTCTGTATGACTTTAGGCAAATCACTACCCCCTCTGCCCTCTGTTCACTCCATCCATAAAGGAAGAGTCTAGACCAGATAGTTTCTGGAAGGCTAGGCTGAATGCAGCCTCGACAGTCTACGCAAGTGCCCGGGGAGCTCGTGGCAAGACGGAGTATGCTCACCGCAGTGTCCCATGGAGACCAGTCTCTGGACTATCCAAGAAGTGGGGTGATGGAATGATGGAGCTCTCACAGAGGAGCTTCTGCACAAACCCAAACCTTCCAGCAGATCATACACATTGGCCAGGAACATTCTCGATGCCCACGAGTGATCAAAACATTTCCTTTTCTATTTCCCTTCCTATTTAATTCCCTCTGTTGTCTTGCAATGAGGGACCTTAAGCAACTCACTTCAGTTCTCTCAACTTCAGTTACTTACCCTTTCTGAGCCTCAGTTTCCTCATCTTTAAAATTAAAATAATCCAGCCTCTAAATGAGAATGTACTTAAAAGGCCCTGTACATAGTAAGCAGTCAGTAAACCTTAGTTTTCTCTTCCTCCCTTTTCCTTTCCCATGTTAAATACATACCAAGTGTCTAAAGGAACAACTGCTAGAGTTCAATAATTGCTGCAGAAAAGCCATTTGAGCATGAAATGACCTCAGCTCCAGCTAAGAAACAAGAGGAGATGACTGGTATAGCTCATCAAAGTTCAGCTGCTTAATTACTTCATGCCCATTTACATGTAGGTTACAGTGATGTCAATGAACTACAAAAAATAAATAAATCAAGAAGAGTTCAAATGAATTTGTGGATGATAAAGTCAGCCCAGGGGGTGACTGAAGTAGGTGCTGAATCTTTGGAAATCTGGAGGAAGCCAGGCATTTCTAGACATCCCCTGAGGACACTATCATAGAGAAGTGGCCTGGACGCATCAGCTGCTGACCTAATCACACCAGACAAAATATGCCCTCTGAACATGACCTCACTTGTTTTGGGTCCCTTGGCAAATGCGGTTATTTCTGTCAACACACTCCACATAAAATTTCCTTTGGGCTCAAATTTTCCAACTGATATTCAAATCCATGTTTTATTTATATATTCCATTAATGCTTTCAATTTAAGATGGTGTTGACTTAAGTAGTTTCTTCCTGTTTATTCCTATTACACTTTCCACTATAAAAATGACCAAGAGGAGGAAAGCAGAAGTGAGAAATATTCAGTTATACTGTATTTCTGTGAGTTTGATCTTGTATCAGAATTATCAAGGATGCTTGTTAAAATTCATATTCCTGAGCCCCACCTCTAACCTATTGATCAGAATTTCTGGAAGTGGGATTTAAAATCTGCCTTTTAAATAAGCTGCCTAAATCATTCATTTGCACATCGAAGTTTAGACGCTCATAGCTTGTGCCTGGGTCACTGTGATGGTCTCTCAGCTGGTTTCCTGCCCTTGAGTTTTCCTGTAATCATTTTTGGAATATCCCTCCAGGATCTGGATTTATCACAACATGCCTTCTGTGAGAACCTGGCATGGCTCCTTTGGATCCCTTGATGGCGAAAGGCCTTCCCTTTGCCCTCCCAGTGCCTTATCACTGGCCTTTCTCCAACTCCCCCACTCAGTTGTCCACTTGGACCAACATAAGCTGCCTTCAAACTGCTCACAGAGCCCTAGAGGTTCTGGAGAGGACCATAGGGGCTGCCACTGGGGAGACAGGGTGGCCAGTTGGCTCGAGGGCTCTCCATCTCCATTCCAATCAGAGCTCTACTTGAGTGTCCTCATAAAATTCATTTTAAGTTAAGACTCTGGTGCATAGAATACTTTTCTTAGAAACACTGTCCTAGATTAAATCTACTATATTTCTTCCCTGTCTGCAAGCATTTTATTTGCTTTGCGTGAAACCCCTTCACCTCTTGCCCACTTCAAGGCTTTCTTGTCAACTGTCTGTGGTTTATCCATCAAACTTCAAAACCTCCTCCAAATGCAGCTGGTCCTACGTAACCTGCAACCTCAGGGACGCAAGCGGGGTCAGTTTCCTTCCCAACTTGTTAAATTATACGGTCTCAGTTATTTCTTTCATTCGGCACATGTGTATTGGGCCACCACTATATAGCAGGACCTGCCCTTGGCCCTGGAAATACAGGATGAAGCAGAACAGACCAAAGTCCCTGCCCCTCGTGGAGCTGACATCTTTATGTGCCTGTCTTCCCCAAAGAGATTATCAATTCCACAATAGGAACTTGGTCTCATTAGTTTTTCATCCTTCCACAGAATGGAAATTTACTAATTTTTAATTAGTAAAATAATTAAATCCATTACAGGAAACATGACACAAAATTCATAAGAAAGCTATTTCATGTCCTAATGGCAAAGCCTAGGGTAAAGGGTTTTTAGCTTCCTGGTTATTTAAATATTAATTATGAATAATAGTTTCTTTATCTGTTTCCAACCTATGTTTCAGATTCTGTTTAGAATCAAAAGCCCAAAATTTAAGGAGAAAAATAAATGACAATTATTTACAATTCTTTAATTCTTTATTCAACACGATACCCTTCCACTTTTCTCACACTTTCTTCTTAAATAGCTCTACCGCTCTTATGAAAAGAGGTTGTTTAAATTCCCAAACTTACCTAGCAAATTTGGTCTTTTTGCAAAAACTACAAGGAACTTTAAAAGGGGACAGTATTACTCTGCCAGTCTCTCTATGCCCTCCGTAGCTCAGAACACTTTTCTTCTTGCCTCACTATAGGTACGGTGAGCGTGGGTTTCACACTCATGTAACTCAGGTGTGACTTCCGATGTTCAGCAACGCTGAGCTAATTGATTCAAACCAATCCTCCCACTGAAAACTACTAAAAATACTGAATAAAATGTGCTTTTATCTTTATTAAAAACATTAATAAGCCAAAACATAGTAAGGCATTACCAAGCCAAACCCTAGAATCAATGAGAACACAGAAAAGTAGGCCAAGCACTAGAAGCTGCTTTTGTTCCAAGGTCACTTGCCTAGTTGGACTGTGAAACTGAGCTGTGGCTTCAGTGGATTCCTAGGGTGGGAGGGACACGAATCAGATCCCAGGCCCACCGAACGTGGAGAACTTAATAGGAGAGGCCCATATTGAGTGCACCGCAGAGGGCTCCACGGGAGGCCAGTACCCCCGCCCCCCCGCATCCCCCCTCGGAGAGTCATGGAGAGACTTTGCCCAGGACAGAGCAGAGCAGGAGGAAAAGAAAAAGGAAACCCAACCCTGGAACCATAGGAACATCTGAGGCCCAAATATGCAGCCCCAAATGTGTACACTGCCAGAAATCTGGTTTAGAGTGCTACCAGGCTGACAATGTGCCCAAGCCCCCAAAAGAAGCAGATGCAAACCTTCTCCAGAGGAAGGTGACTTCACCTTTCAGGCCTCTGGGAATCCTAACAGACACTTTCTCGAGGGGCATGAGCAGCGCAGAATCAAAGGTAACCCCACACAAAGAAACAAGGCGCCGTGGGCAGGAAGCAGCAGGGCGGACAGCAGAAAGGCACTCGGAACTGCAAATGTTAGAACTCTCCCACTCAGATTACTGAAAGAAAGGCTTATTTAGTTAAAGAAATTTTTAAAACTTGAAAACATCTGAAAGGAGTGATCTTGAAAATGCCAGAGCAATTTTTAAAAGGTTAAATAGAATCTCTAGAATTTAAAAAGACAAAAACCAATATAAAAAGAGAGAGACAGTAGTTGATGTCTGTCAATTTTATCTTTGGAAAGAAATTCAGAGACGATTTTCCTGCCGGCTGTCTTTGGTATAGCCCAAGGAGATGAAGGTATAAGAAAGGATCGATGGGGTCCCGGCCCACAGGTAACTGAGCCGCACGTCCGGCATGCCGGCTATTAATGTTTTAGACTAGAGTCCACAGTGCCTGTTTCAGCTAGAATTGAAATGTCCCTAAAGACCAACTGGAAAAAGCATCAGGAATACTAAGATATTCATGATTTTCTTTACATATTCTTTTTTTTTAATGATTGATTTTTAGAGAGAGAGGACGGGAGAGGGAGAAAGATAAACATCGATGTGAGCAGAACATAGATCAGCTGGCATCCAGCGTTCCCCCCACGGGGGATCCAGCCCGCAACCTGGCCTGTGCCTGCCCAGGAATCGAACCAGCAACCTCAGCCAGGGCAGTTTTGCCTGTCCTTGATTGTGACTATAGGTAGAGCCCATATCAGTCCTATGGAATCAGCATCTATTCTACACATTGACATTGAAAGCAAACAACCAAAATCCTCCAATTTTCAGAGGTTTGGGTATGCAGCATAATCTACAAAAATTTGTAAATTTATAAAACGAACCCGTAGAAACTTCCCATTTTAAAAGATTTCAGTAAATAAGTTTTAGAAATTGTTTCCCAAAAGTGAATCCATCCATTATTAAGTCATTGACAGAATGTTAGAGCTCGGGCTACGTGTGTCAGGAAGATCAGCGCTATGGTTTCCACAGCAACTACAGCTCTGTCTCGCTTGATTCCTCACACTGTACTTCCTTCAGCCTGTGCTGGTAAATGCAGGCCCGTGGTGAGTACCGCAGGTGAGAGGGTGCACACGCACAGCTGCCTGTGGACAGGGTCCTTTCTGTCAGAACTAGGTTTTCCTTGTTATGTCATCATATATATAACCTTTAAGACTGAAATCAACAGAGCCTTTTGCAGAGCTTTCAATTTCCACACATTGTATTAAAATATTTTTGTAGCCCTGGCCAGTTTGGCTCAGCGGTTAGAGCGTCGGCCTGCGGTACAGAGAGACCCGGGTTCGGTTCCCGCTAAGGGCATCCACCTCGGTTGCAGTTTGTCCCCGGCCCTGGTTGGTTGTGTGGGTGGCAGCCACTCGATGTGTCCCTTTCATGTCAATGTTTCTCTCTCTCTCTCTCTTCCTCTCTCTCCCTCCCACTCTATCTGAACAAAAAATGAAAAAAAGAAAAGAAAATATTTTTGTAGTGAACATTATAACCAACTGCACATTTAAAAAATCAAACGACCACATGTGGAATAACCTGAATTCCCTAACTTTATGGCTGGGCGACAGTCTTCTCATTGATTCAAGAGAGAAATGTCTTCTCTCGAACCCACTGCTAATTCCAGAAACCAGGCTGATAGAATAAGGGAATGCTTCCCCTAGATTTGCCTGGAAACGAGGTGTCTGCAGTTCACACAGCAACACCTCCATTCCTTCCAACTGAGCTTCTCAATGGCTTTGTGATTCCTGATCGATGGGTTGATTGGGTTCAATGTATGTGTCACACCAGGCCCGTAGCTCAACTGATTGCTGTGTAGTACAATGAACAGGCCATCGAGTTATTCAGAAGACTTGTCCCCCAACCTCATGAAACACAAGCTCCATCAGGACTACTCCAAAGCTTATGAAGTTTTGCTTCATTGTTTTCCATGACAAGATTTCCTCCTAAATAAAACCACTGTTTATACCTTTGGTGTGTTTATAGATATTTATAGAGTGCCTGCCACACTCGAAGGGCCATGCTGGGCACTGGGGCCCTCTGCTGACCTTGTGTAACTAGACACCTTGAACGGGGTCTAACAAGGACCCACAGCATAGAGAACAGTGTTAGAGAGAGATTTTCACTCATAGCCCACTCACAGCTACCAAACACTTTAAATGGCTTTAAAATGGCCACTGCCATGTTTTCCTTTCATTGCAGACTTTCATCTTGCAGTCCAAGGTCCTGCCGCCCTACTGCGCCCTCCCCCAGAGTCCTCCTTCCTGGTCTCCTGTCCATTCCTGCCATCAAATCAATTGCCCCTGATCTCCACTCTCACCTCAACCTTGCCTCCTAGCTTCTTACTCCCAGCACCACCCAGCTGCCCCACCCCACACCTAGTTTTCATTTTTTTCTGCCTTCATCCCTCCTCTCATTGAGGGTTTTGAAGTGTCCAAGAAACAGGGAGACCCAAGGCACCATGTAGCCTTCTCTCTGAATAGTTCAGAGCTTGATGGGGTTTCAGAAATTAGTTTGGGACTCAGATTTGAGCCTCCTTGGCTACATTCTGATTAAATAAGATTTGTGGTATTGGTATGAGGATCTAGACACTATTCGTCTCGTTGCTTCGATTGGTAAATGTCTCCAAGTTCCGTGTAACTCATTACCTTCTTCATTTTTCCACCAAAGCAACCTGGACTCTCAATGAAGAGACCACCATCCAGACATTCACCTGAAAGAGACTCCTAGGAATCATCCCAAACCCTCCCTGCTCCCTAACCCTTCTTTGTCCCCTCCATCACCAAGCACTATAGGTTTATCTTTATTGCCACTGCGTTATTTAGGTTCTTATCACTGTAGGCCTGAAGTATTGCCCTACCCCCCACCCCACTGATCAGTCAAATCTACCATCACCCATCACCACACAGCGCACTCTGCCTCCTCTTCCACCCATCAAATTCATCTCTCTGAACAAGCCATGGTATTTTCCAGGATGTATGCCACTTCCTGGCCTGAGTCCCTACAGCTTTCAGAATAACATTCAGACTCCTTGGTTTGTGATACATGGTTTATGGCCAGGTCCTGCCTACATTTGTAGTTTCCCTTTCCAGTCCCCTTCCATCCACCAGTGCACTTTATTCCACCCACAGAACGGTGTGTCGCTCCCGTCATTTCTCCTGCTGGTTTATACCTCCATCATGTCACATGAGCGAACTTTCCTCTCCTGGAATGCCTCTCCTCCCATCGTAGGAAAGGAAAAACTAACTTTTTCTCCATCCTTCTACCTTCTCTGGATGGGGCCCCTGTAACAAAAGATAGATGAACAATAGAAAAACAGAAGTTTATTAATATGTATACTTGGGTAATGTCAAGGGAAAAACGAGTAACTCAAATTCAGGCCAAATACCATTTTAAGAAAATAAAATAAAATAAAAATAAATGTGTGGGGGAGGCCAGTTATGGGGAGATGACAATGGAAAGTAGGGTTTGTTAAGCAGATTTAAGTTCTCTTAAATCTCCATGAATAAGAGTTTTGGTGATTTAAAGTCATCCTTCTCTACCTGGGAGAGAGAGTGGGAGGAGAGACCCTTACAAATGGAGATTTCCTTTATAAATATAAATTTCTTTTATAGAAGGGTAACTCCTACTCTTTTTCAAAGCTTCTCCTGTGTCTCAAAATAATCAGTTCATCGGTTCTTATGCCAAAAGGTCCCATTCTGGGGTGGTATATTTTGCCACCCTTCACCATGAAGTCCAATTAACTCTTACTGACTTATTGGTATGTGTTATGCACCGTGCTAAGAGCATGTGTGTTCCTTGAACCCCAACTCCAATTTAGCTGTTCCTTATTTGGGTTCCACAGTATTCTGTGAATATCTCTAGTAGTACATCTATCATAGATAACATTTAGTTTGTCAGTTTCATTCATTTATTCAACCAATATTTATTTACTCTGTGTCACACAAAGTAAAAGGTTATGGGGCTCTTAACACCACCCAGGAGGTCAAGAGAGGCTTCCCTAGGGCAATCCTTCAGTTGAGACAGCACCCACTGAAGGCCTAGAAATGAGGGAACACATGCATGGGGTCTCTCTTCAGGTAACTGAAAGAAGTTCATTACAAATGGAGACAGGCAGAGAGCTGGCAAGACACCAAGATGGGGAGCAATAGGGGCTCTGGCTAATGAAAGGCTGTGAAAGCCTTGTTTAAGGAACTTAGATTTTTATCCTCCAGATTATGGGAAGGCAACTGAAAGCTTATAAGAAAAAAATAAGACTTGCCTTTAGAGGGATCACTGTGGCTGCCCATGAGAATGGAGTGGTTGAGGGTGAGAGAGGCTAGATGCAGGGACACTAATTAGGACATGTTACCAATCCAAATGAGATGAGAGTGCGCTAGACTCCATAGTACCAGTAGGAATGAAGAAATGTGGTCAAATGTTAAAGCTGCTTAGGAGGTAGAACTGACAGTGTTATTGGTGGGGTGTTCTCCATGTCCCCCCCACCCCCCCCCTCCCACCCATCTGCTGCTGGTGGAAGTGGGCTTCTTTTGATGTCACAGGAAAAGGAATTTTCTGAGACTTGCATGGGAGAAGGAGGTATCATGAAAAGTTTTACTTCTGTGGAATTAAACCCTGGAGTTTCCAAGGTCCCCTCTCCCTCTGTCCTGCAATGGAAGAAATCCAGCTGTGTCTCCATCAGAGCCAGAATTTAAGCCATTGCCCAGAGTTTCTGCTCCATATTTGCACAGTCCAGTCCAGCATCAGGCTAGCTTAGCTTGTGTTCCCAGCTATAGTCCATTGTGTGTGGGGTCTGCATGGCTCATGGGCCATGCAGCTTCTAGGGCCACATGACTATGGAGGGAACACTGGCGAGTGCAAGGAAGCAGGAGCAAAGCAAGAGGAACAAGAGACAGAGAATTCCTTTGTCTGGGGGATTTTAACTAGGAGCATAACCAATTAAACCTTCAGGATTTTGCATGCTTGCAGTGGCCCCACCACCTCTAGTCAATTATCTTTGTTCCAGGTTAGACTAACAGGCAAGCACCTTCCCTACCTCATCCCAACTTCACTGTGCATGCACCCATCTTCCTTCCCCCAGTGATTTGCAGGGAATAGATCTGTGGTTCCCTGGGGAGTGTGAAATTGCAGCTTCCTGGTGAAGCAGCCCAGATGACCATGAATATCTGACCTTTCCTTTGCTTTCTTCCTATTATTAATATTAGCTAACTAATTACAACATTAACAACAGGATCTATTAACTTATTAGAAAAAGGACATGAGGGAGAAGGAGTCAAGGATAATCTCAAATTTCTGGATTTACGTGATTATGGGTATCATTCCTGTGATTGGGAATGTTTTGATGGAGAAGCAGTTTTAAGAGAAAAATAAGCTTAGATTTGGACGTTTTGATTTTGTGATGTCTTTAAAACAAACAAATAGACTTGTCCAGTAGGTATTTGACTATGTATAGATGTAGGGATTTGAGGAGAAGATGAAGACAGGTCTAGAAACAGAGATTTGAAAGTCATTAGCATATAGACTGTAATTAACGCCAAGAGGGTGGATATGATTCCATAGACTATATATCTAAGAAGTCAAAGAGCATACATTATTTACCTCCATATTTCCAGGGTCTAATACTGTGCCTGGAACAGAATAGGTGCTTTGATAGTTTTGTTGAATGAACAAACGAATGAATGATCAAATGAACCAATGAATGAACAGTATGAAATACAACCAAGTCTAATTTGAAAAACTGCCTAAATATAAAATATTAAAATTGTTATGGTATTGATACACATCAACCAAGTTTTTAGGAAAACAGTATTAGAATGGATAATCTAAAAAATATGTTGGGTGGAATAATGACTACTTTGAAGACAAATAAAATGCATTTCATTTGTACAAATTAAGGCACAGTTACAGTCCAAAAATTACCAAAGCAAATTGCAAAGGCTGTTTTATTATTATCATTTGTATAGTGTCTGTGACGGTGCAATTAAAATTTGATAATCATATTTGTCTATGCATAATAATTAGCAAGAGACAAAGAGATTAAAGGGATAGTTAAAGAGAAATGAAAACGAGCAACCTTTAAATGCACACTTGGCACCGTGGGGCCTGCTGTCAGCAATGGCCTGTCCTGGTGGCTTGCTTTCCATTTCCACTTGCTCCCCTCAGAGCGTAAATGTGGGGATACAACCAAACGTCTCTTGTATATTATCATGATAATTTAGTATTATTTTCAAAGGGAACTCTTTGAATCTTTTTGTCCTTTTATTGAACAGAACATTTAAATGTAGGAATAGATTCCCTGGGGCATAACAGTATCTGCCCACATTGGTAATGGATATTGACTCAACTAATCAAAGAATATGTCATCTCTCTTTAAACACCTCTCTTTTTTTTCCCTCTTGATTCTTTCATTTCATTAGAAACTCAGATCCCCTTCCCCCAATTTTTGCATTATAGTCTCAGTTATTAGTATAAGGCCAAAGATAAATCTCATTATCAGGTGAGTGCACGGTGGGGGGAACATCCCGGGAAAGACATGGGTTCGCAGTGCAGCGCACCTGCTGGGTAGGAGGAGGAGCTTAGAGAAGATCAGTCAACCCGTCTGGGCCTTAGTTGTCTCATCTATAAAGTGAGAGATTAGATTTAGTAACTGCTAAGACTCTTCCAGGTCTATAATTTTGTTATTCTACCCTCAGGAACATTTTATTACTTTAAACTATGTAGGCTTTATTAAATTTCACTTTGCTTCATTATTTTATTATATCTATTCCCTATTAAATGTCAGTGTTCAATACACTCTGCCACCGTACCAGTGGAAACTACAGGTCTAGAGACCTAGCATGAGTGCGGGACTATGACAACAGCAAAGTGTGTGCTTCCCTTCTTTGGGCTTTTGCCATGGGCCAGGCATTGGTGTAGGCATTTGCTCTGTCTCATTTCATCTTTATAATAGCTGTTTATAGTAAATATTAATATCTCCATTTTATAGAAGATGAAACTCACACTTGTATGTGTTTGTATCCTTGCAGCTAGAAAGCGCTGTGTAGTTGATTTCAACCCCAGGCTTGCCGGCCTCCGGAGCCTGTGCTCCTAACCACTGCGTTAAGTCTGGATTTCTGGGTCCCCCCCTGAGGGTTGGAGTGAACCCAGTAGAATCAGGTAGCATTCAGGGAAGAGAGTTGAATGGAGCCAGCAGGGGTATTTAGCCACAAAAATACAGACTTGGGAGGTGAGCAAGGAAGGGAGAACCAAAACTGTGCTGGAGGGCTGCTCGGATGTGGTTATCAGGCTGCATGAAGTGTCAAGTTCACCGGAGAGGCACGGATGGGCATGGGAAAACAAACAGTGACTTGTTAGCCTGCAGGATCTTCACAGAATGTTCTCCAGGGCTTCATCACTAAGGCAGGTACAAAGATCATGTGGACATCTCCTTCACACAGTACCTGGTGGTGTCATAAGGAAACAGTGAGAATAGCTGTATGACACTGGAAATGGATCCCAGGAAGCAGGTTCAGGTAGTTTGTGCTGACGCTTCTCTCAGTGGCTCGCCAGAGGCACAGGACAGAGGCTTCCCAAACTGGTCAAAGAAGGAAGGAGAGGCGGAAAAGAATGTACTAGGCAGAGGTCTCACGGGCCTGATGCTAGAACTAGGAGATACAACACGTGTCGTGGCTGCTAGGGCTCTGTACGCCGGGCCGCTCGCGGCACGGGTGAAGACGTCACAGGGAACCGCACCCACGGTTCAGAAGGTTTTCAATCTTAACCAAAGGTGAAACGTCAGAAGCAAGTGGACTGCCTTCATCAGAAAGACACAATGCTCTTACAAAGTTCTTGCTTAGAAACATGAATCTAATAAGATCTCTATATTAATTACCAATTTTCAGTAACTAGAGGGGATAGAGAAACAAGTTAAAATACCACAAGAAAGATATCAGCCAAATCCTGACTATAGAATGTTTTATAAGACAAGTGATCCAGTTTCTCCAACGAAACATGACCCACTTTCTCCAATAAATTAATGGCATGGAATAAGGGTAGATGGAGTATAGAATAAAAAATGCTTCACAGATAATTTAAAAAAGTAATGATGCAATAATACAACTAGGCATTTCAAGTAAATAATTGGACAAGAGTTCGGGTGTGTATGTGGGTATTCATTGCTCTGTTGTTAGTAATGGTGGAAATGCTATGCATTGAAAACGATGCATATTGAGACAGAAAAGTAAATTAAAAGGAAGGGAGGGAAAAGCCAGTAACAGGCTGTATGTATGGTACAATATGGTGTGGTAATAAAAAAAAAACCTAGATTTTAACGTAAGGCTACTTCCTACTATTGGATCTTGAGCAAATTAACCTCTCTGAGACTTGGTTTCCTCGTGTAAGAAGGATGGCTGTAGTTTCTGTCTCATTAGATGCTTTGAGAATTCAATGTAGCAATATTAAGCACCAGGCCTGGCAGAATAAACATTTTATATCCTTCTAGACTATATACGGAACTTTCTCTGTGCTCATGGCTATCTAGAGGGGAAAGTATAGCTTTTTCCATTTTTTATTTTAGTTAGACTTGTATTGTCATTTTCAGTATTTCCGAATCATTGGCTCAACCTCTCAGCTTTCAGACGAACTAGAGGAGCCGAGATAAGAGAGAAATCCCGAGTTCTTTATGTCAATACATGCTCCAACGGCAAAAAGAAAGCTTTCCTCACTTCTCACTTTGTGAGTAAATTCTGACTAAACCAAAGTATTTTTTTTAGAATTATTTTTTCTTTATTGATTTTAGAGAGAGAGGAAGGAGGGAGAGGGAGAGAGAGATAGAAACATCGATGAGAGAGAACATCGACTGGCCACCTCCTGCATGCCCCCCACTGGGGATCGGGCCCACAACCTGGGCATGTGCCCTGACCCGGAATCAAACTGGTGACCTTTTGATGCGTGGGTCGATGCTCAGCCACTGAGCCACACCAGCCAGGCAAAACCAAAATAATTTTTAATTAGGTAATAATATTTCTAATATTCCAAGAAGTTAATAATTAAGTAACAATGAGATTTCACTTAATACCTGTTTCTTTCTTTTTCTTACATAAATTATGTAAGACCCTCCATGCATCTCTTTTTCCATGAAAGTACAGAAAGCCAAACCTAATCTCACAAAACCCCATGGAAGAAGTAAGCTCCAGAGCCTGCAGATGTTCGAAGGAGTGTGTGCCTGCAAGGGACACTTGTCATGGTTGTGAAGGTTTAACTTCCAGAGTGTCCAGATTTAATAGGTTTGTCCAGCTCTAAAACAGACAAACAGACAAGATCACCCTTCTCTGGCCCTCGTGTATTCAGAGCTCAGTTCTGTTTAATAACTCGTGTTTGCGCCCCTGCAATGTGCTAGGCACCGCTCCAGGCTCTGGGGTAACCAGAGTTGGTAAGAAAGCCCATGGTGCAGGGAATCCTCGTCTGTTTATTAAACAAGCAAAGCAATGAATTAATACAGGTCTATATCAGAGGTTGACAATAGGTAGCCTGCAGGCGTTTGACCCACATGGAATGTTTATTTTTAATCCAAAGATTTCAGATAGAAACATAAGTTTGGGGGTTCTCTAGAAGAGTCAGCAAATACAGGGCGTACAGCATTTTGGACTCACTTTCCTGTATGGCTGCAGTCAACCAGAATTAGGAAGGCCCGCTGTCTTTAGAAGGGACATGCACTCCTCAGATGGACTTAGTCTGCACCCAGCCTGCCCCACACACTTGGGGTATCTGCTGGGTGCTGTAGGAACAGAAGCGTTGTCCTGTACCAAATAATCACAAATGAGATGGTTTTCTGAATAACCAGGGATCACCTGCACAGGGATTACAAGCTGTGTCTTCATACTTCTTTGCATCTAGAAGACAAGATTCTAAGGAAAATTATTTTCATAAATACAAAAACCCATGCAGCATCGTCAATAAGGCTGCAGGAGACCCTAGGGCAGCAAGGAATGATCTTAAGGTTTCTTTGATTAAAACAGAAAGGTACTAAATATATAAAACCATCTACAGCGAGTTAGGCCAGATTGCACTATAAAAGAGCAATTCCTGAATTGGTGTTTGTTCACTGACAACCGACACGTCGATAATGTTTTTGAGATCTTTTCCGCAAATAACCTGTAAGTGTACATGGGTTAAAAAAAATAAAAAATGCTGCTGAGCAGAGAACATCTGTCAAGTAATTGCCTGTACAGTTATACCCTAACTTCAAATGTGTGGTCCAGAGCTCTCTATTTGAAAAAGTCAGCCACCAGGAGCAAAAAGCTAAGCTGAATTTTGGAAAGAAAAAATGCACTCTGAAAATAAATTCCCCAGATCTTTCCTAGCAGATAAATGTAGAACCTGGTGTTAGTTTCTGATTGAAATGTTCAGAAAATGAGCACAGCATTTGACACTGAAAGTTCAATTGCATTCCTGCTTAATTTTCCGGGTTCAGCTACACAAACTTGATTACACATGGTTTATCTGTTTCAAAACTTTAAAAGTAGTTTTACCAATTCAATGAAAGGATGATTTTCAAAACCAACGTATAGCAAGAGATTGTGATGACCTTTGAAACAGGTAGACTTGTAGGTTAAAAACAGTCCATGATACCATTTTGCTTGCATTTCCATTTATAGAAATGGCAATTCTTCCTTAAACAATTGTCAGTATAATTGACAGAGTATATGCATTTATTCTGTGTCTGTTCACCATTCTCTGAGTACTGAGGTGTAAAGGAGACTGTCGTTTGGGACCTTGAGCTGAATTCATAAACTCTGACCTTAATTCAGCCAATGACTGGAGTCCAGCACTGTACCTTTCTGCTTGGACTGGCTTAGGGAGGGAGAGTCAGCCCTAAAGAGTCAAATGTTTCAAGAACTTGAGCTCAGTATAGAGTCCTAGGGTGCTTATAGATTGCATGAATAAAAACATTATTTCATTAACCATTTGCATGGAAGGAAATGGTTTCTCAAATTTTTCATTCATAAGTGTTCTCTTTCCAAAATCATTTCCTCCTTAGTGGAGGCAAAGTTGAGTTAAACTTTGACAGTTCTATTTGCCAGTAGCCTGAGATGGATTTCACCAAATATGTGTAGCTGACCTACTACAGAGAAAGAAGTAAATTATGTCACAAACAACTGCAGGATTGAACTCGAGTTCTCAGAGCAGGACCTACCACAATATTTTAGAAAAATTGGATTCCCAAGCAATCTTGCTACCGGAGCCAACCCCTGACACTTGCCTGCTTTCCAGAACCCTGAAACATTTCTGAGGCCCCCGTGTCTCCCGACATAATGCAGTTCATCTGCAGCAGCAAACGTTCGAATGGCATCCACTTAACCACAGTCAAGCTTTTATTTTTAAGAAAGAAGGAACATAGGAATTCAGAAAACTTGAGTTCTTTCTTGTGTGTTGAACTGTGTTTAAACCAAAGCCTTTCTACTTGGCCTAAATTCAAGCAATTTGTCCTTCTCCAAACATACTCTTGCTGCTCTTGCCTCTGTGTTTTACATGCTCCAGAGTATCCATTCCATGCTTCCTCACTTCCTAAGTTCCCACTCATCCCCACAAGTAAAGCCCATACATCACCTCCTCTGGGAAGTCCTCCATGACTACCCCCATGGGCCTTTCTTATCTGCATCAAATGACCTTAAATACACTTTAAAGTAATTATTATTTTATCTGACTATCTGTTCACTACACAGACAGGTGCCATGTCTTTTCTATATTTAGTGCCAAAGGTTAAGCTGGAGCTCAAAAAACATGTCGAGTAAGTGAACAAATGAATATATCCATACTAAAATCCCACTAGAATATCAGCTCATTAGAAAAGAGACTATCTTGTTTATTACCAATCAGTATGTTAATTCCTGTGATGCCCAGTTACCTTTTCTTTAAATAAGGGAAGCAGAAAAGCAAACTTCCTGGCACCTAGCAGTAACTTAATACGTGTTTCTTAAATGAAGGCACTTTTTGTGATGAAAAGCTATTTTTGTATTAGAAATTGGAAATTAAAATGGGAATTTTCTTTATAGAAAATAATATTTGTCTTCAACCAACAAGACCTCTATTCAAAAGTATTTGGATCCTATTCTTCAGGCCAAAAGAATCAGTGACACAAAGACAGATAGGGTGGAGCCGTGGGATAACTGCAACAAGATACCTTTAAAAATTAATCTTGTGCTTTTCTTTTTCCAACTTGTCTTTTACATGATCACGTCATCTCAAGGAGAGTAGGATAATTAGATCGAGAATAAAAAAGAATGGTACATGTTCAGCCTTGAGACTCTGAAGCAGGCTAATGAGCGTCAAAGGGACATCTTGAGGGAGCCCAGAGATCATGACACAGAAATAGAAAGCGAGAAGATGAAGAGCCAAGCCACCAGCCCCCACCCCTCCCAAAAAGGACCAGCAGGTGTGGAAATGGAGCAGCTAGTCAAATCAAAAGGCTGCCCAGCACCCTTGGAGTTCAGTCCTGGGTTGGTGTTGGGAGGAAGCTGATAACTCATCACCACTTGAAAGATCACTGCACAAGACACAGGCAAAGAAGCTACCTTGCTATTCCCCTATCAACAGGTGGACTCATGCCTCCTGTGGTTTGTTCAGCCTAAGAACATGCACTTTTATCACAAGGCTTTAATGAATTTCACCTAGATTGTTCCATCTTAATAACCTGGAAGCCTCCATCCAGTCCCTTAAATAGGGGGAAAGAATCCTTGGCTCCCAGTGAGGCCAGGGGAACAGTATGGCATAGAAGAGAAGCCCAGCACAGCTACTCAGGAAACAGTGGACAGTGATCCAGTAATTACCTTCATTATGCACAGTTTAAATGGAAGTTGGGGTTTTCTTCAAACTCTATGTAAATCAGAGGTGAGATTAAGTTAGCGTAATCTTAGTTTAGGACCTAATAAATCTGGTCAGAATGTATCTAAAGTTCAGATCTTTGTCCAGTGTACTGAACATGAGGAGCATGCGTTCAGAAGAACGTGTTAGATCAAAGAATTGTGCTAGATCAAGGAATTCAATCTCAATCAGTATTGGATTCCTGACCCTCCCTAATTTTCAGTCCATCAAGGTCATTAGTGATCAAGCCATTGTCCAAGATATCTTCACACCTTGAAGGCAGGTAACTCAACTGGCCAAAGTATCTGTCCATTTCCTCATCTGGGGCACTCTTTCCTCTCTGATGGTAGTAGTGGTTCTTCTTCGCCCCCTACCATGAGGCATGAGGAGTGGGGGGTGCTCTAGGGGTTACTTTCACATCTCTCTTCTCCCACTCCCTTCATCTTCTGCCAGCACCTCTAACGGCTGATCCAATTGGAAGCCAGAGAACCAGGGAGCCTGGAGATGTATTCCTCAAAGATGCCTTCTCGGGCACAGAGCAGGTGAGAGAAGGGCAGATAATGAATCAAAGAGGGGGGAAGCTGATGGTAAATGTAGTGTAGTCACCTGTGAGGAACACTTATGCCATCAAAAGAAATGATCTATTCTTGAAATGTAAAAAAGTATAGAAATGAGAAAAAAAAAAAAAGATTAATGGTTGCCAAGGGTTAAGGAGAGGGTGGAGTTGGGAGGGAAAGGAGTGTGGCCATGGAAGGGCCACAGGAGGGATTCCTGTGTTGATGGAAATGTTCATATGGTGACTATATCGATGTCAGTATCCTAGATGTGGTAGAGTACTATGGTTTTGCAAGATAATACCACTGGGAGAAACTGTGTACACAAGATTGTTCATATTATTCCTTCAACAACATGTGAATTATAATTATCTTAAAATAAAATGTTTAATTAAAAAAGGAAAAATAGCCCGGCTGGTGTGGCTCAGTGGTTGAGCATCAACCCATGCACCAAGAGGTCGCCAGTTCGATTCCAAGTCAGGGCACATGCCCAGGTTGTAGGCCAAATCCCCAGTGGGGGACATGCAGTAGGCGGCCAGTCAATGTTCTCTCTCATCGATGTTTCTTCTATCTGTCTCTCCCTCTCCCTTCCTCTCTCTCTAAAGAATCAATAAAGAAAAAAAAATTGTTTTTAAAGAAAAAAAAACAAGTTAGCTTATGATCAGATGCTGGATATTTCCTGGGCTTATATAATCAAAAGTAGTATAATTATTTGCTTCCCTAAAAGACTGAGTCTTCCATTTGGTTTACAAGAAATCTGTAGTTCCTGGCATTCTTACTCGGTTTTGCTAGACTTCATTATTGTTAGATTGAAAAATCCCAAGCACACCCATGAATGGCCTTGATCTGTTAAGATATGAGCAAAAATACATGCCCAAGCCCATGAAGTCAGAGGGAACTGAAGAACAGGTATCCATTAGACATCATAAAAGAAATAGAGCAGGGAAAGTAAAGAAAGTTTATTTAAACATTTATTCATTCTCCATCATAACACAAGAAGGATTTAAAACGGATTTCAATGGATGGACCTGGAGAGTATTATGCTAAGTGAAATAAGCCAGTCAGAGAAAGACACGTACCATATGATTTCACTCACATGTAGAGGCCAATGAACAAAATGAACTAACAAGCAAAATAGTGACAGACTCATAGGTACAGAGCAAGCTGACAGCTGTTGGGGGGATGGGCTAGGGTAGTGGTGGAGGGATTGAGCAAAAAAAGAAAAAAAACTCATGGAAATAGACAACAGTGTGGTGATTGCCAGGGGGGAGGGGCTAGGAGAGGGAGGTGGAGGAGGGTATAAGGGAGGTAAATGGTGATAGATGGAGACCTAACTTGGGATGGTGATCACACAATAATACAGTGTACAGGTGATGTGTTGTAGAGTTGTGCACCTGAAACCTATATAATTTTATTAACCAGAATCACTCCACTAAATTCAATAAAAAGGAAAATAAAAATAAAATAAAATGAATTTCAAATATAGTACAATAGGACTTTTTTACTACATGAAAAAAAATGTGAGTGAAGAGAAAACCAGAGTAGTAACAATGAGACCCAGTCAGAAGTAAGGTTAGTACCCCGTGCATGCCTGAAGTCAGGTACACTACGAGAGGTCAACCACTCAGGTGGCCTTGGGCCCTACCTTTCTAACAGCCAATGCAAAAAGCAAATGTGGTCTAGTACATGACTAAAAGATAAAACCTGACATGAAAGAAACCTCTGTGCTGTGTCCTCATAGATGCCACATTACAATTTACTCAGCAACATCCTCGGGGTTAATAAAACCAGTTCCATAGTTCAGTAAGAACAGTTCTATCAGGGACTTGAATAATGCAGTTTGGGTGTCCAGCTTTCTGGTTTAATTTAGGAGTATATTCAAATTGGAAGAATTGCATCCTTTAAGAAATCAAAAAATGTTTTCAGCCAAGCTTTAGGTAAGTATTAGCGGGGTGGCAAACTCAATTCCCTACAGGGTGCAGGAAGGTAAATAAAGAAAAGTGAGCTGTCTGTTAAAAACAACACACACACTACAAATACAAGGAAAGGGGCATTTGACAAACGGCCCGCAGTCAGGGGTACACTGAGGCATGGTGGGCTCTGTGCAGCCTAGCCTCCTGCTCATTACCAGCCTATTGTGACCGTCACCTCAATCGGCGGATGTTTCCAGACCTCGTTTTTCCTGTGTATCCGAGTTCTGTTACAGCAGCAGAAACCACTCTACTATTTTAAGCAGGAAGGGCAAAGGGCTTCAAACAGGGAATGAGGTGGCCTCCAAGACGGACTGGCCCGAAGAACAATGAAGAATCCGCCCCAGGAAGCCGTCAGCTCTGCCCCGGGAAGATGGGACTTTTCTCTGACTTGTTTGTTGGAGGACCCACCTGGAGATGGGGGAGCTTCTGACCGCCTTCTGCTGGCTGGGGCTCCGAGCCGCACACCTCGGTCCGCACTGAGAGGGCAGCTCCCGGCCTGCCCACTTCACCTGGTGGCCCCACGGAGCGGCGGGCAGGGAGGCTGCAAAGGAAAAGCCCAGAGCCCGTCATGCCTGCCACCAGGGCAGCAGGGCCCTGTCTTTGAAATGTCACGTGAGTGCATCTGATCGGCCAAAGCAAAAGCTTAAGTCACTTCTGGATGCCCGGCTTAGAAAAGCTGTTTTTAGCGGCCCAAGCTCTGGGGGTGTGGGGAAAGGGGGGCATGGGGAAGTATGCACAGTCATCATCTATTTTATTCACCATGTTGTGTTTTTATGCAAAAATCACCCGAGCTTTTTAATACTGGTAATTAAATCAATTAAAAAAAAAAAAACAAAACAAACGGGAGACTAGTAATGTGGGAGTCAATGAAATGCTTTTGTGAATAGATTCAGCTTCGTGGCAAGTAACTGGAGGGTGGTGCGGGTCCACCTGAGCACACGGAAGACGAGGTCAAGCCCTGCCCCTCCCCCAGCCGACACAGGAATAACAGTCTGCGCAGTGCTGTGCTATATTCAAAGCACTTAAAATGGTGCTAATTGTTACATAAGTAGTACCTGCCTGATAGAATAATATCCCAACTACACGTGTTCATACAGTAAAGATTTGTTTTTCTCCTCTCATTTCACACTGACTCCGTAGATGTAACATCAGATGACATTATGAAATAAATCAGACTCCACTGAGTTTGAAGTTGCATCTTCTAGAAGCAGCCTCTGTTTCAGCTGGTCAACGGAGAGAAAGCTGGAGCCAACGTGTTTCAAGTACTGGGACTGTTTGAGAACCTATCCCAGACATGTCATGGGGCTTTCCTTGGGCTAGTGAGTCTATTGACTCACGAGCCAGCTAACTCTCCAAAGCAGAGTTTATATTCAGCCTGGGGACAAATAGAATTTCCTATAATATAGCTTATAGCCAAGTGAACAAATATCAGACATGTTTTCATGTAGGTTCCTATATCAGACAAGTTTTGCAAGCTTTGTGGTAGCCTCAAACCTCAAAGTTAGTGGTTAATGGTCATATTTATTGCTAATATTTGAATCTCTTAGAGTGTCTTCCTCTTCTCAGTAAACATTACAAAAGAAAAGCTATAAGTTATGATAGTCTAAAACACTGTAGGCAAATATTTAAATTTAAATAAGACCTTTGTTCCCCAGCTTGTCTTTTAACAACATTCCTTGCTTATTGTGCTCCTGTTTTCACCAGAAAGTAAATATTCTCTAACCTTCTGTTTCCTATCCTGTGGAGGAGCACTGATCAGCACTTTCCAGAGCACTGGGGTCAACAAGACGTTTCCTTCTCAAGGCATCTCATCAAATCTACAGTGAGCTGTAATTTTATCCATGTTCAGCCAAGGTCACATCAGGAATTTAAGCTTCTAATTTTTATTACCATAATTGTCTTATGTATACATTTGAGATATATATATATATATATATATATATATATATATATAGAGAGAGAGAGAGAGAGAGAGAGAGAGAGAGAGCAGTTTGTGTGTGTGTATACACATACGCATGTTTATAAGAATATCGTTTTTCAAGCACTTTCACATATCATCTCATTTAATTGTCTCAACAACCATATGAGGAAAGTAAGTTATTGTCTCCAAAGAGGCTCAGAGAAGTTGAGTAACTTCATTAAGATGACTCAGGTAGTGAACATCAGGCCAGATGTGGGTCCTCTATTTCTGAGTCCAGTTCTCTTTTCCCTAAACAACTTGTCTTCATATAGAAATGGTAAGATGTAATTGAAGACATCCCTACTCCTGGAGGAAATGGGGAGCAGGAAGAGTTCCTCTCCCCATTCTAGCAATCAGAACCTGCTGCTGTTCATGGCGAGTCCTTTGCCCCAGGAGCTGGGTAAATATTTTGCAGCTTCTTGTTTGAGTCTTTGGCCTTAGTCCATCCAGAATCTAGGTTCTAATTTGTTTCTTTTTAGCCCTCTTAAAGATTGGAGAACTAACCCTGCAACTTAAATGTTGTTTTCTTATTAAAATACTTTTATATGTTTACTAATTTAGAAAAATGTTTTAATAAAGGTAAGAAATTAGAAATAATCAGTTATTCCACAATCCAAATATTTCTACCACTAACTCTGTGATATTTTTTTTTTTCTGTCTGAATCAGTTTGGGCTACTATAGACTAGGTGGCTTAAACAACAACAACAAAAGTTTTTCTCATAGTTCGGCAGTCTGGGAGGTCCAAGATCAAGCTTCCAGCAGATTCTGTGTGTGGTTTGCAAATACCTCCCTTCTTGCTGTGTCTTCACATGGTGGGCCCTGGTTTCTTCCTCTGTTATAAGGGCACTGTGTAACACCATCATGGGGGCTCCACCCTCATGACCTCATCTAAACCCAATTACTTCCCAAAGGCCCCACCTCCAAAAACCATCACATCAGGAGTTGCGACTCCACATATGAATTTGGGGGCAGGGGACACACACAAACATTCAGTCCCTGGTAACCAGAATTCAGTCTGTAGCACTTTTTTTCTTTATAAATGTAAATATTTTTGTAAATGAGATTTTACTGTTTATTTTCTTTTGCAACATGTTTTCTTTTCCTCTAGAAATAGGAACATACCACAAATATAGTTTCTTGTTATTAAATAGACTTCGACAAGAACATTCTTTAGTGATTATCTCACTGCATAGTGTCAGAGTTTACTTCATATCCCTGACTGGGCTTTTACGTTATTTCTCTTCTTCACTATTACTGACATGCTATGCTTATTTCATTTCCTGTCACATATGGAGCATGAGGGCTATTTCTGTAGTGTAGTGGTTATCACGTTTGCCTAACACATATGGAGCGTGGAACACCTAACCCTAACCCTATTCTAGTCCCTTAAAGAAGTAACTCTATTCATCCCGTGACACTTCTCTCCCCACACAAACAATAGTTGATTGGATGAAGCCTGTTAGTCTCTTGGCATCCAGCAAGCATTCGGTTTGATCATTCAAGGCTCAGAGACCCCAAAGTGCAGCCAGAGGAGGCATTTCAAGTGAACGACACCTTGCAACCTAACACTTGCAACCAAAAGAACATTGACTGCAAAACTGTGGTGAAATTTGAAGCTAAATCCCATAAATGTTTTTACATATTTATGATTATTTCTTAGAATAATTCTTAGAAGTGGGATTGCTAGCTCAACTTTAGAGGTTTTTAAAAAGCTCTTTGATGCATATTGCCAGATTGCTCTCTAGAAATGTTAAACCTGTTTATTCTCTTCCCAACCACCCCTAAATCACTATTAATTTATTTTTTCAATTTGATTTCCAAAGTGGTATCTCATTGTTTTAAGTTGCATATTTATGATTCCCAAGTGAGCTTTAACATTTTCTGTGGCTATTGGTCATTTGTAGGTCTCTTGTGAATTGCCTATTTGTATCATTTTTTTTCTGTTGAAGTAGTCATATTTTTCATATGGATTTAAAATAACTCTTCAAATGTTATAGACTTTAATCTTGATCAGGATTTTTTTACTGTGAGCTAGTGAGAGTGAGGAGGAAGAGCAGGAAAAGATAGACCAAGGGTTTGAGAGAAGGTCTGCAACCAAAAGGATCAGGTCGGGGACACTCCGTCTCCTGATTCTCCTTCCTCTTCCCTAGGTGTGCCTTTAATGTGGGCCACAAGTGTCACTGGGCAATCATAAAGAATTTCAAAGGAGTATATACACATAGATATTTGTAAGGGAATTAATATTCAGATCTTTAAATTTCATTTAAGTTATTCCTAAAACTGACTGCCTGAGAAATTCTTTCCTACCTCCCTTTTCTAATAATGTTTCTCCTGTTTTAGAAAATCTCACTATGGTGATTTGCCCTGCTGTGCAGAGGGAGGTGGGGTGCATATAACTCAATGGGAATTGTGGGAATTGAGTGACATTACTATAACTGCCTTCATTCCCATCTACATGAACAAGATTTTTCAGTGTTTTTATTAAGAGATGCATTCTCAAGAATTAAAAAAATCTTTTTCTCAATTATGACCTATCAAAAGTTGTAATATGTCCATGTCCTTTTGATCAGTTATGCCATTTATTAATCAGGATAGTGTAGGCTACCTTACAGTAACAACCTAAAACTTCAATGGCTTAACACAACCAATGTTTATTGCTCATTCACATTACAGTTGATACAGATGAGGAGGCTCTCCTTGGGGACTCTTGCCAAGGGGGAGCTAGATAACTCAGCTTCCATTTCGCTTCTCTGCCATTTCAGAGTTCCAAGCTTCCAAGTGGGAAGAACGGGAAAGGAGAGAGAGAGAGAGAGAGAGAAAGAGAGAGAGAGAGAGAGAGAGAGAGAGAGAGATGGAGAGATGGGGGCAGGTGCAGCGGGATGGATTAGAACTCAACCCACTCTTGACTGCCTAGGATAGAAAACAAGGCATCATTTCTGCTCACACTCCCAGTGGGAAACTGAGAAATACAAACTTCTTGTACCTCCAGGAAGAAGGGTACAGTGAACACAGCATTGTCCCTGCCATAGGTACTCCCAGTAATAGTTGTAATGACAACTCAATACAGATGGGTGTTTTTTAACAAAGTCTTATGGCTACAGGTAAGAAAAAAATAATTTATTTCACTTTATCTTTATAGAGAAGTATAATAAAGTAGCTAATCAAATACTTTCAAGCCCATAAAAACAGTTTATTAGGATAAAATTCTGTAAAGAAATAGAAATAAAAATTCAAGGGGAAAACAAAAAGATGTAAAATTTGCAATTCTTACCCAGTGGGTGATGGCAGGCATCAAATTGCTATAATATATTCCATTGGATATATTATAATGAGTTGTTTAATCATATTAAAAACTAGACCATCAACTTACACCATACTCAAGAATAAACTCAAAATGGATAAAGGACTTAAATGTAACTTGTGAAACCATAAAAATCCTAGAAGAAAATGTTGACAGAAAAATCTCAGACATCACACATAGCAGAATTTTCACTGATACATCGCCTAGGGCAAGAGAAACAAAGGAAAAAAATAATAAATGGGACTACCTCAAAATAAAAAGCTTCTGTACAGCAAAAGAAACCAGCATCAAAATGAAAAGGGAACCCACTCTCTGGGAGAACATATTTGCCAATGATACATCAGATAAAGGGTTAATATCCAAAATATATAGAGTACTCATACAACTCAACAAAAAGAAGACAAACAATACAATTTAAAAGTGGGCAGAGGACCTGAATAGACACTTCACCAAACAGGACATACAAAAGGCCAGGAGACATATGAAAAAGTGCTCAATATCACTAATCATCTGAAAGAGGCAAATTAAAATGACTATGAGGTATCACCTCACACCTGCCAGAATGGCTGCCATCAACAAATCATCAAACAGCAAGCGCGGTGAGGGTGTGGAGAAAGGGGACTCTAACACACTGCTGGTGGGAATGCAGACTGGTGCAGCCACTATGGAAAATAATAAAGTGTTTCCTCAAAAATTTTAAAATGGAACTGTCATTTGACCCAGTGATCCCACTTCTAGCAATATATCCTAAGAAGCCTGAAACACCAATCAGAAAGAATATATGCACCCCTATGTTCATAGCAGCACTATTTACAATAGCTAAGATCTGGAAACAGCCCAAGTGCCCATCAGTAGATGAGTGGATAAAAAAGCTGTGGTACATATACACAATGGAATACTATGCAGGTATAAGAAAGAAAAATCTCTTACCTTTTGAGACAACATGGAAGGACCTGGAGAGTATTTTGCTAATCGAAATAAGCCAGTCAGAGAAAGACAAGTACCACATGATCTCACTTATTTATGGAATATCATGAACAAAATAAGCTGTGATCAAAATAGATTCAGAGACATGGAAGTAGGGAACAGACTGACAAACCTCACGGGGAAAGGGGTGGGGGATTGGGAAGAGATAACCCAAAGAACTTACATGCATATATACATAACCAATGGACACAGACAACAGTTTGGGGAAAGCTGGATGGGGGCGGGAGCAGGGAGGAGGGGGTCAATGGGGGATAAAGGGGGGGACATCTGGAATACTTTCAACAATTTTTTTAAAAAAGCCAATATATACAACCAACTATAAATTATATCCTTTACTACTATTAAAGCGTTTGATGAAATATTTTTACATTACAACAGGAAACTGAAGGAAGGTGCCTAGTTTTCAGAATTCCTTTAGGAGATAGTGAACAAAAATGTTGAAGCCCAGTTTCCTACATTATCTTTAGGAAAACACCCACCCAGTTTGATTTCATTATTAAAAACTAACAAGAAAGAAAAATAAACAGTTAGTGCAACTGCTTCTGCTGTCCTGGGTTTGCTGCTGCCATGGGCTGCAGACACTTCCCGGGGAGCCCAAGGAAAGAGTTCCAGGTTCAGAACCGTATTTCTTGGCGTCAGGGTAACACGCAGACCCACGGTCTGCCACGCCCTGCTCAGCTTTGCTGTCAGGCTGCCTCAGGATTTAAGTCTTTTGCCCTGAAGTGGGTGAATGCTTACTGCCCTGCTCATCAGTGGGTCATACTGAACCACTCTCCGGGCTAAATAAACATCCTTCCACTTTCCAGAGTAATCTAAAGCAGCCTGTGTTTTTGACTGCCGAAGGTAGCAGTGTTAGACAGGAGTCTAGCTCTCCTTCCTAAAAAGGCCCATTGACCTTTATTGCAAGTGAAATAGCTTATGGGAACAGTAAATGGCTAACCTCACTGTACCATAAAATAGAGCTCCTTACAGCCTCTCCTCTCAGCTCCGGCGGAATAGCATCCTCATAAAAGCCCGCGTGCCCTTTCCCACGTGCAAACCTTGACACAAGTACAGCTAGGGAGTGTCCAAAATGGCTCGAAGAGAAGACTGTCTGAGGATAATGCCAACTGGTTAGCAGATGTTTCTTGACTGGAATTTGAGATCACTTTATTTCTGCATTTGCTCTTTTTGTAACCGGTATAAGTGACAACAGGCAGTATGCTAGAAATATAGGAGAGGAAGCTTACATGAAGAGGCCATTGAATGCCATCTGATTTGGAGATTAAAAAACAAATAAATTCTACTCTCTTGAACCAATGAAATTAAAAGCTATGAAAAAGAAACTTTTGCCAGGTTTCAAGAAATCACTAAACTAATGATTCTGTAACACTTACTGAGCACCAACCGTTCGCAAGGTGCAGGGACTAAGAAGAAAGCTGTGATCAGCTTCAAAGTCAAGAATTCAGAGAGTGTTTTCCCAGCCAATGCTCAGTCACCCCCTCCGCATCTCTGATTTTATCTTCATCGGGGGACTTACCACTACCTGACTTTTTCTCTTCTATTTCTTTATTGATCTGTCTCCCATAAGAATGTTGAGACTTGGCCCATTTTGTCCGCTGCTGTATCCCAGGGTTCTGAACACAGCTCAGCATGTTATAGACTTTCAACAAATTTTGCCAAAGAGTAAGTTCCCACCCTCAGAAAGAGCATGGGCTCACAAGGGACAGCAAACGTGTCCCTAACTATCAATAATGTTCATGTGTTTATTCAGTAAAAAAAGAGCTCAAACAAAATAGTAAAGGGCTTGAAGAACTGAAGGATCTTATTATACAGAAAGAATCAAGGTTCCTACAGGAAGTAATTAGACTGGGCTTCGATTTCCTGGGCTAGCGTGGGGCTGGGGGCAGGGCAAACTGTGGAACGCCCGTAGGGAATACTGGTTCCATGCCCATAATGTTACACGAAATGAAGAGTTGTTAGCAAAGCCTTCATGATAGTCAACAAATTAACAAGTCTTTGTTAAACACATGTCCTATACCCTGCATCATGAACTGGTCAGTCCTGCATCACATGAGTGTCAAGATAATTCCTGACTCAGCCTTCTCAGCCCAGGTCACACCCATGGCATCACCAGATAAAAATGTTCAGTCCTTCAAAGGAGAGCAGTCTAGCCCGGCCGGTGTGGCTCAGTGGATTGAGCATCGTCCCATGGACTGAGAGGTCCTGGTTTGATTCCCTGTCAGGGCACATGCCTGGGTTTCGGGCTCCATCCATGATAGGGGGCGTGCAGGAAGCAGTCGATCAATGTTTCCTCTCACATCAATGTTTCTATCTCTCTCTCCCTTCCTCTCTCTCTAAAAAAATCAATAAAACATTTTTTTTTAAAAAAAAAAAAAAAAGGAAAGCAATATATAATCTAAAAAGAAGGAGGCCTCCACCTGGTGTTGGGCCCCAAAGGCATGAAGTCAGATTATGCTGCGATTGTCTTGCTAGTGACTTTGGGACCAACCATATGTCTGGGCAGAGAAGAAGGACTCTGGAAGTGGGCCTCATACTTATGTCAGAGATTATCTTTCTCCTCTTTTTGGTTGGGTAATAGTATTGTCCAAACTCCAAGAGGTAGGTAGAGGTTTTCTTGACATCCGGAGACAGATGGAGGCTGAAGTGGGTACCAGCCCCACAAGGTACCCCACGACCAGTCCGGGATGTGCTGTACTATTTCTTTCTCATTCATTTCCACCTTTCAATAATGTCTTGTTGTGTTTTATCCTGACATCAGCTGTTGTGAAATAAAGAGGAGAATCTGTCCCACATTGGTTGGAGTGGCAAAAAGAGAGGAGTTCCCCTTTCCATCTTATTCCAGATAAGACCCGAGTGGTGTTAGCAGAAGTAGTCACCAGCAGAGAACAGCTGGGCTCAAAAGCATCTCTTGAGAGTCACTTGTAGTTGGGACATAGGGTAGAGAGAACAAGAGGCCCTGCCTGCCTCAGGTGTGCTTGAGCTGGCGTCCAAGAGGACCTGGAACCCCGGAGCAATCGCTGAGGGACAGTTAGAGGGAGAATCACCCTGGCAATCAAGCCAGTGGGTGTTTGAGCTACCAAGCTTAGTCACTAAAAATAAACTTGTTCCAGATGAACTCTTAGTAAAATTGAAATTTTAGACAAAATTTATTTTTATAGTGGAAAGGAATTATCCATTCATTCTAGTTTTGTCTAAGGTGGCATCTTGATTAATGGTGAAATACAAAAAGGTTTTTCATTAAAGTGAGGAAAAGGCAATATTGTTAACATATTTAACTAATACTGTTTGTGCTACCCAATTAGGTAAAAGAAAAAATGTGTAAACAATTTTAAAAGATGAGCTAAAATGATAGCTATTTGCACATGATATAGTTACATAGCTAAGAGAGCCACATGAAAACTATTGGAAATGACAAGATAATCCAGTAGGAAAACTGGTTATAAAATGCAATAAGCGATAGCTTTTCTGTATAAGAACAAGTTAGAAAATATAATGAGAAAATTCCCATTTAGAAGAATCCTCAGAATAGTAAAATGCCTTTCAACTAAAAATAATAAACATGCAGGATGTATATAACTGAATATTGAAAGAATAAAGTGGCATACCCTATGTTTATATTAAAAATCGAATATTATAAAGATGCCAACTTTCTTGAAATTATATCATTGATTGAATATAATGCCAATAAAAGTGCCAACAATATTTGTTTGGTTATTGTTGAGATCACATGTAGAAAATAAAGATATTCATTACACATTTGTTATGGTTGCAATAGTTTGGAAACAATCAATAGGAGATTGGTTAAGTTAAGGTGTGTTCCCAGAGGATACCATTATGACATCATGCTGGGTTTTTTGTTTTGTTTTTAAGGGGAGATTTGCAGGCCTGGATGTGGAGTAATCTCTAAGATATATAGTTAAATAAAAAGACCAAGGTGCAGAAATATAATATATATATATATATAAAATATACACACAGACAAATGAGATATATCTATCTGTGTGTGTGTGTGCGCGTGCGTGTGTGTGTGTATAGACATAACAGACATATAGATATACACAAACATATATAGATATATTATGATGCCATTTGTGTAAATGCATACACATATGTGCACACACACACACACACACACACACACACACACACTTCAAAGAGCACCCAAGAAAACTTGTCACTGGAGATGAGGAATGGGAAATAGGGTAAAAAAGACTTACCCTTTTTACCATATATCCCTTTTATGCCATGCTGTTTGATGTTCTTATTATGTGCATGTCAGCTTTTCAAGAGAAAAAAATAGTTCTTAAACAATAAAAAGCATAGACCTAAAAAAGAGTGCTTGTTCAATTTAATATCTGTTAAAACGTAAACAAGCATTCCCAATTATGCAGCTAGTCAACTTCTACCCGTATCCGAGAGAAATCCTCGCCTTGGGCACAAGTAGGCATGTACAAGGAGGCGGCTGGCATGGAGGGCACAACTGAAAATTATCTTCCTGTATGGTACCTACTATTTAGAATGTGATTAAATATTTATAATAACAAAAACAATTGGAAACAAATATACATCAGCAGGAAGATGGTTAATAAATTTTGGTCCAGCTAAATAGTCCACAGTTGAAGAGAATGCAAATATAACATGAAAAGATGTTCATTATAATCTTTTAAGTAAAGAATTAAACTGTAGAACAATATATGTAGTTTTTTTTGTTTAAGCATAGAAAATATATGGAAGGAAACATCAAAGTATAAATAGTAGAAGCCTGAGTAAGGCATTGTTTTATTCACCAGCTCCAAGCAAAGCCTGCTTCTCCCCACCTCCTTGCGAGTGCCCCTGAGGGTGTCAGCAGGGGTTTCTGATGGGGCATAAATACTAGTGAGCTGGGTCACTGGTGCAGTCCTGGCTCGAAGCTGGCCTTTAGCAAACTCTTCCTGGGGGTGCAGAGCTCTTCTACAGCCACTAGCATCAGTATTCTGTTTCCCATTCTGCAACTTGTGTGTATTGACTTCTGGGGAATTTTGCATGAGGGAGAAATGATGGGATTGATGTGCCCCTGTGGCCCCACCGTAACCCTTAACAGCTACCACCCTCCCCCCCCCCCCCCCCCCCCGTACCTCTGGGGGGAACTTTCCTTTTTTACTTTTTACACTTTTAACAATTGGCACCTATGTATTTTTAAAAGAAAAACAGTTTATAAGTCCTATGAAATAAATTTAAATGTGCAAAAAAGGAAAACTATGACCTATCTAAGAATATATTTAACCTTAAAAATGAACATAACAATAACACCTGAAATGATATATCTTGACTCCGCCTCTCAGCATGACATTCAAAGGATTTGTGACCACAAAAGAAATTAATAATCACTGTAGCAAACCTGATGTTTAGTTCATTTTGTTTGAGTTTTTGTTAAACACTTTTTTTTCTTCCAAAATGAGTAATATGCTATTACATAATATGTATTTAATTTTAAAAATATTAAATAAATTACATCAGTCTATATCTTTACCAGATACATTTTAATTCACACTGTTAACATTTTATTAGGCAAAAAAGAAAAACTATTACTTTCCTTTAAATATTCTATTAAGTTTATTAAAATCTCAATTTATTTGTTCATTCATTTGGAATCTCACGATCTCCTCTCCCTTCTCCCATGAGAAAAAAATCTCTGAAATAATTTTAGAAAAGAAAATGTGATTATTGGGTCAAATAAAATAATAAAAATATTAATGCCTCCTACTGCAAGTTTTCAGTTTGCTTTTTATAGCTTAACTTCTTTGATTTTGCAATACCCTGTAAGGTATAAATGCATTAATTTAATAACCTTCAATAGCTTTAGGCATTACCTGTAACTTTTTAATTGCTGGTTAATTTATACCAAAGTTTTCCCCTTTTGTCATAGAACAAGCTCATCTTCTGAGCGGTACCTGTTTGTTTACTCATAAACACTTTCAGATTTAGAATCCTTTGCTGGAAGCCTTTCCACATAAGAAAAAATTTTGGTGAAACACCTTTCCAGAAAATCCCTACCACATCATGCATTATCTTTACCAGGTCCACAAATCGTAATATATTATATGAAAATGGACATTGTAAGATATCACTTTGATGTACGGTCAATTCAAGGGCAAATAAATGGTTGTGCAGGTGTGTAGTGTGTGGTGCATGCAGGCCCCACCCCCAATTAGTGAGTCACTCAGCTGGCAGAGGGCGCCCTGGGGTAAAGGCACACTGAGAGAACCTCGTGACACCCACTAACCTAGGCCTACAGTGTTGTTCAGAGGCTTGAGCAGAACAGAGAAGCTTAGAGCAATAAGAATGTCAAGGTTGATGTTTTTGTATCAAGGATTAAGTTTTTATTAATTTGTAAATAAAAAGAGTAAGTAACGTTTAAGATAATTTTAGAGAAATCACAGTGCAGCACTGTTACACAACTATTTTCAGTTTTGCATATTGCCTTTCATTCCTTATATTTAGCTAGTTGCAATCATAAATGTGTTATATTCTCCTTCTCTCAGTTAACTTTATATCATGAGCGTATTTTCATGTCCGTGTGTGCATTACATGCCATTGAGTCAACTCTGACTCTGACGACCCTAGGAATAGGTGATGCCCACAGCCCAGTGTCCTGTCCTCAATAGCCCTGCTCAGCTCCTGGACACTCATGGCTATGGCTTCTTTTATGGAGTCAACCCATCTCATATTCGGTCTTCCTCTTTTCCTGCTGCCTTGCAGTTCTGTGTTTGCACATAGTTTTAATAATTATTATTTTTAATGGCTGCGTGAGGGCCATTTTATTAATTTTGTTAATCTGTCTACCCCCTATTATAATGCTCAGGAAGTCCTGAAGACACAACAGAATGATGCTAAAACTGTAAGTGCCAGTGCAAAATACTTCAAATCAAATGCAAGTTTCTTAACTTCTGTGCCTTTGTTTTCCAGTCTATAAAATGGGGTGATGACAATTCCTACCATACTGGTTTGTCATGATTAAATGAGTTCATTTGTGTCAAGTTCTTAGAATAAGGCCTGGTACATGGTGAGCAATCAGTAAATGTGGGCTGTTGGTAATGATGTATAAATGACTCTGGAAATTTAAGTCATTTCTTGTTTTTGCTATTACAGATAGAGGTGCAGTGGACATCTTCATTTATATACTATTTTTCTTCTGATTAATCATTTCCTAAAATTAAATTCTTAGGAATCAGATTGCTGGGTCAAAGAGTTTATCACAATGACTAACTTTTAAAGAAAGTCCTTTAACCTCTGCCCTTGAAGAAAATGTGATGGTATGAAAAATAAATACTAATGGATATAAAGAGATTGATAAAGCAAAGAAATCATGGATTTATTTGATAACAACAATAATTTAGTAAAAATCTATTTTATTCATAAAATTATGGTACTTATGTTGACATTATACAAAAACCCTGGGTCTATTCAATTAATTTAATCCAACAGGTATTTTCCAGTCTCCTGTATGCTTGTACCATGCTAGGTGTTAAACAGATTGTGGAAGAATATGAAGTGGTCTTTGTCCTTAAAGACTCAGAATCTATGTAAGAAGGACAGATGGGAAGGTAGTATAAGACTATATAATCAGGTGCCAATTACATTTTTAAAAGATCCCAGGTCTATGGTTCAGATAGCAAGTATTAGGCAATAGTTAGCTAGGCAATAAAGAGACAATATCCAGTTGGCGGTGAAGAAAAAAGTGTGTGACTGCCCAAGTGAAAACCAAATTAAGCTCTACTTTTTTCTTAGAATCTAACATTTCATAATTATGTTTAATCCACCCCAAGCCAACAGATCAGACTTGCATTTGAATGTCATTAGCAGAAAATGTTTGCTCTTGCTAAAATACACTCTCATTTCTGCCTCTTGGAAGATAAAAGCCGTCCGCCCTCCCTGGCCGGTTTGGCTCAGTGGTTAGAGCATTGGTTGTGGATTAAAGAGTCTCAGGTTCTATTCCGGTCAAGGGCACGAGTACCTCGGTTGCAGTTCGGTCCCAGCCCTGGTCGGGGTTGTTAGGGATGCAACCAATCAATGTTTCTCTCTCTCTCTCTCTCTCTCTCTCTCTCTCTCTCCCACTCTGTCTGAAGATAAATGGGATAATATCCTGAGTGAGGATTAAAAAAAAAAAAAGCCGTCCTCCAACTTCAACTATGGGCTTCCGCCCAGGGAGCCCAAAAGGGGTGCTCAGGAATGGAAATGGCCTTGGTAGAGAACTGTCTGTTTATGTGCTCAGGAAGGGCCTCTGCCAGCTGAAATAACAAAAGCGTCTCCCTTGCTTTCAAGGTGCAATGCTAATATCTCTTAAAAATCCAGATCTCACACCACAAGCTTCACTCCTCTCCAGTCTTCTCTTCTTTGCCTCAATGTCCATGAAAATGGACATTGTAAGATATCACTTTGATGTACAGTCAATTCAAGGGCAAATAAATGGTTGTGCAGGTGTGTAGTGTGTGGTGCATGCAGGCCCCACCTGCCTTTCCTCTATGAAATGAGCGGGATTACTGGTTTCCAGGAAGCCAAACCTGAAATAGAAGCAGAAGCCCTTTCATGTAATTGAGGAGGACTTCCCAGTCACCCTAAACCAGCGGTTCTCAACCTGTGGGTCGCGACCCCTTTGGGGGTCGAACGACCCTTTCACAGAGGTCGCCTAAGACCATCGGAAAACACATATTTCTGATGGTCTTAGGAACCGAGACACCGTTCCTCCATCCGTCTCCAGGCGGGTCCGCCCACATGCAGATACGCCCACATACAACATGAGGAACTGTATTAAAGGGTCACGGCATTAGGAAGGTTGAGAACCACTGCAAACCCTTCTGGAGGGAGACAAGTCCCATATAAAAGGTTTTCTGCCCTTTGGAAAAAACTTGGAAAAACCATTCTTGTGCCTTATCCAGCAGTTATTAAACTGCCTACTATATACAGATCCTCTGGAACTGACAGCCTCCAGAGTCCCCCAGAAGGCTTAAGCCTCAGCAATATCAAGAGAAGGAGCTGGTTTGCCCAAACAGGTTTCAAAGCAGACGAGTGAAACTGTCTTCCTTATATGGTGAAAAGCGCCCTGTCGCTTTAAGGCCAAGAGACTTGGCTGCAGAAGGTCCCTGGGAAGTTTGCAGGCAGCCCCATCCTGTGTCTGATCCTTGCAGCTGTGCAGGTGAGTTCCCAGACCTCTCTCCCCCATTTGCCCTCTGCTATCTCTCTTGTCTCGTGGCTGGTTGGAAACGCTGTTATAGAGGGCCGGAGAAGGTCGGGGTCAGTAGAGATGGTGTTATTTGGAGAAGTGTGAGTTGAAGGAAAAAACAAGGTTACTAGGGAAATGTGCAGCAACGCAGCCGGTGAAGATGCTTCTAACTTCCAGTGGGAAAAGGCAGCAAGGTTGCTGAGGCCCTGGGGCATTCCAGGACAGGGCAGGGAGACCAGTTCAGCAGGGGGAGAGATTTCAGTCAGATAAAACCCTGCAGGGGTTAGTTTAGACTCCTGAGCTATAGAACCTGGTCAAATGCAAGTTTAAACCAAACATAGCCGGGAGAAAATTATGTTTCTGCGAGTGCTGACGGCTTTGCAGGATCTGGAGCTACAGGGCTGACTGCAGCCCAGAAAGTATACGAATGTTTGCGGTGTCTGCTGGCATGGAAGGCTGCAGCCTTAACCCTTCGTGCAGCCTGGCTGGTTTGCAGGTGGGGTTTGCACAGGCGGGGTGGGGGTGGGTGCCTGTGTGGGGTATTGCAGGGGGAGACTAAATAAATGACTAAGACTGTGATTGTAGAAGCGCATCTCTGGTATCCCCACAGTTCCACCTGCAGAGAAGAGAGCTCTCTAAGCTCGGGAAATTCTGTGTCATTAACAAGAAAGGGCTGGAAGAAATCTCATTTAAGCTGATTATTGCTCTGTCATTTAGGAATTCAGTTTCCTGATTTCTTTTCTCCCATGGCCTGGAGCCTCCAAAGATATTAATTTGAAATTAACTAATAGAACTTTTTAACAGTTTAAGATGTGCTAGCGGAAGTGTATGTCTATGAAAGGCTGAGATGAATACATTAGGGTTGATTTTATTGCTAGAATAACAAGAGGAGGGCAGAGCTAGGAAGAGAAACACTTGATGGTCATTTTACAGTGCACCCAACGCCGTTTCACTGAGCCCATTCGTCAGCTACAGCGAAAAAAGAAGTTCACCCAGGAATTTAAAAAGAGAGATGCCAAATTATAGGGCTTGGGTCATCTTTTTGGTTGAGTCTGGGCCATTCATCATTCAGAGGCCAGCGGTTTCTCTACAGTTGTGTGGGGGAGTGAACACAGAGGCGGGATTAAAATTCCTTACATACTCCATGCCTTTAAAATATTCATTCATCTGAGTAGTCACTGAAGAATTCTTTTTATTATTAACTAACAAGTGCTCTATCCACTTGTTTTCTAAAGACTGAATGCTCATGAAAAGAGGTTTTGTTTTATGAACAGGGGTTTGTTAGTGCAAGGGTCCCTCTCTCCTCACTTCTAAGTGCTGAGTGTTGCTTGCTGAATAGAAAGATCTGTTCTTGACTCTAAAAATCACAAAGGACTCCACTTGGGCCTTACCCATTCAGAAACGCTGATGTCCTGAGCAGGAAAGTTAACTTATGCGTTCACAGTTTGGAAGACAGTAGAGTGCGTGGGTATAACTTTGCTTCATTTTCTATCAAGCTAAATCCAGAAAGCAGTGTCAAATATACTGCCTTCAAATGTGAGTGCTGCCAAGACAAACAAAATCCCATCCCCAAAGCTGGAAAATCTCGAAAAGTAACATACTGTGATCTTTTATAAGCTAAATCAGGCGTTTAAAAAGAAAAAGATGTGGCTGCCTGAACATTTCACACAGTGACCCTCAGTCTCATTTGACTTCATGCAAGCTATTTATTTTATCTGTGCCTCAGTTTCCTCACCATTAAAATTGTGCTTTCTTGGAAGGGACTATTCTTTTGGGGTGGTGGGGGGGATCTTTTCAGTTGGACCTGGAATTGAGAAGATCTGGGTTAAATTTCTAGTCCCTTCATTTATTTCATAACCTTAGGCAAGTTACACAGCCAGTCTGAACCTCAGTTTCCTTATCTGTAAAGAAAGTAAATAATTAACAATGTCATTAGAACTAAAGGAACCTAGAACCTCCATAAATATTATTTTTCATTTCTTTCTTTTTCTGTGACTTAGGAAACAATGTCATTCCTTGGGGGAGGAAATGAGTTTTGAGAAGGACACTGGCTTGGTAGCAGCACGACTTTAGATCCACAGTTCACCCCTCTTCTCACCCTCCTTCAAAAAATGACACCCGTAAAAAGCTAGGTGGACCCTTAATTGTGTCTTTAGAAGGAGGCCCTGTGTAGACCACCCTTCGGTGCCACAAATCCAAAGCTTCCATGCTTAATGTCATCCTCTTGCTAAATAAGTAATGTGTTTAGGCCAGGGTCTCACTGAGGGGGAGCTATCTTGTCATCTGTTAGGGTAAACTAAATATTCTATAAACATGTGCAAACAGCCCTAAATAAATCTAAAAAAAAAAAGAAAGAAAGAAAAAGGATGCCCAACTCCCTAGGAAACCCACTCCTAATTATTAACCAGGCTCATTGTTTGGAAGTTCTTCTGAAACCAAACCCATTTCCACTTATTTTGTGTTCAGAAGCATGTAAAACAGTCTGTTGTTTTCCTTTGGTATAAAAATATTCCATATGCTTGAAGAACAATAGTAAACCATCTTCCAGTCTCCGTAAAGGTGGTCTATCCAAAAGCACGTTTGAGACATGTTTCAAGGCACTGTCTTTGGCATTGTAAGGCACCTCCTGCAAGTGTCTCAATAATAAGCAATTGCTACTTTTCTGCAAAACCTCCTAACACAGCTGTGTTTCAGAACATGATTAGTGTTACTTTCAGAGTTTTCATTGTTTACTTAAGGTCATTTTAAGAGCAGGGTTCCCATCCTCTCAGCAGGCTATGAATGACACACTTTTAAACTGAACACATTCTCTCCACCAGCTTACAAAGCTGGTGATAAATTTCAGCAGCAGAAACGTTTCATCGGAAGTACGAATCACAGCACATACATCAGCTGGGGATTGAGAGCTGTCATGTTTAACTAGAGTAAGGGCAGGTCACCCCCTGGCCAATCTTCTAGTCATGGATTAGCATGGCCTCTCTGGAGACTGGTATTTAGAATCCACCCTTGGCTTGACTTTGGGTGGTGAACACACAATGCAATATATAGATGACATATTATAGAACTGTACACTTGACATCTATATAATTTTATTAACCAATGTCACCCCAATAAATTCAATACAAAATTAAAAAAAAAAAAAGAATCTACACTTGGCCACTTAAAGTGTCTGTGGACTCTGGGCTAGCTCCTTCGTGTGTCTGGGTCTCAGTTCTGTGGTCTGCCTTACGGGAATGATAATAACAGCCATGCACACGGTGTGGGGAAGGCAGGTGTTCAATAATTATATTGGATCCTTGGACTGTAATAAGAAGATACTAACCTTAGATCTTGTCTACACCCTTCAGAACAATCTGCAAGTACGAATATGTGTCTAAGGATGTGTAAATAAAATTTTTGATAAAAATGTAAGTTCTAATTAGGTGGAACCAGAGAAGTTGGTGCTGAGACAGTCATAGATCTCACTGCAGGGGTTCACTTCAGAAACAGGTTTGAAATCTGCTGGATCACACGGGGCTTTGGAATGATTATGTTATTTAAAAATATTTTTTAACTTTGACCCCATGGGAAGAACTTCTGTGTCCTGTTCGCCCACCGGCAGGAAGAGTTGCAATAGGGGAAGCAGGTGGTCTAGATTGAACCGGTGGAGTAGAGAAATCCTGGTGGGGTTGCATCTCTTGACATATCTGTTAATCCTCATCTGAGGCTATTTTTTTTTTCATTGATTTTTGGAGAGAGTGGAAGGGAGGTGAGGAGAGGGGGGAAGAGAGAGAGAGACAAACATCGATGTGAGAGAGACACATCAATTAGTTGCCTCCCACACATGCCCCAACTAGGCCGGAAGTCGAATCTGCAACCCAGGTTCATGCCTTTGACCGGGAATCGAACCTGTGACCCTTTGGTGCATAGTTCAATGCTCTGACTACTGAGCCACACCTGCCAGGGCTGGACACATCTTTGACTTCCCTTCCTCCCTGCCCCAAACTATTCACCTTGAGCTTGTCAGATGTGATTCACTGATGAAATCACCAAGCTGAGTAAGCTTGAGGAAGTGTGTAGACCAGCTTCTTGCCTTCAGTCAAACTGGCACTTGAAACAACCAAGAACAATGGGCATCTACCTCTGCTCAGGGAGAGAGCCTTTCAAGTTCCACCTACTACCCTCCTGCACTGGGACTGCATTTGCAAGTTATCCCTTCACCTAACCTTGTAATACAAGCCCGTTTTCTCTTTGTATGCTCTGGCCTATCCTTTATGTAGTGACAGGTTGGCGTCCTGCCTGTGGGAAGTGGCCACTGGGGTGGGGAGTGTTGATACTGCCACGGCCTGAGAGGGGCAGCACTCCTGGTCTCCTCCCTGATTAATCATCCAGTGAGCAGGCATTCTTCTCCCCTGACTTCATCACGTCTGTTCTCCCTCTCCCTGCCCCCTCTCGAGTGCTGTCATTCCAAAATTAGAGACAGCTTGCATCAGCATTACCTGGAAGGCTTATTAACGCAGTGCTGGGACCCATCCCCAGAGTTTCTGATCTGTAGGTCTGGGCTGGGGCCTGAATTCCCATGACACCCCTTGTTATCTTTTTTTTTTTTTCCTCAAGAGATTTTTCAGTTGCAGCATCCGCTGGTTTCCTCTGGGTTCATTTAAGAGAATCTTTCCGGCAGTTCACAGGTGGTCTGGGGGCCACACTTTGGGAACCACTCCTCTTATCCAACACTCAGTCTCACTCACCTCCTCCCACCTTCCAGGGTAACACCTCCTCCATTCTTGGGGGTGAGACAGAGCCTTCTCACCACAGTTACATGTTCAGTGTTCACTGAACTCTAATTGTAAAAAGCAACCTGCTAAACATTTTACATATATTATTTGTAATTTCCCCAACAACCCTGCAAGTTTGGTATCAGGAAACAAAAAGAAAAACGGTAAGTAACTAAGATCTCACAAGTGACAAGGAGCAGATATGGTATTGAAACTCTGATAGATCTGGAAAGATTGCTCTTTCCACTGTTCCAGGGCTGGCAAATAGAAGCTTAATTCTGATTTATGGTAGCAGCTGCCTGGAGCAGCTCCGGGGGGAGGAGTCCTGGTGGAAGGGGTGCTCGGCGCGAGGGAGTTCTGGAGTTGGTGAGCTGGACCCACTGAACGTGTGGGAGTGGAGAGTGGCAGCCTGGGTGTCAGGTGTTTGCTGGCCCCGCATATGCCCTGTTCATGGACCAAGTTTTGTTCGCTACTAGAATCAGATGAGAAATGGGTATTCAGATTTGTTCCATAGGGAACAATAAAACGTATTGACCTTTTCACCCCCTTCTCTGAAGGGTGAACCTCAGTTTTTCAGCCTAGATTTGAGAAAGTATCATAATCTGTAAAGTAAAATAAAATGCAACTGATATATAAATAATAGCAACCACAAAGGACATTTAGCCTGAAAATGGTGGAGACGAGAATCGTATCAGTTCCAGACTCTGTGTGTTACGTGTCTTTCCGTGCGGCCTATCTAATGGATTGCCTTGTACTGAAATAGTGCACTGTGACTTAGTGAGGAGGTAATGCCATTCCCAGTTTTCTTCCATCCTCCGTCATAATGACTCAGTGTGGGATTTGTTCCTTTTAGTGTCTTCGTACTTTATCTGAAAAATGAGTTTGATAATGCTTTTCTGCTTCTTCCTGTTAGTTGTTATGTATGTGATTAAATGGCATAACTTTATGGCATCTATTATTTAATCAACAAATATTTTTAAAGTGTATCCCCAGGCAGTGGGGGTATAGTAGCAAACAAAACAGACTCATGAACTTACATTCTAGGGAGGAGAGACAGACAATAAATAAGTGAACAAGTAAAGAAGAAAATATGTGTATAGTGATAAATGTACATAGAGTGAGTGTGTGTGCGTGTGTGTGTATTGCTATTTTAGATGAGGTGGTCAGGAAGGCCTTTCTGAGGAGGTGACATTTAAACTAAGACTTGAATGTGGGAAAAGAGCCAAACAGAGATAGTCTGGGATTGCAGGAGTCCAGGCAGAGAAAACAGCCTATGCAAAGATCCTGAGGTTGAATGTAGGCAGGGGCCAGATCAAGCAGACTAGTAGGAGTTTTCAGCTGGGGGTGGTACAACCCTCTACCCCTGCCTAGAGGGTATTTGAAGTTGTGCAGGTGGTGATCTGGATGCAACATGCTGGAGTTGAGGACAGAGCACTGTTGGCTTTTAGTGGGCAGGGACCAGGGACGGACGCACCCACACTGCCCTGAGAAATCCTAGGAGCCTCTAAGGCTAGGGTTAGAAGTTGGAATTCCATCCTAAGAGTGGGAAGCTGTTGGAGAGTTGGAGGCTTTAAGAGATGACTTTGGCTGCTGAGTGGGGAGTGGATTGTAAAGGGAGAAAGGTAAAAACAGGGAAGTCAGCGGACCGCTGGGTCAGCAGTCCGGCCTGGGCACAGGGAGTAATGGTGAAGGTTTTGAGAAGTATTTCTACCTTCAAGAAGAAGTCTGCTAGATAAATATAAAATGTTGATTCCCATGACACCCCTTGTTATCTTTTTTTTTTTTTTTTCCCCTCAAGAGATTCTTCAGTTGCAGCATCCGCTGGTTTCCTCTGGGTTCGTTTAAGAGAATCTTTCCGGCAGCAAATGACGGAAGACTTTGCTCTTTCGAATGCAAGTCCTTTCCCTCTTGCTCTTGAACCTTGCAGGTCTGTGTGCATTTCGAGCTGTCCATAGCTCAGGAAGGTAATCTGTTTGATTTGGGCTTGTAAGAAGAGGTAAAATTACACGTGCTTCCTGAATAATAATATGTGATTTCTCTCTCTGAAGGGTCAGTAGGAATTAGCCTACATATATCATTTTGTAAAACCAGTGCCTGGCCACATGAGTACCAGGGACCAAGTCTGCATTTATTCTGCTGAGAGACGGACATGAAGTGAACGTCAAAATCTCTTGGAGAAATTGCAGGCATTTCAGGACTCATTTTACTTGAGTATTAAAGTCTTGCAAATAGTTTTCAGGTGCGTCAGCTCCCCACCCCACCCCAAAAAATGCAATTCGGTTGCCAAAAGGTTAGAGAATCCCCACACTGCTGTCTTCTCTGTCTTTATAACCATCACTTCTCACAGCACCCGCACGGCACGTGGGCCCCAGACCGCCCTCGGGGTTCACCTGCAGAAGAAGCATGTCTCACAGTCTCAGGGGGAGGGGCATCCTGGGCCCCACACTGAGCTGGGGCGGAGGGCAGGAGAGGAAGAGAGAGGAGGCAGCTAGCTTCAAGCCATCCCCATACTGGTGGGTCTTCCCACCTTCATCTTGTGTCCGGAGCGCAGAGGGGCACACAGTGGAACCCTGGAGGTGGGATGGAGTGAGGCAGAGCAACACACCACAGCTTGACCTAGATCCAATGGAGTCAGGTGCTCACTGGCCCACGTGCTGACTTCCGATTTCTAGATGAAATTGAAGAAGAGAAACAGAAAGTGGATAGGACCATCCCAAATCATCAAGCTAAAATTTTAATACCCAGCACCCAATCTACATACACCAAACTCCCAGGAAGTAAAAAAGCACACGGTCTCACTTAACTCTAAAAACCAAAGACGAGGACGCTCGGCCTTCCTCGCCGGGCACAGGTGTGGTCCTTCAAGAGCCAGGCCCCTTCACTGCCCGGCGCAGAAGGGGGAAGCCAGCACCACGTGTCAGAAAGGAAGAGCATTGAGAAGTCCTGCCCAGCTGCCCACTGGCCGTGCAGATTTGGGCCAGGTCACCTTCTTGGGCTGCAGAAATAGAGTTGATCAAAAGTCCTTTCAGACTCTGACGTGCTTTGAGGCTGTCATTCATAATTCAGCTCCAGATCTTCACTGCCCCCCTAAAGCCTCTCGTAAACCAAACCATCCACCTCAATCAACTCCTGTTTCTCTCTCTTTCTCGGAATTAATCTCTTTCTTCATGCCGTCCCCATTGGCTCCTGAGAACACTCCTGTCTGCGCCCCAGAACTCGACTGGGTTTCTTTCTTCGCATCCCTTTCTCCCTCTACTAGCTCTTAAGCTCCCTGAAAGGAGGTACAATGCCGGTTTTTGTCTTTGACTCTCCAGTGCTTAGCGTGAGACTGACCTTATTAGATGTTCATTAAATGTTTGTTGTTGAATGAATGTATGGGGAAGATATAAAAATAGAGAGAAAGGAGCCCAAGCAATTCAAAGCTCAAGAGCCAGCTTTTACTAACAGTCATATATTCTCCCCGTAAGATCCTGGACTTCTTAGAATTAGAGAGAGAGAGAGACAGAGAGAGAGAGAGGAATTTTAGATATTATAGCAATAATTTTCAGATATCACAGTTTCCACTACACTATGTCTCCGCTGAGACACACCAGTTTCATAGGATCTTAGAAATACTAGTTTTACCTAGCCTTTATGGAATGTCTTATATTTGTAAAGAGCTAGTATAAAATTGCTGAGTAGAAATTTCCAGAGCCCTTCCTCCATGACGTCATGCCTCCTTAAGCTGTTCCCAGGGGTGAAAAAACAAAAACAAAAACCCAAATCAGAAAGTTTAAAACTGGCCACATATTATCTTCTTAAACCTTGATCTTTTTACTTATTTAAAATTCATAACCTCCATGGCCTCATAATTAGAATTGCTGAAGAGCCTAGGGAAGGCCTTGGGGATGAAACCCCGAGCCTGTCCAGCCAAGTTACCAAATATGGTAAAGCCTTGCTCTGTGTTGCTGGGAAGATGGGCGGGAGCAGGGACCAGCAGTGGAGGTGGCCTGGAATAGGACAAATCCAGTCCTGGTCCAGTTCCAGGAGTTTGGGATTGAGGGCACTGAGATAGGACACAGTATCAAAACTTTTGGGCACGCCCAGGCTGGTTTGGCTCAGCCGTTAGAGCGCCAGCCTACAGACCAACGGGTCTCGGGTTCGATTCCCGGTTGAGGGCATGTACCTGGGTTGCAGGTTTGATCCCCGGCCCCGGTTGGGGTCCTAGATTAACAACAACAACAACAAACAAACACCTTTTGGACAGTGGCCAAACGTTTGATGAGCTTTACCCTAATCGGGGAGAACCAGGCACGAGTGATTTCAGCCTCAGGAAGGGGCTCAAAGGAAAAGGGAAACGGCTGACTGTGCCTCTTCCTTGCACTAGACCCGCTGCTGAGAGAGGCTGCTGCCAGGGAGCTGGCGCAGGCCAGAGCAGACCGCCTGCACAGTGTGCAGTCCCCGGTGGCCTGTGTCCCTGGGGGATCCTGAATGAGCATTTCTTCCAAAATGCTGTCTGCAAGGCAAACAGGGACACACATCTCCAGCTTCATCATGGTGACGTGCCCTGTGTGGTTCTTCCATCCACTTGTCTAGGCCCTGTTTGCAGCTTCAGTAGCCAGTGTCATGAACTCCATTATTTTTACTTGTTTTGTCCCCTGTGAAAAGAAGCAAGCCCCCTTGGCCCTGATTAGTGCCGTCCTGGGAGCAGGGAAAGAGACCGTCATGAAAGCATCATGCAGCTATAGGTTTAATGACAATAATAAACCTTATTCAAACCAAAAAGAGTTGGGCCTTGGTCAGCTTCACGAGTTTCTAAGGGGCACGAAGGGGGACAGCTGGGAGGTGGGGAGACTGTTTATTGCAGGGTCCAGGGGGAAGTCACCCCAGGAGCCTGCATTTGCTGGTGCAGCTTGTGGTCTGGGGCGTGAGCTTGCCGGAGGGTTAGTGGCAGTTGCAGCCTCATGGCCAGACAAAATGGGTACTGAGGCAGCAATACCGTGGGGTAAAACTGGAAGGAAAGACAAGGGGTTAAGCTAAATTTTAGGAGTATGTTGGGGGTTGGAAGAGAGAGGCAGAGAGAGAAATGCGATCAGGTGAAATACCCAGATGGATTCCAAGGTCCCAGAATAATCCAACTTAAAGTGGAAAGTAGGAAATGCTGGTGTTCGTTTTATCATTATTATTCAAGCTGTGTGTATATGCTTTTATACCCTGCTATGTATGTATGATATATTTTAAAATACAAAGATAAATTTTACTCCCTCCGAAAAAGAATGACGCACGTTCTGAAAGAAACTGATCAAGAACTAAAAAAGCTGCCAAAATAACCAAAACGACCTTACGTGAAAAATTAAAACACAAACCATAGAACCAGTACAGACATCTCTCTCTCCTCTATCTCTGTCTCTGTCTCTCTCTTTCTCTCTGTCTCTGTCTGACTGGAAAAGACTTTGTGAGAGCAAGGAGCATTGGAACTTCTATGAGTTACATTTGAGAGAAAATAATTTTCACCCCCACCCCATCCTGCTTGTCAGGACAGGACCGGGCAGGACTGATTTCGCACACCTTTTCCAAAGCTGAAAAGTTAAAAATAGTGCCCCTCTCGGGAAGCTGGTGCTGGAATCCAAGGGAGCCGGTGCACAGAAGTTGTGTGACGTCAGCGTGTGTGCAGGGGGCCGCTGTCAGGGCTGAGCCGGGAGTGCCTCGCCCTGTCCTCGCCTGCCTTTCCCTGATGCTTCCATCCTGGGGCTCTCCATTATGCTCTGTGCACCAGCTCAATATTTCTTATTTGCTTCACTCTTTGCATGCCTCAAATAGCTCATTTTTACCCTGAGCCCTCGCTAAGCCAAGCTCCCTGTATTTGGTTCCTTTGATCTTTCTGTTAAAATCAATCTCTTCCTCTAATTATTTTCTGTTCCACTTCTTTGAACCCCTTCCAGTTGCCTCCATTTCTCAAGGAGCCAGGTGTTTCATAAAGAATCTGGAGGAAGTTCAGGCAGAACCAGGTAGATGCAGCTACTTGCCCCAGGTCTTTGCTGCCTCTTCTCTAAAGCACATGACATTCCAGAGACAAGACCAGTACCCTGCGCATGGCAGGTGCTCAGGAAGTAGTTACGGGTGAAGGACTTCATTGGGATCTCTTTTAAATGGGCTGGACTGTGTTATAATTTACACTTAATTTGCTTCCCCATCCCCCACCAGCCCAGGTCTCCTTCTGCTTTCAGGTTTTTCTTTCTGGTCTAATAGTTATTTCATAGCTTATTTCTTTGATGCTTTAGTTTACACATTTTTAATTAAATTTTCCTGTTTCCTGATCAGGTATGTAACCTCATTAGTTTAATTCATGTCATAGGATTTTGCTAGTAACCTTGTTTACCAGATTAGTGTTATTTATAAATTACTTTATGTTGCCCCTTTCTCCAAATAACTGATCATCATTTCATAGTGTCTTACTTTTAATTTCTCTTTATTAGAGAGTAGACTTTGCATCTGTATTTGTTCATTTTCAGTGTTTTTCTAAGTAGCCACAGTACAAGGTTCATCGCGTTCTATGATTCTGACACAGGTTTGTCTTGAGAATAAAGACCATTGTCTTAAAATGATACGATGTCTAGGATTTGCTTCAAAACAGTCTAGTGGCGGTGGGAGAAGTAGGAGGGTTGTAGGTGAAATAAGATTACCATGGGTGGACCCTTGCCAGTTTCATATGGGTATGTAATATTCAATTATGGAAATGTTTGAAGTGTTTCTATAATATAAAGTTATTTTTTTAACCCCCCCCCATAAATGTGGATATAAAATCGACCCTATGAATTATCTTAGGACTTAGAGAAAGGGAATTTCTCGTCATCCTCCAGCTGTCCTGGTCATTGTCATGTGTTAGTGGACCAGCCATCCTTGTGCATTCACTGCAAAGCGCAGCACCTGCTCCTCCTCTTCCTTCTCCTCACCTGGGAGATTTTACTGAGCGGATCTGTGGCTGGCCCAGTGCCTCGCATCCTCGGTGCTAACCACCTGCACTTCCACTCCCTTTCGGCAGCCCACTCTCCTGTGATCACACTTTAAACCATTTCAAAATGATGCAGCTCTCTATATGCTGACTGTCTAGCACTGTGCCTGAGACCTTCCAGTTATGTTTTGTTACAGAATTTACTTTTTCTCAATACCAATCAACACATAAAACATATATATAATCCAACTACTTCTGGTTTAAAACCCTTCAGGTCTCTTCATCAATTTCAAGTTCAAATTCAAGTTTGGTATCCTTCACATCCAGCTCTTGCTTTCCTCCGATCTCCAGCCTCTTTCCCTACTACCCTCAGACATTCCCTCTCCTCTCCAGCCATACCAACCTTCCTTCGTTTGTGGGTAGTGAACCATGCCTTTTCACACCTCTAAACTTTTACCATCCTGTTCCCTAAGATTGGAATGACCTTCCGTCATTCTGCTTTTGGGGGACTTTAGCAACTTTTGTTTATACCTCAGACTCAATTCAAGCATCACTTCCTTTGGAAGGCTCCCCTGAGCCGTCATTTAACATTGAGTTAAATGCCCCTTCCTGTGCCTTTCTTCGTAGCTACTCTTAGAACCTATACCCATCCTAAGACTTTGAAACCCAATTGTAATCAATGATATTCTTTGTTTCCTTTCTAGACCATGAGCTCTTTGACCTCTTTCAATTTTTTCTCCCCAGAGCCCAACCCAGTGCTTGGTACATAGTAGGTATTTGAATGAATGAGTAACTGAATGCACAGAAGAAGGGTACATGAATGCTGTTCTCTCCTTAAGACAGCACCTCCCTACCCAAGGGCCTTCCCCAGAGGCCTGAGTCAGTGCTCTTAGTCCTGGGCAGCCCCCCAGCTGCCTTCTAACCACCCTCCTTAACCGACCTGACCCATCTCGCTCTAGCTGTCACCCAGTTGTCCCTGTCTCTGCTGAGTCCTTCCTGCTTGGTGTTTCATCCAGAGTACGGCACACAATCATTTTTAGGTGTTACTCAGACAAATGTCTTTGACAGCCTTGAATTTACAGTCATATATATTCAGCAGGGGGAGGGGAATGAGCACATGAACCTGTGATTTCAAGGAGAATATTTCTTAGGATGAGACAAGCCTAGGTGGCGCCGTGGTCATCAACCTTACCTGGGTCTCGTATATCAGGGGGGAGGTGCTCAGGCAGAAGCATAGATGTTCCAAGCCCATTAGAAGCAGACTGCCAGGATCACACCAGTAGGGAAGGACTCCCAAACTAAATTCCATAGGCACCTCTGTTTTATTCAGTGATAATGTTGAAATGTCATTTCCGGAAGTTTCTTTAAATATATATAGATTTAAAAATAACAGTTAAAATAGTTAAATATCTTTTGAGCTGTCCAACCATATATTAATGCGAGTTCAGATTTTGGGGTGGGTTATACAGAAACTGACAGATTTGTCTCATTGATTTGGACCCTCATCTCTGTCTAAAACTATCATGTAGGATATCTAGCTATTTTGATGAAAGAGTTCCATTCTTTTCAATAAGAAATTTATTTCCAGCCATACATTTTATAAGTCAATTTGATTTATTCTATTTTTTGTTTGGCATTTTTACTTTATGTTTTTAAAATTTCAATATCATTGTTTTTATAGAATTAGCTATATTTTATCAAATCCAATATACCATTGATATATAAAATACATCATTATTTTATGTGCTACTAAGAATAACAGAGACATTGCCAATTACAATTGCAAGATGCCATTGATTCAAGAACACATCCCAATTTCAGAGGTGTTAAAATTATTTTTTAAAGTGTGTCTTAAAATTGATGAAGTGCAGTATATGTACACTTCGCTTCTATTTTAGCAGATAATACTTATATTCCATTTGTCATAGTGGTATACAGTTTCCTTTTTGGATGAATTTAATTTAAAAATGAATTAATTTAAATGACAATATCATGTAAATAGGATTGGAGATGCAATATAACATGGCAAAATCCTGGAGATGGCCAGATGATTGTGACTTGGCCTTACTGCCTAGGCCCAGATACTGCCCCTTGGCCCCACCTGCCAGCTCAGGCCAACCCCACTGGCCCCCAGCGCTGTGTCCAGATCCCACCTGAGGCGGAGCCTGTCTCCTGCACTGAACGGAGAGGAGTTTGGGCGGTTATTCCTATGCTCAAGGTGAAGAACGTGGCTATACTTCACTGAAGTCATTGCATGAGAGTGAAAAAAAATTCCTAGGAAGTAGACTCATTATAGGTATTGGAATAATCTGGACTTACCTCTATTTAAATAAAAGCACACTCAGAGGTTTCTGTTTTGTTTTGAACCCATTTTCCAAGAAGCAAGGAGAGAAAAGGAACATTTTAGTCTCTGTTGCTGGGTAATTTATTTACTAATGATGGCTACCTGAACACTAGTTTCAGTGATTATCAAACCAAAGAATGGTCTACTTTGTTTTTCGTAATAGATTTACCATTTGAAAATAAGTATGAATAACCTGAAGCAAAATGTATTTCATTGAGAAAGTACAGAGTGTCTAATTTCCTACTCCCAGAATAGGAAAAGTGAAGAGAGAATTACTTTAGATGGAGCTGGGAAGAACTGTTGAGTTTCCATTGAGAAGCGCTGTGCTTTTGTACACCATCGGCCCGGCTGCTGCAGTGGGTTTGCGTGCATCATGTGTTCCGCTCCCACCTGTGCTAGGTCCAGTCTTGGACTGCTGGGTGCTGTGTGCAAGGTGTCCCCGAGAGCCATCCAGAACCCTTTGACTTACATGGTGCTTATGCTTGAGGGTTACTGTGAATCATTAACCAGAATGCAAGAGAGCAGGAGGTCACAAGTCATATAGATGCCACTGTTTGCACAGAGCCTGTTTTTGCAAACTTAATTTTGCAGGTTTTAATGTAGGTGTAATTGAGAAGATAAACTGAACACATATGCATATTCCTAATAAAGGTATTCTTCACAGTCAGCAAATATTCACATCATATTAAGCATCAATGAACCTATTACAGTAAAATAAAAGGGAAACATCTTATAATAGAAGATTATTTATAGGCTATTAGTTATTGGTATAATTTTAAAAATATAATCAGTAATAATTAGCAAAATTGATAATATTGGAGCTGCAGCTGTTTCCACTCACTAGTACTAATAATGTGAGCAATAATTCTATATTGTAATGCCCATTGAAAGCTAAATCTCTAGCAAGTTCTTGTTTATCCTTACAGATGTTTTTGTTTATCAGAACATGGTTGCATATTTTATAAGAACTATTTCCTGGTATTTGTAAAAGTTATTGATGTCACACACTAAATTTTGAAATGTATTCATAGATTAGAATAGAATCATAGGTGTAACCTGGTTCACTATCCTTTTTCCAAACAGAGATAGTGGTCAGAAAGCCAATATATTTAGGAAGTAGAATTCCTGGGACTTGGTTGCTGTAAGTCAGGTTCCCCAGAAGCAGAGCGTGAGACAGGGATTTGGGTGCAGGTGGTTTATTGAGGGATAAGCAGGTAAGAAAGTGAGAGAAGTAGGATAAGAAGGGGCAATGCCAAGTAGGATCTTGATCAGATGGTCTGTCCTTGGCCTGATGCAGGAGGAGGAATAAATTGCACCGTAGAGGATACTGTGGGCTTTGTAGCCAATACTCAGAGCAGCTGGGGGTGGGTGTAGCCGCCAGGAACAGGAATCTTCCTGGAGCACTCACAGCACCAAGTACATCTGATGATGGAGCGGGGGAGTGGGGGGGTGGCGCAGAGAAGGGGACAAGGATGGCTCCCAGGTTCTTGGCATAAACAAGTGAATGATTCTTGTATATAACAACACTCCCCTCATAATACCAAAAATCTAAGATTAATGTAGAAGAAATATGAGAAGATTCTTCATTTTACAAATAAACAAGTTTTCCTTTGGCTTTTATTTTTTGGGTGAAAGATATCAACTTCTTGGCATATTTGCATAGGACCAATTTTCCATTAAAAATAAAACTTTTTTTTAAGTTTGCTCTTTAGAACGTTTCCATTTATTCTGCTTCCCTTTGAAAATAGATCCAGACTGGTTCTAGTCCTCTATTAATCCAAGATTCACCTAGTTACAGTCCCAATGTTATGTTAGATTTTAATGAAAAAGTAGCTGTGCCTTGTTCTACTGCATTCATCCTTCAGTCCCGATCAGCAAGCAGGCCTGTGGGCCAAACCCAGACGCAACCTGTTTTCAGATGGCTTGAGAGTTGAGTTTTTACATTTTTAAATGATTACTTAAATTTAAAAAAAAAAAAAAAAAAACAGAGTATGCAAGAAACTGTATGACACACAGAGCTGAAAACATTTATAATTTAACCCTTCACAGAAGAAGTTTGCCAACCCCTGGTTCAGTCCATGATAACCCCAAACTTTTTTCCAGAAGTGTGCTGGCTCAATCTATATTCTGAAAGAAAATCTGCTATTCAGAAACTTAAAATTAGTCAGTGATTTATGGAACCATAAAATTATTTGTTCTATGAAAGGCTATATCACAGAATTTACATACATAAATTCTCACTCATCCAAACAATTATTTTTTATGGAATTCTTCAGCAAATTTAGAATCATTTAAGTAGAATAAATATGCATAATTTATTCCCTGTTTCATAAAAATATTACCACCTATTCTGTGATTATTGTAAAGAAACTGAAAAACACAAGTAGACATCAAGGTAAAAAAAAAAATCACCTGCAACCTTACCACGCATAGTTAAGCACTGTTAACATTTGGCTACATCTTTTTCTAGGCATATTCATTTAATTTTAAAAATATGGATCACATCGTATGTATAATAGTATACCCTCTTTTATTCATTTAATGTTAAAAATTTCAAACACAGCTCATTTGACTGCATTTATTTCACAGAATGAATATGTCACAATTTATTTAAACATCCTCCCATTTTTTGACATTTCGGTTGAAGCTAATTTTTCACCATTGTAAATGCCACAGTGAGCATCTTTATGCATAAATCTCGATCTTCATTTCTGTGTCCTTAGGCTAGGCTTTTTAAAAGACTTAAGTATTGTCTCTCCCATTCTGTTCCTTGTCTTTCTTACAAACTCATTCTTCTTCTCCAAGATCTATATATGATGGAAATCCTCAGGGCTAGACACTTGGCCTGTTCTTCTTACTCTTTACATTTGTCTCCAGATGAGTCTGTCATGCCCAAGATTTCAGATGCCATCTATGTGTTGGGATGCCCATGTTTACATCTCTGGCCCCATACCACCTTCCTAAGCTCCAGCCCTACACACCCAAACACTTACTTGTCATCCCCCCTTGTATGTCTCACACCATCTCATACAGCAAATGTCCAGAAAGGATTCCATGTCTTCCCTCCTTCTGCTCCCCTACCAAACCCACCCCTCCTCATCGCCCATTTCAGTAAAGAGGCACACCTTTCCACTCGGTTGCTCGTGATACAATTGGGAAACCATCAGTGACGTCTCTCTCCCTCATCACCCATCTACTCAGTCACCAGGGCCTGTGGATTCTACTGCTTAAATAGTTCTTTCATGTTTCTATTTCTTTCCATCTCCCCAACCCCTCCTAAGCCACGTTTATCTCTCTCCTGGACTACTTACTATATTTGCTTCCTAATTGGTCTCTCTGTTTCCATTTCTGTCCCGCTCTGGTTTTCTATCCCCTTTGCAAATCTCCACCATGGAGAAAGTTTCCAAAAATGTCCATCTGCTTTAACAACCTGTAAGTGGCTGTCAGGAGAAATATCTTCATGGCAACCGCTCCTCTTGCCACTTCTGCTCTTTCTCTCTTGCTGCGACTTGGTGTGTCCTTTCAGCTGCTCAGCTGTGCTCAGCTTCTTCCAGCCGCAGAACCTTTGCTCCAGGTGTTCTCTCTGCCTGTAACGCCCTTCCCTCCCTCTCCAGCTGATCTATCCTTTTCCTGACCCCTCCCCCACTACAACACTACCCGCATACTAGCAGCATCCTATAAGTCTACAGTTTGGGTACTTACTACCAATTGTCATCTAAATTGTTATGTGCAGGGTGGGGCAAAAGTGGGTTTACAGTTGTGAGTGTGCAAAACACAGAGCTTATTCTTGTATTATTATTTATTAATTATTGTATTATTTTCCATACGAACAACTGTAAACCTACTTTTGCCTATCTTATCTTTTTTTCCATGGTTCCTTCACCTGGCTGAAGTTCCATTTGGGGCAAGTAGTGTTCGTCTCTTTCCCCACAATATCTCCCAGTGCCTGGCATGTAGTACGGGCTCGATAAACTTGTTGAATTAGTAATAGGCCATGGGGTATAAACTTTGTAGACATTTAAAAGATCACATAGTATTCCAGAAAATCTCCATCAACCAAATTATAAATCCACCAGCAGGATATGAGTGTTCCTTTGATCATACCCATCCTGACACTGAGTATTATAGTTTTAAATAATTTTTAAATATATTTACAGGCAAAATGTTACCTCATTATTATTATTGAAATTGCATTTCTTTGAGTATTAGTGAAAATGAATATTGTTCAAAAATTGATGGGCTCTCATACATTTTTCTGGAGATTTTTAATTCCTGACATAGTGCTTTTATTGAACCATTTTTGTTGGAAATTTTGGAAGTTTATTTAGATTAATTATCTTTCTACCTATAAGAGAACACCACCAAACCTACTTAGCTTCTTGTGGGCAGATTTGGAAAATACTGCTCCCCAAGATTTCTGTTTAGTCATTGATGATGCCGCCTTACGTTGGGTGATAATATATCCTGTAAACTGGGACACTTTGTGGAGTGGAGGAGGACACCATTAATAATTATGCCAGGACAGCAGGTGTAAAGCAGGACCGTCCTGTACAAGCCAAGATGTATGGTCTCCCTAACTCGTTTTCATGCAGACTTAGAGCTCTGGGGATCTAGAGCTGAGAGCAGAAGTCCATGTGGTGACCCATGGATAAACTGAGGATAAATCTGCTTTCTGTTCTTATTTTAATATGGATGCCTTTGCGCTGTGCTGTTCAATGGCTTGGTGGCTCACCCCGAACTCCCTGTCACCAATACTGCCTACTTTACTCATTTACCTCCCCTAACTGACCCTTAGAGGCATCTAACAATTTCTTTTTTTTTTATATATATATATATATTTTTTTTATCCTCACCCGAGGACATTTTTTCATTTTTTGTTCAGATAGAGTGGGAGGGAGAGAGAGGAAGAGAGAGAGAGAGAGAGAAACATCGACGTGAAAGGGACACATCGAGTGGCTGCCACCCGCACGACCAACCAGGGTCAGGGACAAACTGCAACCGAAGTACATGCCCTTAGCGGGAACCGAACCCGGGTCTCTCTGTACCGCAGGCCGATGCTCTAACCGCTGAGCCAAACCGGCCAGGGCGCATCTAACAATTTCATACATCTCTCCTTTCATGATGAAGCCAATGGTCCAAAGAGCTGCAGGAACCATGTTGCCCGTAAATGCAGAGCTAGTCCGAGGCAGAGCCTTGCCGCTCACTGCCGGTCCACTACGCTGCCTCCTCTTCGCTTCCAGATGCATTCCCGCACGCGCTGCGCTGACCGCGCCAGAGCTATTTTCTGATTTTATACTCCTTCCAAAGCTGTGTCAACAAGTGACCAGAACAGTTTTCACTTCCTAGAGTGTCCTTCCAGGATGTCCTCTTTGACAAGCCTAACATGTCAAAGTACGAGTCACGCGATTTCTGAGGCAGCCCATGTTCATTTGGGGTGATGTGCACACGGACTTATCACTTGTGATGCTTCCCTGAGCTCATGCTGTGTCTACCAACTTTCCCAGCTCTTCCTAAATGTCCTTCTATGTAATTCATACCCTTCAATGAAGCTTAGAAAATAAATTCAGAGTTGCTTATAGACTTGCATTTCCAAGAATTGCTAGGAACTTAAGGAAAGTAGAATATGATGTCAGAAAACTTCTGGAAAAAGAAAGACTGGGAGAATTTAGATAAGTGGAATTTTTGTTCCATCTGAGGTGTGACTTTATTAGGAAAAGAAGAGCAACCTTCTGCTTCCACTGTTGTCAACAGGAACGACCTTCCTACCAATGGAGTTGCCAGCAGAACCTCCGGACTGTTGTATACAACCCCAGGGGGTGTCCTTTACAGCACATTGCATGTAGGAGGATGGTGCCAGGCTGTCCCTCCCGGCTCTGTACATTCTGTGCAGCCACAGGCTGAGGTCCTGACAGACACCCTGTATGTGGCCTGGTCCCTATGCTGCAGTTCGAGCTGTCCTACTCACCCATGACTACAGAATTTTCAGGGCAATCTTCATTTCAAACTTACATTCACCTGGTTTCTGTAAGCACTGTAGTATTTGTCAAGCCAAGTGTCCTGGTTTCAGGTTTAGAAAATAGGTCATTGGAGCTATCTTTTATGGACTGAGGTTGCCTAGATTTTGCCATTTCATTTTTATTGAGGAAAACATGGGGGGGGGGGATGCAATCTCATGGTTTGCTAGAGAATCAAATATTTAAGATGTTAATGTTTTTAAAAGTTGTTGTTTTCATTCAAGTATAGGTCTGGAAACGGATCCTATATACACCTAAAATACAATATTTTTTTCTTTCATTTACAAAATATCTATACATACAGACTAGTAAGTTAAGATCAGCCTATTTGCTCTACATAAATAAAGAAGAAATATCATGCATTCAACCTGCCTAGTGGAGAAAGACTTTGGTTTTGAGTTGTGGAAGGACCAACTTTGTATCTCCTAACAAGGAAGGTGATGAAACAATTCAGCCATGTTTTTATAAGCTATATCCCATAGTGTCTAGGATGAAATCCCGGGGGTCTTTAAGCTGGAAGAAGCCTTTAGTTCATACATTTATTCATTCATTCAGTTAATTCTTACCCTCTGCTTAACACCATGATCACACAGTCCAGCCTCCTGCATGAGGAAACTGAGGTTACAAAGCTGGTGAGAGATGGGGCTGGAAACTAAGCCCAGATGTTCTATACCCAGGACACTTTGCTCACAGTGCTGGTAAATAAATATCCCCACATAGTTACACTCAGGTGATGAAATAGGAGAGCATCTGTGTAGTGCATGTGACTTGCATGTAATTCGTGCAATCAAGATGAAATACAAACCCCCTTGCTAGCCATTTCTTTATGACTCTAAATGCCACAACTTTGAGAAGTTTCAGTATTAGGGCTAATAACTTCAGGACTCATTTGGGAATTTTGCAAATAAGTCTGTTTCCAACCTATTTAAACTCCTTACGATTTAAATATTTCAATCATGTCTTTTCTCCAGTGTTGTCTTTATAGAATAAAATCCTATACATAGCACAGACCTCTGAGGAGCATGCTCTCATCCCTACCCGTTGAGTGTTGCTGCAGTTTCCTGCCCGTGACAAAAATGCATGACCCAATCTCATGGCGGCTATCTTCTTAAAGGATTTGTTTCGAGGGGAACTTAAGGCATGTAGCTCATGACAATGTGAAATTTCATTTTCTGAGCTGTCTGTACACTGCCTTTGTGCAATGAAATCTCTCAACTTGCTGAACACTGCTGAACTTGTTGACAGTTGAGGAGGTCGAGCACATGTGAGCAGAAGAGAACAGCTGCTCTTGCCAGCTGCCTTCTCCTCCGCATAGACACAACTGCTGCCCAAGGAGCCGCTGCAGGACAGGAGACGGGAGTTTGAGGTTGCTGAAGGAGACCCTGCTGACATTTTGCCGGGTAAATTCATCCATATGCATCTGGGACAAGGGATACTGAATTTTAGCTGAGTGACTAAGAGCAAGGATGATGAAGCCAAACTACCCAGGTTCAAATCCTGGCTCTGCCACCTGCCTTTTCAGCTTTTTACATCAGGCAAGTTACCTAACCTCACTGTCATCAGCATCCTCACCTATACATGGGGGTGAGAGTTTCTTCACGGGGTTTTTCAGGATTGAATGAATTAAATGTTATTATAATTAATAATTCCAGCAACAAATATTGATGAAGCTCCTATTCCATTTCAGTTACCATGAACAAGATAGAAATGGCCCCCCGTGCTTCATGGAATTTAGAGTATTTTTTCACACTAGAAGCTCTGATGCATTTAAGGGTTATGAAATCAATGTAATAAGGTATGACTAGATTTTGTTTAAAATGAAGTAGGATAGAATTTTACAAAAAAAAGAGTTCATAAAACTCTTTTTCAGTTACATATGTTTTTATATGCATGTGTGGCCTGGGTCTTGATATAAAATGAATTTCTTGAGTAGTAGAAAAGAGAAGCGATTAAACAGCAACCTCCATACAGCATGTGTGACAAGTGCAGTGAGTGTCATGGAAGCTTAGGAAGGTCACGTGACCCCATCGAGCAGGTATAGAGAATCAGGGAAGCCTTCCAAGAGGAGGTGACGTTTGACCTGACATTTAAAGGATGAATAGAAATTTTCCAAAAGAAGTTGGGGAAGGTTAGGTGGGAAACAGTTCCTTTAAGGGCAATGAGGAGTCCTGGGGGGTTAATGAAGCCTGGGAAAGACTTGCTCAGATGTGCATTTGAGAAAGGCCACTCTGACTGCTTGAGGAGAATGGGCAGAGATAGCTGGAAGACTGTTCAGTAATTTCAGGACACAGAGTCTCGACCATCGTGGGGGCAGTGGGTATTTGAGAGTGACAGGACTTGGTGATTGATAGAGGAAGGTGCTGGTCTGGGATGACTCCCCCTTTACTCAGGTCTCTGATGTTTAATTTACAAAGGCTGCAGGGGACAGATCTAAATCTGCAAACTCCAAGTCCCTAACTTGAGGAGACTTTCTGTAAACAGGAAGACAGGATCTTTCAATCACTTTGCAAATCATCTCTCCATCCTGCTGGACATATCTGTAGACGGTTGCCGGCCTAGGAGTTGGCAGGGCTTCCTGTTCCAAAGTGGGATGGTTCTTGGCAGGCGATAGAAAGCTGGAAACTGGGCTAGCCAGGCACCTTGCATGAAGAGAAAAGAAGGAAACCTGGTAGTTTTCCATCTGATTCAGAATATCTGGTCAAAAATAATTTAAAAGGACAGATAATTAAATATGTTTATATTTGGCTTTGAAATGCCATGCATTTTTGGCAGTGTATTTACTTTGCCAAATGTTTTCCTAAGGCCTTATTTTGCATTCCCCGAACACAGACCATCTGGGCAGCAGGGGGATGAGCTGAAGCCCAGGAGGGTATCTGGGTGAATGGTTGAGGAGGTCCCAATGTTTGAAAATTGGACTAAGATGACACATCTCTCTTAGCACTCCCCGTTGATCAATACTTATCTGTCTACCTGTGACCTGCCACAGAGCAGAGAGCTTTTTCTGACCCAAGCTTTGCCGAGTCACATGGTGGCTTGAGAAGCAGCTGTCTGGTTCCCAGCACACAATGCTTTCTATCCACATCTCTGAGCACTCATAGGGCCACCTCCATCCCAGAGTGGGGCAGCCAGCTGTCCCAGAGCTCTGTAACCTCAAAATCAAACCATATTTGGAGCACAAGCAGGCTCTTTATAGATCTTACCATAAAAGACATTCTAAGTTATGATCAGTCCTGTAAAGAGCTCCAGAACAGAAGGCCCCCTTTCCTGTTATTCATAAGATTGCTGTTTCCAGAAAAGTCAGAAGATTAGCTTCTCTTCCCTGACTCAGGCCTACCTAGGAAAGGAAAAAGTCTCACTTCACTGAAATCACTTAAACAAAGGGTCTCTGCACCACGTCCCCATCAGGACCTAGAAGTGTCGGGGTGGCAGCCACTCCTTACTGAAGAATCCTAAGCATTCCCCTGGTCCTCCATCTGGCATCTGGGCCGTGCCAAGCCAGGGCAGTGGCCTGGTCCAGGCTGGAATTCACTGGGAATAATAAGTAACAGGCCCAAATCTGGAAGTTCAGGGAAACTGGTTTTCCTCAATCCCTTGTAAAATTAAGTGCTGTTTCTCTTTTAACCCACCGCCCCCTTACAAAATTGTAAGATATTTAAAGTGCACACCATGGTGATTTGATATATGTATACATTGTGAAAGAATTGCCCTCTCCATCTATTTGAAAAACCCAGCATAGCGTTCTTTGACTCAGTTTCCTAAAAAATTGAAAGAAGCAAAAACGGTTAAATGTGCCAGGAGCATTTCACCTGATATATTTTTCTTCCCCTCCTGTGTCTCCTTGATTGGAGGTGGCCAAAAGGGGCTTTGTGGAGGCATGCCCAGAGTCTCCTCCACTATGCCAGTATCAGTCCCATCTCACACTTACTCCTCCATTCCGCATACACACACCTCTTCTGAGGTCATCATCCTCAGCGTGCAGCCTGGAGGGAAGGAAACTGAGCTAAAGCAACAGGTTCCACCCACAGTCTGAACTTGGAAGGGGAGATGGCTAGGCGACTGTAGGAGCTGCGTGGTGGAGAGGAAGCAGCGAGGATGGTGGAAGGGAAATGCTAGTTCACGACCACCGCGCACACGTCACTCGGGCTCCCACATGGGCTTGTGTATGTGTGCGTGTGGGGGAGGGAGGTCCTTCACGGGGTCACTCGGGGACTTCCGCGTGGGTTAGGAGGCGTCAGGAGGCTTAGGCGGGATAACCAGCCCCGCAGAGAGGGCTAGGGGCGCGCCCAGGATCTACGAGGGTGTCTGGGGGTTAAAATCCACCACCCTCTCCAGGGCGCCGCCCCTTCTAATTGGCCGGGTCCGAGCCCCCAACACCCCGCGCCCCCTTCCTTCGGCCTTTTCCCGGCCTCTCCAACCCCATCCCCGCCCGGCCTTCCGCCCCAGTCTGCTGCCGCGAAAACCGGGAGAGCGGACTGCGCCGCGCCCGGCATCCTCTGGGCATGCTCGGTTGGAGGGACCAGCTCCGCCACCGGGAGGGAGCGTCCTTGCTCCCCCAGGGCGGCGGCGGCGCCTGCAGCGACTGCCGCCGCGCCCCGGCCCGGCCCACCTTTGGGGGGCGGGGGCCGCCCTGTTCAGCAGGAGCCCAGAGCTCCCACCTACCCCGAGCTTTCCGGCGAGCGGAGGAGGGGCCGGCCGGGGAGGCGGGGAGGCGCGGAGGCGGGAGTCAGTCCTCGGAGATGCCGGCGGCTCCTTAGAAAGTGCAGCCCAGCTGGCGAGCGGAGTCGGGCTCCCCACCGCCCGCGGGGGCGGGGCGGGGCGGTGGGAGGTGGTCTCCGCGCCCTGAGCGAGGTGCGAATTTAGTATCCGCCCACCTCTTCTCTGTCCCCGCCCCCAGGGAATTCTAATTCTCTGGGAAAGTGTTCTCGGTGAATCTTTGGGGCGGGGTGCTGGGGCACGCCTGGCGCAAAATGGTTAAAACAAAGTCCATGCGCGCCCCGCGGCCCCTCTTAAGGAAAGTGTGCGCGCTGGTGGCTGGGCACCCCTTTTGCTGATTTGAGGGTTAGTTACCCGGAGGAAGTCTGGTTGTGGCAGGAGAGGGGAGTAGGATAAGGGATGCCTCAGGCTGGTGCCGGCTCCCGCCCCCAGGCCTCTGGTGGGGCGCACCTCCAGCCAGACGGGCGCTGGGCGCTGGGCCGGGGCGTTAGCTGCGGGCGGCGGGCATCCGGAGCACGCTCGAACCCGCGGCTCACTCTCTCTGCCTCCTCCCCCCAGGATTACCGAGAGGATGGGATGGATCTAGGCAGTGACGCCGGCAGCAGCAGCAGCAGCAGCAGCAGCCGCGCCAGTTCGCAGTCCAACTCCACCAAAGTGACCCCTTGCTCCGAGTGCAAATCCTCGTCGTCGCCGGGGGGCAGCCTGGACTTGGTGTCTGCCCTGGAGGACTATGAGGAGCCCTTCCCGGTTTATCAGAAGAAGGTGATTGATGAGTGGGCGCCGGAGGAGGACGGGGAGGAGGAGGAAGAGGAGGACGAGCGCGACGAACGAGGGTACCGGGATGACCACTGTCCCGCCCGGGAGCCGGGGGACGTGAGCGCCAGGACCCGCAGCGGCGGCGGGGGTAGAGGGTCCACCACCGCCATGCCACCCCCCGTGCCCAATGGCAACCTCCACCCGCACGACCCCCAGGACCTCAGGCACAATGGCAATGTGGTGGTGGCCGGCTGGCCGAGCGGTTCTCGAGGCCCCCGCCGGGCGGTCCAGAAGCCCCAGCCGGCGGGAGGCCGGCGCGGCGGCCGGGGCCCGGCGGCGGGGGGCCTCTGCCTCCAGCCCACGGACGGCGGGACGTGCGTTCCGGAGGAACCCCCGATGCCCCCAATGGACTGGGAGGCGCTGGAGAAGCATCTGGCTGGGCTGCAGTTCCGGGAGCAGGAGGTGCGGAACCAGGGCCAGGGGAGGACCAACTCCACCTCAGTAAGTTGGCCGGGGTGCGTGCCCACGCGCGCACACAAGCGTACACAGCCCGCGCACAGCCCGCACGCGCCCTCCCGGCGCTCCCGCCCGCCTACGGCCCCATTCATCCTTCCCGGAGGCGGGGGGCCGGGCGGGAGAGCCTGCGTTCTGCTCCCCTGGGGTACCGTTGCTCAGTCTGCGAGCTGTCTGGGTTTGCTGGATGGGCGGAGTGGAGGGAGGGGCAGCCAGAGAGCAGCGGAAAGTCGGGTTAGTCGAACCGGCGACTCATTTTAATGGAATTACTTAGGGAGACGAGGTTGTGAGTCACTTGTCTGAAAATAAATCCGGGGAGATTTTGGCACCGCAGACAGTGCCTGCGGGTGATATTTGAAGTCGTAATAGTTGTGGCTTTGTCAACCGTGGTGGGTCGTCCTTCGTTGCTACTGATGTCTCGCCCATATACGGGCTGTCCCTGTGCACAGGGACACACTCGCCTGCCCACACCTCTCTGGTCGGCAGCAGGGTTTGTTCCATCTCGCGTTTAAGCGGATGCTCCTGTATTTGAATGGGTGGCCGCCCTCCTGTAAGACTTTCTTCCTTTCTGAAACCCGGCCTATTGTTGACTTGGGGGAACCGGGTGAATTGATCTGCTAGGATGAGGGAGGCATTTGAGCCTCGGTAGCCTGACTCATTCCTTCTCTGATGAATCCTCCTTGTTTTAATAAGGAACCTCTTGCACTTCCTCACCGGAGGTCACTGCCTCCAAGCAGGAAATCCAGAGAGGGAGGGGTGCTGGAGTAGGAAAGAGGGAGGGAGGAAAGAAGGGTTGCATCTATAATAAGAAGCTCTGACAGGTTCAGACTTGTCTCAACACCTTTTGTGCCCCTGAGAGGAGAGCAGATAAATTATTTAAAATAAAGCATCATGAATATAGCTCCCCTATTTATCACTGTTTTGAGCTAAAGCAACAGTTGTAATTTGAAATCATTAATGATGTTCCTAAATGGGGCTGAAGGGCACAGTTTAAATGAGCTGCTTTCTGTGTGTGGCAGCTGTGTGGCAGTGTGGGAAAATGCTTGCTTGCAGGTGTAATTTTCGGCTCCAGGGCCCTGGGGCTACTGGAAATTGGGTGCGTGCACTTCTGACTTCAAGGGTGAAGATGGTAACCGCGTTTCACAGAGAAATTGGCGTGGTTTCCATCAGAGAGAGCCCTTAGCTGACAGAGCCCACTGGTTAGTGTCCCCTGAGAAACTACCTATTAAATTAACACACTCGTTCTAATCCCAGGTTTACCATGGCCACTAGCAGACATGGAATCTTTCTATTACAGCCAATATAGCTCTTGTACCTTGCAATAGAAAGCAACCTTTCCCTGTTTAGTGCTTGAGAAAAATACCTCATTAAGCTCCCTGGACTTAAACAATGACCTGAAGATAAATAAGTTTTCTTTACTATTGTGTGACATTTATATAGTCCAGGGAAATACGATAACTGGGTATATACATGAAGTTAGGTTTTGATGGTGACAGTAATCTCCATTATTCAGAAGTTATTAAACAAAATGTTACTGAGCACCCCTTGTGTTATGTGCTAAATCTGAGGTATGATCCTCAGTGCTGCAGTTACACATCTGTCCACGTGGAACTGGAATTGTGGTGAGGGGAGGTAGGAATGCAGACAGACTCCTCTGGGAACTTAGGGTTTAATGGCTTGCTGACAGCTTCCCCTCTGCCAACACACACACACACACACACACACACACACACGCATGCACGTGCAAACACACACACACACAGAGCTTCTCTTGTTTTTGTGAAGACTTTGTGAATCTTTCCTTCTTGGGCAATTTTCGAAGCCAAAGGTATGTCTTCACCTAGAGAACAGTTTGCATATTGGGGTTCCTCTCCCTTCCCCACCCCATCCCCAACCCTGCTGAAAATGTCCCTCTGGGCATTTCCTCCACAAGTCACAGAGAAATTTGGGTTCCATCGATTTAAAGCAAGTATGAGTACAGAAATAAGGAGGAGGGGAGGTGGCCTTTGAGGTTGTTTAATATTACATTTTTCCATGTTTTGGTTTGTCTTTGAACAAAACTACTAGCTAATGTTAGTTTAGAATAGTGTTTTCCAAAGTGTAAGTTACCTTTGAAATCACCTTAGCATTTGAGAAAAGTGAAATACAATGGAGTGTAATATAGTGCATTGCTCATGGTCAGATTGGCTTTTTAAAACATTTGTTTCATTTTTATGTATACACTGGGTCACAAGGTAGGATTTCTTTCTCACTGTGGATCGTTTCCATAACACTTTGAAAAACCCTGTTTACTTCTGCCTGGAATAAGTGGGAAAATTTATAACCATGAGGACAGAAAGTTAGGAATAATGAAGGAGTTATGTAGAACAGATAGGTGGTCTTGAGGGAGTTGTTCTAATCAAATTATATTTTTGCTACTCTGTAAAAAGTTGTGTGTAAATGGAATTACTATGTACTGTTGGGATGGGAGTATACATGAGAAAAAGGGAGTAGGTTTTCTTTCACCTGTGAAGAGAACCACATAAGCTTATTCTCACCTCAGGGCTTTTGCCCATTCTCTTTTGGAATCTAAAGGCTGGTTCCTTCTCATCATTCCAGACTCTATTCAACTCACCTCCTCAGAGCTGCTGTCCCTGACCACACTCCACCCCCTACCCAAGCACTCCTAGTGAGTTTTATTAGTGCTTATCACCACCTGACATTCCCTTGTTTAGTTCTCCTTCATTTTCAGTCTCTCTAAAATCTAATTGGAGTGCAGGGGTGTTGCCTGTCTTTTAAATGTTGTAACCTAGTGCCTGCGACAATGCTAGGATACAGTACGCTCTCAAATATCCACTGAATAAATGAATGAATGAAGGACTTATATGACCCACACACCTCAGAGCTGAACCACATCTCTGGTTTTACAATTGAGAAAACAGGCCCAGAGTTGTTTCGTGATTTCTCTAAGGTCCCAGAAAGAAACCTGTGAAATCGGTTTTGTCCTTTCTGCTGACACCAGACTAGGTATTTTTCTCCTTTTAATGCTTAAAATAATTTGAAATACAAGGAAAGGAAAGAGCTCCCATCTACTGAAGTAACTTAAAGGGTTTCCTAGTAACTAGTCCCCTCTTCCGCTTCCTTAGTATTAGGGATCGAAGTAAACTAGGGAACAGTCAGAGTCCCATTACCTATGAGTCTCTTCTCACAGACAGGGTTTGGTTTGGGTTTGTTTTAAGGGAATAACACTGAGTTCTGCAGAGCAAAACTGTGACAGAATGCGGGTCTTCTGGCTCCCTATCCAGGTCTCCTTTTTCCTTCTGGGCTGTAGCAGTACTCAAAAGGAAAGACTGAGGTTCAAAAATGTGTTGGCAATCAGTAAAGACTGAGAGGCGAATTAAAAAAAAAACCTCCCACTGTTTAGGTGGGATCTGAAACCTAGGGCTGATCTTTTCTTGAAGGGTGTAAGCCAGGTGCCAGTCAGAGGAAGATGAGGGTAGGTGTTGCCAGGAACTGTTTGTTGGTGCCAGAGTACCAGGTGCCTGAGGAGTCCTGAAGGAACCACTTTGGTGACCTGACTTCCTGCTGTCTTCTCAGAGCTGGCTGTTCCAAGGCAAACTTGCGACACCTGGGGTGGCCCAAACCCCTCTTCGATGTCCCAACCCCCCACCTTGATGTCGGAGCTTTGAGGGCAGCTAGGTCACTTTATTTCACTGCCTTTTCCCAAGTAGCTCCACTGTGCCTGGCACAAATGCCTGATGCAGTTTGGGAGGAGGAGACATTCAACCCCATAACCAGAACTCCTCCTGGATGTGCCCCTCCAGCTGGCCAGCCCTTGCTCATCTGGTACCCGCGTGTTGCTCACAGCCCTGCCCAGGTGTGCGTCACACGCAGTTAAGCAGTAAAGAGGATATTGGAGCTTTTGATGTCAGATTTAGAACCAGGAGGTGAGTTTAAGGGAGTCGGGCTCCCACACGTTTGTGTTCATCCTGCAGTCTGATCTCCCTGCCTGCTCCCGCTCTGCTGCACGGCTTGGCCGATCCTGAGGGAATCCAGGAGCTTCTGTCTTCTCCTGCTTCTCCAGGACCTTAGTTTGTCACAGTATCACCTTTCTGCCAACCCACGGGACTTCCCCACACATCACCAAGTGCGGTGGGGTGCCCACTGCCTCGGCGGACTCCTTTTCTTAAGTGGAGTATAATTTCACCTCTTTCTCTCAGTGATCTTTCCATGCGGTTTTCTGTCCTTCAGGGTCTGTGGTCCTCCATGTGTAGTCTGTTCTGTCTCTGGAAACTCACTTTCATTTTCCTCCCACTTATCTCTTTTGATTCTTTTTTTAAAAAATAGTTTTACTGTACTGAAGTAGAATTGACAATTAACTGCACGTTTGAAGTGTACAATCTGATGAGTTTTGACATATGTGTACACCTGTGAAACCATTGCTAAAATCAAGAACATGAACATACCTCTCCCACCCCCAAAAGTATCCTTGTGCCCCTTTGTAATTCCCTCAACCCTGACCCTTGGCAACCACTGGTCTTACTCTATCACTCTAAGTCAGTTTGCATTTTCTAAACGAATGGAAGTGGAATCATATAACACATACTCAGTGTTTGTTCGGCTTCTTTCACTCAGCGTATACTTATTTTGCAGATCATCTGTGGTACTATGTATGTTTATAGCTCACTACTTTCTGTTGCTAGGGAGTGTTCCATTTTATGGATATACCTTATTCCCCTGTTGATGGACATTTGGGTTGTTCCTAGTGCTATGAACATTCACATCTTTGTAAAGACATACCTTTCACTTCTCTTGGGTAAAACACCTGGGAGTGGAGTGGCTGGATCATATGGTAAGTGTGTATTTAACTGTTTAAGAAGGTGTCTGTTTGCCAAAGAAGTTGCACCATTTTATGTTGCCATCGCCATGATTTTTAATACAGTCACTATAACCTTGGCTTTCTCTCCCACTGGTATTCCGTCTGTGTCCTTGGGCCTTGCAGGACATCTGTCGTAGGGAGACTGGTGTGACTGCTGCCCTCTCTATTAAAACAATGAGAAAGCACCTGGGTCACGTCTTACATGCAGCCAAAGTCATTACGCCCATTGTTCCAAAAGGAAAGGACTCGTTTTTAAATGAGAGAAGAGTTCTAGTTGTAGACCTGATACGTTTTAATTCCAGTTTTATTATTTTTTTAGTGCCAGTGACAGGTGCATTTACTCCCCTCTCCCCGTTTAATGAGAATATAAGAACAATTTTAATTGACATGTTAATTGAAAGCAAATTCTCCTGATGAAGTCATTTCCAAAGTACTTGAAAATAGTGTCTTTTTATTTGTTTGTACTATTAACTAGTAGCAAACTTCAAATTACCTACATTTCTTCCTAGACTGGTACTAATTGCAGGTTCTTTTCAATGTATTATTCTGTGAGAATCACAGCCAGTTACTCCTTCCCCATCAATGACACTGCTAAAGAAACTTGAATGGGCCCTGGCCGGTTTGGCTCAGCGGTTAGAGCGTTGGCCTGCGGTCCAGAGAGACCCGGGTTTGGTTCCCGCTAGGGGCATGTACCTCGGTTGCAGTTTGTCCCCGGCCCTGGTTGGTCGTGCGGGTGGCAGCCACTCAATGTGTCCCTTTCACGTCGATGTTTCTCTCTCTCTCTCTTCCTCTCTCTCCTTCCCACTCTATCTGAACAAAAAATGAAAAAATGTCCTCAGTCGGGTGAGGATAAAAAAAATAAAAAAAAAAAATAAAAAATAAAAAAAAAAAAAAAAAAAAGAAACTTGAATGGCTAAGTATTTGTTTCCTCAGTTATTTGAACTATATTTAAATTACATGAATTCCCATTTTTATAGACTAAGAGGCCTTTATTACTCCTACAAAATATAGTAGAGTTTATAAGCTAGTAAGTGATGTGACTCGGCAGCCTGGGACCCAGCAGTGAGGACATGCTATGTGTCCTCAGCATTCACTTATTCCTGTCGGTAAGAGAGCATTACAAGACCGTGGTAAAATCATTTTTTTTTTTTTTTTTTTACCATAGCCAGAAATCACCAAGGCTAAATGTATTCTGTGCTTTCCTTTCTCCTTGAAATGTTTAGTGTCATGTTTGCCTGCTTTTCTAACTTGCGTGGATTTTTGTCTGAGCTGCAAGGCTGCTGTATCCATTCGCATGTACTCGAAGCTTCAAAGAGTATGATTGGGTTAAAAAAATACGTTGTAGGTAAACCACAGTTCCGGGCTTGTGTGTGCAGTGAAGCTACCATCAGATGATTCGCCCTATTGTGGAACAGACTTTTGAAATGTTGTAGTTGGATTCAGTGAAGTCCTTCCCTACCAATCGGCTTGCACGGAGTGGTCCTTTAAAACATCCTAAGGAGTTCGATTCCCAGTCAAGGGCATGTACCTGGGTTGCAGGTTCGATACCCAGCCCCGGTTGGGGTCGTGTGGGAGGCAACCAATTGATGTGTCTCTCTCACATGGATGTTTCTCTCTCTCTCTTTTTCTCCCTCCCTCTCTCCCTTCCCCTCTATCTGAAAAATCAATGGAAAAATATCCTCCAGTGAGGATTAACAAAACAAACAAACAAAAAGGCATCCTATGGAAAGTCTTCAGGGTGGGTATCTGAAAAATGGATGCAGATATTCTCATCACACATTCATTGAGGCCTTTGAACATCTCACCAACGACACTGTTCACCTTCCTCCGTCCTCTGTGACTCTGCCTGCGTTTTTAACTCCAGGTACTTATCCTGGTGTTCCTCTTTCACTCTCGGGAAGGGCCAGCACGAGCCCTTTGCTAAGTCGCAGGTCCAGGCGCTGCTGCTGTCCACCACACTGCCTGGCATTTGCTTCTGACCCAGAGCCCCACTTTGGGGAAGCTGCACCCGATCATCTCAGCTCTGAAAACCTCGCTGAACTTCGGTTCCACTGTGTACCACTTCCTCACACTTAGGTTTTAAAAGTCTTTCTGGTTTTGAGTGTTTCCATGTTCACTATCACATTTGTTCCTCATGACACCTGGAAATTGGGCAAGGCAGTTATTATTCCCATTTTAGAGATGAGAAAACCGAGGCCCAGCGAGGTTCAGAGATTTGCCTAAAGTCTCATGCCTGGCAGAACAGACCAACCCTCTCCATTTCTGACTGGTTCCAGGCTCTCAGTGGCATGGTCTTATATTCCAGGTTACCTTTTTGTGGGCGTGTCTCTTATCTGTCCTCTCTCCATCAAAGACATACGTAACACAGGCTCAGACATTTCCTGAGGAATATTTGAGGAATACTTGTTATCAGGTTGGTTAATGTATTTAGTAACACCCTTTAGTTTTTTGGGATTTTAAAAAATGTATCTTTATTGTTGAAAGTATTACAGATGTCCTTCCTTTTTCCCCATTGACACCCTCCTCCACTCTCCTGTTCCCCCCCCCCCTTCCCCACACTGTTGTCTGTGTCCATTGGTTGTGCATATATGCATATCCGTTCTTTGGTTTTAGTTTTAAAATTTACTCAAAACCGCTGCACTCTGAAGTTTCTTTAGTGCTAATAATAGTCATCCTGGGTCCTTTCTTAAAAGCTTATCTAAATTCTGTAACATTACATTTGCATTTTAAAGTAGAAATTTGTTTTTACTCCTGGACCTTGCCCCTGAAGACATGAATGGTTTTGTTTTCTTACATTTGAAATTCAGTCCTAAGTATTTTAACAAAAAGGGCTTTTGCAAATGCTTTTCTTTAGCTGCTTTATGCTTCTTGAGCTGTTAGGACAGAATATGCTTTATACTGTCAGTGACTGGGAGGTTATTTTGCACACCACTTCTGTAGAAATTCAAGTGTCAATTTTGAAATTGAGCATTTTTAGTAGAAAAGTAATAGGATTTTAAAGATAGACAGGATCTGAGAGGTCATCTCATCAAACGTTCACTGCCATTTTCAAAGGAGGAAACAGGCCTGTGGAAATCCACCTTCTTCACCGGCTTCCTCAGCGCAGGCCTGACCCAGCCTCAAGTCACCTGACTCATCATTTCCACTTTTAATGAGCTCTTCCCCTCTTTAGCTAATGCCACCTTTTATTTAAAAATGAGTATTTTGAAAACTTAATTTGGAGGACAGATCCAGTCTCATTATTTAATATCTTCAAAAGTGGAGGTAGATTCTAATTTTTATCACTTGTTAGAAAAGTTTTCAATTTTTTGTTTCTCATTTTCTTTTTAAACACGTCATACAATTGCTTGACACAAGGTTGTATTAAAGCAAAGCTTGCTGGAAGCCAAGAGTTATCAGTTTTCTTTAGTCTGGTTTGTATATCTGATTTCCTAATAATTGCCACTTGTATCTGTACATTTTACTGATATCCCTACATCTCCAAATATATTATGTTTATATTTATTTGTAGTTGAATGATCTTTTTTGGTATATCCATCATCAGCAATATCATGTTCTTTTTTCCCCTCCTTCCATTTCTTAGTCTCTCCTTAGTATTTATGGTTCATGAAAGTGATTTCGAATCTTTCTTCCTTGGAATATTAGCACAGTATACCAAAAAAAAGAGAAACCTTCCATTTTTATGGATTACAAGAAGCAATGCATTAAGTGGGCAGCTGATTTCTACAAATTCATCAGTTCCAGAGGGTTTTATTGCCCATGTCCTAATAGAGATGATTGATCCTTCAAAACTCTTCCTTGTAGAAATAAATGTCTTATTCATGGAGTTGGGGTTTTTGTGTGTGTGTGTGTGTGTGTGTGTGTGTGTGTGTGTGTGTGTGTGTTTTTAATACACAGTGCCTCTAGCAAGAAAGTGTGTGGGCTGGGCTTTTCCAGGTGATGCTCCGTCTGGCAGGTGGATGGGCTTGAGGGAGGACCGAGGACAGAGCTCATCTCCACAGCGCACAGCAGGCCTTCAGGCAGTGGTGGGCAGTCAGCACCCCCAGGGCGAACGCCCGCCCACCTGATCCTGTTGTTATACCCTCAGAAGCCTACACCCATTGCTTCCTCCTTAGGATCCCCGCACCCCCACCCCCATCTCTGGTCCTCAGCCTGCCTCTGTTTCCCCTTCCACCCCTATGCAAGTTTACCTGTGTGCGTAGAGAACCAATTCAAAGTCCATAAGAAAGTGACCCATTTGTCCTGGGTACCTCTCGTGGCCCGGCCCCCACATGACTGCTCCGTGACAGAGATCAGGACAGGCACGTGCTGTGGCCAGGGTCCTCTTGCTCACAAACAGGTGGCAGGCCTGCCCAGAACAAAACAACAGGTACGTTGTGGCAGCTACTGATCATGTAACTGAATTCTGTTCCCTTCTTGGTTTGCCATATAGGGAAAGAACTTTGCTGTCTGAAAGTTGAAAGGGGATGAGGTCATTTCCTCATCAATCCTAAGGTCTTCAGCAGAATTATAAATTTAGATTTGAGGTTAGAGCATTAAAAAATAAAAACAAAACCCAAAAAGCTGCTGTTTTATGAAATGCGGGGGCATTTTTAATGTCAAGTCCGGCGGCTTAATAGCTCGTATCCCTTTTCCCTATCCAAAGAAAGAGTAGTATTACATTTATTTCCAAAATAAGAAGGTTCCCTGTGGGAACCTGGCACAGTGTCTTCTTAGACAAGAACTTAAAGGCTAATCTCCACTCCTATAAAAAGAACATGTTTTCAAATAGTTTCAAAACCAATTTAGCCTTCTGCTTTTCTCCTCATGGCACCAGGAGCTAAAAATTATGCCACTTATGAAAATCATATTTTTTTCTTTGTGCAATCTCACATAATTTTTGGTCCATTTTGACCTGATCTGACATTTTATTATGACCAGTTGCATCTTAAGTGCTCTGTCCCTTTTATTTCCACTCTAAAATTGGTTCTGTAAGGAGTAAGAGAGAAGACCACTGGGATTTTATTTTTGAATACTTAGATTATATAACCAGTGATCTCCTGTTAGAGCAGTTATCCAGCCTACAGTAGCTCCACATCTGACCCAAATAGCCCTTAAAGGAAGATCTCACTGGAGAAGAACAACTGTAGGCAGCAGTCATTTGAAAACTTTTTGAATACCTACTCTAGTGGGGTCTGGTGGTTTCAGCATTAGACTCATTGTTCTTGTGTTTCCTACAGAGATGCTCAGCAAAGTAAACCTACCACAGTGCTTGTGCTAACACAGGAGTGAGACCCCAGGGCACTGGAGGCATAGTTAAAACTCTCTTTCACTAGTAAACAATGCCCGGGAACCAGAATATTTGAGCTGGAAGGGTGGCAAGGATGGCAAAGCCAGATGCTTGCAGAGGCCATGTAGGTAACTGATGAGAGCAGTGGGCCAGGTGGGAGTGAGACTGTGGTGACTTGGAGGACGGGTCCCAGGGATGAAGGGCTGCTGTTCCTCCACACTGGCTGACCCCTCGCCATGCCTGAATACAGTCGCAGCCCTCTGATATGTCAGAAGAAGCCCAGGCTTTGATGAGAAATAAAACGGTTTTATGAGAAATATCTTCAATATGAAATTTTGGCAAGTAACTTGAAATAAACACATAATTTGGGGCCTAACAAACAGATCTGTTTTGGACTACCAGTTTCTCATCCCACACCCAACCCGAGCTCCTCATTTCACAGATGAGAAAACTGAGACCCAAAGAGGTTAAATGGCTTAATTGAAGTGGGATCGAGGTGGGGCAAGGTGGGAGCGGCTTGCTGAGAGGTCTGGTGAGATTCTAGAAATGAGAGATCTTAGGGAAGAAAGCTCATGAAAGAGTGTTTGTATTTACTGACCCTGGAGTAGCTCCCCCTCCCCCCAAAAGTGCTTAAAATAATTTGAAACAATAACATCCAGGGGAAAAGTAAGCACTACCTTATGCAACTTACTCTATTTCACTTAATTCTTATTTACATCACATTTCTTAGAATTTACTTGTCTCTTTCATCTTCAAAGCAGTTCAAGAATTGATTTGTTATTTGGATTCAAAGAAATGTATCATGATTAAATTTTCACAATTTATGAATAATGAAAAGGGAAGGTCTCTTTAAGAACAGGTTATCTTAACCATAAATACACACACACACACACACACACACACACACACACACACACTGCATGATATGTGGCCTCAGTTCTTTTGTATGCTGGAAACTCATCTGGGAACATTTTAATTCCAAGGGGCGGTAGAGGGGTGAGTTTTGATAAAAATTTCTTGTTGTTATATGGCATCTAATGAAACTTCAATATTGCTGAATCATAATGAGATTTTATTTAATTGCTGCTGTTACTACATTAATATTGAGTAGGGCCTGTTGAACGTATAGAGGTTGGAAAGTTATATATTTTTTCCTCTTGAGAATTACTGGCTCTAAGTACAAAGTCAGCATAGATTTCAAACAAGCAAGACAAGTTTGGGGTGTTTTTTCACTTTCCTTTAAAAAATAGGAAACGTTGTTCACTTAAAAAACAAACAAAAAAAACCTTTGTTTGAGAATAACTTTAGATTTACCGAAAAAGTTACAAAGACATCACAGAGTTTCCAAATACCCTTCACCAGCTTCCCCTAATGTTAACATCTCTTCTAACTGTGGTACGTTTATCAAAACTAAGAAATGAATATTGGCACACTGTTATTACCTAAACTACATGCTTTATTTGGATTTATATTAGCTTTTAAAATTAAAAAGGTTGTATTAAAAGTATAGGTAGTAAGTAATGTATCTTGGTAGACTGTGGCTTGAAGAGAGAGGAGAGGGTTTCTCCATATTCTCCATCACGCCCCTACAGACTCTTCCAAGTGAGCATAAAACGTAAGCAAAATTTCCGCTCGTGAGTTTGCTTCGCAAATGCATTTTGCAAATGAGTCTCCTAGCCCCTCTTCCAGTCAGATTGCCGTCCCCCTGTCCCTCCTGTGTGGAAAGTGCAGGGCCTCCGTGGGGAGAGTCTGTAAGGGGGCAGGAGAGGCAGGCAGAGGGGCGCACACAGCCTGCAGAGGGCGCAACTCCTCTCACAGGAAGGCGGAGTGAGGGGCTGTGCTGTGAGCCCCCGCCTGTAGAAATGAACTGCATGCTTGCTCACTGTCTGCTTTTGTGGACAGCCACAAGTTGTCACCATCCTTTGGAATGTTATTTGTTTGCTTTTTAACTAGAGAGCCGCTCTTCTGCTTAGGAGTTTCTTTCTTTCAAGTCAGGGTTCTGGCGGGATTGCAAAGGCTGTGTATGGTAGGCAAGTTGCCACAGAAGTAAGTTCCAGCCGACTTCAGAGAGCTGTCAGTGACCTGAGGGACAAATGCCATTGCAGATGTCAAGGTGACTCAGTTGGTTGCAGTGTCACTCTGTACACCAAAAGGTGGAGGGTTCGATCCTGGGCTGGGGTATGTGCAGGAGGCAACCAATGGTCTCTCACACCGATGTTTCTCTCTCCCTTCCTCTCTCTCTACAGTCATTAAACATATCCTCAGGTGAGAATTAAAAAAAATGAGTGCCAAATCATGAGGAACACATCTGGGAGATTTCACAGATTAGAAGCTCTGAGGAAGGAGGTTTGAGACTCTTGTAGGAGAGGAAAAGGAAAGGAAACTGTCGCATGGGGATGTTCAGTATTTGTTGACTGAGTGATCCAAATTTGAAAAACTAAACTGCTCATGGACACCGGGCATCGTTTTGTCAGCAATAGAAGGATGTCCCCGTGACTCAGTGGATTCTCATAGAGAGGGTTCCCCAGTCACTTACTCTCTGCCTCTGTCTGTGTGGTCTGGTTTGGCTGACAGGATCAGTGATTTCCTCTTCAGGCTTGTTCAATTTTCCCAGAATTCCTTCACTAATTACATGTTCAATGTATTATACTATATCTAAATGCTTCTTTCAGCAAAACCCATGTAATTGTACTGAAACCACACTCTCTAGACCAACATGTTTTAGATAGCTGCTTCAATCCATGTAGTCTCTTGATGCTCCTTGGAGGCTGTGCTCAAGGTCGGGACACGTGGGCATCACTGACCTCTGGAGTCTTAGGTTCTTCCTTCTGTGGATGGTGGACGTGCGTGGGTTTTGCACCCCGTGTGAGTTACCGTTCCTGATCATTGCCGGGTTCCTTTTAGGGCATTACCCCTTCCCTGCTGTGTGTGATTTTGGTGGGAGGGTAATTATGAGTGGCTGATTCATGTTCTGGGAACCTCGGCCCCAGGTTCTCCTTCCCTGGCTCTGCCACAGCTGCGAGTTTCCCCCCAGGACTTGGGGTCCAGAGCATTGTCTGCAAGGCCCTCAGGAGCTGTTGGAGGCCTTTGATGACTCTGCTTCCTGACCTCCCTGGGTTTCCCCTTGTTTCCAGTTACTGCTCCATGTCCATCTCCTGTTGGTTCTGTGAGTTTAAACCGGTGTTGATTTTATTGTTTTCAAATCAGGAACCCTAACTGTTAACAGCAGGCACTCTCTCAACTTAGGACTCCAGTTCAAACATGATAGTTGTAGACTCAATATCACTAAGTAGAAGTTTTTAAGGTTTTTTGCTTCTTTCACAGAGTCATTGAATATCAAAGGTGGAATGGACCTTAGAGCTCACCTGGCCAATCCCTTTCATTCTGCAGGTGAGGACATGAGCACACACAGTGAACGAGACTCTCAGGTGTCACAGGTGGAACATACCATGCTGACATCCTACACGGAGACCTCATGGCCCATCTGCCCAGGGCATCTTGTCTACACACCCTCGTTCTGCTTACGGGGTGACTGGGCTGGACTAAGGGTGGCATCAGTGACCTTGGAAACGATAAAAGCTAACTGGACCACACCCAGATTCAAACATTGAGCTGAAACCTCAGCTTTTAGACACAGTCACAGGGTTACCCCAGTGCCCTCTGACAACAATCCAGATGTGTCCTTGTATTTCAGCTGAGACTTTGCCTAAGGAAGTGATGGTTATCAGCAATTTCTGGAATCAGACAAACCTAGGCTCAGAATAGTAGTACTAGCCTCCTTATGATTATTGGGTTAAAAACAACTAGTATTATGGTATGAATCTTGTGTTTTTAATGAGAATTAAAGATTATCTTCCAACCATTCCTTATTCTATAGATTCTATAGAAACTGTGTTACTGTGTAGTATAAGTATAATGCATCTGTGAGTTTCCAAAGGGTAAACTTTCTGAATTCACTTTGGAGCAATTTTTAACTTGCTTATGTGAAGCTTTTCAGCAAACTCACACAAGTCCACAAAGTGATGTCTGCCAAGAATTTCCTTCATCCATTATTTTTCCTCATAGCTTTATTCGGTCGGTGAATGCGTATGGAATGCCTGCTGCGTGTTGGGTATGAAGGGCAGAGGTGTGCAGGGCTCCGGTGGCAGAACCTCCCGCCCTCAGGAGCTTACCGTCAGGGGGAGGTGCTGACGAAAGTCACACAAGCATACCTGTAGCAGGTGCTGCTGCAGGGCCATGATGCTATGAGAACTGGAGAGACAGGCACGAGACCTCTTTTCACGACAATAGCAGTAGCCATTACTTACTGAGTACCTGCTATGGGCAAGCGCTGAGCTGGCTGCTTTTCATTGATTGGGCCTGATGCTCACGATGGGGTGAGGTGGATGCTCTTATTCCCATTTTACAGACAAGGAAACTGGAGTTGGGGTGGGATCACAGTTAGTACTTTCCACTTTCAGTTAGAAACTACTACACCAAATATTTGGAATTTAGCCTCTGACTCATCACACAATAACAGCTTATCTTTGCTGATAGCTGTGGCTGTGTCTGAATATCTGTAATCTCTTGATATATAAAATCTGCTTATATCCTATGCGATTCTATTGGAGAATTTTTGGTAAACAGAAACTTTTTAAATTAATTAGACATTCACTTGAACATAACTGTACGGCTTTATGTGTCTTCTCTTTGCTTTGAAGGTCCCCACCACCACCTCTGTGCTTACTTCTAATAGTCAGACCCATCCAGCCTGTTAAGGCTCAGTCAGAAACTCACCTTACAAAAAATTTTATTTTAATTAAAAACATAAAATGCGGTGCTAACTTTTATCAGTGATATTAATTTCCATTGGTTGTAACCGAAGTACCTAGTTATTATTTCTACATGCATTTATTCATTTATTCCATAAACATTTATTGAGAACCTGCAAAAAGAGGAAAAAAGAAGAAGAAACAAGCCAACTCGCCCTGCTCCCTCTGGCTGAGCGGAGGCTCAGAGAGATAAAATTGTGTGTTCCTGCTCTCTCGATGCCAATTTCTGAGCCAGCTGCTTCTCGTAAACTGTTTTATACAGTTGACCCTTGAACAACACGGGTTTGGACTCGTGCAGATTTTTTTCATCTTGTAAACAGGCGGCGTAAACTTAAAGTATTCATACAGTACAATACAGAAATATATTTTCTCTTCTTTATGATTTTCTTAATAACATTTTCTTTACCTTACTTATTGTAAGAATACAGTGTATATACGTATAACATACAAAGTATGTTACTTGACTGTTTCTGTTAGCAGTAAGGCTTCCAGTCAACAGTAGGATATTAGTAGTTAAGTTTTTAGGGAGACAAAAGTTGTACACGGATCTTCGACTGCATGAGGGTCAGTGCCCCTAATCTTCACGTCATTCAAGGGTCAGCTGTGTATCGGATGGGACTGTGGGTCCCTGCGGTTCCAAGCAGCCTGACTGGAGGAGGCGTGCCTTGGAGCCCTTGCCGTCTGGTGGACAACGCAGTTGGACAGCTTTCCCCCAGAAGGGACCACATTCAACAGTAGCTTCATCTGGGGCAGTATGTCTAGTAAAAGAGACTGTCACCTGGAGGACCAGGAGAGCGGCAAGATTGAGTGGGGCAAATGAGGCAGAGGGAGCTCCCGCTGCAGCTGGACCGCTACCTCCTGTGATTTTTCCCCATTCGTGTACTTACTTAGTCCTTGACTCAGTAGCCATGCGGTGCTGCATGAGATAGCTGTGCTCTCTGCCCAAGCAGCATATTTGTTTTGGTTATGGAGATGCACATTAAACAACTTCCTCAGTAGTCCAATATCCAGAGTAAGGCTGTGAAGGAGAGGTCCGTGAGGCTCAGAGCCTGACTCCTGCGGAGGCAGCTGGAGGAGAGCTGAGTGGAGACCTGCAGAGGGGGCAGCCAGGTTCAAGGTGGGTTGGCAAGAGCTGTCCAGGCAGAGGACTGTGGGGCAGGAGGGAGGCCATGGGGCAGCAGGAAGTTTGGAAAGGCTTGTGGAAATCAAGCCGGGAAGAGCCTGACCCAAATCACTGTCTGTCTTTCCTGGCAAACAGACCCCAGGCACACGAGTCTGTACCTCACTTACGAAACTGACCGCTGCTCCTAAAAGCCATCTTTTCCACAATAAAATAACCTTGTAATTTTCCTGTCGTAAATGTAAAATATTTTTTATGCTGCAAGGAATTTAATGATAGGCACAATGCTTGGATTGCCATTTTCTTGTACCCAGAGAACTGGGGTGCTGTGGGAATGGCACCTTTTAGGGACTTTAGTGGGAAAAAGCTATTTGAATTCAGTAGTGAATTAATGCTAAGTCTCTCAGGCTCCAGAAAGGGACTGCAGTGTGAATGGATCCGCTTGACTTACGCTAGATTCTGTTTTGTCTTACAATGACAGCGAAATATAATTTTTGAACCTTTTAATGTCTGGATTCGGTGAAGCTAAGTTTCCTGTTGAAGGGGCATGCTTTGAGGAGGCGATGTGAACGCTTTTTTGTTGTTTTTAATTGTTTATTGTTGTCAGTATTAAGAATTTCCTCTTTTATTCCCCCATTGACACCCTCCTCCCCACTCCCGTCCCCCTGGCCTTCACCACACGTTGTCTGTGACCATTGGTTGTACATATATGCTTGTATGTTCTTTGGTTTATCTCTTCCCACCCCCTGCCTCTCCACTCCCCTTCCCTCTGAGGTTTGTCAGTCATTCCCTACTTCCATGTCTCTGGATCTATAAACACCTTTTTTTTTTTTTTTTTTAAGTTAATCATGTTTATCTCGGGATGGGGTGGGGTGGGGGCGGGAAGGACCAACTTGTTCTTTGAAGACTAAAATAAAGGTGTTTTTGTTTAATTGCCATTTTACTTATTACACTGCAATAGCCATTGAAACAAAGCTTTAGTTATTTTGTCAATTGTTCTCTTGTCATTTTATGCCTGTTTGCTTCCTCATTTACATGACCACTTGATTTTCAAAAATTGTTCCAAACAAAATGGCGAACTGTGGCTTTGAGCGGGTGCATTTAACCTGAAATGATTCAATTCAATTCAAACTGTAATGCTTTGAAATTAGGATTTTTCTACTGAACTCACGTTCCATTAATTCCTGTTAAAAAAAAAACACGCAAAAATACACAGATTATATATGCACATTGTAGAAATGCAGATAAATTATAGGAAACGTTCATCACACTTTGCTGTCTATCTTTCAGACTTTCTCAGTACACTTTAAAAAAAATTTTTTTTTCCTTTATTGATTTGAGAGAGAGAGGAAGGGAGAGAGAGATAGAAACATCAATGAGAGAGAACATTGATTGGCTGCCTTCTGCTTGCCCCTCACTGGGGATCGGGCCTACAACCTGGGCATGTGCCCTGACCGGCAGTCGAACCAGCGACCTCTTGGTGCATGGGTCGATGCTCAACCACTGAGCCCCACTGGCTGGGCTCAGTACACATTTCATATGTACAAAAACTTGTTCGCCCTCATTACACTGTTTTGTAGCCTCCATTTAAGACTTTTAAAAAATGTAAATGGTGAACATCTTTCCATGTCAGATATTTCAGTAATATTAATGTGTGCACAGTATTTCACTGAATGAATTTATCATAATTTATTTAGCCTGTTTTTCTTATAAATATATTTTTAAATCCTCACCCAAGGATATTTTCCCACTTATTTTCAGATAGAGTGGGAGGAGAGAGAGAGAGAAACATGGATGTAACAGAGACACATTGACTGGTTGCCTCCTGCACGACCTGGACCAGGGCTGGGGACCAAACCGCAACCATGGTACATGCCCTTGACCGGAATCGAACCCGACTCTCTTTGGTCCGCAGGCCTACGCTCTAACTGCTGAGCCAAACTGGCCAAGGCTGGCCTATTCTTATTATTGGCCATAGCAGTCGAACTAACTCTTTACACATTTTTATTTTTCTTAGAAGAAATTCACAAATGTGTAAGGTTAAAGGGTATATATATATATTGCCAACAAAAAGTTTGTCAGCAGTTTTTCATAGTGCCCTTCTCATGTTTACTGCCACTGGCTGTGTTCTCTTCTCCTCTGTTTGTCATTGTGATAGGCAAAACCTGTTTTGTTAAAATTTTCTTTATTAATTTTGTATTTTATGAATTCTATGAGGCTTTTGTCATTGAGATACTTGTCTTGTTTCTTACTCATTTGTAAGAATTCTTAATAGGTTACTCTTAGTCGTCTGTTGCAGGTAAATCCCCCAGTTTGTAGTTTGCCTGTTCGTGGTACATTTTTTGACATAAATAAAAAAAATATTTTTATGTACTCATAAAAAATTTTTTTCTCAGGCTTCAGGAACTTCTTGAGTATTTTGGTTTAAGGGAGCTGGAGATTCTTGAGATTTTCTGATCAGGTCTACTGGATCCTGTAGGCTGGGAAAATGGTAACACAGAGGCCCCAGCCGTTTCCCGAATGAGCTGTTCGTGCTTTCCCTGAAGCCTTGGTACACTCCCGGGATGGGCAGAGCCTGACGGATGGGGAGCAGAAGACCAGGCATTCTAATAGCAGCCACTGGAGCACCCCGTCCTGGAACTTCCTTTCAGAATCCCCAGCCCCCTGTAGGCAGATCCAAGGAGGTTAGAGAAATGCCTCCCTTCCCCCATCCGTCCAAGTTATGATTGGACCAGGAGTCTCGGTTAGGAGCCAAAGGGTAATTACTCTGTCATTGCAGGACCCATGACTGGTACAAGCTGAGGTAAAGGGTAATTCTTTCCTCTACCCACCCGCAATGAAAAGCTATTGAATGTCAAATATGGTTTGCAACTGGGAAGTGAGAAATGTTTCCTGCCACACGTCATCCAGCTGAACAGGTCCACACCTGTTCACCTGGTTGTTGGTTAGCATAAGGAATGAAAGAGAAGAACCATGTACCTTGGAGCTGAGGCATTTTCAGCACTCAGTACTCTGATTTGCTTTCCAGCACTCCAGCTCACCTCAGTCTTCCTTTCTCCTTGACACTGTAAGTAATGCCGGAGACTCTCCTATGGACCATTGCAGATCTCGGTTCAGTGGAGAAACCGTCTCCAGCTCAGGTGATCAGCTTGGTAGGAGAGCCGTTTGCTACGCGAGGAACACAAATGTTTTTGTCGGGTTGGAGCCTAAGGACTCCCTATAAGGTGTGTATCTCCTATCAGTTTCCATTGCTGCTTTCTTTTGATCGATGGCTTGTGTTCTTTTAGTGATCCTATAGAAAAAAAAAAAGGGTGGGGGGAGTAAATGGCCATACACCATTGTGCTGGGTCAGAGAAAAATTATTTACAAATCTCTAATAAAAACAAAACTGTAAAATAAAAATTTGAAAAAGTCAAAAAAGCAATCAGAATTTTCTCTTTAGTATGGTACTTTGCTATAACCTAGAGACTGAACTAGGTCTAGGGGTTATTAAACAGACAAGTATTATGTGGTTTTTCTCTAAACATCCTTCTCCATTTAAAAAAAAAAAGGCTTTAGGGTGAACCTAAAGGTTTGTAATACTTTAAAAACTACGATGATGTATTATTCATTTTATATACCTACCAACGGCAATACATTTAAAATGCTGTATCAGAACAGTTGTGTAACTTCTCAATTTGATAGCTTTTCTAAAAAGCGTAAACGTGCTTTCATAAATGTAATGAAAGCTCCTTTTATATTAAAGCCGTGTTATCGGGAGATGGTGTGTTTCCTGCTCCCTACATAACTGCACAGTGATTAAATATTGACAGAGAGCCAGGAGTTGACAGCCTGCGGCCTCACCCGGGTAAATGCTGAAGTGTGAGCTGGAATGTAAATACAGGGCCATCCCCGAGGGCTGTGGATTCGTGTTGGGAAGTTGTGAGTTGTACAGGAGTTGTCAGATTTGAGGGCTACAATAGGAGAATGTATTTGAAACAATGAATGTCTTACAAAGCAACCCAACTCTGTCGAAAGAAAAAAATGTATTTTCCTAATCAATCTGAATAAGAAAGAGGATGTTAGAAGTTTTGAGGACCCATTGAAGGCTGCTGCTGGCAGAAACAAAGGAGCGGGCTGTCCCTGGCACCCCCTGTGCTCTGACAGTGGTTCCACAGTGGTTCGTGGTGTGTGTGCAGCCAACTGGTTGAAATCATCAGATTCATTTCTGTGATACTCGTTTGCTTGGGATTTTCAGTACATCTTCTCTAGTTTTGTTGAATGTGTATTTTCTTTTTTGTTGTTGTTTTAAACAGTCTGATCATTGAAAATATATAATTATGTCTCCCTGGAAGAGGGGGGGAAATGAGATGTTTTTTGCTTAGTTTTCAAAAGAAAATAGTTTTCATTCCACTTTTTCCTGTTAGTAACGTTCATTATAGATCTAATTGTTTTTGTTCTAAGACATTTAAACTCGGCAGCAAATACCTGGAATTTGTTTCAGAGTAGCTCCCAGCTGGGTTGAGTGTACATGAGCCTCTGCCTGGCCTCTAACCCTTTTTGTTTGGTTTGCTTGGGGTTTGGATTGTTGCGTACACACTAGAAGTTGCTGAGGCACCTTGCTCTGACTTTCCAGTCCCTGCTTACCCCACACACCTTCACACACACTGGGGTCAGGCCTGTTGTCCAGGGGATAAGTGACTATCAGCCTGACCGGCCCTGCCCCAGGGTCTGCCCTCTGCTAAGCACTTAGTGAGCTGAATGGATTTATAGTGAAATGACAGTCTCTTTCCTCAAAAAAACATTTTTTTTAGGTAAATGGAGAGCAGATTCAGCAAACGAATTCTCGGTGTTTTACACACTAGTGTTTTACTCTCCCACCAGAGATTCCACCTGAGGACTGACCACTCTGTGGAAGAGGAGTCTGTCGGCCCGAAGTCCCCCTTTCTGCCTGCCTTTGCCACCCTACTGCTTTGGGCCAGCTCCCCTCAGCCAGCCTGATCAGTCAGCCAGCGGGACAATCTGGCGCGGTTTGGATGAGACTTGACTTGGGCTTTGGTAGGGGGAGTGGGGAAGGTTGGCTGAGGAATGTTTACTTTTTCTGATTTCACATGGCAGATAAAAGTACCATCCCAGAGGGTTCACACTGTCTAATCAAGATGACTTTTGATCTTCAAAAAGGACAAGCCCTTCAGCCTGGAGGCTAAGCCCTGCCTTTGACCTTTGTCCGCTGCCCCCACTGAGTGTCCACTGTGGAAGTGAATAGGAGTGTCCTTGTCCCTGAGTTCTGTTTCCATCACTCCACAAAGCACATTCTTGACTGGATTGAGGCAGACACTAAAATAGATGATATTTGAGACTAACTTTTCAATTTCATGCTTTCCAGAGAAACAATGTACTGATAAGAATCTACTCTGAAAGCGTGCGGTAGACACAGGCAGAGCAGAAATGACGAGGTGCCTCCCTGCGCTCCTGGCACTGAAGCGGGCTCTGTGGGTAGAGCCCACTGAACAATGGCCTGCTGAGTGCTGAGATTCTCTCACTGGCGAGGAGTTGACCTCAGACACAGTAAACGCTGTTCCTGGTTGTGATTTCCTGTTGGTTCCTGTGTGCTCTCCCGAAGATTCCTGAGGAGCGGTTTATTGCTCATGGGGATTTAGTGAAGGTGTCCTCATGGTTGACTATTTTCCAAGACTCTCCCCTCAGGGCCAGCCAAATTATCCACTTCCCTTTTTCAGTGAGCCTACTATGTGCTACGTACTGAGCATATAATATTGAAAAAAACAGATAGAATTCTAGTCCTAATGTAGACACATACATTAGACCTGGGAACCCCAGTATTACTCAGGGTTCTCCAGAGAAACAAAACCAATAGGGTGTGTGTGTGTGTGTGTGTGTGTGTGTGTGTCTACCTATCAAGAGAGGCAGAGAGAGAAAGAGGGATTTATTTTGAGGAATTGGCTCTGGTTGGGACTGGCAAGTCTGAAATCTGGAGGGCAGGCTGGAATTCTGGAAAGAGCTGATACTGTTGTCTTGAGAGGCATTCTGGAGGCCGAGTTCCTTCCTCTTGAGGGAAACTACCTTTTCTCTTAAGGCTTTCAACTGATTGGATGAGGCTGACTCACTGTGGAGGGTAATCAGCTTTACTCAAAGTCTGTGGAGATAAATGTTAATCACATCTAAAACATACCTTCACAGCAGCATCGAGGCTAGCATTTGACCAAAACAATTGGGCACCAGCCTAGCTAAGTTGCCATAAAAGTAGCCATTACCCCCCACCCCCGCCTTCCCAAGTAACTCTCTCATTTCAGTTCAGTGGCTTTCCAACTTGAGCAGGGATCAGACACACATGCACACACACGTGCACACACACACACACACACACCTCCCCCTCCCCCCGCCCCGGAAGAGCTTGTTAAACAGAATGCTGGCCTCCACTCCCTTGATTCAAAAGGTCTGAGGTTGGGCCCAGGAATTTGTAGGTCTAACAAGTCCCAGGTGACCAGCTGTTGCTGATCCAGGGACCCCATTTTGAGAACCACTTTGAGAACCACTGATTTTGTGATCATAAGAAAGGTCATTTATTTCTCAAGGGTGGATCCAAATAAATCAGGATTACCAAGCGGATGTGTAAAATATCAATGCTAATTTATTGATTTATAATAAGAACTAAACAACCACAGTGAGCAGAATATCCATATCAGCTTGGGAGGGGTTATTCCCTCCTGGGCAGCTCCACGGAACACCGAGCAATAAGCATAAGTTGCTGAGGAAACAGAGCGAGGAAAGGGATGATTGACTGTTCGCTGCACCCACCCCCCAGGGATGGTCATGCTCTCAGGGTCCACTGGCCAAGGCCTTCTGTCTCTGGACTTTGTTGTGGAGTAAGACAGGGCCTTTGTTTGGGGAATGGATGCTTGAAGTGGAAAGCTTCGGTTTTTACCGCAATGAAAGAATGCTTCTCTCTGCAAACTATTCAGCAGTAGGCTCAAAGTCCACAGAGATTGCAAATACTTTTAGTGAATCATTAAAAATTTAGTTTTTGTACTAACTTTTCATTAGATGTAATATATCCTGTTTTTATGAGAGGAACTTGGGCTGCATTAGAATTTGTTAATGTGTGCCCTTTATACGTTGGGTTTTCTCTCTTGATTGTAATTTGAATGAAGTTACAATCTCCCTTTAAAAGATTATTTCCGCCCGGCTGGTGTGGCTCAGTGGTTGAGCATCGACCCATGCACCAAGAGGTCGCCAGTTCGATTCCTGGTCAGAGCACATGCCCAGGTTGTGGGCCCGATCCCCAGTGGGGGACATGCAGGAGGCGACCAATGGATGTTCTCTCTCTCTCTCCCTCTCCCTTCCTCTCTCTCTAAAATCAATAAAGAAAAAAAATTAAAAAAAAAAGATTATTTCCATCTTTCTTTGCACATTAAGGGGACTTGACTTTGAAAAAACATTTATACATTTTGTATTTTCAGGATGTTCCATGTCAACTTAGAAGCCATTTTTCCTTGAGCTTGGGCTTTCCGCCTCTATTGAGCTATTTTTAAAATTTACATTAAGAATGGGATTCTTTCCTAAATAAAGATCTTTGAACCAAATTGTGTTGCAAAAAAAAGTAATATTTGTATTATTTGTTTTAGTGTTCTTTTAGAATCCTACACTTACCTTCCTCAACGTGAAATTTTTGGCCTTTTGAATAAAGATAGACCCTTAAAACTGGTTCTCAGAAATCGGAATGTGGGCTGAGTCTGCATGACCCCTCACAGCTTGCCTGCCTTGAACTTCTTGTGAAAGACAGTTGAATAAACAGCCTCAGCACAGGGGCATGGGTGGCCCAAGCACTGCCTCTAGGGGCTTGTAAGTGGACCTCAGTGCAGGTAAGAAGCAGAGCCACACCAGTCTCAGCAGCATCCACAGAGCAGGTGTATTTCCACGTTTACCTTCCAGTTTCGTTGCTGTATTGGTCCAGGGTTCCGCAACAAGCAGAAACCATTTGAGGGAGCCAATTCAATACAGGGTATTGTTTACACAAGTGAAGGAAGGTTGAAACAGCAAAAAATGGACACCAAGGTAACACAGAAACCAGTAACTGTAAGAACCGCCACGCCTAGGATTGGGGTAACAAAACGGAAGAGATGGTGTTACCAGAGTCTTCCTGGGAGGTGCCTCATGTGTCTGGGTACACATGTTCCCCAACTCCCTGGGGGAATGATCTCGTGAAGCATGTTCCCCCTCTTCTCCCACTGTCCAGGCTCCCCCTGGTTCCACCCCTGGGCAGGATCTAACAGGGAGCCAGAGGGCAAAGAAGCCTGAGAAATATGGTTTGCAGAGTCTCAGCCTCGGCATCGTCGGGCAGAGGCCTGTGGCTTTCTTTGCTGCCCTTCCTCCCTGTGTTGGTCTTTACTATCTGTTTTATGCAGTTAGTCTATAACAAACTTAGTGATAAAAGGATCTCTTATTTGTAAGGAACAAGCAAGGGAATCTATTAATCTATTTAGATTATCCTACGGATTGTTTGCCAGTTATTATTAGGAAATACTTTTTTTATATTAATGAAGGAAACAAAAATCTCAGTGCATTTTTAATATCACATTGAAGTGTTCCAGAGAATAAAATGCTATGGCATATTCTCATGGCACTTTCAAGATTTTATTTCAAGTCATGTTCACATTTGGGTATAAAAGCGCGTCCTTATAATAACCATTCTTATCTGTGTGTGTCTGTCTTGTGTCAAGAAAAAAATGACTCATTTTCTCCTAAAGATTAGAATTCCATGGGCATCTCTTTCTGCAACAATTCCTTTGTTTGTTCATTTCTAGGGATGATGGAATTGGTAATAATAATGCCTCCCTTGTATCAGATTCCGCTCAAATCAACAACCCTGTCAAATGCCGTGGCTTTGGGCCTAGGACAGACTTGGCTTTGAGTTCCACCTCCACCACTGAAGTTTCTTATCCCCTTTGCTCAGTTCCTTCATCTGTGATGTGAGGACGAACACTAGTGTCACAGGGTTGTTAAAGGATTATATGTGGTAAAGTGCTTGACTTCGTGTCTGGGACGTAGTTAAGTGTCCCATCCATCAATAAATAGTAACATGCTGTTACTATTATTTTGATAATCATTTATAGTTTTAGTAGACTTTTTAGATATTATTAATTTTTTAAGTCTTTCTGTTTATTTAATTTACAGTATGGGCTACATCTGCAGACATTAATGGATCTCTTTGAGAATACAAATTTTCATTTTCGAAAGAAAAATCAATAGGTTTAGATTTTTCTGCAAGCTTTATACCAATTTCTTATCTTCTGTGTAATTGGTAATAATCTGTGTCTTTGCATTTTTTTTTATGTTTTTATTGATTTTTTAGGGAGAGAGAGATAGAAACATCCATGTAACAGAGATACATTGATTGGCTGCCTCCTGAATGCCCCCTACTGGGGATTGAGCCTGAAACCTGGGCATGTGCCCTGACCTGAAATCGAACTGGGACCTCTCAGTCCATAGGCCAATGCTCAACCCACTGGGCCACACCGGCTGGGCATCTTTGCATTATTTTTTTAATTTTGTTTTTCAGTTACAGTTTGCATTCAACATTATTTTGTATTAGTTTCAGGTGCAGAGCATAGTGGTTAGACAATCATCTACTTTACAAAGTGTTCCCCTCAATATTTCTAGTACCCATCTGACACCATACATAGTTATTACAATATAATTGACTATATTCCCTGTGCTGTATTTTACATCCCCATGACTATTTTGTAATGAACAATTAGTACTTCTAATCCCTTCACCTTTTTCACCTAGTCCCCCAGCACCCCCCTGACATCCTTCATTCTGTTCTCTATAAGTCTATTTCTATTTCTGTTGTTGCTATTGTTGTTTATTTGTTCTTTAGGTTCCACGTATAAGTGAAATTATATGGTATTTGTCTTTCTCTGTCTGGCTTATTTCACTTAGCATAATACCCTCTAGGTCCATCCATGCTGTTGCAAATGGTAAGATTTCATTATTTTTTATGGATGAGTAATATTCCATTGTATATACCACCACTTTTTTCTCCACTTGTCGTCTATTGATGGGTTGCTTGGGTTGCTTCCATAGCTTGGCTGTTGTAAATAATGCTGTAATGAACATAGGGGTGCATATATTCTTTTGGATTAGTGTTTTTGGGTTTCTTCGTATATATACTCAAATATGGAATCACTGGGTCATAAGGCCATTTGCAATTTTTTGAGGAGCATCTATAATGTTTATCCATAGTGGCTGCACCAGTCTGCATTCCCACCAACAGTGATGAGAGTTCCCTTTTCTTCACATCCTCGCCAACACTTGTTTGTTGATTTATTGATGATAACCATTCTGACAGGTGTGAGGTGATATTTCATCATGGTTTTAATTTGCATTTCCATGATGATTAACGACATTGAGCATCTTTTCAAATGTCTTTTGGACATCTGTATGTCTTCTTTGGAAAAGTGTCTATTCAGGTCCTCTGTCCACTTTTTAATTGGGTTTATATATATTTGGTGTTGAATTGTATGAGTTCTTTATAAATTTTGGATATTAACCCCTTATCAGATGTATCATTGCCATATATCTTATCCCACTTAGTAGGTTGTCTTTTTCTTTTATTGTGCAAAAACATTTTAGTTTGATGTAGTCCCATTTATTTATTTATTTATTTTATTTTTTATTTTTTTTAATCCTCACCCGAGGGCATTTTTGCATTTATCTTCAGATAGAGCGGGAGGGAGGGGGGCGGGAAGAGAGAAACATCGATGTGAGAGAGACACATGAACTGGTTGCCACCCACATGACCCCAAACAGGGCAGGGACAAACTGCAACCGAGATACGGGCCCTTAGTGGGAACCAAACCCGGGACTCTCTGGTCCGTGGGCCGACGCTCTAACCACTGAGCCAGACTGGCCAGGGCCCATTTATTTATTTTTTCACTTTTCTTGCCTGAAGAGATATGTCAGAAAAAATATTGCTAAGATAAATGTCAGAGATTTTACTGCCTATGTTTTCTTCTAGGAGTTTTATGATTTTTGAGTCTTACATTTAAATCTTTAATCCATTTTGAGTTTATTCTTGTATATAGTGTAAGAAAGTGGTCTAGTTTCATTTCTTTGCATGTATCTGTCCAACTTTCCCAGCACCATTTATTGAATAGGCTGTCTTTATTGTATGTTCTTGACTCTTTTGTCAAATATTAATTGACGATATAAGTGTAGGTTTATTTCTGGGCTCTCTATTCTGTTCCATTGATCTGTGTGTCTATTTTTATGCCAGTACCATACTGTTTTGGTTACTATGACCTTGTAGAATAGTTTGATCTCAAGTAGAGTGATACCTCCAACTTTGTTCTTTCTCAAGATTGCTGTGGCTATTTCAGGGTCTTCTGTGGTTCCACATAAATTTTTAGATTATTTGTTCTAGTTCTGTGAATATGCCATTGGTATTTTGATAGGAATTTGGTTGAATCTATAGATTGCTTTGGGTAGTATGGGCATTTTAACAATGTTAATTCTTCCTGTCCATGAGCATGGTATATGCTTCCATTTATTTGTCTTCTTTGATGTCTTTCTTCAATGTTAAATTTGATAGTAAAGTTTTCATTGCTTAGATATTTGTGTTTCATCTGTACAATTAATCAACATTTTAGTTGTCATTGGCCTGGAGGAGAATTTTTTTTTAAATTATTAGTTTGTTTAAGATTTATACAACTCTCTTTCCTACCTCCAAATAAGATTTGAGGTGGCTAGCTTGTCATTTATAAAGTTTTAATAAGAGCATTAAAAATAAATAACTCAAGTGCCTTAATCATTGTTCAGGTCTTTGGTTTTTATACTTACAGGTCAACTGTTAATCAGAATGGAGATTTGATGTGGGATTGGGTGGAGAGATGTGTTCTGACTGGTGACTGGAATACTGAATAGAAATTTTAGAAATAACTTGGATTCTATTTTTAACTGTGTCAGAGATTTGCCCATAACCATAGGTAAAATATTTGATTCTCTTTGTTTATTTTCATTTTATGTTTGCCATCTCCTTGATTCACAATAGTCTTTTAAGAATTAATGAGAATTTTTATAAATAGCATATATTTACCTTGGAAAAAAAGAGCTGTATACAAACTATATCTTTACCTTACCCTACTTTTATTGGTATGGGGCAGGGGTCTTAGTCCTCCCTGTGTTTCATAATCCTTGAGAGCCTTTAACATATTCAGATCCAAGGCATCACTCTCCCACCCTAAGATTCTGATTCAGATGGGACCCTAGCTTGTGTGTGTGTGTGTGTGTGTGTGTGTGTGTGTGTGTATTTGGTGTCTCTATATCGATCTGTCTGTTTATCTATCTATATCTATCTTCCCCAGGTGGCCATAACATACAACCAGGATTGAAAAACATTGGCATAAAGGATAAAACCAACCTGCATGCTTGGTTTTTCTCATACATTGTGTCTGTTGGCCACTTCATTGCTTATTGGATATGGGCAGATGTAACTTGTTGGCTTAAAGCAACACGTGTTTGTTATCTTACAGGTCTAGGGGCCAGAAGTCTGAAATGGTCTTACAGGGCTAGAATCAAGTGTTGGCAGGGCTGATTCTTTCTGGAGGCTCTAGAGGAGAATGTTTCCTCGCCTTTTCCAGTCTCTAGAGGCTGCTTGCACATCTTGAGCTATGCCCCCACGTTCCTGCCTCTGCTTCTGTCATCACGTCTTCTCTGACTCTACCTACCTCCCTCTTACAAGGGCCTTTGTGATTATATTAGGCCCACCTGGATAATCCGGGATCATCCCCAAATCCTTCACTTAATTACATCTACAAAGTCCCTTTTGAAATGTAAGGGAATATAATTATAGGTTCTGGGGATTAAGACATGGACATATTTGGGAGAGGCCATTATTTTGCCTACCACAGGAGGAAAAATATTCAAATTCCACCATTTTTCTCATTTGAGTACCTCTGAGTTAGCCACAGCTTCTCTTTTCTACTGTTTCTGGTAAGCAAGAGAGGAACATTTTGCAAAGGCTAGAAGTGTTTATTACATGTTCAAAATTTTATTTTATTTATTTATTTTAAAGGCTACCAATTTTTGCCCGGCCCATGTGACTCAATGGGTTGAGCATCGGCCCATGCACTGAGAGGTTCCGGTTCGATTCCTGGTCAGGGCACGTGCCTGAGTTGCAGGCTTGATCCCCAGTAGGAGGCGTGCGGGAGGCAGCCAATTGATGTTTCTCTCTCACATCAATGTTTCTATCTCTCCCTTCCTCTCTCTCTAAAAAAAAAAAAAATCAATAAAAACATGTTTTCTTAAAAAGCTACCAATTTTAAAATTTTTCTTTGATTTAGGGGCTTGTTTCAGAACTAGACTGTATAACTATCGAATCTCATCAGCTCTGACATGGTACATTGCTAAAGTTTCCCCCAGGTAGGGTACTTATCTACTATAAACAAGTGATTCTCAACAGGGTGTGACTTATTCCTGAATTTGTTCTTCTAACAATCATTTATTGAGCACCAAGGGTGAGTTTGGCCCCTAGGCACAAGAATATTGGATTCTTGACCTCAAGGTCAGGGTCAAAGAAATGATCAACCTTAGTGGTCAATGTATTTATATTTTAATAGAACTGATTTTCTTGTAATTTTATGTTTTTTACTAAATGAATGTAAAAAAAACATCATTATGAAAAGGAGTTCGTAGGCTTCACCAGAGTGCCAAAGAGGTCCTCATGGCATAAACATCATTAAGTACTCCTATGAGAGGTACAATCAGGATCCTAATAGAATGGTAGGTCTTACTGAAAAGATGATCATGAGATGCAGAAAACTGCCCAAAGAAGGTGGATGCCCCTAACAGTGGTTTCCAACTCTGACTGCTTATTGTGAGGATGGGCAGAAGGTGGGTGGTGCCCCATAAAAATTCCAGTGTCTGGGACCCACCAACAGAGATTCTGATTTGATTGTTCCTGAGAGGGCTCCAACAGCTGTCAGAAGAAGTGATGTTGAGTTTGGGCTAGTAGAAATGAATTAGAATGGTAAGGCCTAGGAGAGTATGGCAGAGGTCAAGGGCTCCATAAAGGAGTTGTGAATAACTCTATAGAGCTGGGACATAGGCATGGGCAATAAGTCCACTAGCTCATCCTGCCCACACCCCAATTCTTCTGCCAGACTGTCTGCTGAAGACCCTGTGGCCTTTGAACAGGACAGGACCATACTTAGACGAACTTGGCAACACAACAAATTCCTGTTGCTTCTTTAGCCAGCTCATTTCCTAGTGGGAAGACTGGTTTCCTGTAGTTGAGAATGTGGGCATTAGCTAGATTGGTTGGGGGCCAATACAAGCAATTCAGCTTACTAGGTAAGTGATCTTTGGAAATGTATTTAATCTCTTCATTTCAGTTTCCTCACTAATAATTGTACTTCTTAAGATAGTACCAACAGCTGAATGGAGTAGGTGCTTTTATTGGCTCCATTTACAGATGAGACTTAAGAGATAGATATTAAGTAACTTGTCCAAGATATCACAGCTGAATGTTTATGGCCCCCCAAAATGCCATTATTGAAGCCCTAGCCCCCAGTATGGTGGTATTAAGAAGTGGGGCCTTTGGGAGGTGATTAGGATGTGAGGTCATGAGGGTGGAGTCCTAATGATGGGATTAGTGCCCTTATAAAAAGAAGAAAGACCACAGCTCCTCTTTCCACCACATGAGGATATAGCAAGAAGGTGGCCCTCTACAAGCCTGGAAGAAGGCCCTCACTAAGCACCAAGTTTTCTGGCCCCTTGATCTTGGCCTTCCCAGCCTCCAGATTGTGAGAAATAAATGCCTGTTGTTTAAATCACCCATTCTATGATAATTTGTTATAGTAGCCCAGATGGACTAAGATAGCTGATAAGAGGGCAAAGCTGGGATTGGAAACCATATCTTTGATTCCCAAACAGAGATGTGTAACATGCACACTGTCTCGATATTGGTTAGCACATGTGATAAAAGTATACCCTAAACACAATGGTGGTCCAATGGAAGAATTCACTTCATTTAAGTAGGTCAGAGGAAGAGAATCTTGAGCTGGGTCTTGAAAAATAATCCTCGTGGCAAACCCAGGAGGATATAGAAGAAAACATTCCAGGCAGAGGGAATAGCACAGGTAAAATCAGAGACATGGAAGAGAGGCTCATTGGGGACCACATGGCCTTGGTGGAGCAGTGATTCTGCAGGGTTGTGTTGCATTAGATACATATGAGAAGTGTTGGATTTGCAAATTCTGGGGCTCTCCCCAGGCATAATAAATCAAAATCACTGGGGTTAGAACCTGGTGATCTGCATTTTAAATGAAGCAAAGCATAAGAATGTATGAAGACTAAAGTTTGGTGAATCACAGACAAGGATTTAGGGAAATGATGGATCTTAGAAGGTCTTGGGCAGATTTTCAGAGAGATCACTCTGAACAGTGTAAAAGGTGGAAGGAGAGAGATGGCATCTGGTGGTCGTCAGTGAATTCTAGCAGGGAGGTCGTCGTCCTGAGTGAAAACTCTCCTGAACTGAGACAGAGGGTGCCAGTGGAAGAGAGAAGGGAAGAAACACAAGCCATTTAAAGTATGTTGAATCATCGGAACCTACTGTGGGATGGTCCGGGGTGGGTGGGGTGGTGACTGGGGAATCAGAGAGAAGTCTGGGTTGTAGGGTTGGCACAAAGGGACTGTTGGAATCCAGAGAGTCTTGGATATACTACTTCTTGCAACAGACACCTGCCAGAGTGGGGTGGTTGTACACCCAGCCTTCCCAGGTTCCCCAGAGAGACGCAGAGAAGCAAACAGCATAACTTGGTGACAACATCTGAAGGTACAGGGAGAAAGCCATCTGGCTACATAGGGTCCCCATTCTTCTGTGCCACTTGTTAGATAATGATAATAATGGTAAAAGAAGATTTGCAGTTTTGATTCGGGACATAAGTTGTGATGCAAAGTTGAAATTCATTGTACTAAAGCCAAATATTGATCTATGAGAATGCTTTGGTGACAAAGGAGCCTTACATTGACCATGGAGAAATGAAGCAAAATCACTCTGAGAGTGTACCAAGACCATAAAATCATGAAAGGGAGATAAAAACTAAAACCATGCACTCTCTATGGCAGGGAGGGGAATGACTGAAATTCTCTGGACAAGCACCCCAGTGTTTTCCTTCCAGGTGACGTCATGTAGTTGCAACAAGGACTTAAATGACCAACTACTGAATTACCTATTTTTCTGTGACTAACCGGTTTTTCCTGTTCTATTTGGTCTTTGGCTTTCTGCTGCTCAGGAGATCCACATCCACTTGTTCAACTTCAAACCTTTCAAAAGTATTGACACGAAGGGCTATTTTCTTAGTCCTCTCAATTGGTGGTAGGCAGTAGTACCACTCTTTTCTGCAGGGTGGTACTGGTAAGTTGATAAGGTATTCAGCAGATCATTGCAAAACTTGGTTTTATTAGATGTCCTTAAATTTCTCTTACGAAGTCCTACATCGTTTCCTCAATCTTTCCTTCAGATTCTTCCCCAATGGGTTTTCTCTTTTTTCCCCTTCCATTGTTATGATAAAAGGTGGGGGGTGGGGAAGCATTAATCAATGTTATGAAGTTTCTTATTGTAGACAACACATTTGTAAAATACAGATTAGTACTGAATGTTCTTAGACTAATTCTGTACTACATTTTTCTAAAAAATGTAAATCTAACTTTTAGAAAGTATCATTTACATTATTATTACACAAACTAGAAAGTTGGTATTGGATAGTGGGTAAGCGCAGGTTTTGGAGCTAACTGGGCTGGGTTCTAATACTTTCTATCCCTTCAAGCTAGGTGACTTTGAGCAAAGTACTTGGCCTCTCTGTACCTCGACTTCTGCATCTGTAAAATGGGGGTGTTAATAGTACCCACTCTAAAGGGTTGTTAGAGGATTACATGGCCATGAGTGCACCTAAATCATAATTAATGTTGTTTTTCTTTATCCTTATCATCATCCTTTACTCCATTTTCATAACAGCCAAACAAGGGTTATTTTTCCAGAGGCCCATTGCAGTTTTTCATACCTGCTTGGTTCTTAACAAACCAACAGATCTGAACTTCTGAATTAGAATGATCGCAAATTAAAACAGAAAGTGATTTTAAAAGCCTTTCCTTGATTTATTGAGCTTTTGTTTTTAATGATAGTTACAACGCTCCTGGAATTTTCCACTTAGTTATCTTCCACTTGTGGCCTCACACAGGCAACAAGAAGAGTTGGGTAATAGAAGGAGATGCTGGCCGGGCAATTTGCTTGACCTACATTCCTTTCCTCTGGTGTTCGAGAGGCTTTATTCATATTTGTGTGAGCAGTCTTGAGTAACCACCAAAAATTCCATCTCCTCAGGCATTCTTTCTTCCTGAGGTAATGGATGCAAACACCATCAAGGGCACTCAGACACAGGTATGCTGCCTGGGCTGCTCCGGGGGACAGGAAGGCTCTGTCGGCCACATGGCACAGTGGAAGGAGAGCAGGCTCTGGGATGCACGGACTTGAATTCGAATCCTAACCCTGGGTAAATTACTTAACCTCTCCGAATCCAACTGTCTCATCTATGAGGTCATGAAATGGAAGATTACAAAGAGCGTAGTGCTGAACCCGGGACAAAATGAAACAAGTTCATCCGGTAAAAGAGTCCGCGCTGCCTCCTTTGTGCCAGGCGCTCCTGAGTCGGGTGCCAGGGACACAGGTGACCGAGGCAACAAGATGGATAAGCCTGCCAGTGTTGACTGGCTGGCAGACACAGGGTAACAGGGGCACAGTAAGCACAGTGAGGAATAAAGGGCTGCGGTGAGAACACAGGGAGGACCTAAGCCAGACCTGATGGATGAGTCGAGAGTTTGCCACCCAGTCCGGTGGGTGACGGGCGGAGGGTGTGCAGGACAGGGTACGCAGAGAAGTTCAGTAAGGCTGGCCAGGGCAGCAGGGACTGGCTGGGGCCTCATGAAAAAATCTGGCTTTCATCCTAAGAATGATGAGAATCCTTTTGCAGGGTTTAAGTGGAGATGCGATTGAGTGGAGAAGTGATATCCTGAGCCTGGGGTCCCATTCAGTTGAGAAGCAGTTGAAGTTTTCCAGGTGAGAAATGATGGAGGCCTGGTCTTGGAAAAAGGAGGCTTCCAGGAAGAGGAAAGTGGTGCTGTCATTCACTCACTTATTCCATGCATGTTAATTGAGCATCATGTATGTGCCATGCATTGTTCTAACTGCCAAGGGTGCAGTCGTGAACAAAGTCTCTACCTCATGGAGCTGTGTTCAGCATATAGCACAAATGAATACAATGAAACACATGCAGTACTCTGATTTTATGACTTCGTTGATGGTAACTTAGATTCTACTTCTGGAAGGAGAGGTCAAGCCCAGGGGAGCAGGCGTTGCTCAGGCCTACCTCCCCAGTGCATAGGGCCCCTGCATATTTCTGACCACAGTGCTGATAAAGGCATGCCCAGTCCCAGAAGCCCTTCTTGCAGCTATCCCCTCCCCCACTGACAGCTACAAGGACGGGACTGATTCACATCTACTCAGAGCCAGGGTCACAAACTCAAACGTGCAGGGAGGCAGAATATCACTAGCTTTATGCTACATAGATGGTACGTGGTGCTAGAAGGTGAATATCGCAGAGACCATGGTTCTGAGGGACACCGACCTGCACCGTGGTTGCTGCTGTGTGGCCATAGGCCAGTGATGCTCCACGTGTGGTTTTCCACGACTGGTGTCCCAGTGGCTGAAAGAGAATTGAACCATGCCAGATGTTACTTTTGTTTCTGTAGACACATGATCTGCTGTTGCATGGTCTTTTATTTTTACACAGGGCAGAGTTGTGTGTGCAAACTCAGACACCTTAAATTCATCTCTGCAAATCTATATGCCTTAAATACAGGCCAGCGGATCTCTAAATAAGGGAAGCCCCCTGCCCGTGGAGAGAGATCGTGGACTTAGTCTAGGGGGACCTGGACTAAGATGGCACTCTGCAGGGCCAGCTGGGTGTGGCTGTGCTGAAATGCAGGTCGTGGGATTTTTATGTGGAAATCCCCATTGTTAAATGTTGGCAACTAAGTCCTCTATTTTTTTTAACATGTCATTTGTAATCTTCTGTGGGCTGGATTCTTCCTCTATTTTTTCCAAGGCTGTCCTGCAAAACCTCTACTTCTGGCATCCACTCTTCTTCCCTTTCACTCCCTGCTGAGTCCCTTAGTCCCTCATCATGTCCAACAGAAGTGACTCAGAATTGTCCAAAACATTCTTGTATTTATAGAAAAGTTAGAGTTATACAGCCCAGCTGGTGTGGCTCAGTGGATGGAGCATCGTCCCATGGACTGAGAGGTCCCAGTTCAGTTCCCGGTCAGGGCACATGCCCAGGTTGTGAGCTCGATCCCCAGTAGGGGGCGTGCAGGAGGCAGCTGATCTGTGAATCTCACATCAACATATCTGTCTCTCCCTTCTTCTCTCTCTAAAAAGAAATCAATACAAACATATATATTTTTTAAAAGATATAGTTATACACAAGAATTTTATCTAAGGAAAAGATTTTGGTTGGGGGCAGTAGCAGTTACTATAAGATGCTGTTGTAAAGGTTGTTTCTCTAAGGGGAGAAATTTCTAAATTCCAGTCAACTTACAAACACATGTTATGGAACACAAACATTTATTTCATTAAAACTAAAAGAAAGTACATGCAAATGTCTTACATGTATATTATACACAAAAATATGTATTTTTCTTACTAATTATGAGATACTTTTTCCTGCATCAAATGATGAGGGCTATTTAAATTTTAAATAAAGAAAAATAGAAAGTCAATATATTCTACATGGATATTTGTCATATTATGGTAAGCAATGACATAAGCAAGTGCTTCTATTTTGGCATTATATAGCTGTACTTTACTTTTTTTTTTTCTTTTTGTTGATTTGAGAGAAAGAGGAAGGGAGAGGGAGAGAGATAGAAACATCGATGAGAGAGAACATCGATTGGCTGCCTCCTGCATGCTCCCCACTGGGGATTTGGCCCACAACCCGGGCATGTGCCCTGACTGGGAATCGAACTGGCAAACTCTTGGTGCATGGGTCGACACTCAACCACTGAGCCACACTGGCCAGGCTAGATTACTTTTTAAATTAAATGTAAGTTTTAGGAAAGAACAAATTTTTTGTACCTTTTTTTATGATTGAAATCTTTTGCTTTCTAAAAATCAAAGTATTTTCTTCTAAAAGAAGTACTCTGTTTGATAAATAACACTACTATATTTGTCTGTACCTTACATTTTTGTAAATTTCTTTTACACACAGTATTCTTATAATCAGTTTCTCACTTTTATTTACATCCTTAAAAACATCTCTAGGAGGTAGGTAAAAAGGCAGGTTTTAATGAAGTAATGAAAATGAAGGACTTGGTATACTGCCTCACACTTGATAATCATGTACCATGTCAATAATTGTTATTGATACGATTAATGATATCACTATTGTAGTTATAAGCCTGATTGACAGTTGAAGAAACTGAGGTTTAAGTACTTTAAGTGCACTGTGGTTATACAACTAGTAAGTTTTAGAGACTAAAACTTATTAAGACACAGTCCTACAGACCTAAACTTGATAGCCTTTCATTAATAATAATAAAAAGCAAAGGAACAAATAAAAAGAACCCTTTGTTATTAGAGCACCTAATTATGTACTGGGTGCATTGCACATTTCAGTTTTTGCAATTACTGTATGAGGTTTTATTTCATAGATGAAGAAACTGGAACTAGTAAGGGGTTAAATCACTTACCAAGGTCACATTGCAAATAAGTGGCAAAGTCAAAAAGTGCTCCTGGGTTTGAAGGCAAGGCCCGAGTACAGTCTCTTACTACATTGTATCTAATTGATGTTTGCAAGGAACAAGTATTTTATTTTTAACTGCTAGTAAGCATTTGAGAATTTGTGTCACTAAGAAAATAGTCTTTGTTTTATAAAATTGCCAGCTAAAGTATGAGAAAGCAGTCATCTTAAATAGATAGAGTTTTCTGTAAAATAAACAAAAGGTTTTGTTCTTGGTTAAAAAAAAAAAGTCTATTTCTTTTCATGTCTGATGTTACCCCGGGGGTAGAATTCATTCTGTAGGATGTGAGTGGGATGTGGGGACTATGACGGGAGTGACTGATGCATCCATACCTCCTTCATATGTGGCCGCCACATGAAAAACCGCAGTTCTGCTATCACAGGTGAACCGAGAAAACATAAATAATGGATGTGGGAAAGTAACAGTTTGGATTAGGCTTAGCTGTGAGTAACAAGAACACCAAAATACCAGTGCCTCAGACCAGACAGAATTTTATTTCTCACGCATGTAGAAGTGTGGAGATTAGGAATATAAGGCAGTTTCAAGATGACTGAAGATTTTGTTCTGTTTCCCTGCCCCATCATCCCTGATTCATGGCTTTCTGCCTCATGGTCCAGGCTGGCTGCTTACACACCTACTGTCACATTGTAATCCAGCTAGTAGGAAGGAGGGCGGACACACACATCTCCCTGCCTTTAAAGACACTTTCTAGAAATCACATGTGAAATCTCTGCATAGATCCAGTTAGCAGAATGTAGTCACATGGCTGTTGCAAAGAGCCTGGAAAGTGTCGTCTTATTCTGGGGTCTGGGGGTGGAGGGGTAGTCTACCAATAAAGAAGAGGGAGAGAACAGATATTGAGGGGCTGGTCAAGTCGGCCACAGGAAGAACGAAAACGAAATAACCATGTAACAGAGGCAGCTGCCTCCTGCCCAGCCTCCACTCCAGAACATTTTATGTGTCCTTTGCCTAGGACAGGAATCCTGGAGCACATGCAGATGTGGGTCCTAAACTTTTACTCTGAGTACCTGCCTTTTTTTAAATCCTCACCCGAAAATATGTTTTCATTGATTTTAGAGAGAGTGAGAGAGAAACATCGGTATGAGAGAGAAACATTGATCAGTTGCCTCCTGTACGCGCCCTGACCAGGAATCGACCCTGAAACTTTTTGGTGTACAGGACGATGCTCCAACCAACTGACCCACCCGGCCAGGGCCTGAGTACCTGTCTCTGAGTGAATGATATAAATATTTAGGATCCCATGTATTAAAAAAAAGCAAATTTGACAATAACCTTTCTTAGTAGCTCCTTTGCACACTGCTTCACTACAAATAGGACCTGCCTGAAAAACTACATCATCAGTGAATCACTAGCTCCGAACCTGCAATGACTTTCAGAAGCTTACAACTTCCATTGGAAGGTCTGAGCAACCTGACACAGATAAAGACTCTGCAAAGGGACATGGATTTCGAAGCTCTTGTGACCTGCTCTCATCTGCACACTCACACCCAGAGAATCTTGTCCTGGGTGGGAAGTAGATACATACATTGGGAAGAATGTTTAGGGAGCTGGCTGCTTTTCTGTCATAGAGCTCTTTTCTCCCAAGGATATTGAAATAATAATCCTAACCGCTATTTTTTGAATGCCAAACTCATTACATATGTTATTACACTTTAACTTCAAAACAACTATAGTTGCTTTATTCATTCTCATTTTACATAGACGCTCAGAGACAAAGCCATATAACTGGTAAAGGAAGTGGCTGAGATTGGAACTTGGGTCTAATGGACTCTAAAATTCATACACTTTATCACTGTAGCCTCTCCTCTGTAAAAACTATGAGAAGGTACAAGGATCCCTTCAATGTGTTTACATATATGTATACACACACTAGCCTAAGGAAAGCAGGCCTGGAGTTGTATGAGGGCTCCTTCGACCCTCTCCATCTGGTTGGTTCCATACTGAACTAATGGACTGTAGGTAAAACCGTGCAGTGAGCTGTAGGGAATGCCGCGGGGTTAGAGCTGTGAGGGTGGAGAGTACTCAGGGCTGAGCAGGGAGGGAGGCCAGTAGCAAAGAGCTGAAGCCCGGTGCTCTCCCAAGTTTGTGGCTTTTCACAGGTCTGCTTTCACCATCCTGCTGGGGTGGGTTGTTTGTTTGTTTTTGTGGGGTTTTGTTTTGTTGTTTTGTTTTTTTGCAGTCACCTTCATATTATAGCTGTCTCTCCACACCTGGTCATTGCCAGATGACTGTCTCTACCTCTAGGGCTTTGGGTTATTCCATAGTCATGGGGAAGGGGGTAAGGAAAGAGGGAGAAAGAGAGAGAGAGGTAGATAGATATTGTCACTTACAAGAGCTCTCGAGAAAGGCAAGGAACTACTTTCCCAGTCATCCTCAGCAAATGTCTCCTCAGTCTCCATTGATCCTGATAGGATCCTGTGTTTATGCCTGAACCAATACATGGAGCCAGGGGGTGAGAGAATACAAATTCATTTAGGATGAGCCACAAATCCCATCCCCAGATCAACTTCCCCCAAGCACCTGGATTTTGCAAGAGCAGCTAAGGGTACCCAAAGAAAAGTTCCGGTCATGCTAAAAGAATGGGAGGGGTTTGGGAAAGCATCCACAATGTCTATTAGACTCTCCCCGCTGTGAGAGTCAGCCCCTCCCTGCTCCTAGCAGCACCCCAGAACTAGGGCTCTTGGCTAGGCTCACGACTTTTGGAAGGCTGCTGACCCCTAGTGTTTGGAGTACAGTATTGGACAGAGAATCCAGAGATTTAGGTTAACATTTGAAATGAACATCACAAGAGCTGTGCCACCCCCTCACACACAAGGAGAGTGTGAGCAAAATGAAACTTCTAGAAGTCCTTTAACGAATACGGGAGTTTAATTAGAAACCTTCCAAAGATCCTTAAAGACCCAGTGCATAGGCCTTCCCTGACCTTGCAGGGCCGTACCCTCAGAGCATTCTCTGCAATGCTGGCACACCTGTAAGTAGTCATCCAAAGGGTATCTTCCCCCCTGGCCAGAGGGTGAGCTCTCTGAGGGCGTGGCCTGTGTGCAAAGCCCCAGCCCCTTGCACCCCAGCACCTGGATGCTTTGTGAAGACTTGTTTGAGTCAATGAAGGGCCCAGATGTTGCTCAGCTTTCCTGTCTCCTTCCCTAGCTACTACTTTCACTTATAAATATCAACTATATCAACCTAATTGTACTCACAGTAAAAAACACTTTGGAAAGTGTTCATATATATATGAAATGATTCCAACAACTCAGAATGTATGTTTTTTGATGCGGAATAGCCACCACATGGTGGACAGCAGAGAAGGCACACGTTGGGCAGGGCGTTTTGTTATAACCAAGGCAACCAGCACTGCGAGTGTGAGCTCTGCTTTGGGCTGTGGGCAAAGCCGTGTTCAATGGGGCCCTTCTGGGTCTGTGCATTTGGGATAACAGGGTATTTCCTGAGCTTTGGGATAGGGGTGGAGAGGAAAGGCAGGAACATGGTGATTATAATATAGGATGACTCTCAAGAAAATAGAGAATAAGGTTTCTGTGCTATTTTGCTGTTAATGGACTTCTGATTCAAGTATAAAAGTGGCAGCTCGCAGGAGGAGAGATTTTGCACAAACCTGTAAGTGAAATGAACTGCTGTGAGCTGTGGAGGGCATCGAAGGACAGATAGGATTTCTCAATCAGTCTGGGGGGGGGAGTTCTGGGAAACGATGGCAGCCCCAGCTGTGGAAGTCCCCGCAGCTGTTCGTCTTGGCAGGCTGAGCTGCTGCTCACCGAAGAGCCGCTTCCGCCCAGGCCCCTGGGGACAGGCAGCCTGCGAGCTCTCCGCCCGGAAAGGAGTCACACTCCATCCTTCTCTTCCCCTTTCCATGGGGAGAGAAAAATGGGCAGGTAGGTATCACAGTATATTAGTCAGAGGGGTCAAGGGATGTGAAAAAATTAAATCACTGATACAAAGTGACTGGAGAAAACCCAATGGATCATCGTATCCTAAAATATTGTATCAGTTTTGCCAGCCTGCTCTTGTTTCTTAAGTAAATGCTGTTTATTTTCTGTAAGTTGTCTATTTATTGTAAAATGCTGTTTACTTTCATCTTTAGTACAAGGTTGGTATTTTGTAGAGAATGAAGATAGATACTAAATATTTATTCTAGTCTTCAGTTGACAAATTTCACAGTTCTGCTTTGGATTCATTCTTTTCGAGATCCATAGTGTTCTTTTTTTTTCTTTTTAATATTTTTTCTTTATTGATTTTTAGAGAGAAGAAGGGAGAGGGAGAGAAAGATAGAAACATTGATGAGAGAGAACATCGATTGGCCGCCTCCTGCATGCCCCCCACTGGAAATTTGGCCCACAACCTGGGCGTGTGCCCTGACCGGGAATCGAGAGCCACAGTGTTCTTATAGAAATACAGATTTTGTTCAGTCAGTGTTTAACTGAGATTTAAAAAGCTACTGAAGTTGCAGACCGATCCCCATCAGCCAGGTGAAGAGTCTCCTCTTTTAAGCTGTGTTAGTGCTTCAGGGAGAAAATGCTGGAAGAAGCCCCATGGTGGCCAGTGATGACGATCTGGGGTTCCAGCCGCAGGCCCCCTGTGCACCTGCCTTCACAAGTACTTGACACAGCCCCCACCTTTTTAAAATGTGCCAAGTACATACATTTGGTTGGTATATTTTTCTAAGCGCTCCCTCTGATTCTGTAAAACAAGGTTACAACACTGGGTACATAAATAAAAATATTTTTAGGGTTTTGTTCTCCACAGGTTAACTTTTATCTTCAAAGTTTATTCTTTTGTTTTGTTTTGTTTTTTCCTCCTCCCTTCCACCCTCCCCCCACTTTGTAATTTGTGTGTGTGTTGAATAGATGATATCTAATTAGGAATTCTCTTGAGAAAAAGTCACCACCTGAGCAGTGGGGGAAACATGGCTTGAGAACTCGGAGACAGCTGTTTAATTTTGGCAAGAAAAAGTAATTGTTGGTTGTCTGAGGCCCCGAGTGCTGCTCTGCAGTGTGACTGATGACGGAGGGAAGCTAATGTGCGGGCTAGTGCTTTACACCTGCCTTACTGCGTCCTCCCAAATACGCCTTTGAAGCAGGTGGTATTATTCTCCTTGTCCACGTGAGGAAATTGAATCTTAGATAAGGATTTTGTCCAAAGCAGGGTGTAGCCAAGTTTTGAATCCAGACATCTCCAAACTCAAGGACCCTTTCTACTATACTAAATGGCTCAGCTCTCAAGTTTACATCTTAGAAATAAAAATACAAACAGTGAACATTTGTTCAGTATAGTGTTTCTTAACAGAGTAACAGGCAGTTTCTCTGGAACCCTTATGTTTTCGTTGAGAATTTGATTTGTCTTAGTTTTCATTTCGATAAGAAACCATTAATAATGAGCGTACTCTAGATCAGCGGTTCTCAACCTGTGGGTTGCGACCCCTTTGGGGGTCGAACGACCCTTTCACAGGAGTCACCTAAGACCATCGGAAAACACATATTTCTGATGGTCTTAGGAACCGAGACACCGCTCCTCTATCTGTCTCCAGGTGGGTCCGCCCACATGCAGATACGCCCACATACAGATACACCCACATACGAGTACCCAGTGTGATGACATCATCACGCCAACCCCATCACATACACCCCGTACAAATACAGGTGTGTGTGACAGGGTTGGCGCCATAATGTACTTATGTGGACCAGTCACACATGTGTAGAGAGCAGCTACTGTGTAGAAAGCAGCTACTCTGTTAAAAGCAGCTACTGTGTTGAAAGCAGCAGTATTGGAGGTAAAACAGCACTTCATGAATTATAATTACTGGGTAAATGTAAAATCGTGTACTGTAAAATTATCAACTACTGCAAAAAAAAAAAATGTGTACCATGGGAACTTAATCTGGATGCTGATCGGTCTTTTTATATTCAGCTGTGGTTGATGTGAATACTGCCCCCTTGTGATAGTAACAGGTATGTAAAAAAACAACACAGAGAATGGTAAATCATAGGAAACTTTAATGAACTGTATTGACTAAACTATGCCATGTATCATCTTTTGTATTATTAAAGCTATTGTTATGTATTATTTTCATTAACAAACCATCCCATGACAATGGATCGTGTAGAGAAGAACATTAAGAAAAGAAAATATAGTGAGGATTTTTTACAGTATGGTTTTACCTCAATAATTACAGCAGGAATTGAGAAACCACAATGTGTTATTTGTTGTGAAGTTCTATCAGCCGAATCTATGAAGCCAAACAAACTAAAACTCCATTTTGATAGCAAGCATCCGAGCTTTGCCAGCAAGGATACCAACTATTTTAGAAGCAAAGCTGATGGACTCAAGAAAGCCAGACTTGACACTGGTGGCAAGTACCACAAACAAAACATAGCAGCCGTTGAAGCTTCATATTAGGTGGCACTCAGAATCGCCAGAGCTATGAAACCTCACACTGTTGCTGAGGATTTACTGTTGCCAGCAGCCAAAGACATTGTTCGAGTTATGATTGGAGACGAATTTGTTACGAAATTGAGTGCAATTTCCTTATCTAACAACACTGTCCGCAGAAGAATAGATGACATGTCTGCTGATATTCTTGATCAGGTAATCCAGGAAATTAAATCTGCTCCACTTCCAATATTTAGCATCCAGCTTGATGAATCTACAGACGCTGCAAACTGTTCAGTTACTGGTTTACATGAAGTGTATTAATGATGGCGACTTTAAAGATGAGTTTCTTTTTTGCAAACCTCTTGAAACGACAACTACTGCACGTGATGTATTTGACACAGTTGGTTCATTTCTGAAAGAGCATAAGATCTCTTGGGAAAAGGTTTGTGGTGTTTGCACAGTTGGTGCTCCAGCTATGCTAGGATGTCGATCTGGATTTCAACGTTTGGTACTGAGTGAGTCACCAGAAGTCGTCGGAATTCACTGTATGATTCATCGGCAAATATTAGCAAAGAAGCCACTGCCACAAGAGTTACAAGAAGTAATGAGAAGCGTCATAAGTTCTGTCAATTTTGTAAAGGCAAGCACTTTAAACAGTCGACTGTTTTCGCAACTGTGCAACGAGTTGGATGCGCTGAACAATGTTCTGATATTTCACACTGAAGTGAGATGGTTGTCAACAGGAAAAGTTTTAAAACATGTTTTTGAGCTTCGTGATGAACTCAAAACGTTTTTTAACCAGAAAGCAAGACCGCAGTTTGAAGCACTTTTCAGCGATAAAAGTGAACTGCAGAAAACAGCTTACTTGGTTGACATCTTTGCCATCTTGAATGAGTTAAATTTATCACTGCAAGGACCAAATGCAACATGCCTCAATTTGTCTGAAAAGATCCGATCATTCCAAATGAAACTTCAGCTTTGGCAAAAAAAAAATTGGATGAAAATAAAATTTACATGTTGCCTACCTTATCTGCTTTCTTTGAGGAACATGACATTGAACCAGACAAAAGGATTACGATGATAATTTCTGTGAAAGAACACTTGCACATGCTTGCAGACGAAATTTCATCGTACTTTCCAAAGCTACCTGACACCCCATTTGCACTTGCCAGAAGCCTATTCACAATCAAAGTTGAAGATGTTCCTGAGACAGCACAAGAGGAGTTCATTGAACTTATTAACAGTGATGCAGTGAGAACTGATTTCTCTACAATGCCAGTTACAAAATTCTGGATCAAGTGTTTGCAGTCATATCCTGTTCTGTCTGAGACTGTGTTGTGCCTTCTTCTTCCATTTCCAACAACATATCTTTGTGAAACAGGGTTTTCCAGCTTGTTGGTTATCAAGTCTAAATACAGAAGTAGACTTGTGGAAGATGATCTTCGTTGTGCTCTTGCAAAGACTGCCCCGAGAATTTCTGATCTGGTGAGAAAGAAGCAATCTCAACCTTCGCACTGATGTTGGCTTTTTACGCATACTGTCGTAAAATGTAGCAATGTAGTTTATTGTTGTTATATTAAGACTGTTACCCATGCTACACCATGCTTCAAGACAAAATTTCATTTATTTGTAATTAGAAATAAATATTTCACATATTGTTTTTGTGATTAATCACTATGCTTTAATTCTGTTCAATTTGTAACAATGAAAATACATCTTGCATATCAGATATTTACAATCCAATTCATAACAGTAGCAAAATTACAGTTATGAAGTAGCAACGAAAATAATTTTATGGTTGGGGGTCACCACAACATGAGGAACTGTATTAAAGGGTTGTGGCATTAGGAAGGTTGAGAACCACTGCTCTAGATCCTCTGAATTATCACTTAAAAGCTGAGCACTACTCTGTTATGTAAGCTGTGCTGGTTCTATTTGTGTTTACTGACACCAAGAAGCATTTCTTCACCACAGAGATTGCTCCTATCTGCTCATATCCACTCTTCCTTTCTTCCTTATTAACAGGACACTTATTTGACTCCAGGAAGTAGCATCCCTACATTTCCCAGAATCCCTTGAAGTTAAGAACGGTCATGTGACACTGTTGTAGCCAATGATATATAAGAGTTATTAGGTGGGGCTTCCCTAAAAGATCCTTAAAGGTGCTGACTCAGCAGGCTAATGCCTTTTGCACTCTCTGGTTCTCCTTTTCTAGCCTGGAAGGAAGTCAGGTAATGACCATGAAGACAAGAACACATGCTAGGGATGACCGAAGATGGAAAGAGTCTGGGTCTCTAATGACTGAGAAAAAAAACATCCTAATAGCCCTGGACATGGCTATCTATAGACTCCTCATTATATGGAAACAAAAAGCTCCCTAATTTTTAAAATAGTTTTATTGAGATATAATTTACCTATTTTAAAATCCACCTGTTTTAAGTGTACAATTCAATGATTTTTAGTAAATTTTCAGAGTTGTACAAACATCACCACAATGCAAATTAAGAAAAATTTCATCACCCTCCAAAGATCCCGCCTGCCCCTAGACAGCCAATTCCCAGCCCCACTCCCAACCCTAGGCAACTATGATCAACTTTCTGCCCCTATAAATTTGCCTTTCTGGGCATGTCATGTAAGTGGGATCACACAATATGTAATCTTTTGCATCTGACTTCTTTACTCGGCTTATTGTTCTTCAGGTTGTAGCCTGGATCAACAGTTCACTCCTTACTGATGAATAATATTCCATTTTATGGGTATCCCACGTCTTGTTTATCTGTTCACCAGTGGATGGACATGTGGAGCGTTCCACTCTTTTGATGTTATAAATATTGCTGCTGTGAACATATGTACATCTTTGTAAGACATGTTTTCATTTCTCGTGGGTACATAGATACTTTGGAGTGGAATTGTAGGATCATATGGTAAATTTAGGTTTAACTTTTTTTTTTTTTAGGAAACTGCCAAGCTGTTTTTCAAAGTGGCTGTACCATCTTACCTTCCCATCAGCAATGTGTGAGGGTAACAGTTTTTCCATATTCTCACCAATAATTATCTTGTCTTTTTTATTATACCCATTCTAGTAGAAATAATTATATCTCATTGTTCTTTTAATTTGCATTTCCTTAATGATTAATGATGTTGAACATCTTTTCATGGGCTTTTTAGCCCATTTTTAAATTGATTTGTCTTCTTGTTGACTTGTAAGAGATCTTTATGTATTATGGATATAAATCTGTTATCAGAAATTGTTTGCACATATTTTCTCCCAGACTGTGGTTTGTCTTTTCATTTTATTTAAAGCACAAAAGGTTGGGTTTTTTATGAAGTCTGTTTTTTTTTCCTTTTATGGATCATGCTTTTGATGTTGTATTCAATAACTCTGTCCAACCCAAGGCCACAAAAGGTCTTCTATATTTTCTTCTAGAATTTTTCTAGTTTTAGCCCTGATATTAGGTTATGATCAACTCTGAGTCAATTTTTGTATATGATATCAGTTAAGTATATAAATTCATCTTTTTACATTCAGATATCCAGTTGTTCCAGCCTCATTTGTTGAAAAGACTGTCCTTTCCCACATTGAATTACCTTGGCACCTTTGTCAAAAAGTCAATGGATTTTATATACATGTAAGGGTTTATTTCTGTATTCTGTTCTGTTGCATTTATCTATATGTCTATCTGTATGCCAGTACCACACTCTCTCAATTAATACATCTTTATAGTACACTTTGAAACTGGGAAGTGTAAGGTCTCTAATTTGGTTCTTTTTTAGGTTGTTTTGGCTTTTCTGGATCCTTTGCATTTCTATGTAAATTTTAGGATCAGCTTGTCAGTTTCTGCTAGTGGGATTTTTGATAGGAATTATGTTGAATTTGTAGATCAATTTGAGGAGAATTGCCATCTTAATAATATTGAATCTTCTAATCCGTGAATATAGATGTTCTCTCCATTTATATAGGTCTTATTTAATTTCTTTCAGCAATATTTTATAGTTTTCAGTGTATGTCTTATACTTCTCTTGTTCCTTAATTTTTAAGGTTACTGTTTTAAGGACTTTCTGCTCAATTAACATTCTGATATGTGTTCTAATTGACTCATAAAATAGAAAATTAAAGGAAAGAAGTGTATTTAAGATACATAAGTGGTATTTTTATGTGAAGTTCAAATGGTGTCATGGTGCATTGTATAGATGGTCGGTTTCACATGGAGAAAATGGAGACACGTGTTGAGAAAACAGAATCATTGCGTGGCACACAGAAGGCAGGCATATCCAGCCCACACGAACTTTGTTTTATAGTTAGTGCTGTATGTATAAAGCCGATAAATCAGCACCATCTATCACAATAACTCAGTCTCTGTTCATTGAAGTTGATTATATATCATTTTTGTTTATATTTATTTGCAAATCTGTTTGTGTTTTATAAGCATTATCAGCATAAAGAATTTATACCTAGTGTTTTACATTTATCAGCCCAATACTTTTTCCCTTGAATGGGTGTCTAGTACTCAGCATGGACAAACATTGGCTTTAGCTCATTAGTTTACAAAGCATTTTCAGTTCACCATCTTATTGTTCTCACAGCAACCCTGGAGCTTGGGTAAAATAAGGATTTTTTTTTTATTCCCACATTATAAATGATGAAATTAAGAGTCACAGAAATTAAGTGATGTACATAATTTTATCCATTTATATGTGGTAATTCTTGGATTTAAAAATAGGATTTCAGGCTCTAACTCCCTTACCCTTTTTCACTACATATATTATTGATCACTTTCCTATACCCTGTCAAGGACACAAGAGAAATATAAAACTTTTGGAGGGCTTTGCAGTCTAGGTAGGGAGATGAACCCATGAAACGTGCTAGAAGTAAAGTTAGTGTAGCAGAGCCCACAGCAGTTTGCTGGCATCTGCAGAGTACAGACAAGTGTATGGACCTGAGAAACTGAGTAGCAAGGGTGACCTGAACAATGCAGAGGAAGGACACTCGCTGTCAGGCAGCCCAGATCCTTGACACCACCCCACTCCCGCTTCAGAAGAGAAGTATTCTCTGCCCCCACCTGCTGGGAGTGTTGGCAGCGGACAGTTCTCATCTGAGATCCTCTCTGGAGATTGGCCAAGGCCATGCCCCCTTCTAGGCGCAGCCTATATCCAGTGTCTGGCCTGGCCCCTTCCTCCCAGCTTGGGTCCGCTCTGAAGGGCCAGCCCAGCTTCCGAGCTCCCTTCCAGGATCAGCCAGGCTGTTGCTTCAGCGGCGTCAGAATCCAGCTTCTCCCTCTGCCCTCAAAGTTGTTGATCCCCAGAGCACTTCCCACTGAGCTCCTGCTGGTGACTCCACCTGAGTCTGCTTCCTGGGGGACCAGCCTGCACCAAATCATCTCTAAGGTTTCCAGGCAGCAGGAACAGCATGAACAAAGGCCTAGGGGCCAGAATTCCTCTCGAGGGTGTAGCAGAGAATAAACAAAATAGAGTTGCTTTAAAATGCCTAGAAGAAAGGGCTGATGGCCGTGTACTCTGAACGACAAGATGAGATATCAGCCTCGAAAGAGCACTCCAGAAGGCCCTGGCCGACCCATGTGCTGTGGATGCTGCCCAGTGAGAAGTCTGGAGCTGACCCCGGTGTGCCTTTGTGAAGTGAACGTGTAACCCAGACTTGTCAGCCCTGACCTTGACCACTCACTGACCCATCCTTCAGTGGTCCTGAGAAATGGGTCCTGAAGCTGGAGAGGGAAGGTCTGAATGTAAGCCTCCCTTGCCAACTTTCTACCTGTGTGACTTTAGAGCTTCCATTCCTCATTTAGAAAGTGGGTACGCTTTGAGGACTGAAATAGTCCTAATTTTAGGGGCATTTCATTGGTGTCATGTGATAGGATTCCATGGCCAAAATAACTCTGGATAATACCGGGCTAAGCTCAGTTAAATGGATGTCTTCACTGTAGGATTTCTCAGTCTTTTTTTTTTTTTTAATTCTTTTTTCTTTATTGATTTTTAGAGAGGGAGGAAGGGAGAGGGAGAGAGAGATAGAAACATTGATGAAGCCCTGGCCAGTTTGGCTCAGCAGTTACAGCGTCGGCCCGCGGACCAGAGAGACCCGGGTTCGGTTCCTACGTAGGGCACGTACCTCGGTTACAGTTTGTCCCTGGCCCCTGTTGGGGTCGTGTGGGTGGCACCCAGTCGATGTGTCTCTCTCACGTCGATGTTTCTCTCTCTCTCTTCCTCCCTCTCTCCCTCCTGCTCCATCTGAAGATAAATGCAAAAATGTCCTTGGGTGAGGATAAAAAAAAAAAAGAAACATTGATGAGAAAGAACATCGATTGGCTGCCCTCTGCATGCCCCCAACCAGGGGATCAGGCCCACAACCTAGGCATGTACCCTGACCAGGAATTGAACCAGCGACCTCCTGGTGCATGGGTCGACGCTCAACCACTGAGCCACACCGGCCGGGCGGATTTCTCAGTCTTTAATACACTGCTGTGCTTTTATCTCAGAGGGAGATGTAATCATCATCATCTTACCTTAACCCATCAGGAAGGCCTTTTCTTACTCCCGACAGCACATAGGCTTGTGTCCTGCTGAAGTCATATTGGGAAACTCTGGCCTGTCACATCGTAGGCAGTTAATAAATGATACATTGGATTCCATTAATCACCATGGTCTGCTCTGCCTTGACCTTAAACTAAGATAAGAATCTCAGAAATATGTTGAGACTTCCCGATGACTCTCATACTCAAGATCAATGTGGTCTCACTTACTTACATTTGGTAAGGTATAATTCACTTCAAGGATACCTCCAAATCATGACATGTGTCTCATAAAGAATGAAACTCTCTCCAGCCTTTACATTAGGGAGAAATATACCCGCGCTCTCCACTGGACCGGTGGCCACCATGTTGTGCTGAAACAATGGTGGCTGCCTTGTGGGGACAGAGCCGTGTGCTCAGAAGGATGCTGAAGCTGAGCCGGCTGTGTGAGCAAACGTGCTCTAATAGATTAGTGATGTTGTCCATTAACACAGCCTTTGCTACCTTTATTTTAGACCAGAGTTAAATTTAACTCACATATTCCCTTACTTTTTGAAGACAGTGGGAGAATAAATAAATAAATTATATAAATTAACTATATAAACCAACCCAAGTGCAGCATGTTCAAAACTAATTCATTGCCCTGGCCGGTTTGGCTCAATGGTTAGAGCATTGCCCTGCGGACTGAAGAGTCACAGGTTCAATTCCCAGTCAAGGGCATGAACCTCAGTTGCAGGTTCAATCCCTGTCCCCAGTAAGGGTCGTGCAGGAGGCAACCAATCGACGTGTCTCTCTCACATTGATGTTTCTCTCTCTCTCTCCCTTCCTCCCTCCTACTCTATCTGAAGAAAATCAATGGAAAAAGTATCCTTGGGCCCAGCCGGTGTGGCTCAGTGGTTTAGCATTGACCCATGCACCAAGAGGTCGCTGGTTCGATCCCTGGTCAGGACACATGCCCAGGTTGTGGACCAAATCCCCAGTGGGGAGCATGCAGGAGGCGGCCAATCGATGTTCTCTCTCATTGATGTTTCTATCTCTCTCTTCCTTTCCCTTCCTCTCTCTCTAAAATGAATAAAGAAAAAAATTGCTTTAAAAAAAGTATCCTTGGGTGAAGATTAAAAACAAAAACTAACTCATCATCGTCATCTCTTTTAACTTAGTCTTTGCCAGTATCTTTATCTCAGATAATAGCAGTGGCCTCCACCAACATACGTGTGACTCCTCCCTGGTCTTCTTTTCCTATAACCATCAGTCACCAAGTCTCGCTAATTTTACCTTTCCACTGTTTCTCAAGTCAATCCTCCCCCCATCACAGCTACCATGCTGATTCTATGAATGCTTTTGGTACGTGCCCCTAGCGGGAACCGAACCTGGGACTCTCTGGTCCGCAGGCCGAGGCTCCAACCGCTGAGCCAAACCAGCCAGGGCTCTATGAATGCTTTTAACTCTCACCTCAGCTGCTACAGCTTTTTCTCACCTGGCCTTTCTGCCTCCAGTCCTGTAAGCCTCTCTCCCAGGGGACCGACCTGGCTGCCTGTTCAGGTGGGTCTCCTCAAACCCTTTAGTGACTTCCTCAGGGTAAAGCCTAAACTCCTAATTTGGCATCAGAGGACTCCCGCATCTGGGTCCCACTCAACGCTGGTCTCATTTCTTGCTCTAGCAAAATCAGTCTGCGGAACTGCCTAATTCACACTGTGCCTAGTTTCATGTCTTCGATTTTGCTGTACCCTTTCCCTGAAATGTTTTCTCCACCCTGCCCTTGACCGCTACTGGCCCAGTGAACGCCTCCTCATCACTGACACTCAACTCAGCCGTCGCCTGCTCCAGAAAAACCTTTCCTGATGCCTCTTTCCTCCAGACTCGGTTAGGTGCTAACCAGCGATAAAACGATGTTATGTGCGAATAGTATAAATCTGTAATGTGTAGTATAATTGCCTGCTTATGTGTCTGTCTGCACCTTGAGAGTGGGGATGTGTCTTACTTCATTCCTATTCCTTGCACCGATTAACATGCCTACTTTATCTTAAGCATTCAATGGCTGTGTGTGGACGAAGTGAAGGAATTAAATATCTGTGATGAATAAAACTAGGCTAGCCCTGGCTGGTTTGGCTCAGCGGTTAGAGCGTCGGCCCGCAGACCAAAGAGTCTCAGGTTGGATTCCGGTCAAGGGCACGTACCTCGATTGTTCCATCCCTGGCCCTGGTTAGGGTTGTGCAGGAGGCAACCAGTTGATGTGTCTCTCTCACGTCTCTCTCTCTCTCTCTCTCTCTCTCTCTCTCTCCCTCCCTCCCTCCCACTCTATCTGATGATAAATAGAAAAAAAAAAAAATAGCCTCGGGTGAGGATTAAAAAAAAACAACCTACACTAACAGCGGTGCATGGACGTCAAGAATATAACCCATGCTCAGGTAAAGAATTTTCTGTGCGGATTAAGAATGATTGTCCTACACGCTGGTGAGGTCTGAAAGGGGAAGCAAGCTGCGGGGTGTCATCAGTGAGAGCAGCGCCGAGCAGACTCTAACAACCTTAAGTGTGTATAAAGCAGCCTGGACACTGAATTGCATCCGGCTTCTAGGGGCAGAAAATGACTCTAAGTGGTCAGCTGAGTGTAAAGTAATTTTCCCACTTTTGTGTGTCCATTCTGGGTGTTTGCCCATATCTGGACCTCTCTGGCTGACTTTTAAAAATGCCTACAATTTGGCTTGTTTTCCTCGTGGATTACTATGAAAAGAGCCTTCTTACTACTGATTAGATCAGATTTACGTTAACCCCTGTGACCCTGTGGTTCAGTACCGACTGGATTAACACATCTTTCGACTGAAGCTTTTCTGTGACCACAGAGCAGCACTGAATGTAGCCTGTCATCGTCCAGTTCCATCCCTCGCTTCCTTGCGTCACTGCGTTCGCACTGTGTGCGGGACTCCGCCAGGCACAGCCTCCAAGCCTTGGTTTTGACTGTCGTCAGAAGTACAGTCTTCCTGACTCTTCTCTAGTGCTCTCATTGTTTTCCATCTTCCTTTTTATACACAGCACCCACCATGTGCTACAGTCCGAGAGCCTGGATTTAAAATAAAAGTGCAGCCCTCGCTGGTTTGGCTCAGCGGTTGGAGCGTCGGCCTGTGGACCAAGGGGTCTCGGGCTCGATTCCCCGTCAAGGGCACGTACCTGGGTTTCGGGTTCGATCCCCAGCCCCGGTTGGAGTCGTGCGGGAGGCAGCCAGTGAGTGTGCACGAAGGAGTAAGCTGCAGTTGTGTGCCAATCTCACTCGTCCTCAAATAATGCTGAATGAAGGAAGCATCATTGAAACCCCCAAAGTGATGTCTAGTGCTCAAGTTCCAGAAAGAGCAGGCAGCTGAAAAGCTACGAACAGTAGCTGGGAATATTATCACGTGGGGATGACAGCCGTCTGAGATTCAAAAACAACGTGGAAAAGAATGTTCAAATAGTGTAGCAAGTCCG